>CAMQGK010000052.1:19000000-19600000 GCA_947000775.1 Pterois miles
CGTGTTTTACCTCTTAACTGTACCTTAACATAACTCGAGAGGCATCATTTGTAATTAGGGATGAGAACGGTTCCGGTAAAAAAACAAACAAAACATTTAGTTCGCTAGTCACGGTTCGGTTCGTGTATGCATCTTTCGGCTCATTTGAAATATGTTGCGAGGCCATATGTGTATTTTTTTCCGTTGCATTTATTGTCACTATCAAGGCCTATGGAAAGAGGCTGGGACACGGTCGGACAGGAGAATGGGGTATAACACACGCGCAGTGCCAGTGAAGCTGTGGTCATGCGTTGTTATTGGCTCAATTTCAGCGAGGGCGGACCAGATTTTACTGCGCATGTGTACCGCCAAAGATATGACGCGTGACCCAGCCTCCTTCCTTCTCAGACTTCTCAGTTGGCAGAGACATTGATGAAGTGCAGAGTACGGCTGTGATTCCATTAAGGAAATGGCGAGTGGACACCAGCGTCGTTTCACTCTGCTGTGTGGGAGCATTACGGATTTGGCGTTATGTATGACAGTAACTCTGCAACATGTGTAGCTTATGCTAGCGGGTAATACTTCCAAATGATGAATCATTTACAAAGACATCATTCAAGTGTGTCCCATGACAGCACAAGGAGGAGAGTCGGGGAGGAAAGAGCAACTGCTTCTCCCGGAATCATTTAAACAGCCTCAGCCAAGCGATTAATTCACTTGTAACAAAATTTCCCCCAGCCCTGACATTAGCAAAAGCTCCTGTATTGTCCATGTGAATTTGTGCAATGATATCAAAAGTCCTCTGCTCTTTAATCTGTGGTTATCTTTAGCACTTTCTTCACCCAATCACAGACAGCCATGATGGCTGAAGTTCAGGACATATTTCTTAGACATAATCACGAAAAACAAAAGTGGGTTGATAACTGTACATACACATACACTGGTATGTGCTGCCGCCAGCTCAGCCTTCGCCATGTTGAAGCACGATACAAGCTCTGGATAATGAATTTAGTACCTTTAATAAGTAATTCAAACGGTGGCTGGTAGAAATTTGTGACAAGTTGAATGGTGAATGTTCTGGTCTTCTGTGGTTTTATACCCATTGTTGTGATGCCAAACTTTGCCAAAGTATATCACCACCTCAAAATCAAATTTGTGCTGCTTGTCCTGCTATTACTGATTAATAATGGCATGGAAGAGATTATTTTTGCAATGGTTTTATGGAGCAAAAAGATAAAACGGAACAGTGCATTACTGGTAAATTCATCAAACTCTCACTCGTATTTCTTCATCAGAACAATGACAGCTTCTGCAAGAACAAAGCGATAAGACTTAGTTCTCATTGGACCCGGTATTAACATGAGTCATGATTGATCTGCTCACAAGTGGAAAGCTCAGAGTACAGGTGTAAATGCACTTAAGATGCTTTGAGATCACATCACTCAGACCACATTCAGATGCCATATAGCCACGCTGTTTTAGCAGTGTGTTTGCAAATGTGTCCTGGACTACACCGAAGGGCCGGCTAGTCAACTGGCATCCCACTTGGATCCACAGGATCAATACGCTCCTCGGGTGAATATACAGGTAGACATGAGAAATTGTCTGTCTCGTGACATGGAAATGGCTCCTGTGCTCTACTGTCTCTTGTCTGTATTTATCTTACCGAAAAGTTATGTCTTATGTTAGATTACTGTTGTGAAGGCAGACAGTTGTCGACTTATTTTGCCAAATAAATAAAATGCATGTTTAAACTTCAGTTGGAAATTGGCCTCCTTGCTGTGCCATAAATGTACCGAACTGAACCAAAAATTGTGACGCTAAACCATAAACAGAATGGAACTGTGATTTTTATGAACCGTCCCACCACTGCTACCTGCATTTTGGGCGAGGAAGTGAGATCCGATCACAAGTGGTCACTCGAGATGCATTGTTATGCCAGGTGTGAACAGACGTACTTAAAGCTGTCCACTTGTGATGCAATCACTCCGGACGCATGTTAATGCCGGGTCTGAACAGGGCCAATGACTCAGACTGAGTCCTCATTAAGGTTAAGTGTGGGCATTAGCATGACAATGACACAACACAGGGAAAGTATCGCTCTGGCAAAAGTATGAGTATGGGAGAAACCTGATTACTGACTAATACAAACTATTTTTTGTAGGATTAGTATTTTTCACCATTTGTCACAATTTCTTGTATGTATATAAATGGTGAACTTAAAGCTGTTTCAGGTTTCAGAAGTCTGGTTAACGTGAAACACCAGTAATATCTCCAGGTCATAATGCATGTAAATACAGTATAAAATATGGCATGTCTTTTCTGCATGGACAAGTATCACATGTAATGTACAGATTCATTTCACTAGCATGGTCTACATTGGCAACCTAACCTGTACATCTACAACAGCAGAGCAAACGAATGGCTACTCTAATAGAGTGTGTTTATGATTTCCCTATATGTATGTATAAAGGTGTGAACACGACCAACCTGTGTGCTCTAGATTCCCTGCAGACCACACAGATGGGCCTTTTATCAGTCTGGCAGTACAATTTCAGCTCCTCTCCATGTTGGTCACACTTTCCATCTACTTTAGCAGGCTTAATGGGTGTAGGACAAGACCCCAGACACTCCAGGTCGTCCAGTTTGGCCACCAGGTTCTGCACCAGGTAGTTTTTAGTGAAGGTCCTCTTGTTGAAAACCTGAGAGAACAAAGAAAGCAACTGAGAAAGACACAGATATCAGCCTGTAACCGAGGCCAAAGTGAGTATTACTTTGGCCACAGAGTGAATATATTTATTCTGCATCAAAGCATCTCCCAAACATTATTGTCAGCCAACTTCCCTGCTAGCGTTAGCTAGCTAACGTATCCGCTAGCCAGCCATCGTAGCAACGGTAGCCACTAGTGCGCTGCGTAACTAACATGGTACTGTTAGCTAATGCCATTTATCAGTAATCACTTGTCAACCAGCTACCCCGAATTCGCTTATAAATGACAGAAAGTGTCACACGTGTACCAAACATATGTGTGTGGGGGGAAAAAACGCGGTGGAAAATAGAAGCGTGTGAACTTACCGTTCGGCACTGAGGGCACTGATATCCGTAGTCTCCGCCATTTTCATCCCAGTGCATGCAGATGCAAAACCGACAGAAATTATGGCCGCATTTCAGAATAACGGGGTCTTTGAAGAAGTCCAAACAAATGGCACACGTGAGCTCTTTCTTCAGGTCGTCTCCAGCTGCTCCAGCGGTCGCCATATTTACAAGCCCACAGCACCACAACACTGCCACCGCAGGAAGTGAAGGAAGAGGAGGGAGCGGAGCAGCGGGCACATTTGTGCTGCGTCACAATCCGTCTCAACCAATCAGATCCGTCCGTCTCTCTCTCTCTCTCTCTCTCTCTCTCTCTCTCTCTCTCTCTCTCTCTGCTGATACACTTTCTATTACAATTAAAATATACTTAAAGCAGCAATGGAAAGAACTGGCGCAAATATAATTAAAGTTTTTTTTAAAGTTCTTTTTAAAAACAGTCGCTATATCCTGACATTAGTGCACGAGACAGGTAATTGGAAAAAAATCACGTGTCTCTGTGTCCTCACATGCTCCTAATGGCATCTGCAAAATTTCACAGACTGGAGGAAAATAAGTCAATGAAGGCAAGTTACAAATCAATAAGTCTCCCAGGTCTCTGAATGCTGACCATTAGAATGAAAATACAGGTTTCTACATGGCTGTTGCCTGCATGTGCATTATTCATTTGTCCAAGAAGTAACGTGGCCACAACATGAGATTTGAATGTTTTTTCTTTCTAGTCTCAAGTCAAGTCCTTCGGTCTCAAGTGAGCCCAGTCTCAACCAGACCAGACCATCACAGGGCTGACACATAGAGACAGACAACCATTCCCGCTCACATTCACACCTACGGGCAAGTTAAAGTCAAGAGGGAACCTAACCTTCATGACTTTGGACTGTGGGAGGAAGCACGAGAATCCAATAAAAACCCACGCTAACACAGAGAGAACGAGCAAACTCCACACAGGACAGGAGGGCCCCAAGCTGGATTTGAACCTGTGACCCTCTGGAGACGGAGCTAACCACTGCACCACCATGCAGCCCGTCCTCATTCACGTCTACAACTCAAATCCCAACTCTACAGATCAGCATACTGAGTAAATCAACAACAAGTAAGCAACAATATTTATTCTTAAATACATATACATAAAAACCCATTCATAAAAAGACACAAACTGAATATCAAGTTTGATTGTTTGTGCTAAAATTGTCATACAGTATACATGGGGATAACTGGCTGTGGAATATACATTACATTGCATAGCTTGGATTGGCATGTGAGGGATGTGACTCAAAAAGTGCATTTGATGTCAGATATGGTGTTATTTCCAAATTCATCAGGGCGAAAAAAAAGAAAAAAAAGCAGCCTATTACTTGTATAAACCATCACATCCCTTGCTGATTCACACCTCAGCTGATCCCCAGCTCATATTCACCACATTATCTAATCCTGATAAATACTGGAAATGATTATGCGATGATGACAACACCATAATAAGACAAATATTTAGGAACACTGATCTCAGCATGTTGTATATCCATAGCAGAGTAAGACACAGGTTTAAAAACACACGTAAAGAAGAAATTTCACCAGTGATATCAACAGAATAACGAGACAGCAGATTATATCAAATGCCTTGAACATACCATTTTTCATGGTGACACAGATTTGTAAGCAGCTACTTTGTTTCCATCCTTTGTTTGAAACATGACTCAGAACACTGAAATCCCACACAGCACTAGTGACAAATAAAGCTTACAGGAACATAATATGAGACGAATAGGAGTCAAATAATTGGATGTGGGTAAAGTATTTGCATGTTCACATCACCGAGCTTACAGTATTAGCAGTGTAACACAGAAGTGGGAAGTGGCTCTGTTGAGATTCTCTTCAGTCAACAGACGTGAATTGTGTTTAAACACTTGGTCCATTGTCTGTAAAAGAAACAACTCCTGAGATGAGTGTCTTTATACACACACCATAACCAGTGTTGTAAAAAAATTATGCTCAGAATAGTTTGAATAAATACGACAATATCAGTGGAGCGACGGGATGGAGAGCAGTTAACATCGTGGTAACAGAAGCTGTGATGAATTGTAAACTCATGACGAAGTGAATAACTGATTTTACAATAATACAGTGAACCAACTCAGCAGCAACATAAATGCTAACATTCCTCATCATATGGTCAACAAAATAAAGAACACTGAAAACAGTTAGCTGGTTAATAACAGCAGTGGCATTAATCTCCTGTAGTGTATATAATAAGAGACTTCTGCAGGTTTAGTTCACAGATGAGAAACAAGTGGTGGCATCTTGTGTTTTTCATTACAAATTGTTGTAATTACAAAGTGTTGTCCAGAATGACAAATATTCAGGACAACACTGTAGGCCGAAAGGCACAGTTCACCCCAGAATAAATATTAATCTGCTCACGCAGGGTAGTCTTAAATCTTTTGTAGCCAAACATTTAGCCTATGGGTTCTGTATTTACCTTTCAATCTGTAATAGTTCAAAAATGATATTATCCCCTGGAAATTGATGAACTACATAAACTTTAACAGAAAGTGAGATTACAGTGGCCACACTGGACTTTTGCATCAATAAGGCAATTGTTACAGGTATAATATGCAAGAATTAAAAGAAAAAACAATGTAAGGACTGATACAAAAATAATCCCTCTCAATCCTCACTTATGTCCCACTGGAAGTGTGTAGTGTCTGTTTCTGCAGAGACCCTGCCGCCCTCTGCCTGGATTTTATTTTTTTCTTCTTATTTTACTTTACTCTGGATGCTTCTGGGCATCTGCAAAAAGCCTTTGGGCCCCACGTGGTGGTGTAACCCTCAGCCAATAACAGCGCACAGGGTGTGCAGCCCGTTCAGGTGGTCAAACATCGTCGCTTTGTCACGCCCCTCAGGTTCTGATACCAAATCACAAGTCCTCCTTTACTCTGTTAGATACAAAGCCGCCGTATGTCATGGATGAGAACCGGCTGTGTTATGTGCATGTGTTCCAGTGATCCCCTGCTCCTCTCTGTGCTGAGTGCAGCTATGATCAATGAGTGTCTGTAGTTTAACGAGAGCAGCGCTGAGCCACATCCAGCAGACAGGAAGCCTGCATTCATTCAAAATCTGGCTACTCGGCACCTTCCCGCAGGACCACGTGGAGTTAGCTGTGTAGTTTTGCGTTTTAGAAAGTAACCACCAGGAAACGATCAGAAAATAGCATTTGATTTCTCTGATCCACTGCTTTGTTCTCACTAAAGCTGCTCTCTCTCTTCACTCACTCTATAGCTCGCTCGACCATTGCTGCTCTCTCTCCCTCTCCGCTTGTTGAGCTGTAGATGTGCGGCTAACTTTGCCTACTGTGTGTTTTGGGGGCGGCAGTAGCTCAGTCCGTAAGGACTTGGGTTAGGACGCGGAGGACGCCGGTTCAAGGGCCCCATGGACCAAGACCAACTGGTTTCTGGAGAGGTGCCAGTTTACCTCTTGGGCACTGCCGAGGTGCCCCTGAGCAAGGCACCGAACCCCCAACTGCTCTGGGCGCTTGTCAGGAGCAGCCCCCTCACTCTGACATCTCTCCATTGACGCATGTATATGTACTGTGTGAACAACAGAGTGTAAAACTGAATTTCCCCACTGTGGGACTAATAAAGGAATATCTTCTTCTTCTTCTTTCCAAACAGCGGTTACATATCATACCTTTAAGATACTAAATAATTGGATTAAGCTGCACAATGTGTGCAGAAATGGGCTTTAAGAACAAAAGATGGTCTCTTAATATTTTGGTAAACACGAGCACCAGGGCTCACGAACACTAAGTTGTGACTGACATGGGGGAAGGTCAATAACATCTGAGTGTTCTTTCTGAGGTGAACTATTCCTTTCAGTATGAACATTGACATCATCTAGTCCCCTTTACCCGAGGTAAACCTGCAGCACTAAATCTCCGACTTAACCAGTGTGACACTAGCTTTATGAGAAAAAGTGCTCCCAGTGACTGGGACTGTCCTGAAAGGATATAACTGCTTCAGGGACTTTGACACCATAAAGCCAGTAAAGGAGGAATGAAATACCATGCTACTAGCAGCACAAGTTGGAATGTTAAATGAAGACAGTGTCTAAAAGGCTGTCTTCTGTGCTGTTTTCTGTTGAAGTGACCAAGGTACGTAATGGATCCAATACTGTAGAAATCCCCCACTAACAGGCACACACACACACACACCCAATAACGCATGTGATCAATCTCAGATTTTTGGTGTTATGAAAGTAATTTAATACCAGTTTAAAAAAAAAAAGAAAATCCAAAATTTTATAAAACCCCCACATACTCTTCATCCCCTTTGTCCATCTGTCCATCCAGTGCTCAGACCTCTGAGCTGTTGTGGCAGTCTTGCATCCTCACGACCAACATGGGCTCCGTGCTAATGGACCCCTTCACCACCTCCTGCACCCCCTCCCTCCATCCCTCCTTCCCGTCCTTCTGTCTGGATCTCAGCACCAGTACAATGGTGATAATGATGAGGACGGTCAGCAGCAGCCCCACCAGTGCCCCCACCACAGTTACCAGTCCCTCTTCTTCCTCATCTGCGTTCAGCTCACTGGGTTCCAGCCCGTCGGTGAACAGCTCATTCGACCCCCCTGCCCGTCGCTTAGTGCGGTCCAAAGCGATGTGCATGATGTTAGTACCACGGTTGTTGTCCGCTCCGATATCCTCAGCAAACTCTGGGACTTCATCGGCGGCCGATCTCCTAGGGCGATGACCTCTGCCGCTCAGTGGGGTCAAAGCGAGCTCATTGCTCGTGGAAACCAAGGAGTGGTACTCCAGGCTGCGTTTTCCAATGCCTCTGTTAGCGCTCTCTTTGGAGCGGACTGTGTAAATTGTGTGAATGTACCACTCGCGGCCTGCAGCAACCTGAGGAAAACACCAAAATATGCATACAGTATATGTATTATCTTCAGTTGACAAAATGAGCAAACAGATATGGTCCAAAATGAGCACATCATGCAAAAACAATTATCTACATTAATTTTTGATAAGATGGAAGCAAAGCTGCTGGTTCTAAATTGACTCATTAGACATTGGATTTCTGGAAAAAGTGCACTTGAATTGATTGAATGATGCATTTAATAATTAAAAATACAATAACTCTGCACAGCAGTAACAACAACCATCAAGGATCAAATCTAAGCATAACGACTTACATCCATTGTTGTGGACACAACATAATGTGACAACATAATAAAAACATTATCACCAGTTGAAGCAAACCATATAGTACAGTACTGTACATACAATAGAGGATAGGCCTGCACCATTTAGAAAAAAATATCTGTGATTATTTGCCTGATATTGCAATTGCAATATGATTTGCAATATTCAAGGGAAGGATAATTTTCACATCATTATTCTCATTTTTCAATGAAAAACATGGAGTGATTTTTGCAGGAATCTGTACCATGAAAAGATGTTTTCTTAAACCTACAGAATATGATGTGTAGGCCAGGACATCTATGTAGCACCACAATAATTTAATTTAATTTAAAATACAATAAAATTTTGATTCATTGTGCAGCCCTAACCGCACAATGTCAGCTGGGATCGGCTCCAGTCCCCCGTGACCCTGATTGGGACAAGCGGTTACAGATAATGGATGGGTGGATGTGCAGCCCTAATTGTGGAGCGGCAAACCTACAGCACATGCTCCCATCACTCTTCATATAGCTGCAAAACTGTCTGGCTTCATCACTGTATCCCCCAATAGCATGTGCACAGTAAAGCTTTTTGAAGTTTTATACATTGAGAGATGTTACTTACTGTAGCACCGTACTATGTACTTTACTGTCAACCATGTCCACAACAGTACTGGCTCACAATAAAAATCTGTCATTGGCTATGAGTACCAGTAAGTTGTACCTGGAACATGGCTGTAGAGTCCAGCCTGAAGCCATCAGACCCAGGCTGTCTGACCAGGGACATGGCTGATGGATCGTCCACTGCCAGCACAGCTTTAAAACCAACATCACCAAACACACGGGCCTGAGTCTCTGGCTGAGCCTTGTCCTGGTGAGGTGTGTCAGATTGATGGGAAAAAAGAAAGTACGGCAAAATATAATTTAGCATCTTTGCATGCTGAAATTGCATCCTGAAAAACATGTATATACTCACAAGAATCTTGAATCTATAGAGCAATGATGGGGAGTCCGCCAGGCAGCCAAATTCAAACTTGGTCGGGTTGTACTTTGGTACGTATCCATCAGCACCAGTACAGAGGAACACCTTCTCTATGCTACAGAAGAAAGAGTCCCCCAGGTTCTGCACAGGATCCACCATCACACGTCCGTAGATCGTATCACCTGAAAGCAAGGAGGAAGACATGAATCCTAAAGCCAAGACCAAGTTATTATTATGAATCATACTTCTAAGGAGGATAGACTATTTAATGGAACTAAATTAATTTAAAGGTCCGTAGTGCTGTTTTATTAAGTTTTAGCCAATGAACCACAAATCCATGTACTTCACTGACAACCATGTTCACAGCATACCGTTGCTTTTACATGTATTTTCTGCATCTTCCAAGTAGAAACAAAAAGCACCAAATTCACTTTATCCTATCCACGATGTCAGTGTTTGGATACTGGTTGTCTTCCAGGGTTGACTTGTGAATTAAATGCTCAAACATCAGATGTCATTTCCTTTAAATACCACACAATATTATGTTTTCATAAAAAAAGTGATGTAATGTTCACTGTGATGGATTAGCCACAGCAAGTCAAGCACGGCTTGTTTTTTTAAAGTATAATTCCATATTGTGCTGACATGAACTCAAACCAATATCTGCGTGAAAGGCAGAAAATCAGTCTAAATATTTGGCACACTGCAAAATTGACAGAAGTGATAAACAATTCCCACCTGTAGACAATAGGATAAAAAAACTTCTATAACCACAAGTTTAAATCTTCACTGCACTGAAAAGCCTTTAGCTGTAGTAAGGGATCACTTACCCTCAGAAAAGGTTATGTCAGTCTCCTGACCAAAGCCCATGGAGCCATCAGAGAGCCACAAGCTCCTCTTAGACAGCAAGAACATCTGAGTGTTCAGGCTGAATTCCACCGCGACCGGGTCACTCACCTAAAGAGGGATGTATAACAAAGTATAGCAAAACCAAGAAAGAGAGCGAGAGAGAGAGAAAGGAAGAAAATCTACTCTGAGCAGAGAAACATGCCACTTTTGGATCTTAGGGTTCTAACAAAAACTGCCTTACTTGCTGGAATCGGATATCGAGATCGAAGGTGACCGGTTCTCTGGGACTGCAGACAGCTGGGAGGGTGTATTCCATATTCTGGGCTGTTGTGCAGGGGATCAGCTTCACTGTGTAGGTCCCAGAGTAGTCTCTCACCTGTGCGGGAGCAAAACAGGACAGATACTCAAGCATCGGCCTGTATCTGTCCGTCCAGCTGCCTGAGCACAGCGGATGTTTCAGGTTGTGCATCAGAGCACAAACAAATTTCCCACGGTGCACACTTACAGCAAAGTCAGAAGTGAAGGTCCACTGCTGGACTGGCTGGTTGTAGGTGGGCTCACTCCTCACTAAGGTGAGGTTAAAGGTCAGGCCGGAGTGGTCAACGCTCATCACCATGGAGGACAAGGAGGTTGCTTGGTAATGAAGGTTGAGAGGGGGAAAGATTCACAATGGAGGACTGATTTACAATGTGATGCCTTAAACTAATCACTTAACCATCTTCAGTGACATTATTGAGGAATAGTAAAAGTGATATGGTTACACTAATCTGTCAGTCTCACCAGATTTTACGGCTCCAGAATGAGACTCCACAAACAGACCCCTGAAACGAGCCTTGGTGCGAAAGTTCACCACCAAACGTCCATGTTCATTGATGCGCATGCTTGTTGGATACAACGCACCTGACAAAAGTACATACAAACACATCAGATTTTACCAAAACAGTTTTTTATGTGGATGATATTGAGTCCAGAAGCACAACAAGTAACAGCCTCACGCTGGTGGGAGCTTACCCTGTAACTCGGCCTGTGGGGGGCTGCCGATGCCGTCCTTCCAGAGGATGGCCGTGTCGTACACGAAGGTGAGGCGCAGCTCTGACTGCAGGTCAAAGTGCTGCCAGCCGCCGCTTCCCACAGGGGAGTGGAACACATAGGACACGTAAAGAGGCACACGCAGCGTCACGTAGGACTGGACCAGATTCAGCACCTGTAAGGATGTTTTCAGAAACGATTGATTGTATTACTGACGAGGCACTCTTTATTTACTTGATGTAATGGTTTAAGTTAGAAGCAAGACATCCTCAGTATGCGTGACAAACTGTGTTATCCTTCTGGATTAAGGGGTGATTGTAGGTTGATAAGCTATAATAAGTGCTGAGAAGATGTAAAAGATGAACACATTGTTCTCCTCCAAGAGGCGCTTGAACTCTTTCACTCCTACTCAGTGCTGTCAAAGATGTAGAAAAGTTGTACACACGAAACCACAGTGGGCAGCGATGTGGGCTTTTATTGTTCTTCTCTATCTAGGTTGTCTTTTTTAAAGTTTTCCAAATATTTAAAAACCTGACCACATTTACTTTGATTTTATAAGCGAAAAAAAATACATTAGTTATTACTAGGGCTGTCGAAGTTAACACTATTATAGTTAACGCCAGTAATTTCTTTAACGCTTTAACGCTTTTCTAATTTATAAGTTGTGGTGGGCTCAGTGTAAAGATAGAGTGAAGATACTGGTATCATATGAAACTAGACAACCTAAAGAATCTGCTGGTACCAACCATAGATCCAAAACATACTCCAAATTTTGGCAAGGAAAAACTGTCAGGGCCATTTTCAAAGGTGTGTCTTGACCTCTGACCTCAAGATACATGACTGAAAATGGGTCCTATGGGTCCCCACCAGTCCCCCTTTACAGACATGCCCACTTTATGACAATCACATGCAGTTTGAGGCAAGTCATAGTCAAGTCAGCACACTGACACACTGACAGCTGACACACTGTGCAGTACCTGTGAGGGTTTCTGGACAATATTTGTTATTGTATTGTGTTGTTGATTGATTTCCAATAACAAATATCTAGATATATTTGCATAAAGCAGAATATTTTCCCACTCCTATGTTGATAAGATATTAAATACTTGACTTGGGGGTGGCAGTAGCTCAGTCTGTAGGGAGTTGGCTTGGGAACCGGAGGGTCACCGGTTCAAGTCCCGACATGGACCAAGAACTGAGTGTGAACTGGTAGCTGGAGAGGTGCCAGTTTACCTCTTGGGCACTGCTGAGGTGCCCCTGAGCAAGGCACCAAACCCCCAACTGCTCGGGGCGCTTGTCAGGAGCAGCCCCCTCACTCTGACATCTCTCCAATTGTTGCATGTATATGGACCTGTTTGTGCATGTGTGTGTATAAGTTAACAGAGTGAAAAAATTGAATTTCCCTTAGCGGGACTAATAAAGGAATATCTTTCTTCTTCTTCTTCTTCTTCTTCTTAAATCTCCCTTGAAGGTACATTTTGAACCGATAAAAAATGTGCAATTAATTTGTGATTGATTGCGATTAACTATCGACAATCAGGATTATTCACAATCAAATATTCTAATCAGTTGACAGCTCCAGTTATCATATTAGTTACCAAAAGAAGAACACATAGAATAGCCTAAATGTGTGATTTGGTGAAAGAAACAGTTCAGAGATACAGTAGTTTTCGGGGAATTTTTCCTACTTTCTCAGAGTCCATGCAGGAATTGAGCGAAGTTACACAAGTAAACTAAGGTAGGGTGATGGGGTGCCTTTTTCCAAGCTCAGAATGAGGGCAGGACCCCAGTCTCAGACTTTAAAAACACCTGAGAGCCATGTTAACATGTACTGCATGTAGCTGTAGTTCCACATGGCAGCCACTAGGGGTCTCTGCTCAACAAGTTTTGGTGTTTTGTGTGAACTATGTACCAGCACAAGTTTGACAAAGACAGAGTTTGTCTTAGAAACAGATTGAAAAAGCTCCACATTATATTTGTCTGCCTTGAAGTGTCAATATGCATAGTCAATTACTGCTCTGAATGCTGGGCAGGAAATGAACTGACGAGGAACTCAGAAAAGCAATTTGGCAGCAGATTTCATTGGTACGTCTCTGACCAACCATTCTTCACCACTTGAGCACATACAGTATATTGTAACATCCAATCTTATTCGTAAAACATTAAAACACCAAGCACAACTATATAAGAGTCTGGAGTGATATCTTAGCAAACGTTGAGAATTTCCACCAAAGATCTGCACACACAGCTGAAACCGACCTAATCCACCACGGCGTCTCTCAGTGGAGTAAGCTGTGCAATCGTTGAATCAGGATCCAAATGAGAAATTAAACGACTGCTAGCTGAGAGGCAAACTACCTCAGCAATAGGGTTTTACAAATCCAAAAAACCTGATCACAGCCTCCTCAAATAAATGTATACCGCATGGAACAGAATAAGGACAGCAGCGTGTGTTTACAGTGAGTTGTCTCAAAATATCATGATCCTTTCTTGTGAGTTCAACCTTTCAATTTGTGCATGTTCTCTCCAGACACAGAAAAGAACTGAGCAGTTAGAGAGACCGAAATACAAAGCTGTCACGAAAAAAACCAAGAATAAAACACTGATCAAGATTATTACCGTCGAAATCTGACATTAATTTGGTCTTTCGAGAGGTAGCTGAATTATTTAATTCTTTCTGTGCGCTTTGATTCATGCACCATGGTAGATGCCGCAAGGTTCGGACTGCTTCTTTTTCTTCTCTTTTGGCACTCCTTGGAAAAATAAATAAATAAATAAAAAAAAAAAAAACATAACCACAGTGACAGTGTGACAGTGATCTCTCTTAACGAAGTGGATTTGAGGTCCTGGAGGATGACGGGCGTCATGTGTAACTGTGTGCGAGTGGTTCTTGCTGTGACTGGGGGACAAGTAAACTAAATTCTTACTTTTTCCTCCCATCTCCTCTTTGCACACACACACACACACACACACACACACACACACACACACACACACACACACACACACACACACATGCTCACACACAAAAACGACACACACACTCCTCACAGCAGTCTGATCAGTAATAAGAAGCTCACAGATTAAAGGCTGGATGAACACAAAAGAGCAGCAGGACATGAGCGAGGGAGCAAGGGTCTGTCTTCTAATCCACAACAACAAAAGGAACCATGATAATACTGCAGATCTGTACAGTAAACAACACAAACAACTGCATCTGCCACAATGATGCAATGACAGCAAACAACTACTGGATGGTGTGTTAGCATGTATTTGACTGCCAGCACGTGATGCCACGTCAGCTGACTTCTTTGGTGAGTTCAACTGTCATGATGCCACCAAGCCAGTGAAAGCTGCCTGACTTCACATAAAGTGACTTCCTTTTCATGAATAATCTAAGTTTTAAAGGAACAGTGGGTAGAAATGGAGCGAATATGATTATTTTTATAAAACGGTCACTATATCCTGACAGTAGTGCATGAGACAGGTAATCTGACAAAGTTTGTGTTCCTCTGTGTTCTCCTATTGGCATCAAGCTTTCACAGTTCGGAGGAAAACCAGTCAGAGCTGATCTGGAGCCTGCTGTCTCTGAGCAGCTGTCAGTCAGCACTGATCAAATATAAATCAATATTCTGTTACTGTAATGCCATTTCGTGTTGCAAATGTTTTCAGAAACATTTTGTAGTGACTGTTTAGCTGTAAAATGAAGAATTTTATGAACCGGCAGCCATGTTGAGATCAGCTGAGGAAATACCAAGCACCGCCCACCAGCTGGAGCAAACTTTCTCATTTTACAGTTAAACAGTAACTAGAAGATGATTCTGAAAACATCTGAGATGAGAAATAGGCGTTACAGTAACAGAATATTGATTCATATTTGATCAGAGCTGCCTAGTTTGACTGTTTGATCAAGTTTGCGAGTGACTGACAGCTGAACAGCCAATAGGAACACTTTCTCTCTGAAATGATCTGTGATTGGTCAAAATCTCCTGTCACAGGCTAGATTATTTAAAGTCTGAAAACAGAGCCATGAGGAGGTGCAGAAGTCTAGTTTTCTCTCAGAAGATTTGTATTACAATATGCTGAAAGGTTATTATGGATTTTTTGCCCGATGATGCCAAACATATTCAGCGTACTGTCACTTTAACGCTCCATGTTGATACAGCAGCAGTAGTGAGCATTAGGGGATTGACTGACAGGTTGGCAACACTTTGTTTGAGTGTGTATATTTTTGTGTGCATGTTTGCATGCGCACAATCACACGCTGGGACACAGCTGGCAAACACACACAAATAAACATGCAGAGAATGAGACGTAAAATGCAGGCAAACAGACGTGGTGCCGCTCTGTCTGTGCGACCTTCTCCTTCAGACGGATGTAAATAGACTGAACATACAGACAGAAACACACACAGGTGAACACACACAAAGCTAACAGTCACACAGAAGTACATACAAACCCTAGATTGGAATTCATGCGTTGTAGACAAATGTACACAGAAACACACACACACACACCTGTCCGTCAGTCCCTATGGTGCCTCCGCAGTCTGTGAGCAGCTCAGACATGTGGTAGTAGCTGGTGAACTCCCAGAGACAGGCCTCAAGGTTGAGGTTCCTGTAGAAGCGCAACGTGCCATTTCCCCGCAGAGAGCTGCTGAACTGATAGGGCACCGCGTCTCCCATGCTCTCGGGGCTGCGCATCGAGGCGGTGATGAAGCTGTGGCCTGTGGTGACCTCGTCATAGTCCAGCAAGTTGGAGCAGCGGTGGTTTCCGACCCGGGTTCCGTCCGGACTGAGAGTCAGTTCGAAGTTCATGAGAGGACGGGTGGAGATGACCGGAAGCATGCCTGCGAGGGCAAAAAGACACAATGTGATTCTGACTGCATCCAGCCATCTTTGATGCTGAAAGAAATAATTATTTCAAAAACTTAGTCGGAGGAAATGGTTGAATGAAAAGTGATGAAAAGAAAAGCAGGGGAGCGGCTGAAAGGAGGGAAAACCTGGAGGAGACGAGGCAGAAGGAAACTGATTAAAAATCAAGAAGGGAATGTTAAGTAGCGGGTGTGCTGGAGGGTTTCTGCAGGGGGCTCGATGCAACCCGGCACGATCTACATTCGGGCTGTCACGCTCCTGAGGATCCACGGACGTGAATATTACACACAGTACATTACACTTTACTTCATCTGTGGTATGCGTCCTGCCTCCAGCTCCTGCAGCACCTACCATCTATGTGAGGCATGGTGACAGTCACTTTGATGAGGTTGGGGTGTTTCGGGTCGTCTGCTCCAGTGTAGCGTAGCTTGGCAGAGAAAGGCTCGGCGCCAACGGTCCCCATCTTACGTGGTTGACACATACCTTAATATGACAGAAGTGCAGAGACGAGAGAGTCACTAGGACAGACTGCGACACTGGAGACACGCTGAAGGAAAGAGACAAACTGAATGGCTGTGATTGTGTCTGCATTATTTTACTGTAGGTACTGTTTTATACTGTTAAATACATTTTTCTGAGAACCTGCCTGAGCCTTTACAGTCAGGTGGTTATTTCCACATTTCTAAGAATACCTTGCGACCACCCTAACACAGTGTGCCTGAACATGCTGCATTCAAGGTGTGTAGGTGGAATGAGCGCAGCATAAGTGATGACATAGCAACAGCAAAAGAGCAGGTTTATATTTTTTCATTAAAGACTGAAGGCTCAAACCCTTGAAAATGTCCACTACATTTCAGATGGAAATATTGTGCTTTTTACACAACTAAATACAGTATATCTGACAGTTTTACTTAGATAGTAGTTAATTTGCAGATTAGGATTTTACATATAAAACATACAGTGATCTTAAATTTTACTTAACACGTTAAAGGTGCTAAATGAAAATGGGAACATTTCTATTGCCTCTCAGTGGCTCTCAACATGGCAACGGCGAGCTGTAGTGCGCAGCTGACAGTGCTAACAGAGCTAAATAGTGCAAACAATGGCGAGAGTGCTGACAGAGATAACACTGTTAACCTGAGGGTTGTACTAAAATCACGCACAGTGAGGAGAAGCTCAGACTACAACACACAGGGAGGGACGTCAGTCTCTGCTCAGGTAGACGTCACTTGGTTGCTGCTACAAAAATGTTCTAGATATTGAACTCAACACCTTCGATGCATCAGTGATAATAATCCTATAAAACATGTGTAAGGGAAAATGTACAGTGAGGCTTTGTCGGGGTCCATCGCCCTGAAGGGGTTTATTTCACTACAATGTACAGCTAAATGCACTTTACTCTGCTTATTACATGGCTACTTACTTAAGACATCAATAATTCACTACAAGAACGAGTCCAACATCAGAACTGTGCCTATAGCAACAGTCTGTTATACATACAACAGTCTACAACGGCTGTAAAGAAATAACGCACCATAGAATGCTATGATTGACCAATCAAAATCGAGTATTCATCAAAGCTGTGTAATAAAATACTATATCGTTCACTGGGGGGTAATTTTCTGCATTGAGTATTTTTATTTATTTATACATTAAGGGTACAGTGCGTAGGAGCTGGCGACATCTAGCGGTGAGGTTGCAGATTGCAACCAACTTCAACTTCTCCCATGTGCCAAGCGTGTAGTTGAACTACAATGGCTGACGCAAAAATGTGAAAATGCGAATGGCCCTATCTAGAGTCAGTGTTTGGTTTGTCCCTTCTGGGCTACAGTAGAAACAGGGAGGCCAGCTCTGTGAAGAGGATCTGCTCCGTATGTCGATATAAAGCTTATATTTATTACTTACTTTATATTATATAGCTTATTCTAAGGTAACAAAAACACAATGACTCTTATTGTCAAGTGATTATACTTTAAAGAAAAAAATACTCGTAAATTATTCGTAGTAGGCACTGTTCATTCAAAAGCCCTATTCCTGAACCTTCATGATGCTTAGAGAACAAAGGCTGATTGGTTTTCATTTCAGTGTGGAGCTGAGTCCCTGTTCAGTTCCTCCTCCAGAAAACTGGTGACATGGAGACGGATGTTCATTGTTCTGTCCTCACCTTCCTCCTGGCTGATAGTGACGATGGGGCTGCTGAGCTCTAAACCCTCATCGCCATTTGAATTAACGGCTCTAGCAGCACACTGGACCCTGGAGCCCGCCTGGAAGTAGACCGAGTCCAGCGTGATCATCTTGGAGGACGTAAAGAAGGTGTCAAAGTCCACCTCCCTCATGGGACTGGTGACGCCATCGGGGCCAGCCGGGGCGCTGATGAGCCAGCGGTAGCGGGTCAAGGTGTCGTTGATGTGCTCGCTGACACAGATGGAGCCTGTCTTGTCATAGTCTGGGTATCTAGTGTTGCAAGCCTGGAGGATGGATAAGGAATAGAGTGGGAGTGGGCGGGTGGGCAGGGACAGCAGAGAGATGGGAAAGATACAGCAGATGCCAGAGGACAAAAGCAGAAAGAGGTGCAGAATACAAACGAGTAACTAACTGTTGCCAGGGACATCCAGATGTTCAGTGTGTTGTGTTTTTGTATTTAAGCTTTTAAAATAGCTTTTTAAAAAAATAATTACAAAGACAGAGATATGGGATGACGGGCTTAGCTTTGAAGCGTTTCTGTGGATATCCTTTTAAATCTGTTGCCACCGTCTCCTGATGCAGCACTCAACATTTCAGTTTTGACAAGACTGTTTCATTTAGTCTCCCTGACCACAAAGCAGGGAAACACACACACACACACACACACACACACACACACACACACACACACACACACACACACACAGCAGTCACCTGAGAAGGAAATGACTTTAACACATCACAAAAATCCATTTAAGTGTCTCACTGAGCCTAAATTTCAAGAGTGGAAGCGATTCTCCTGTGTCCAAAAGCATGAGGACTGTGGCCGACTAAACTGTGTAATGTTTGTGTCTTTTAAAGACGGATTGGCCAACTCTGGAGGGACAGCTTAACTCTGGTGGAAGAAAAGTATGGGCTCTGAGGGATAACAATGTGCCTCTCACTCTCCGAGGACGTGGGCCCTCATTAGCTCCTGCTACCTCATTACAGAAAAAAGCCGACAAATTGAGCTGTAGCCTGTCTAGTTACAGTTTCCCCGGGCCTTGCTAGAATATACTGTTTAGTATAGTGAGCAATACAATTCAGTAAAATTCAAAAGATATTTCCATAGCGGTGGTAGAAAGTAACTAAATACAGTTACTCTGTTACTGTACAAAAGTACAATTTTGAGGTATTGAGTATTTCCATTTCCTGCTAATCTCTACTTCTACTCCACTACATCTCAGAGTTAAATATTGTACTTTTTACTGCACTATATTTATTTCATACCTTTAGTTACTAGTTACTTTGCAGATTCAAATTAATAATACAACATATAATCAATAAATCAATTTTGATGTTTTATTATGGATAAAGATATCCTATAACCCTTGGTGAAATTCACAATAATAAATTAAAATAAAATGTATAAATTAAACAATTAGCCCCACCTTTACCAGCTGCAACATTCATGAACACACTAATGCATCAATAATTATAATACGATAATAAAATATTTAATATTTTGAAATGGGCCATTCTACAGAATGAGTTCTTTTAATTTTGGTATTTTAATTATATTTGGCTGTAATACGTGATAGTAACATGTTAAATTACAAATTTGTTTTAACGACACTAATTTCTTTAACTCATTATCGTAACTTGCGATTCTTCGATTATAGCAGGCTCAGTTCTAAAGGTATCATAAGAAACTACAAAACCTAATGAATCCACTTGTACCACCCATGTCATCCTAGCTTGTCATGAAGGAGGCTAAATAACACTCCAAACCTGCACTAAATGTTCGCATGGGAAAACTGTCATGGCCATTTTCAAAGGGGTCCCTTGACCTCTGACCTCAAGATATGTGAATGAAAATTATGAATGAAAATGGGTTCTCTGGGTACCCACAAGTCTCCCCTTTACAGACATGCCCACTTTATAATAATCACATGCAGTTTGGGTCAAGTCATAGTCAAGTCAGCACACTGACACACTGACAGCTGTTGTTGTTGTTGGGCTGCAGTTTACCATGTTATGATTTGAGCATATTTTTATGCTAAATGCAGAACTTGGGAGGGTTTCAATAATAATGATATATACATGCAGTATATTTGCATAGAGCAGCATATTTGCCCACTCCCATGTTGATAAGAGTATTACATATTTTACAAATGTCCCTTTAAGGTACATTTTTAAAAGATAAAAACGCGACTTAAAAGATAAAAACGTGACGTAAATTTGAGATTAATCGTGATTAACTATGGACAATCATGTGATTAATCACAGTTAAACATTGTTATCGACTGACAGCCGTAATGCTAATAGTTTTGTACTTTTACTCAAGTAAAATTTTGAATGATGTCTTTTATTTGTATTTTTTATGGTATTGCTACTTGTACTAATGTAAAAGATCTACATACTTCTTCCACCACTGCTCCAAAGCCACTTGATTCCCTGAATGTGGTTTCAGTTTTCCTCACCGTGACGCAGATGACTGGGTAGCCTGCGGGTGGACGGAGGTTGTCTGGCGTCCTGGCAACGTCGTCGTAATGGAGCAGCGACACCACGTGAGGCAGAGAGGGGAAGGTGACATCAGCCATGCTGTTGGTCTCCTCGATGTAAACTATGACTTTAGTTACCTGTTCCACAAAAAAAAAAGAGTTTCAGACTAACGAGAACTACTGACACAGTGCTGTTTGTGAATCAAGACAATGATTTACTATCATTGAAATGATTATAGTCATCACAGAGCTGGAGGTGTTTACAGTCTCTGTCCTGGCTGATTCTTGGCTCCTCTTTAAACCGTTCTCTCTCGTTTCTCTCAGTCTGCCTGTTTTCTTCTGCAGATAATCTATTATTCATTGTGAAATGTTTTCATTGCTCTTTGGGCTGCAACTACAGTAAAGTGGCTCCTGTTGTCTGGGCCAGGACACCCTTGTAAAAGAGATCGCTGGTCTCAGGGGGACTGACCTGGATAAATATGGGTCATATCAGGAACAAACTCTTTACTTTTTCATCAAGCTGAAATTGCACAACTGCCTGTTTGAATTTTGCGTCTTGTGTCGCGTGATGGTTCAGCAGGAACACACTCCTAACCTGAGTTTCAGCCACCATGTTTTCATCCGGCTTCAGGTGGAGAGTAAAGGCTTCCCTCATCTCTCGGACGCCATCGAATAGCACCTCCACCTCCACCATGTGTTCCTTATCCCCCTGTTTAAACTCAATGTCTGGGCACACACAAACACAAAGGAAGAGCAGCTTTAAACAGATCATTGTTAGAACAAGTCTAATCATCGATGGTTCTGGCAACTTGAGCAATTGTTGTTGGTGATACTTTTGTCATTTTTATTAAGTTTCTCTCATCTTTGAGTTTAGTTTTTCACAAAAAAATGCAAATCTCAATTCATGTTTTATTACTTCAGTGGAAACTAAAACGCATTGCAGGTTTTTATTTGCATAGAGCTAAAAGATGGTCCATCTTCTAGAGAGGCAAATAATAGAGCTTTGCATTAGAAATGTGCTGCACTGGGAAAACATTGTGCAAAATGAGAAATTCAACGCCGTATGATTCATAACTGCTGGGAAATTTGAACAGTGGGTAGGCAGGTATGATTTGAATAGACTGAATGTATTCATATAAATATTTCAAGCCTTGATGAAGCTAAGAAAGGTTCACTGCGCTTAAAGTGGAGTGGATACAGAGGAAGATTTCACCCTGCTGACAAAGCATGGAGTACTCTGAAATTCAATTAAAAATTACATGACCCTCCACTGGACTATTGCAGAAATTACCTTTCCCCACTTGGGATGAAATTAGAAATCAATGACCCTCGCCAAGATAAATCCCTATGTCTACTTTCATTAATTTAACACTCCTACAGGGAGCCTTGTTTAAAAACTTCTCTTATTACTGTAGCTGTTGCACACACATAAGAGAAATCTATCAGAAGGATATCTGCAGCTCAATAAGAACAAAGGAAATGTATCTTGTGAAGATTTGATCACTAGTGGACATGCATTTAACATATTAAAGGACTACAACAATAGCTTTGAATGTTTCAGCCGATCGGCCACCTCCGGGTCTGACAAGTGAAGCCAATGCTGAAGTGCCTTCAACTCCTCTGGTTGCAAAAAGAAGTCTGATTGAATAGAAGTCTATGAGAAAATGAGCCTACTTCTCACTGGATTTATTACCTCAGTAAACATTGTAAATATGAGTTTATGGTCTCTATCGCTCGTTTCAAGACTTCTTCAATACAGTAAGATGTTCATTCAGTAAATTATGGTCCCATTTAGAGTCAAATAGAGCAAAAGCAGGGGATGCTTTAGGGTGTGGCTACCTTGTGATTGACAGCATGCTACCACAGTGCTGTCCAGGCTAGGAGTTGTCCATGTTTTCATCTTACAACTTTAACCCTTTCACAGTGTGTTTTCAGATCATGAAAGTTAATTGTAACACTTTGTTCATCTAAAAATGTCTTATTCAGTGTTTGTATTTACTCCATCCTCTGGTGTCACTTCTAGTTGCAAAAAAAACCCAACATGCCAAACTCAAGGCTTCAAAACAAAATTTGTGCAAATCACATTTACTTTTGCAAACCATGCTGAAGTATTAGATTTTTGGATGCATCCATGGGTTTCCACTTAAAAAGACTCATCAAGTGTGTATAATTTTTTTTGTCAAAGTCCCATTACTGTTGCATGGTAATGTTGTTTAATCGCAGCTTGATTTGAGAAGTCTGCACTGCATTACACCAAAATGCCAGAATGCAGCTTCAACCCTTAGAGAAATGAGAAGATGTGTGTAAGGCGTACCTTGAGAAACGGGGTAGTAGTCCTCTCCTGAGACAGCTGACCCGTCTTTGGTGTGAACGCGGACCACTGACACTTTCGATGCGTCACCCACTCGTACCACAGGGATCCTCACAGTTGCAACGGCGCCGGCTTCCTTCGGTTCACTAACGCTGAACTTAGTTTCCACAAAACGGATTATGGGTTCTGAGGTGCGCAGAACGGGAGAAAAATACATTAAAAGGCTGACACATTTGTGGTTTATGAACATAAACCTTTGATTATCACTTCCGTAATTATTACTGCTGCTGATTTAAAACCACATGTGTTCAGGTATATGCTGCACTCACCACATTCACCAGCCTATACAACTTAACTATTTAGGTAAAACTGGATTAACTGCATTTTATTTCACCATATATTTCATTCCTGACATCCCCCCCTCCGTCTCCCCCTTTTCATCTCACTTACTGTCAGCTGTGTCCTTGATTTTCACCAGGGTCTCATTCAGACCTCCCACTGATGCGCCAAACTGTGAGTCGCTCTTCGGGTTCCCTAAGACCAACCGCAGCTCTTCTCCTTCCTCGTACAGCGAGTCATCTACCAGTGACAGAATACATGGCTTCTCCGCCTCACCTAGAGTGTACAGCGAGATGATGATGCAGACTTGTCAAAAAATTTGAAGTGGAAGAAAGTTCTGCAATAATTCTTGTTTTTTTCTATACACAGCATATAGCATCTTATTTATATAACTTTAACCCACATAACCCTTTGTTCAGTTCCTCCAGAGCTTTTGGTAGCTGTTTGCTCATAAAAAAATACTGACAGACAGCGCAGTAGGTAATGTGTGGAACACAGTAAAACTTGCAATATCTGCACTGCTGATTTAGCAAACAAACGTGTGACAAAAAAAAACTGTTTCTTGTTTAGAGCTTTATTTAATTAAAAGCGTGTCAACTCTCAAGACACAAGATAAATACATGATAAAAAATGTGAGAAAACATGTGTGATGTGTTATTAATGAAATACCTGGTAAGAAAGTGATGATGGATGTGTCTGTGTTGGGTCGCTCATCAAAGTCAGAGGCAACCTGTGCAGAGCCCTGACGGGTGTAACAGCGAACGGTGGATTTGTGTCTGATGTCGCCGCTGCGGTACAACATTGCTGCGATCTGGCCGTCACTCTCCTCTCCGCTGTACACCGGCTCACGGAACTGGACCTTTGGCACTGTCAGTCAAAAGGACAATTCAATCATCGCATGTGAAAAAAGCGTCGAAAAATGTCTCCCATGCTGTCCGGGCTGGATTTAACCGGGCCGATTTTAAAAAGCAAATCAAATAACACAGCTGTCACTGGCCTTTTTTCTGACAGAAAAAAATGTAATGAAAGTTGTGAAACTATGAATACAAATTAAAAGAAAAGAGACAAATTAATTATTAAATTGTGTTTAATAAAGCGGCTAAATTTCAGTGTGAAGAAGTTGTCCTGACAAGCTGGAAACAAGCCCGTTCCTACGACATTAACAAGCCACTTTGTGAGGCTTTCATATAGTTTTTCAATGCTTGGGGGAGTTATCTTCACTAATAATAAACTTTGTTCATATAGCACATTTGACACAGAAAGATACAATTAAACATGCAGATTATACAAATGAAACAAGAATCTAAAGCCATGCTGCTGTGACGCTGTACTTTGGCACAGCGGTGCTGTGGGCAGCAACAGGGCTGACACCCTCAGCATTTTAGTTTAGCGTCTTAGCATGTTCATATTTGCTAATTAGCACTAAATATAAAGCACAGACGGGACTGACGGATATATCATAAACTATAAACAACCAAAGTATTGGACAAATTAAAATTATGACCAGATGATGGTGCTAAATGAAAAGTCACCAAAGTTATTACAATTCATCCTGCGGGGGACAGAAATGTCTGTACAACATTTTAATCTAATGAGTAGATGATATATTTCACAGGATATCATCAAACTCATTTTGATTCATCTCCTCAGCACCATGGATATCTTCATCCAATAACTGTGAAGACATTTCGCAACAAGCATAAAATGTGAACCTGCTGGCTCCTCTTTATCGACTAAGATTTCTTTAGTCGATTAGTCATTTTTTATGCTTGTTTCGTGCTGCATGACTTATTTCCATGAACCCTGTGGGCACATCTTTGGTAAACACAAGATTTTAAGTGGTGCTTTGTGGGATTCTTTGTGGAGAAACTCCATTTTACAGATCTGTTGATTACATCAATTAATCAATCAAAATCATATGTGCTAGTGTTAGTCGACTAAGGATTTCTTTTCCTAGAGGAAACATCAGGGATCTCCTAATTCAGTAGGATTCATCCTCTGCGGCCCATGAATGTCTGTGCAAATGTCAAGACCTACCACCAGTCAGACTGGCAGACCAACACTGCTTTAGACTAGAAACAATAAATACTGAAAGTGAGAAAAAATACAGAAAAAGAGTCGCAGTGAATCACTTACAGTCAGACACTGAGTCATTGATGAAGACTGCCGCCTTCCCAGGTTCACCCAGGATGCCGTTCACCGGCATACGGAGGACAAGTTCAAAGCTCTCAGTCCCCTCCAGCTCTGGCTGTCCCAGGTCATCCAGAATGGTAACCCTGAACGTCTGCATGCTGACACCCGGGGCAAAGTCCAGGTTACGACTGATGCCCACATAGTCAATACCGGCTAGAGGGAGGACAGAGCAACATGGAAGGTCGGAAAAAATAATGACA
The DNA here is from genome assembly GCA_947000775.1 of Pterois miles. Lineage (NCBI taxonomy): Eukaryota > Metazoa > Chordata > Actinopteri > Perciformes > Scorpaenidae > Pterois > Pterois miles. Next base: position 19,025,689 of record CAMQGK010000052.1, read on the forward strand.
AGACATAGGGTAGATGTGGAGAATGCAGACAGATGATGTTTACTGGTGGAACTTGACTGTAAGACTGGGAGCTTACCTTCTGCAGAGACAGGCTCGGCCTTGCGAGAGCGGATGGTGATGGTGCCGGTCTTGGACAGATCGGTCCCGGTCCTCCACACTTTGACCTCCACGTGCCCATCACTCTCATCCACATGATACTCTACCTCTCCAAAGTAAAACACCGGTGCTGGAGAACAAAGAAAGCCAGAGAGGAATAATGAAATCAGCAGCATTTGTTTATTCTTTTATAATCTTATTTTATTTGTTTATAATCCTTTATAATCTTATTTATGCAGTTGGTTGTCTCATGTTGCTTTGAAACTCAACATCAAGCTGTTGATTGACAGTTTTGTACCTGACAAATTCTGTTCGATGGCCTTCAACCTCATATGACCCACCTTTGTAACAAAGCTCATATTTTAACTTTGTTATTTTACTTTTTGTGTTAATGCAACTTGTCTGCTCTCCTTATGTGTGCACCTGTGGTAGCATTAGACCTGTCAGCGGCCACCCGCAGTCTGACATGATTCATTTGTAAAGCCAGCAGCCGGACACAGAGGTCAAACAGCGACAGCCCATTAGTTTGAAGTTAAACTGCAGGGAAGTGCGACCTTTCAACCTTTCCTGGCCTCTCATCCCACTGCATTGTTACCATTATTCTGATGGAAACCACTGGGTACTTTCAACAAAAAGATACAGCTAGCACTAGAAAACAAGGCCTCTCAATGTGTGTGTGTGTGTGGTGTGTCTCTTTCTCTGAATGTGGTACAGTGAGATGGTGAGACAGAGAGAAAGCGGCCCCCTGGACTGCTCAAAGGCTTGTTTGAACTGGCATTGTTTCCTGAGGCAGCAAAGTGGAGGCAGTCCAATGTGTATTTGACAGCTTCATCTCTCACAACCCCCGTCAAGTCCAAAAAACTGACAGAATGAAACTTCTTCCTTCTCCGTTTTAAGATGCCACTCTCGCTTTCTCTCTCTCTCTCTCTTTATCTCAGTTCCTTTCTCATAACCCAAAAATAGTACACGTAATGTCATTGTTTGTGTCATGATCAAACACTAAAGCAGATCAGAGATCTTTTTTTCCCCTGAATATCACTTTACTGATATATGAACTTTCATATTTTATATACAGTGTTTATGCTTTAACTGGGCCAGATAACAAAAGCAAGGCACAGTGTACACAACTAAGGGAATGAGAACATTTACTGCAGTTATATTTTGATTCTCAATTTAGCAGAATAAGTGGCAGCCCAGGGCAACAATACCCAGCGAGTATCACCACATCAAGTGTGTCCTCTCTCCTCACCTAAAGACTTGGTTCCTCGATGCATCTGTCTTTTCTCTCATACCGTTTCCTCCTACACACGGCTTCACCTAACAGATGTAGCGCTGGTTTGTCATGCAAATAGAATTTGTGTATTTGCACAATGGCAGAGTAAAAGGAAAATTACAGATTGCGTAGGTGGGAAAAACACATGGTTAAAAACATCTAACCGAATACACCGGTAAATAATACGGGGGCTGGTAGGTGTGTTTTTTTGAATAATTACTGCCTCAACAATAGTAGTGGAAACATGCAGCATTATCTGTAAATACTATGTAAGCTATCACACATTCCTTCTCTGAGAGGAAACTGCTCATCTTCGAGTTTTAATATACGTCTGCGTTCACACATGTCTCGACTCCGTCCGGCGGGGACGACAAATTCTTGACACCACAAGAGGGAGTTGAGTGATGACTGATGAGTGAGAACTGCATCCTCTCCCCCCTCTGGGGCCACGCCTGTGGTTTAGCACTATGAAGTGTGTGTGAGGGCTGGGGAAGGTGTAAAGCCAAATTGTGATAATTACTATGTGTGGGTGGTTGTAGCCATTTGTGTGTCACTGTGCCTTTAAACACAGTTTACAGAGCATTCTCAGCTGTCCTCTGATGGAGGGCCCCTGCTTTTGGATGGAGGTAACGTGGAGCATAGGCTGCTTTTCTTCATGTTGTAAACCTCACATTGGTGCTTGGGGTTCAAATGCATACATGTAATGATGTATGTTGTGTTACACACATTGTGTTTATTTTTACAAATAAGGGACAGCTTTACCGCTTCAGGCCTTTATTAAATATTCAGCCCTCCTAGGCTTGACTGGTTTACATATGCAACCTGTCACAAGGAATTTGCAAGTAGGCTTAACTTTTCAAGGTGCATTGTGTGTAGGATTGGGCATCTAGTGGTGTGGTTGCAGAATGCAACCACCTGATTACCCTCCCTCACCTTACCACAGTTGGTAAGGTGAGGCGGTGAATGCAAAACCGTGATAACGCTCAGAGGCCATCCTTACCATAATAACGCTACTTTACGAGCAACGGAAGTCAGACAGCACCACAGTTTTACACTCTGCGGCTCACATTCCCGCAGTTTCATGTGTGTCGGAGGTGTGTCGGACTCCGGGAAGAGGACTCTCTCCCTATGTAGATATGAAGGGCTCATTCTAAGCTAACGAAAACCCAGTGATTCTTAGTTTCAGGCGATCCTACACTAATGAAAACATACTGTAGTTATGAATATTATATTCCATTTCTACTAATACATCCACTGAAATGCTATACACTGTTCCTTTAAGAGTCACAGGCCAAAAAGGTGTTGGAACAACAGTCTGCGATGTGTTGATACTGTTTCCATGCATGGGTGAAGTGTGTGCATTTTTTTGCTCCCATTATTGAGTACAGTTGCTTCACAAGAATGTCCAAATTTTCATTTTTAAATATCTTTTTATGCTGTATGTAACAGGAGGCATCATGAAGGAAGAAAATGCCTTTTTTACCATAATTTGCAGCTTGTATGCTAATTGAGGATTTGTGGTGGAAGACGGCATGTATGTATAATTAAACCATTTTTATCTCAAATAATTTGGTTTAAGAATAGAACGTGTTGCCATATAATGACAACAGGTTAAAGTAAATTTGGCTTTTTTAATCTGCCTCCTGAAGTGGACACTTTATCTTCAGCGAGGGCATAACATACAAATGAGCAATGAGCAAGCAATTCTGCTGCTTTGGGAGTGTGACCAACAGTAAGGCTGCTCGAATATTGAAATGAAGGTCTGGGTTTCTAAGAAATACTCAGAGTTAATCTGTAATTCTACAAACTCAGCTGTGGCCATATGCGCTCCGCTGAGAGAGTCTGAGTGTCCTATCTCCTTGGCAGGGTACAAGGAGATGACAACACTCACTTTGAGTCAGAGAGCGCAGCCATGCGGAGCGCAACACTCAGGGAGACAGGTACTGTAGAGTTTAATCTGATAAAGTACTAAATCTAGCAGACACCCCTGGGTCTTTTTTTTCAGCTAAAGTGAGAGAGAGTGAGAGAGAGGAGGGAGAGAGAGAGAGTGGTGGTAGTGGAGAAATAGATGGAAGAAGAACGACAGACTGAACTTGACTTTGACCTGGGGGAAGGAAAAATGGGGCTAGAGAGAGCACGAGCAGTCACACTTGGAGTTTTACAAGTGCTTTTCTCACCACTTGCCTTTGATGCAGAATTTGAGGTCTAACTTGGTGTGCGCTCACACGCACGCACATAAACACGCATGCACAGCAGACGCACACAAGCAACGCTAGGCGCCGTAACTCTTGCTTTTTTTTTTCCCTCAGCAAGTCGAGGTAGTATTAAAGTGAAGGAGGGTGCAGTTTGACTGCCTGGGTGCAGGTATTAGAGCACTGTCAGATGGTGTATTATCCTCTGGGAGGCTAAAAATGACACATCATCTCTCACTGGAGTTGGGCTTTCACAAACACATTTTCCATTCCTTTGAACTCAGCACCACGACTGAAGTCTTCTGACAATATACTAACAATCAGACAGTGTGTCATGTTTCTTGTTAACTAGCCCCCCGATGCCTCCGTGCATGCACGCACAAACACACACACATTCAATATGGGACTGTTGTTTGTATCCTTAAATGAGTTCTCAGTTGTAAGTCGTCTTTGTTTGATTTATCCCATTCTGCAATCTGGCAAAGGCTTGACAAGTCCTCTCAGACACAGTTTTTTTCTGATACAAACTATTTATGACAAAATAAAAGCGAGACTGAGAAAAAGAACTGAGTGAAAGAAGTCTTCACTTTTCTAAGATTTACAGTAATCTTAACCTAGATATACAAACAAATAATAAATACAAATAATACAAAAAATGTGTTTTCAGGCTGAAGGAACATGAATTGATGACAATCAGATCATCTACACACAAATCCGCAGAAGCATCGGAAGTAAAGAGGTCACCATTGCTGCGGTGGCACCGTGCATTTGAATGCAATTTGTCCTAAGAAGTGCACAATTTTGTACCTTTACTTTCTATGTAGTGTTATTTTGACAAAAATGTCTCAGAGTTTGGGAAGAACCTGAGCAGCTCTCAGCTGCCTGACATTAGCCCAACATGGTGAAACAAACACTGCTTAGCTAAAGTTAGCTAGTGGTGTTGGTAGGCTGAGGCACTGTCTAGGGACTGAGGTGGTCCGGCAGAATAAATTAACGCAACCAATTAACTGTGGCGTTATTGTGAAATATAACATAAGTTGCTCTAACCAGAGCAACCTAATGACCACAAACGCAACATGTACAAAGTCTCTGCTCATCGTGTTAACTGGTGAGTCTCAGCTGAATGCAACGTGCCTGCTCGTAGTGTCGGCAATTCTACTTGAATCAACATTAAATACATACCTATCTGTGTTTATTATCTATGCCGGCTGTTTAAGTTGCCACAAGCAACAATGGACGCATTCGGCTCAAATACTCTTAACACTGTTAGCAGAGAGCAGAGTCACTACAAGTGATGTCAAAACACACAAAATGGTCTCGGGATTCATCTATATTGTTCTGGTTTGCAGCTTATTATGTGATGCACTCAGAGACATTGGAAGTAAGGGTGGCAGAACAGGACGCCATAATTAATGTGACATAAAACTGCAAACGAATGTCATTTCACGTAACACAGAGAAGGGCTTTATCCATTTTTCCTCAACGCTCTCCAGGGTGCTGGATGGCTCCCTGGATATCTCTCCCATGGCGCACACTCCTGACAAATACAGGCCCGGTGCCAGGATGAATATGCATTAGCCTCAGAAAGGCTAAATAACAACAACATAAGGCTACTCTTTAAAGAATACATGCATTAGAGCACTCACAAAATCTATCAAAATCACCAGGGGAGGCACATTGAAACAGCTGTCTGTGCCTTACAACTCTCCATGGACACAACCTTTTTAATAGCAAGCTCAGCCTTAGCCCACATTTGTTCTACATGGATAAAATATGTTTTTAATGTTTTTAATACGCCTTTAACGGAAGTGAGAGTATTCCTGCCAGCTTGTGAAAGCACAATGCCGGCTACTGGATTAGCCTTACATAAACCGTGCACACGATAGCTCATTTTTGTCATTTCAACTATTGCCTATCTTCGTTTGGCCACATGTTATGTGTCAAATAATTTATGACTAGATATGACTATATGACTGTATAGAACAGCCAGCCTTCATTCAGGAGTGGTCTTTCGTTCAAGTATGCTACACATATTTGTGCCTTCAAGGGCCTATGATTCACCTAATAGCTTTATATGAGCACACATGACATGAACCATTTTCATAATAATAAAGATGCATTGTAAACATCTAAATCGTACTTTCTAGTTTTCGTAATAGCTGTGTTCTTCTCAAATTATTTGAGATAAAAGCATTCGGTGAAGCACCAAAAAATAAGTGATAATGGTTCGAGGGGTTACGTAGTTCCCCTCCAAAAAAATAGATCCAACATCCCTGGATGTAATATTCTAGTACCTATCAATCTGTTTTTACTATTTCTGCCCTGATGAAAACCAGTGTTTTAATCAATACGCCCAATAATACAATTTTTTTTACATAACTCCTCTCCTTGGGGGCGGCAGTAGCTCAGTCTGTAGGGAGTTGGCTTGGGAACCGGAGGGTCACCGGTTCAAGTCCCGACATGGACCAAGAACTGAGTGTGAACTGGTAGCTGGAGAGGTGCCAGTTTACCTCTTGGGCACTGCCGAGGTGCCCCTGAGCAAGGCACCAAACCCCCAACTGCTCGGGGCGCTTGTCAGGAGCAGCCCCATCACTCTGACATCTCTCCATTGTTGCATGTGCATGTGTGTGTTTCGGGTCTGCATGTACTGTGTATAAGTTAACAAACAGAGTGTAAAAATTGAATTTCCCCTCGTGGGACTAATAAAGGTTGATCTTCTTCTTCTTCTTCTCCTTACTCTGCCTCAGAGTGCCTGAGGAACGTTTTCCACATAGTTATTTTGGATAGCAGCTAAATGTAGACACTCATTTCCCATTACAGAGGAACAGTAAGTTCAATTTCTACTTAACAATGTAAGTGAGGAATCAAATATGAAAGATGAAAAAATGAATTTAGGGAAAAGCCACGTTTATGTACATATAGAGCATTGTAGCCAAGTCATTTACAATCAGCTAGATGAGACGTAGGTCGATTGGATCTTACTCCTTTGCTGATATGTTTTCCTCAGAAGTTGTTGCATTTCTATAGTTTGATGCCAGATGGGTGGCTGAGCATTATTTGTTTAATGTTTATTCTATCCATAGGTCCTGATGATGTAAAGTCAACACCTTAATACATTTGTTGACCCAAATGTATTTCATCAGTACTCTCTCGTCCCTAGGAAAAAAATATGACTTCTACCATCTATAGCATGGCATTTAAAAAAAGCCCTTGAACATTCAATCTTTCTTAGTCCATAAAGTAAATCAATGCAGAATAGTTAGATGGTGGAGAAGGCTTGTAGATTGGTATTTCCCAGCAGGCTTGTCCCTCCCCAGATAAATCCTCCACTCGTTTCTCTGCCTGTCAGAAGGCATAATCGACTTGGTCCATACGATGTTGTAACAGGATGAAAGTAGACCAGGGACATCTCTACATAATGTAGTCCCACTGGACTCCTGTGTGGGTCTTGACTTTAATTAAAAATTGTCTGAATGACAGTGAGATGGGGGTTTGATTCCATGTGTCTGCTGCAGGTGAAGGTCTATATCCGGGTGTCTCCAACATGTCTCAACAGACAGCAAGACTGTAAACAAGCTTAATGAAGTGAGCGTCTGTGATATAAAAGGCTCCAACGACAATTCACCAAAACATCGAGGCTGTGGACCCCCACACAATGTGTTTACATTAGGGTTGTCAACGTTAACGTGATAATAACCCGTCAACGCATAATCGTGTTAACGCCACTCATTTCTTTAATGCATTAATGTTATTGATCTTTTGGAAGTTGTAGCAGACTCAGTTTTAAAGCTAGAGAAGATACTGGCATCATATGTAACCAGAAAACCTGATGAATCTTTTGATTCCAATCAAGTCATGCTACCTTGTTTTGAAGGAGGCTAAAAATGTGTTAAATTTTGGTGAAGAAAAACAGTCATGGCCATTTTCAAAGGGGTCCCTTGACCTCTGACCACAAGATATATGAATGAAAATGGGTTCTCTGGGTACCCACAAGTCTCCTCTTTACAGACATGCCCACTTTCTGATAATCACATGCAGTTTGGAGCAAGTCATAGTCAAGTCAGCACACTGACACACTGACAGCTGTTGTCGTCTGTTGGGCTGCAGTTTGCCATGTTATGATTTGAGCATATTTTTATGTTGAATGCAGAACCTGTGAGGGTTTCTGGACAATATTTGTTGTTTTTGTGTTGTTAATTGATTACCAATAATAAATATACACATACATTTGCATAAAGCAGCATATTTGTCCACTTCCATGTCGATAAGAGTATTAAATACTTGACAAATCTCCCTTTAAGGTACATTTTGAACAAATAAAAACGTGATTAATCATGGACCATCATGTGATTAATAGTGGTTAAATATCTTTATCAACTGACAGCCCTAGTTTACATGTATGTGTCAAATTAATGCCCATCTGCATGTGTATGCATGTGCTGTTTAACCTGGAAGCACTACACATACAGTGCGTACACCATGTAGGAATAATGTAATCTTTGCCCCTCTTTGGAGACAAAACACCTTTAGTACAGTTTGCACAACCTCTCATCTGTGTGATTTTGGTACGCTACATTCAAAGGGAAAGGTGTTATTATAACTTGCACAGAAAGATGACTGGAAATAGAAGCATGGGGGACAGCGTGAGCGTGCCTTACCATCATCCATGTCTTCCAAGATGTTGACTTTGGTGGTGGGGTAGTGCATTCCCAGACGGCCCCCGACAGGCATCGACAGAGTGACGTTGAAGCTCTCCTCTCGCTCGTACAGAGAGTCGTCGATAATCACCACACGACACTGCTTCTCCCTCTCGCCTTTGTCAAAGCGAAGGACACTGCCGTGCTCCTCCGGACGGGAGATGTAGTCCGAGTAAGACAGCACGGTGGTGGGAATCGTCCCTGAGGCAGAGCCTTCACAGGAGAGGTGACAGTGACAGGAGTTCAGGAAGAAACTGAAAGATATTCCACATTTAAAGAGTACATATGGTATTTGTAAAAGGCATCAGAAATCCTAAGCCCTTGGTACATATAGCAGTTTTTCAGACAGCAACTCTTATCTTAGGAATAGCAAGTGCTGAGCTTCAGGTACATTTTTTTCCTATAATGGATCCACTTGCATTGGAAGTAGTAATTCTCATATACGTAATAATTTTTTGCTGAATTGGATGTGGAAAGCAGTGTGATGAGGTTTCAGAGGGTTGAGCACACCAGGTTAACAAACGAGATTAATGTAATAACATAATACATTTTCCCTTTCGGTTCCATAACATTCAGACTGTAACCCATTACGGCTTGTGAAAGCTTGACCTTTAATTGCAGCAAGCCCATCATGTCAGTCAGTGTATCTGCTTCAATACCAGAACACACAGGGAACAGACTAACCCCACTAGTGTGCAGCCACTATAGCCTGTTAACATTTAACAATAGTGTCTTCATTAGGCATCCCTCATTTATCTAAAAGTATTTCATGGGATTTAACTGCATGATAGCATACAGACTGAAACATGTACCTTTGCACACACTGTCACTCTCACCAGCTGCAAATTCATTTGATCTATCACAAAAAATGTAGAGCTGTTGTAGACGTCGTATGCTAGTTTTTTGGAATAAACTACTGTAAAACCTGGAAAAGGCACTGGCACTGGCAAACAGACTGTGATACTACTGGGCTTATGCTGCTACTTTTTATTTGTAAGAATGCAAATGCGGTGTAAACTGCATCTCTTCCACTGCATTGGCTGTGTTTTAACACATTTCATTGGCACTGTCAAACAGGAAAGGTGTGACAGGTGCACCTGACACGTACATTAACATCACATTAAAAAAATATGCATACCAGATTTAAAGGTACAAACTATGATGCAAATACAAACAAGATTGAAACTACTACTATCATTCTCAAACTGACAGACTGACTTTTTTTTTTAACGTGTGCAGTATCCTTAGATATCAATTAACCTCTTCCATCCTCACTTTACTTTTTTCAGAGGCTGTACCTGTACAATTCTCAAGTGGTAAAAAATGGTTAAATTTAGCACCACATCTGTGTAACAAATGGTGTCAACCCAAAAATCCCTGCAACAACTTGTGCGACATAATAGAGCACGGGGATGGCCATCATATACTTCTATCATCACATTCTAAAGCCTGATATACCTTCAAAATTATTTCAATTAACTAATCTTTTTTAATTATTATTTCTGATTGACTGATGACTAGAACAACTTAACACACGGTGCTGAGCTGCATCTCAGATTCATCTTCAGGTTCCCAGCTTTCAGGTGATGTACACCACTTCTATGTGACATCTACTGTTGACCTGCATCTCCCTAAAGACCCCCTGTCCCCCCTAAAAAAACAAAAATGAGTCTATGAAAAAGAGCGGTGGAGTGGAAAAGGTTAAATTTGTGATTTGTTTGCAAGTGATAATTAAGGTAAACTACAATAAGGTTGATAATATTTCATCTATACCTCAAACACTAATTATCTATGTGAATACAGGATATGTGGTCAGAAATTATTACTTATTCGCCTTAAATAATAACATTCACCATCGAGTCTGACTAGCAAACTGGCAGACAGACGAGATACACTGAGAGAACACAGGTTAGATGAGGTGAAAAAGGCTCGTCTATACCCTGCTGCGTGTAGCAGACCACCATGAGCTCCTGGCTGATGTCTCCACTGCGGTGTACGGGGATAAAAAGCTCTCCAACATCTTCCTGCACTGAGTGGATCTGCTCAGGGAAGAACACGGTCGACTCTGTTTGGAGGAGAAAAGAGAACGAGTGGAGGGAGTCAGAGGGGAAAAAAGAAAAGGGTAATGATATGTAAAACAATCTGCAAAAATCTGCAGTACATTAGGCCATCAAGGACTGATACAGGCTTTTGTTATGGCTCTGCATTAGTGAGCTGCAGCTGACATTTTTTTCATTCCGATCTATTGAAGTAGTAGTCCTGCTGTGTGCTTATTCATATTCAAAAATAACTCTCCATCACAGTTTTCGGTTTGATGCAACCAGAGGTGCTCTTCAAAGAGACCCCTCTGAAAGTTTTTCTCACTGCCTGGTGTGTCACAGACAATTATACATGCAAGCCTCTCAGTTCAACCAACGGAGGGGAATCAGCTGGGAGTTTTGGCACACATCGACTCCTCTATACACACAGGGGTCAGCACCTCTTTCAGTTTTTCTCTCGTTCTCCACTCCTCTCTCCGTCTCTGAGAGGAGTTTGTGTGATTGAGAGAGCGACTTAGAGCCAGTGAAAGCACCATCTATCAAAGCAAAGAACTTACTGGCATTATAGAAACAATAAATGTTGGAGCTATTTTCCACAGACGCACAGGGACCAATAAAAATACTAGCAGAGTGGACTGAGCTCCAGCTCGGCCCATATCTTCTTGTGACTCTCTTCCCCCTCCCCGCTCTCTCTTTGAGTGAAATAAACGATAGGAGCTTCAAGACACTTGTGGCGCTAGCTGGAGTGAGAATAATCAGCAAAAAAACTGATTTGGATGTTTGATTCAACACCCAGCGTAAAAAGAGATCAACACCTGAGATGACTCTTTGGGATGAAGTCATCAACATAAGACAATCTTACGCACCGCAGGGGGTCAAACATTTCACTTCTCTCGCGGTAACTCTCCCTAAATCGTTCTCTCTCCTCTCAATCTTTTCCCCTCTCCTCCATTTCTCTTTGCTGTCGCTGCCCACAATCTGTCACTCCCTAGGGGGGCACGGGGACGCATAGCAGGAGATTAGGGTCCACTGCTTACCTATAACACACACACACACACACTGATTTTCTTCTGTCTCTCGCTACACACACACGGCACGCCTCCTCTCCTCGCAGTTCTTTCACATTTCACCTCACATTTCTCTTCTGGTGCCTCTAAAAGCACCCAAGAATTAGAAAAGCAAATTTTCAGCCAAGTGGGTCAAGTTCACCTCCTGGAGGAAAACACACAGCCATTTTAAAACATTCATGGGGAGAGAAATAAAACACATGCTTTCATACTGGCACCTGATATTGCTATTGTCTTGCCAAAATAAAAATAAAAACAAAATCTGTTTGGTTTTTCATTTCTGTGCCTAGAACTTCTCCATTATTGATAATTTCATGACTATTCTATGGGTGCAGGGATGTTTCTTTCTTTCTACTGTCTGATTGTTGCTGCATAGTTTTACTCTTCTTTTTTTGTTTGTAGTTTGTAAAATTTGTTATGGCCTTAAGCTAAATGTCTAAAATGTAAATTTAACTATAAATTTAAACAAGCCAACCTCGAGAGACCTAGAGTTGATTAACTTGACCCAGTCAGATGGTTTGTGACACAGATCCATCATTAGAAACTGTCTGGAAAATGGCTGGCACTTTAAAAAAATACTCGGCAGGTGGTTAGATGAACCACCTGTCAATCAGACAAACAAAACTGAAGGTGAAAACCTCACCATACTTTACACATTCAGTGCAGTTTTTCGCTCTTTTTCAGTTGAAGAAATAATCTCCAGTTCTGATATAACGGATGCTATGGCAACATCTACGCTAACCTCTTCAGGAGCCGCCATTGTTGTTCACAACGAACAGTCACCTCTCCGTGTCACACACACACACCTAAGACACACCTGTAGCTGGAAGATGTTTGGTCCTTGAGACTGTATATTAAGCTGGAAGAAGCGTCTTCACTTCCTCCCACTGTACAGAAGTAAAGGCAAAATGTTCCGGATAAAGGAGCTGCCATCTTGATATTTTGACATGATTTGGATCCAGAGTGAGCAGGTGTTGGAGCTGCGTTATTGAGGTCATCCACAGCTGCAGCTTGTCAGCAAGAGAGACTAAAAGCTGTCAGTCATAACGTCTCACTCCCTTTTTATAGCATAACTAAATAAAACCAAACATCAGAAAAATTAACACATGAACATACATCAGTGTGATAAGAACTACCTAAAATGACAGAAACCATCTTTGAGAAAAAATTAATTTGATGATTTCATTGACTTTTTACTTTTTAGTTTGGCCCCTGACCCATCCGCTAACATCCATACTGCGACTCGGATGTTTTGGCTTCACCTTTAGGGAGCTGTCATGGCGTCCATCTTTATATACAGTCTGACAAAATGGATTTTCGGGTGATACTTCATACCACAATTCTCAACGTGATGTTGTGACATTGCGAGAATCCAGTTGCCGTGCAAGGTTAACAGTTGATAGCACTATGTGTCACAGTTTGAAGCGGCAGCAAACTCACAAAAATGCAGTCCTTCGTTTGATGTGTCCTACATTAGTCGAGAGGTTTTCCTTCCTAACTGAGACAAAGCTCTCGTAATTACACAAGGATGTGCTTGACTGCAGCCAGCCTTGCAATCTCAGACAAAAAAAAAATTACAAAGCAGAAAACAGCTCTTCATCATTTAGTGGAACGACCTTGATGCAAAATGCAGTAGAGTAACTGATACGTAGCGTCTCCCTCTGTATAGAGGAAGCAAGAAAGATATGCAGCAAGTTGCTGCAGCAAGCAGTCAAACAGCAGGCTGCCACCTTCATCTTTAGTCAGTGCTGTGCATGGATTATATATGAAAGTCACAAAGTTTTGCTGGGCTATCACACCCTGTAATTAAACAGAGTTTGTGTCAGCTGCAGCAGCAGCATTGGAAGCGGGTGCACCACAGGATGAGCCCACTCCTCGTTATTAATCAAAGTGGCAACAGGCTAATACAGAAGGGTGGTGGAGGATACGCAAAAACAAAAAGAAAACAATGCAGTTAAACAGAGGCTGTCTGTGCTGTTAGGACAAACTCAGCTTGTTAAGCTTAATTTTGAAACACTTTTGGTTAAAGCTTAGCGAGTCGCTCTCCTTCGCTAAAGCTATTAGCCTAGCTGACATACCCTCTAGAGGAGAAGAGGAGGGGATCTCCAACTAACCAGAAGCCCAGATAAAGCCAGTTTTCATCATTAGAGAAAGAAGCTAGAGTACAGATAACGCCACAGGCATAGCTAAAGCTTCACTGGCCCATTAGAGTACAGAGTGGCACATCTCTGTCACATTAGACAATCCCCAGAGATGACAAAAAACAAACCAGCCCCTGCCCTCCACACACGCCATAATTAACCCACAGGGGAGGACGGGGGGAGAGATAACAACATAGTGAAAGAGAGAGAACGAGGAGACAAATGACAGAGAGAGAGAGTGATGAGAGCAGCTGTTGTGCGCCACTATAATGGAAGCTTCAGTGTTTCCATCTTTGTCGCTCTATAATCTATAATTACTTAAAAGTTGCACTGAGGAGGGGAGTAAGGCATACAAAAACACTGATTGTAAAAGCTGGAGAAGAGTAAATCTGGCCTAGATGGAGCGGCGTAGCCAGTTTGTCGCACCACCCGATATTCCATTAACATTTCAATTTGCAGACAAAGGCACAAACAGTGAAAATGGCAGATTACAAGAGAGAAAGTGAAAGACTGAAGTTCACCGCTAAACAGCAATATCAAATGTGGCTGGCAACCTTTGATTTGTCCTGACTGTAATGGACAAATAAATACACAAGCAGCTCCACTCATGCTGCTTTTTTGTATTGGTGAGTTTTAGGAATAGGCATCCTGCTCAGTATTGAAAAAGACAAAAAAAAAAAAAAAACACAACACATCATCATCCCTACAACAAAATCTGCACTGGCTGTCATGTCATGTTTCTTCTCCTTCCCTGTGGACAGATTTGACGTGACTCTATATCTACGGTAGACAGAGTTAGTTTGTGCTGACATTTCTTCATTCTGTGTGTGCCAAGTTGACTGATGCTTTACACAGCAAATGTATTATCCAGTAAAGGGTTGTATATTTTTCATTGCTTTGTAACGGGTATGCTTGAGTGGTGGTTGGGATTTTTGTGCAGTGTGCATTAAATGTGAGACGCCTCACTTTGTCTGTTCTACTGGTCTGTTCAGCAAAGCAAACACCTCTGCTTTCAATTTATTCTATTAACTTGTATTTTCAGTCATCCATGCTGTCTGTCCATAGAGGCAGTCAGACTTTATTTCTAATAATGGCAATAGGAAAACAAAATGGAATAAAAACATATTTATTATGGAAAATATAGAATGAAACAATCATTGTTTTTCATGCAGTACAGTTATATATAATCTGTCTGAGTTTCATATTGTATGTGAACCCTGTAAAGAAACTCAGCATTTTGGAGGAATGCTGCCAAAACCTAATATTCTGTATCTGTATCCTCATACAAAGATTTGTATGACATCTTACCTAAATTTATTCCTCATTTTTTGTGCATTTTCCTATGAATGTCCAGCAACATGTGTCACTTTCAGCTCATTACACGCATACAGGCTTTTCAAATGTAGTTCCATCTACACAGGAAACAACTTGGTTCTGTTTAGGCAACGATAGGAAGTACGGTAAGGTAGATGACAAATTAGTCACTGTTTGGGTTAAAATAACTACGGAAGTGTTGTAATTTATGTTCATATGCTATGTGATAAATTTGTCAGTGTTTGGGTTAAAATAACTAAGGAAGTGTCATAACTTATGTACGTAAATTACATGACAAATGCGCCAGTGTTTGGGTTAAAATAACAATGTAAGTGGCGTAACTTAAGTAGGGAAGTTAAGTGAGAAATAAATCAATGTAAACTTCTGGTTTCACACAAGCTACAAACACTGGTTTCCTGGGTGAACGCCCTGTGTTTTCCACCAAGCCACCCACCCAGACCTCCTCCTTATGGTGTGTTTATTGCTCTTTATACTTCCTGCTTCATGATTAAGTGGAATATATATGAATTACAGTGCACTACTTTTTATAGGTATAGCTGTGAGCGGTGCTGTATTCAGTATCTAGAAAGTGTTACTTCAAGGACAGAAAAAAACTCTGAGAGTATTCAGACTAAATGTGCAATAATGAATACATAAATACACATAAATTCACCCTCTTGAGTGCCTCAGATTTCTTCAGCAACTCTAAACTGGTAGGATCCACAAACTGAGCAGAACCAGAGGGACGTCTTTTTCACACCCGAGCAGCTCTCTCTGCGGACTGTTTTGTGAATGAATAAATGCATTTCAGGTTTTATAGTCTATTGTGATTTAAATGTGGAGAAAAATGCCACTATCTATATATTGTCAAAAGGATATTCAACAGTCTAACCCTAAACGTATACGTGTGTGTGCTGAGTGCAGGATATACATATGTAAAGGACTGACCGTCACTAGGATCCAAGATCTCAACTGTTGCTGTGGTGGGGAACTCCATCACCCCCATCACCGGCTCCGACAGCAAAATCTGGAAGGTCTCCGCCTGCTCATACTTCCCATCAGTCAGTATCCGAACCCGCCAGGTGGCTCTGGTCTGCCCCGGGTTGAACTGCACCTGCCTCTGGGACTTTCCCTTGAAATCCTTGTCCTTCTTTGCGCTGCCATCCTGGGTGCCGATGCCTGAAAGATAATGGACAGTGATGGACGTAAAAAAAGAAAGAAACGGAGAGCAGGTCAGATGACTAAAAAATAAGACAGACAGGAAGAAGTGAAGACAAAACAAGAAAAGCAACCATTAAAGGGTGACAGGCAGGAGAGAGAAACAGATGAAAAACAGATTAGATATTCACACCCTTTAATGTTGTTCAGAGAGTGGTGTGAAAAAGAGCGTTGCCTCTATTTTTCCTCACTGATCACTTACAGAGCCTCAGGAATGTGTGAAATGAATTTGCGACTGAAGCGTTTAAATAAGCATCTTCCACCTTGCGGAGATGGATTAGCTACCATGATTGTTTCCCAAGGGTTAGGTATGCATGTGAGTGTATGTGTGTGCTTCTCCTTTTCTCTTCAAATACCTCTTATTTCATTTATAATAGGGCTTTCATGTGAATCCATTTCACAACAATCCATCTAACATTCATGCTCATCAATACTCCTTCTTCAAAGTAGCAGCTGAGCTCACTGGTAACACTGGGTTCCACATCAAACGTATATCAAGGAAACCAAGGTGGCATAAGCCATACAATAATGTACTACATTTGGAAATGTGCTATTCACATTCCTTTGTCTGCATTCCCAGCGAGAACAGGGCTGACGCATGTGCCTGTAAATAAAAAACGGATTTGTTTTCCTTTTTCAGACATGGAGCAAAAAGAAGACGACAAACATGCAGATGAGGCTGGACACATTAGATTGCACGCACAGTAAGATCTGAGTGGTGAGCATTGTATGCAAAATTTAAGCTGAAAAAAAAACACAGTCACACTCATTCATCTTACTGTACGTGTGAGGATTTTCAGTGATTATATTCATTCACAAACGAGTTCAAAACAAGTGAGGAAAACTAGGACTGAAAGCCTCAAATCTGTTGCTTTTCTGGGTTAATTTTTATTTTAGCCGTACAAATATACTGCAGAGTAAATGGAGTATGTGGTTGTGGAGTTTGACCACTGTAAATTTATAAGCACATGCACCAAAAACACCAGGATTCCAGCAAGTACATCTCTCACTGTTTTGGACCAATTTCAAGTGCAGAGAAACACAAGTTTTTCGCTGATGGTCACCACAGCCAACCATAATGAAGTTAAGCTCTATCTGGCATTTGACCTGATGTGTAGCCAGCAGCACATTAAATATATATAAACCCTTCATTTTTGGCAAGGCATCTCTCAGCTTTCTTTATTTCTCTGTTGTTACTCAACAGAAAAAGATGCTGCTATTGCTCAGTGCAGCTGCACTTAAACAACACAACAAATCTACTTCTCTGGGGGCTGTTGCAAGTCTTTCTGGGAAATCTAAGATGTGACTGATGGAAGTTCAGTCAGGACAACTCATGGCTCACTTGCTGAGTGCTTCCATCAACTTAAAGGGCATTTTTTTTGTGTTTTTCTACCCTATTTCCCCATGTTTTTGTCTCACTGGCTAATATCTACAACAATTTCTGAAATTGTCCAGTATGGAGGCAAAGCGCTGTAAATGGCAGCTGCTCACAGGCTGTAATATAGTGCTATTGGGGCAAGCTGGCATCGTCATTTATGTCCAATAAAAGTGCTTCTTTTTACCATGACAGGCTCTGATTGTTATTATAAGTGTCTGACATTATGGAAAGAGTCTCGCTAAATGAGAAGTTTCAGACAGTTTGCAGAAAGTGTAGCGTAGTGTTATCTAAAAGATTTTCAATGTCATGGCTGAATATTTCGATGATTTTGACAATGTGGATGAGGTCTTTGAATTCAATGGCTGCCCGTATTTATTTGAGCTAGAGTAAACGGATATTCACAACAAGACGTTTCTTTGAGCGGGATCTGGACACGATAACAAACAGACCGGGTCAAGGTAGAGCTCCAACGATTAGTGAATTAATCGATTAGTCAACTATTAAATTAATTGCCAACTGTTTTGGTAATCGATTAATTGGTTTAAGCCATTTTTTAAGAACAAACAAGCATACTTTTTACCATTTTCTAACATTTTATAGACCAAACAACTAATCGATTGGTTAAGAAAATAATTGACAGATTTACTGACAATGAAAATAAGCGTTAGTTGCACCCTAAGTGAAAGGTAAGAAAATGTTTTATCACTTTGTAGCTCAGTCCGTAAGGACTTGGGTTAGGACGCGGAGGACGCTGGTTCAAGTCCCCCAAGACCAACTGGTTGCCGGAGAGGTGCCAGTTTACCTCTTGGGCACTGCCGAGGTGCCCCTGAGCAAGGCAACGAACCCCCAACTGCTCTGGGCGCTTGTCAGGAGCAGCCCCCTCACTCTGACATCTCTCCATTGACGCATGTATATGTATTGTGTGAACAACAGAGTGTAAAATTGAATTTCCCCACTGTGGGACTAATAAAGGAATATCTTCTTCTTCTACTTCTTCTTTCCATAATGTGGTCAATCATTCAGAACAATCTGAGTCTTTCTTCTCCCTCAATACTGGACAGGCTTCAAAAAATATTGTCCCCTTTAGTCACTTAAACTCAAAAACACAGGAAATAGGGTCCAGGCTGAAAAACGAACTCACCCTTTAACCTGAGTCATGTTTTCTGAGGCATATCAAAAATGTGAATTCACTTCATTACAAAATAGCTGCATTCTCAATCATAGCTGGTTCTATTTAGCTGTATAGAGCATCTGTGATTACAGTGAAAATACCACCAGTACTACGCAGATCCTGCGTCAAGTCCTGCTTCTCACCTGACTTTAAACTAAAATAAAGTTAGAAGTAGTTTTGCCTCACATCCAAGTTCTAATTCAAAATATTCATCCTCTGGGAAATGTTAATGTGACTTTGAATTTCTCTTGCAGAGACACAACTTTCAGCTTGGTTGAGGTGCTAAAGGAAGGTCAGCAGTGTCACCAAAAAAAATCTCTAAATAAAATAAATCAATACCATGATGAAATTTCATGGCAATTTGTGGAGAAATCGTTTACATCAGGCTGTGGACAGAGGTTCACTTGGACATACGAACCAATATCCCTTTCACACCGAGGACTCAACCAAGGTTGATTGTGTATGAAAAGGTTAAACCGCGTTGATCCACTCCCTTTGCCCCTGATCAGACCCTGGTCTCCGACCTGGGTTGAATTCAATGTGAACTGCACGGACCAGTGTCGCTAACAAGCAGGACGGGACAAACCTATTTGGTTGTAAATGGGCGTACAGTCTGTGACGAAGCTGTTACAGATCGCCATAGCTCATAAACAAACGGGGGGACGGCAGCAGGAATGTTTGCAGACACACCGGAGGTGAACGGCAGACTTGGAGGAGCGGGAGCTGCTGGCCGTCCACAGTGAGATAGAAAACAGCGGCAGATGACGAGACGATGAGGGGCAACATAGTGTAACGTTAAATGAGCATAACAATGCTGCTGAATGGGAGAGGCCTCCGCTGAAAACACACTGTGTTAAAGTAAACCGACAACCTCACAGTACTGCCAGCTGTCAGTGCATCTGTTTTTTAAAGGGTTTGCACATTTTCTATTTGTAACGTTACCTCTTAAAACTTTTTATCTTTCCAAATAAGCCTGCAAAGAGATCCCAGTTCATTTCCCAATCTCATTTTATTACATTTGGACAAGCACTTATATCACATATTATTTGACAGTTGCCACATGCCCAGCTGAAAAACTTTAGTAGCCTTTCTATATGAAGCAAATATTTGCTGGAATGGTGGAGTGAGAGAAATATGCATTTCATTACGTTTCTGTAATCCTTTTGCAAATGTAGCCTATATTATCATATTAGATAGCACACTGTAATCTAATATGTTCAATGGGTAGTCTATGGTAGATAGAGATAGATACAAAAAGGTTCATGTTGAATAAATACTGTAAATCTGTACACAGTATGTTGTCTGTATGTTTGCATACATTACAGCCCCATACACATAACATTCAGTAGTTAAACATTTTATAAAGCTAAAAATGCTCTGTGTATTTACATTGTAACCCAAAAACATGTAGAAATATGTGAAATTTTACATTTGTGCTTACACTGATGATGCCACTATCATCTCCTCTCTCCCATTTCTAGCACCCGAGCTAATTGGTATGCATTGCACCTGGATGTGATCCAGGTCGTATCTGAACTGTCCTGACCAGGGGTTCAACCCAGGTTGACTGGCCTAGTTTGAAAGTCAGGGTCAGACAACCCTGCTTCAACCCTGGTCATCTTCAGGCTGTGCCACAAGCGTCAGACATGTTAAAACACTCTGAGGGGTCCAAACAGTACTCCAATCATGCTTTCAACCTATAAAACATAAGTCTCAACTTATTTCAGTCATGGCTGACTGGGTTACTGCTGACAACGACATACGTTTTACTTTCATTCAACATGATATGTGTATTAACCACTCATGGCAGCAAACTCGTCTGAAATGCAACAAGTGTGTCTGTTTACAGCGCAGAACCAACTGTGGACTGAGAGAATTCACTTTTAATAACAGACAGCGTCCTCCTAACAGATAAATTCTATCCGTCTTATCTTTCTCATCTTTCTATCCTGATTATCAGTTGATCCACATCAAATAGCACACACATACACACAAACCTGCCAACCAGACAGAGGGAGTGTTAATGTTTAAAAGGGGGAGGCTCGTTGCGCCACCGTTGCTGGACTCCCCAGAGGGAAGAGACACTCCCAGTCCGTGAGGTTGCACTGGGGTTGCTTCTCAGCAGGTGGAGATATACCCACCCAAGGGCGTTTGATCTTTATGGTGCTGTTCCTCAGAGCTATAGTCCCTTGTGTTGTGTGTCAATAACACACATACACAAGGAGCTGCTCACAAAAAATGCACAATTTCTGTTTACAGCTCCGAACCTTCCTTTCTTTTGTTCTGTATTGTTTTGCTGTTGAAAGCAACTACTGCAACAAGCTGGCTGAATGTGAATCATACCATTCATACTGAAATGTATGATTGCAGGTATCTTCATGCTTGTTATACGATAAAGGTCATTTCACATCAAGGCAGCTGAGGTGATCTGTAGAAACGAGGTTCAGGGAGGGGCAGCACTTTCTATTCTCTCCTTGTGAAATGAAATTATCTCTCCTTGGCAACAATAATGAGGCCGCAATACATCCCACAGGAGATGATTAACCTGGGAAATGTACACCTTAACAAACCACCATTTATCTCTCAGAGCAAGGACAGAATGGAAGAGGACAGACCAGAAAGGTGGGAAAAAACTGTCTTCAAAGAGTGAGCTTTGACTTGTGCAAGAAATAAAAAAGAAGAACGAGCATTCAATTTCAACTTGTTCCCACATGGGGCTCCTCGGATTAATCGTATAGCAAAGAAGAAGAGAGGACAGAACAGGAAAGATGTGGAGAGGATGAGGACTTTGAGGGTGGAAGGTTTCCTGAGGGGAACAGAGCGATACGACAAAGATAAAGACCCAGTGGAGATACAATGCAATGGGTAACCACCACATGCACACAAGTAAGTGGGAAGATAGAAGACAGAGCAGAGACAGAGAGGAGAAGGTAGATATAAGACGAGTGACAAAGGGGGAGTGGGTGGAGGAAGCATATAAGACAGCCTATGGCATAGACCCAGGGCTATGAGGCAGTAAAGGGGGAGGAAGAAGAGACATAGTGTCTTTGATGAGGAAAAGCAGGTTCGAAGCAAAAGGACCAAACGCTCTAGACGGTGAGATGAGGTGAGGAGAGATTAAGGATGAAAAGGAAAGTGGGTAAGACAGGTTAAGTGGGTGGACAAAGTCAGTGTGGGACAGTGCCACAGTAGGAGACAGGAAAACGTGACAGAACTCAATCAGAGGGAGACACCGCAGGTAAGACAGAGAGCAAACACCCATGGAGAATTAAGCTAGTCATAAGAAGTGAGAAAGTGAGGTTGAAAACAGCGGTGGAAGAATCCGATCTGATCCCCGTGCTCTTGTCCAGCCCCGTTCTGCCTGAGCTCTGCTTTGCGGCGGCATCTTTGAACCTCTATCTTATCTCTGCTTCCCTCCTTCACTGATCCTCTCCACCTGTGCATGCTGTTGTGATGGAGCTCGTGCAACAGCTCTCCTCCACTTCTCTCCTCCTGGCTGGCACAGCAGCAGCTTACATCAGCTAACCCTTAAAGCAAGCTTCTGACAACATCGCTAGTTGCTTTTCCATCCCTGACACACAGCCTGTCTGATCTAATGTAATCTGTCCATCTATCGGCATCTGCAGTATCTGCTTCTGCCACGAGTTCCTACGTGGCTTTCCTTTCCCTTTCTTTCCGGATTTGTGTTCTTGTCATCATTTATTTTTTCATTTACAGCTCTGATTTTGTTGTGATCGTTGTTACAACCCTACTTATCCTCCAATAGCACACTTCACACATACTTGCTCATAAATTGCTAAATATTAGTAAATTGATGTTTATAATTGCTCTGGTTCGATTACAGCCCATTGGTTTTGAAATGCAACAACGGCTCTGAGGTTCATGTGCTGACTTTGAGGGTGCCTGAGGGTGTTCAGAACTACAGTACAGTTGCAAGAAAAAGTATGTGAACCCTTTAGGATTACTTGGATTTCTGCATAAATTGGTCATAAAATGTGTTCTGATCTTCATCTAAGTCACAACAATAGACAAACACAGTCTGCTTAAACTAATACCGCACAAAAAATTTAATGTTTTCATGTTTTTATTGAACACAACATGAAAAAAATCACAGTGCAGGGTGGAAAATGTATGTGAACCCTGAGGCTAATGACCTCTCCAAGAGCTAATTAGAGCCTGGAGTCGGCCAACCTGGAGTCCAATCAATGTGATGAGATTGGAGGTGTTGGTTAAAGCTGCCCTGCCCTATAAAAAACACACACCAGTTTTGAGTTAGCTGTTCTCAAGAAGCATTGCCTGATGTGAACCATGCCTCACACTAAAGAGCTCTCAGAAGACCTACGATCAAGAACTATTGACGTATATGAAGCTGGAAAGGAATACAAAAGTATGATTGTCTACAAATGAAGAAAGTTCAGCACTGTTGCTTCTCTCCTGTATACTGGCTACACAGACTCATAGCCCTCTTTAGAGATGGAACAATTAAGTGGCTTAATCAATTAGTCATCAACAGAAAATGAACTGGCAACAGTTTTGAAAATTGATTAATCTTAAAATCGTCTTTAAAAGGGGACCAATTATGCTTTTGTTATTTTTCCCTTTTCTTTAGTGTTATATCGTACTTTGTGCATGTAAAAGATCTGCAAAGTTACAAAGCCCAACGTCCACACCAAAGGCCCACAGAAACGTTCGTTCCTGATCTGCCTGAAACACTTTGTTTGAAATCCCACCTTTTCTTCTCTAACGTGGTGATGTCTCCAAGTAACACATCTGGATAGTGCCTACCTAGCAGCTACTTTGGCATACCCTCAAACAGAGCTAGTTAGAGTGGAGCTGGAGCAGAGTCCGAAGGGTTTGGTTAAGTTGACCAATCACAACAGTGGGCCAACTGATCAATCAGCAGACTGAGCTGGAGCTTAAACAGAGCATTTCAGACAGAGGGTGAAAAGAGGTAAAACTGTGTTTTATCATAAAACCTCCTGGTTGCCTTTCATTAATGATAAAACTGTGCTTGTAACTGGCCAAATCATTCACCTCCTGCTCTCAATACAAGTGATGAATGCAGATGCTGAAGATAAAATCAAACAGTGAAAATGGCTGCAGTTTAGGCCCGGCAGGGCATCACCAAGCAAAAGACCGAGGGCCTGTGGATATCTGTGTGTCTTAGCCTTCAGATAATCATCGACTGCCAAGGATCTGCAACCAAATATGAGACTGTCCCACTATTTTCTGTCTGTCCCTACAGACTGGCGATAAACTTAATCTGATATGGGTGTATAAAAACACTTTTACACATAAAAATCATTGCAGGTCGATTTCCCATGCAGGCTCACATGTGGCTACGCTCTTTAGACTCAGACTCCAACACAAAGAACCTAGAAGCACTAAAACCAAAAAGCTATATCTGGTGAAGCCTGTCTTACAAAGCAATGTTAACTGTTCCTGCTTCAGCCTCCCGACCGTGGTCAGAAGACACAGGATAGACTATAGCTAGAGCTGCAGCATTTATTTCTGCACAAACTGCATCTTCCATTGCACATTCACTTGATATTTACAAAACTAAAACCAAATGTCTTCTGCTCTGCTGACCGCTCTAATAATTTTAATGGTAAAGATACATTTACATAAAATAGTTAGGTGGTTTATCTGGATGGCCAAGCTGGTCTCACGGGAAGGCGTATAAATAGCACAAAATTATGAGTTACAAAATAATTAGTCATGAGGACGTATTTTAGGGTTTTTGCGGGTCATTTGTATGGCTTGCAACAAATCCTTTGCAACCCAGTCCCCTGATGAGACTCTTGATGAATGTACACATGTGCAATATATTTCTTTCTTCTGAGCAATGTGCTATTTGCAATATTCATAGTACATATTTTATTTCCATATAGTATATATTTTATTCATTTATAGTGCATATTTTATTTTTGTACATATTTTATTTTGATTTATTATTTTTCCAGTACTATGTCACATTATAAATATATGTCACTTAGTTATCCACCAGCTTTTTCCACTTTTTCTTGTATGGTAAGCCACCACATTGTAATTTCATGTGAATGTACACTGTGTGTATATCTTGAATGGCAATTAAGTCTGTGTCTATGTCTAAAACTACAGCAGTGTCTGCAGTTAGGTTGAGGCAACAGAACCACTTAGTTAGGTTTAGGAAAAACGTCATGATTGGGGTTAAAACAACTCCGCATCTCAGTAAAACACGTAAGCAGAATCAACGTAACATAAGTACAGAAAACACGTCACAAACGCCACTAAAATCACATGACAAACATTACTGTCATAACATACAAAACACTGCCAGAAGCTGTCAGTACAGACTACATGGCACATAAATGACACGCCTAAAGTTAAAATGACATTGTTATTACACTATTCTGTCTTGCGCTTTATCGTGGCATTCATACGCCTTTTTGCGCCGGCTGATTTGGCTTATGATTTTTTAAGTTTTAGCTTTGATTCTGTTCTTCAAAATTAACATCCTGTCTCAAAACGTGTTTCTGTTGTTTTGCCTGTTCCCTGTAAATCCAAATTGCCACGACACAGGTGAGTATCATCAGCACTGCAATATTTATCAGCTTTAGTACTTAACTGGCAATCAACGATATCAAGGCAAAATGAGGCAACTTATAAATAGGCCAGTGGAGCCATATAATGACAATAATTGACACCAAACATCGATCAAAAGTACCATTACTGGCGGCATTGTATTGGATTGCACTGTATGACGTTCCTGCTTTTTTGTCCACCTTGAGTGTGTCGCCACTCTGTTATTGGTTCATTCGCTCCACTCGTCTGTTCACCAGCCCAGCAAATTGAAATCTATGAAAGTTATTAGACTTCGATCACTGTCTGTTTTTCATTCAGTGTTGCCCTAAACTAGATTGTATTTCATCATCAGTGCCTGAACAGATCCACACTGGGCAAATAGACACAGAAATACATAGAGATACATGCATGCAAGCATACATACAAATTTTATTTGTGTCAGGGTGACTTTGGTTTGGTGCTGTGGGGTAAGATACACTTTTATCTTAAGGTTAAAAGCAAACACTCCTCTTTAATCTCCCTTCAAGCCATGCACTTTTGCATAAAAGTGGCTCAGCTCAACATGTCGTAGCTACGTTGGACTCTAGAAGGAAAGGGCTTTCACATTGATGCATCTTAGCACCGGGTCTGCATGCCCTGTTAGTCGTTCATTCATGAGGAAGTCATGAAAGCAAACATGTGCATGTGTTGTGTGCATGTGGTCAGACACCAACTCTGCAAAGACATGAGATTCAGGACGCTAGCTTTCATGTGTGCTCAAGAGATACCCTCAAAACACTTCCCGTGAGGAATCATACGTACACATGTGCACACACAGGTAGATAAGTATTAAAGCTTACATAAACCACTACACTGTGATGCTAACACCTGCCCTGATGATTAAAAGGGATAAGAGTGATGATGAGAAGTGGGAGAAACACTTACACTTACAGCTGCTGCTTCACCCACAGCGAGCTGCATTCAGGACTAAGAGGAGCGTTCAGGGACAACCTCATCATCCTTTTAACCTTCAAATGCAAACCCTCACAAAAACACATAAACCTCCATCTGCTGGTCAAAAAGCTTATTAAAAACTCTGTCACTGACGTTTGTGTAGCTTGAGATTTGAGCAGCACAGAGAGCCAGCACTGTGCTCTCTGCCCACTCAGTGTTTTGTACAGTGATGAGTGCTGCAGCCAGCATGATGCTCACTTTATTTTTAAGTTTGCTGATGATTCACTTATTGTCACTGTTCTGACAATGTCTCATTAATTTTTCCCCCTAGCATGGCTAAAAGGCTGAGAGTGGCCATTCATATGCTATACGGCAGATGAACAACTGCCTTAAATCAAAGATAAGATGAATTTTAAGAGCTAAACGGGCCTAATTTGGAATAAAATGTCACAGCTGCTTTTTTTTCTTCTTAGAAAACTGACAAATTTCCCCCAAGAGCAAGACTGATGTTTCACAAAGTCCGCACTACGCTAATGTCTCCTTTCCACTGCATGGACTCACTTTTAGTACTAGGTCCTTTTCTTGCCTCTCTGGGACAATTAAAGCTGAACTTTGAAGATCAAGGAAATTGTGTGTCGCTTCACAAACACAGCAAAGTTTAAATACTTTTCTTGACATTATTTTTTTTGTATGTGCCAGTACAAAAAACAGTTACAGGGCACCGCACTGACCTTACAGCTATCTCAACTAGCCTCCTCAAACTCGGAACAAAACACTATTATTGCAAACTCTAAAATGGATCAGGGCCAAACCAAAATATTCTGCAAACTTGGTTACAGTGTTGAAAAGAAATGTTGTAATTTTTTGTCGGCTTCAAGTGTCGGATATTATTTGGTCTGTGTACTGGAGAGCAGCACTCCAGGTGAATGATGAGGTGAATGATGTCGTGAATGTCAAAACTGTGCACACTGTCCAATAATGCAAAAATGAAGAAAGATAAAGTCCAGGTTGTGAGTTATTTCCTGACTTCCATACATCATAGAACTAACAGAAACTTGCTATTAACAGTAGCCTTGTGTAATGTAATGAAAGCTTGAACGAAAGAGAGAAACTAGACTAAGAAGCTACAGCCATGCTAACAGCTCTTTGCAGGCACATTGGTGATTAGAGCTAAATGCTAACATGAGCATGCTAACACTCCAAATACATCGTCAACCGCTTATCCCGTTAGGGGTTGCGGGGGGGCTGGAGCCGATCCCAGCTGGTATTGGGCAAAGGCGGGGTTCACCCTGGACAGGTCGCCAGTCCATCACAGGGCACATAGAGACAGACAACATAGAGACAGACAATCATTCACACTCACATCCACACCTACGGGCAATTTAGAGTGATCAAAATGTCTTTGGACTGTGGGAGGAAGCTGGAGTACCCGGAGAAAACTCACGCTTACACGGGGAGATCATGCAAACTCCACACAGAAGAGTACCAAACCGGATTCGAACATGCAACCCTCTTGCTGTGAATATCCTGCTGTTAAGCAGGTAGAATTATTGCTAATAATGCCAACATTTGCAAATCAGCACAAAAAACTGATTGGGAATGTCATTAGTTATATGGTCCGAAAACAACAGCTCATAGTGATGAGCTTGCCTCTGCTTCCTGACTGGATACCTGAGGCTGATGCTGCATGCACATTGATATTGTGACGGAAAAAGAGAAGTAATTTTCTCTTAATGAAAAACGAATGCACACAGGGAAAACACCTGTGGTTGAAGCCGCCCTTGTCAAGTAATGCCTGGTTACGTAATCCCCCAAAGCGAAACTTTGCCAGTCCTCAGTTGGCTCTACGGCACACATGCAGATCAGTGCCCGCTTCCCTCCCTGCTGCTAACGAGTAAGTGAGCGAGGATCCCCAGCAAAGAGGGGCGTTATGCATGCATGCTCATGCTGCAGAGCAAAAGAAAAGGCAGAGGAACTGGCAGAGAGCCAGGAAATAGCGAAGCAGTCTGTTTCATTATTTTGTATTCATGTAATAAATATACAAATGTCAATTAGATGGTAATCTGTACAACAAATGTTGCACAGAAATTTGGTCATAATAATCATCTGCTTTATAGTGATCAGTTTAACCCATACAGATCAGATCACTATAAGCTGTTTCTACTGGATTGGACAATGTAAAACTTTAACGTCATGATGACACTGATGATGGGTATCATCAAAATCTTTACAACTGTGTTTACCAAATTTCAAGGCGGTTGACTTGACAGGTGCTGAGA
Organism: Pterois miles; assembly: GCA_947000775.1. Classification (NCBI taxonomy): domain Eukaryota; kingdom Metazoa; phylum Chordata; class Actinopteri; order Perciformes; family Scorpaenidae; genus Pterois; species Pterois miles. Next base: position 19,054,051 of record CAMQGK010000052.1, read on the forward strand.
TATCTCACTCAAAACCAAAAATATCAACCTCATGGTGTTGCTAGAAAGACAAATTAATTTAGGATTTATTGCCAAATGTGACATTTGGGATATTTCAGTCTGGACCAAAGTGGCAGACCGATTGACCGGCTGACTCTCGGACACTACCACCCCCAGAGTCTGCTAGCCTGGCTAAAAACACAAAGCATGTCCTCTTGGAGTGTAAGAGAGTAAGAGAGACAGAAAGACATACAGACTAACCAATGAAAGACGTCTCTCCCAGGTAGCCTCTCCGCCTGAGCACCACCTCCAGGAACTTGTCCTCCTCGTCCACCACGTAATACTCCTTCTCCAGAGAGATCCAGGCCCAGTCCAGACGGAACTGTTGTCCCTTGAGCTTGTTGCCACCTGGACAAAATACATAACGTTAACGCATTTTTTTTTGGTTTCATTTCACAAAACAATGTCGCCCCTACCAACATGAATTGACTAAATGTGTTGAGCATACTGTCTCTGTGGAAATGCTGTATGTGCTGCAGCGAATCTGTGCCTATTAAAATACCAAATGCTGAGTTCAATATTATGTAAAAGCTAGAAAAGAAACAATGAGGGGGAATTCTGTGACCCATGGGGGCAATTACTGTAATAATGAAGAAGTGTTTTAATTATTTCCAATGTGCAGTCCAAATGTTCCCAACACATCTGCTGCAGAACAATTGAAGATTCATAAAAAAACACTCTATATTATACCTTTCTATATCTAACTGTCTTTTCGTGTGCTCTACAATTAAATTCAAATTTCCCTTTTGTTGAACACTACTTTCTCCTTGCCTGTGCACATCATCCTGAGGACTGGATACATGCCAGCCAATCAGTGTTGTAAATTGCCATGTTAGCACCAGGCTAATAGAACCACTCAATAGCTGCCACTTCAACAGGAGGACAGGAAGGATGCTGCTTTGTGTGGCAAATTTACCCACTTGCACGGGTAAAGGATTGAGTTCTGGGATAATGAAAGGACATAATGAGATAGCATTGTAAAACTCAAAGAAGTGGAGGATTTCTTTTTTTTTTTTTTTGCTGCTTTTGTGTAGTGATGAACAATGACCAAGTATGCATGGTATTCCTGTGAGTGTGTGTTTTACTGGCAGAGGGAAATGCAGAGGTGGAGGACTGTTTGCGCAGACGTAATGTGTAGGCTGTCAGAAAGAAAATCTCATTTAGTTCTATTGAGGACAATTTCAAAGCTGTTTGTTCTTTCAAGTCATTTATGCCTCTTAAATGGCGGAGCAGTAAGGCTGTTAAAAGCACACACAGCAGAGCACTTCACCTCCATCACAGTAGAGGTCATAAACGGCAGCAGGGCAGCAGAGCTGCTCAAACCTCATTGTGCAAGAAAGAAAAAAATCCTCTAATACTCTGACAGTCTGATAAAATAGTATTTCCCTATCCTGGTCCACAAAATAACAATCAATCAAGTTTGATTTATATAGCACATTTCATATGGCAGGTGTAGACTCAATGTGCAATAAAAACAAAAAATAGGCAAATAAAAATAAGATCATAAAGAGTGGATATGATACCTTCCACCTCCACAACTCAAGTTCAGTCCTCTGTTAGAATAAAGCTCTAACATGGCATGCAGACATGGCATGCAGACATGGCGCTAAAACGCAGCAGAGGTGAAAAGTTCAACACTTTCTGGCTTGGCAGACACAGCTACAACATGCTGAGGTGAGGAGACAGCTAATATAATCAGAGCTCATATATCTTCCAAAAAGCCTGTAAGCCTAGTTTAGGCTCCACTTAGCAAACACACACACACACACCCAGACACCCACGCAAAACACACACACACACACACACACACACACACACACACTGCAACCTTCACTTTCATCCCATCTCCCTGATAGTAAATGCAGCACAAGCTGCCTGAGATCGTAGTGTGTCTTTGTTTGTGGGTGTGTGTGTTTGTGTGTGTGTGTGTGTGTGTGTGTGTGTGTGTGTGTGTGTGTGTGTGTGTGTGTGTGTGTACCAGTCTTCCTGTTTGACCTCCCACTGAAGGAACTGTGCACAGACAATAAATCTGAGTCAGAGGGCTTCAGACTGTCTCATTCCTCCAGCCTTTCAGAAGGATAAAAGACCTCTCACATGTGCTGACCATACAAAAAAGCGTCTTTGAAATCATCCTCGATAGAGCTAAATTCACTTTACACCCTCTTTCAAAGGCTTTCCTAACAAAAACTCAACACAAGGGTTTGGGTTTTTTGAACCAATTAGGGATCATAGTTTCTGCAAAGAAAATTCCAAGGATACGGACATTGAGAAATCTGCAGAGAAAAACTTTGATGCTGGCTTGTGATGTAGGATCTACTTTATAGCATTAACAGCTGTCCAGTCAGAAGAGATTATTTTATAGTCATAAAGGGTATAAATCAAAAGGCATGCAACCATACATGTTCAGTACTGTCAGTGAACAGTATGCCATATATATATATATATATATATATATATATATATATATATATATATATATATATATATATATATATATATATATATATATACACACACATTCGGGTCAGTTTTACAAGCAAGCTTAGCTTCTTAGCCTCTTTTAGCTCATTGGTTTGGTTTTATGACCCACAAATCGCTGTGTAGTTCAGTCTTAATGCTCTCTTTCATCTCATTCTCAGCAAAAAAAAAAAAAATCTCGTATGTAGTGTTCCAACTAGCCGATGGTGAACAAATTTGAATCAGGAGCAAGCTTAACATCCAAATCCATTTCCCAGAAGTTAGTGGAGACCTAACCAGAGTGATGAGGAAAGAGAGTATTGGATTATTCCTCAGGTGGCCAGACACACGACTCTAAATGAATGCTAATGTTGCTGCTTGCCTGCTGGATGAAGATAGGGAATTGCTTGCTAAGAGGTTAGCCTTGACAGAGACACATTGGTGGACGACCAAAATTAATTGCTGCAGCGCAATTATGGATCAACTACAATGTTCTAAAAGCAAAACACAGGAAGTGACACTTCTATTTCCTGCTCAACAAAATGTCTTTTCATAAAAAGAGTGTCAAGGCAAGCTCTCCTCCCACAAATACCCCCACACACCTCTCTTTTTTTCTCCAACCTTCACTTTCTAAAGATACAGTATGTAGATCCTTCACCCCTAAAAGACTTTCCACGAACATGCAATCCTTCGTTCAAAAGCACATCAAAACAAGTGCTACTGATGTTCGCATACTGCAGGTCTGAGCGTCTGCTCTGGGTCTGAATGTGCTGCTAGGCACGAGCCAAGATCCTCACACTTTGAGCATAGGGAGAGTCTTTTAAGTCATAAAACTACAGGCTATGTAAAGTCAAGAGATATTAGTGTTAAAGTCAAAGAGTGGTTGAACGTTATTTTTTATTTTGTAAGGCAGAATCTGTTACCATGATTTGCGAACACAAGCCGGCTGCCATACATGCTGTGTTTGAGTCAGCTTGAGAGCAAACAGATAAGTCAGAGTTTAAGACATAATTTTTTTTTTTTTTTTCATATATCATGATTCTCATACTGCATAATAGCCCAGAAAGTACCTCTTTAGGCCTTTCTTAGCACATAGCGATAACCACTGTTATTGAACCAAACAACTTGGTATTTATAGCTCTGCTATTTTATAGGTTACGGTAGGACATCAAGTGTCAACCTGATGTTTTACACATGAGTCAACATTCTCTCTATCTTATATTTTCTCTTATTTTCTGATAACCTGCAGTAGGCAGAATGTTTTGGCATCATTGGGTAAAAATCCCATGATAACCTTTCAGCATTTTGTAATTCAAGTGTTCTGAAAGAAAACTGGACTTCTGCACTTCCGCACGGCTGTTTTCAGACTTAGGAAAATCTAACCCTTGACGGGAGAGTTTGGCCAATCACAGATCATTTCAGAGACTGTTCCTATTGGCTGTTCATTTAACAGAGGCAGCTGTCAATCACTCCCAAACTCCGAGCAAACAGTCAAACTAGGCAGCACTGATGAAATATGAATCAGTACTCTGCTACTGTAACGCCTATTTCTCACCGTTAACTTCTCATTTTACAGCTAAACAGGCAGCTGTTTTCCTCGGGTCTGTGAAATCCTGCAGATGCCATTAGGAGCACCGGAGGACACAGAAGAACATGATTTTTTTCAGATTACTGTCAGGATATAGTGACCATTTTGGGAAAATAACTTTTTTTAATCATATTTGCTCCAATTCTAGCTACTGCTGCTTTAAGAGAAAAAATAAGAGAAGTGAACTCCAGATGCACCAGATGTTCTGAACCATCCGGATCTGCTCCAGGTGTGTAAATAAGGAATCACACTTGATAATTAATTGGAGGCGTACGGGTGAATGTTTATTATCAGCATAGGTAATACCCCCCAAACACTATATAAGCAAAGATATTAGCTAGGGATGTTAATAATTAACTGTTTAAATGTTAACCAACCAAACGGAGGTACTACAACTTTCGTCTGTCGCGTGACGTCAATAGGCTTAAAAAGACTTTTTCATATAGACTTACACTGAGAACAAGACATCTATAACTCAGCAGATATTTTTTTTTAGGTAAACCAAATCCCCAGTACGAACACTCTAATAGCCCTTACTTAAATCATTAGGTCCTAAACGTTGTAAAATGCAAAATAGCCCAATCCAGAGTTATTTCCTTCCTCTGTTTATGTCTATGGAGACCCAGACCGTGACAACAGCGCAAGCCATGACTTTGTGGACCCCCTGACCGAGTCATGTGACTGAGAGGCCGATACTGCGTATACTGGATATGAGCAGTCGGGCGCCTCCACCGCTGTATCCAGCTCTCTTGATACATCCATGAGTAACCCTCCCAGGACTCAGTTGTGTGATCCACATACACTACAGCTCGGCATAAATGATATAACCTGTTAGTGCATCAGCTTTTTCGTTGTGGCTGGGGGGCTTATTAGGCACTAAAAACAGCACCGCTACATGCAGCGCACTAATCTTGTCAGTTAATGGTTAATAATTGTTTAATGAGTCTCGGCTATCGATTCGAAACAAAACTATCAAATTAGCATCGCTACTATGAGCATAAGCAACACCCCAAAACACAATATAAAGGAAGGCATTATGCCATGTGTAAATACTCTGGCACATGCGCAGGAATTGAAAAGATGGCACCAAAAAACGCTGTAAGAAGACAAATTTTGACCACTTGTAAAATTTTCACGTACCTAAAAGAAGAGCAAAAATAAGAAAACACTGGTGATTCCCAGAAATCACAGGGTACTAACAAAATAAGAACATAACATGAATAGGAACAGAAGTTAAAAGAAAATTTGTTTGTATATCGCTTCCTGCATGAGGCCTAGTATTTCACAACTTCTTTTAAGCTGTGCTACATGCAGCACATCCATACAATTAATTCCCTTCGAGGGATGATAAAGAAATCAGACTGGCAATAAATACATTACACAGTCTGTCAACGGCCACCACTAGCCACAGCAAAATATGGATCGAGCCCTCATTCTGCAACCTGACAGCGATTTTCAAAATTGCCACATTAAATCTTCAGACTTTTCAGACTCTTCTCCGACACAGACTCACACTTGTCCAATAAACATAACTCACATTTGCAGTATGTGTAGCACACACACATAAAGGTGGAGCTACATCATTCACAGGTCTTGGGGATGTGTGTTAAAGTGTGCGAGTGTGGTAGTGAAGTGTCTGTATGAGCTCTTTGTGGTGGACTGCTGCTGGAGCATGTACTAAAATGTCATTTAGATTAGAAACATCACCACCAGACAAATAAATGTACATTTTTTTTTTTTTTTTAGTTTTTGGTTCAAAACAAATGTGAGATTACACTCTTAGCTTCAGTCTTGACTTTCTTGAGTTTCAACTCAGCTGTCTGTGAGTGTGTGTGAGACTTCACACTCAAAATCAAAGGAAATGTTTCACAGCAAGGCGATGCCGTCTGCTGCTCAGTACATTTATTCTGCTGCTGGCGGTGTGGCCCTTCCCTCACTGTTACGTCTCCATCTGCCTTCTGTACTCCTTTGTATACGAGTCCCCAACTCCCAGTGCAACTGGCAACCAACAAACCCGATGATCTCTCTCTCTCACCATGGAAAACTTTCGGGAAACATTGGACAGGGAAGTAATCGCTAAATCTGCTATTTATTCAGTTGGCAACATGCTCGTTTTTTACAAAGAACGGTAGCATGAGAAGCACTGCAACACTCTTGCTATTAAAATAGACTCCCAGTACTATTTTTGTCATAGAAGCCCACATACCATCCATCCGACAGGAGTACCTCTCTACATAAATTGTGACGGTTGACAAAATACAAATATCTCCCTCCACCTCAGGATGTTTCAACACCTTTTAGTTTATCCTGACAGATGTGTGGCAGTCACTGTGCAAATGCTGGGAGGCTCAGCATGTGTGCAACTAGTGGCAAAGATTATGATGGGCTCTACACTCAGCTCCTGCTACAAGGAGTGTGTGTGTGTGTGTGTGTGTGTGTGGCGATGCATGTATCAGACTGAAAGCAGGTCATTTTACAGGTCTTTCAGCAGCATCCTAATCCAGTGTCTGTGTGTATATTGTATGTGTATCCCACTACATTTACACAATGCCTAAGGCAACTGGCATAATAGTGGAAATCCCCTGAGGTGTGGTGAGGTATCAGCAAGCTGACCAGGAAATTCAAGGCCCTGCAGCAAATGCAAGTATTTAAAATGCTGCTCAACTCGAGGGCAAGTTGATGCCAACGCGTGAGCTTTCCTTTGTTGTCAACTTAACCGGATCAAGTACATTTGGACTGCTGCTTTACATACAGTATGTGTAGGCAATTCCACTTGTCACCACGTTTGATCAGTCACTTCACAGGACGTCAAACCGAACCGAATGGAAGGACGGATCTGGTGTAAGAGTGTTATGTGCCTTTGGGCAACACAGGAAGCGAAGGGCACAAACGTTGCGTGCGACAGAATAACGTTTCCTCCCTACATTCAATAGCCATCAGGCATGACTGTGCTGCAGAAACACCTTAAGCGACCTCGCACATGAAACCGCAAGAAACTGACATCTGGGGCAGAGGATCCTCACTCCTTTGAAGTTCTTGTGATACACTTAATAACCGTGAGCTTTCTCACTGATGTCTACAAAGACAGGCGTATACGACCCTGGGCGTAGCTTAAAGGGAGAAGGCTCGGGGACAAAAAAACAGCGGATCCTTGAGGTGCATGTGTGCATCTGCGGTTGCACACATGTACGGCTGCATCAGTGTGCGTGTCAGATGAATGTCTTCACCAGGATTTTTGTTGAGGGTAATCATAGAGACAGAACTCCAGCACGCCTATCACTCAGCACTCCCCATGCCTCCGATACTGTATAATATTTAACAGAGGGATGCGTTAAATGTATCTCAGGACAGTTACTGGCACTCCTGACAGCAAACTGTGTCTAAACACAGAGATGATAACTACCTACAGAAATCTCTGCTTTTTCCTTCTCCTCTTTTTTCCTCCGCCTCTGCTCTCATTTTCCCTCCATTATCTCCTCCGAATTTGATTTTGCCAGAAAATGTTCATTTTTACTTCAAATCTTTACTTTTAGATATATGGTTTTTATTAGCGGGTTTCAAAATACAAGTAACAAAGCAGCAGCTCCCCAGTGCTATGTGTTTTATATATTCAATGCAATTCATGCAGTGTAGAGATAAAAACGCTTACAAAGAATCACTTTATGTTCATATGATCTGAATATAAATTAAAGGTCCATTAAGATCCGTTAAAGTCGGTGAGGAAGGCAGAGATTGAGACTTTATTTGACCTTTGCAACAGTTGCATTTTGTACAGAGGAAATCATATGACAGATGCCGGAAGGAAGGAAGGACAGGGTGAAAATTACATGACTAAAAACTGCTAAGATAAGACGAAAAAGTAAAGGAAGTGTGTGAATAAAAGGTAAGAGATGACAAAAGAGAAAATCCAATGTCGATAATTGGGAGCAATGTATTCATTTCGTCAAAAATGTAAATCAGAACATTTCAGTGGCAAAATAAATGTTGAAAAGACCCAGCTTTGTGTTTACTCTTGAGATTAGAGGGTGTTTGGTCATGCTTTTGTGTTTACGCGTCAGGCGTCAGCTGTCAAGCATAGAGAGAGAGAGAGAGATACAGAATCAAAGATGATTAACCGTGATGAAAAAAATCGCTTCAACAAGTCTCACACGCTCGTCTCAACGCTCTAATGAGATGCACATCATCGCGAGCGACATTCGCAACTGCAGAACGTGCTGTAATCCTACAACAGAGAGATCCATCAGCGCCAACGCTGACAGACAAACGCGGCAGGCGGGTGCAGACGGCAGGAAAAAGACAGCAAGGGTGTGACAGTGAAACCAGAATCCTCATGCCTGAGACAGAGTCGACACTTATATCGGCACAATAATAATAATAAAAAAAAAAAAACACTTTGAGATGAAACTTGGAGAGACGGGAGGGCGAAACATTAAGACTGTACCTCGAGAGGAAAAGAGAACATTGATAGGCGATGAGACAGACGAAAATAACAGTAAAGAACGAAATATATAAGGAACATGGGCTGAGCGAAGTAAAAGACTGGAAAATGAATAAAACACATCCAATGAGATCTAAGAGTGACAGTGTGAGAGGGGGAGATGAAGCAGATAAAGATAGGAGAGTTTGGCCCTTGGAGAAGTGAGTGACAGTAAATTCCTGAATGCAGACAGATAAAGCAAATCCTCTCCTAAAGCCAGGGGACGTGTTAGTGTGTGTGTGTGTGTGTGTCAGTGTGTGCCGCATGCTGATGTATAACCTGCAGTTCTGCCCTGATCGGTAAACTTTGCTGGACAGGTTGACAACAAAAAAGAAAGGTCAAGGGATTAACCTCCATTTGTGTCCATGGTGACAGTCAGTTTAAGCCTGTAATTGTTTGTTTTTTTAGCTTCTTTCACATCACCTTCTAAAGCAGGTGAGATGTATTAAAGGAGGATTGGGAAAAACTTAAAGCACAATGATTTCGAACTTTGAAGACAACTTTTTCAAATCCAGATATTCCAAGAAATCCAGCAATCAAAACCCGGATTATCCCATTTACATTCAACACGCTCACAGATGACTTCAGAGTACCGAGCCGAGACATAATCTGCCCTTCCGCTATTGAGTTAAAGAGTTTAAAAGTTATTACAGAAGCAGTTTAAAATTGACTCATTTATTTTTTTCTTTTTTTTCCAGCCACTGATTTCTTTCATCCATTAGAAAAGAAAGTCAGGATGCTCATAAATAATTTGCTCTGCTTATCATTCGACAGAGGGGAGGGAAACGCAAGGCCTTTTGAAGGGAGGAGGGGAAAAAAAAAAGTCACAGCGGCGCCGCAGATCCACACCCGATCACACATCGCACACAAACAACTGATGATAAAGAACTGGTGTCTTTGCAGTGTACATAATTACTCTTCTGACACTAACAAGGGTAAAGTCACACAAAGTATTTTGCTCATATTTAAGTGATTTGTAAGGACCAAAAAATGCATGTATTGTGTGCAGTGACACATGGATAAAATGGGGATATAGAAGAAGCAGGGGGTGTTTTAAGGGGATATACTGTAACCCTAGATAAAGCAGTGGTATGTGGGAGGATGGGATGAAAGGACTCTATTTAAAAAAGAAGAGGGGAGAGAAACTATAAAAAAAAGGGAAGAGGAGAGGGGGGATTTCCCTATGTATGTATGTTTAAAACATCCCTTGTACTGCATCTACATGAAAATGACAAATCTTTTCTATGCATTTTTAAGTGGCAAGATTATTCCTGTCAGATAAAACTTCATGTTTTCCCACATACGCTCAGTGGTATCTAACCACGCAGGGAGCTTTGGTTTCAGATATATCACATATCTCAAAACTTGGACAAATAAAACCCAGACTCTCTGCCCTACTAGAGCTATAAGAGAAAATGTGTGCTTTTGTCATTTTAATGACCTTTTCAGGGATCTATTAGCAGAAATGGAATATACAGTAATACTCATAACTGTGTTTTAATTAGTGTATAATCAGCTGAGACTAACTTGTGTTTTTGTTAGTTTGGAGTCCACTATGTTGCTCTGCCATGTTTCTACAGTACCCCAGACTTGTGAAACTGTGGTAACTTGAGCCGCAGCGTGCAAATCCAGCAGCCGTCTGACTTGTGTTGCTCCTAAAGTAGTGCTATTATGGTAATGATGACATTTGAGAGAAGCAAATAGCGTTACCATGGTTTTGCACTCGGATGCTCACATTACTGCAGTCTTGTAAAGAGGGGAATGAGCGGAGGGACACTCAGTTGGTTGCAATCTGCAACCACACCACTAGATGCCACCAAATCCTATACAGTGTACCTTTAAGTAAAACTGAAAGATTGGATGAGTTAATAGATCAGTCAATCAACTGAAAATAATCTGCAACTACTGTGATAATTAGATTATTGAAGTAGTTTTTCAATCAAAAACACCAGCATGTCTCCTGTTCCAGCTACTCAAATTTGAGGATTTGCTTTTCTTTGTCTGTTTTGTTTATGTGCTAGAAAACAGAATAGAAAATATATATAGAAAATACGAAGAAATTTTGATGTTTATATTTTAGAGACAAAATGATTCATCAATTAATTGAGAAAATAATTGGCAAACCAATCAATAGGGAAAATCATCATTTTTTGCAGTTCTACTATTTGTGTTGTAAGTATTTTGTTTTCCAGTTTGCTTCATTGTAATTTGCGTGTGTTTTCTGTTGCTCCATTATAACTGTCATCTGAACACCCAGAGAGAAGCCTGGGAAACGAGCCATGTTGTAGCCCATTACAGTTAACTATAGTGATCCCAACGGGTGTTAACCTGCGACAGAAGGTGCTTCCTGCCACTCTTCCCCTGTAGATGAGCCTGTAATAGGGCCACGTAATTACCAGTGGCTGCCTCGGAGCTCTGCCTGGCTCAGACGCCCAGGGCTCTCATTACCCACAATGCTGCCTGGGCTCTTAAATATCAAACACCTTTTTGTGCTGGAGGCCCCCCTTCGCCTACGGCTACCCCTCTGTGCTATGCTGTGTATGCACATCTGGATTGGTGTACCTGAATATAACGTTACACAAAATGCTCACTTCCTGTAAAATACAGGCTTGCAGATATGGAGGAGTTTATTTGGGGGATTTTTGAGAGAGGAAGACACTGAAAAGGATGCTTTACCCTTTGTAGTACCTGCTGCTATGAATCACTGTAGTGCTGCCTTCTAAGGAAGCCTAAGCAAATCTAAGGCTTGATAATATAAACTCATGTCCTTTCAATTGCAGAATTCCTTTTAAAAGCTGTGGGCCTCTTTTTAAAGCCAGACTGCTGCCAAGAGCAGACAAAAAGAAAGAAAAGAAGTTTACAGGAGCATGGACAATCAATTGGTCAATGTTTCTCCATTCATGTGCATAAAGGAGATGTTACTCGTCGAGACATTAGCACTTTCTTCTAAGTGCATAAGCACCACAGTGTGAAAAAGGGCTGAGTCTAGGGCTAATTCACAAGCCTGTTTTTAGGCAGAAAGTGTGCAATAACATGGTTTTCTTCTTGCGTAAAAATGGATTTAATTTGTGGATATCAACGGGTAAGGCCTACTATAGTTTTAAACTTGAACAAATCACCAGAAAACAGGACTGTTATATCCAATTTTAACATTGCAATACACCCAGCCAACCCAACCCAATAGACACCTTTTGATTCATAGTCTTGTAGTCCTGTGATTGAGATGCCATGTTACTAAGCTGAGTTTCTGAATGTGAACTGGAGAATTTCTCTGCAAAACGCATTCAATCAAATACATCAATGGCGTGAGGCTAATGACTCGACAGCGGTTGTTCTGTGAGTGCTCAGTCTTTAACACAATACCCTCATATCTGATCATAAAAGAGGGGAATTAACAGACTGAGAAAACTGAGAGTCTGTTGCAACATGTGTGTTATTATAAAACAAGTCAGCCTCATCTTATTACTGTACACTTATGGGAAGATTGCAAAAATGGGGGGGGGGGGGGATTGTATAAATTAGCAATTTTCACACAAAAACCCAGGCGCACATTTGCACACATACAGTAAGGTTGAGATAATTTAATTAAGGGTGAGGCCCACTGAATTCATTAAACAATCAGAAAGGAAAAGAGTGTATAAGCCAAAAACAACTAAACCCATAAAAACCCCCCGTGATCTGAGTGCTTTAAAAAATCTAGTGTGGGCTGGGAGTTGGGATTTGTTGCTACGTGGTCACAACACTTAAACCTAAACCACAATGTGAAAATTTTATGAAAGCGTTCATTGTGGGTGCTTTACATCTTTAATATGAAATCTAGACATTTGTATTACCTTTTACGTTCAACAACTTATACTGCATTGCTTTATAAACTGTTCTACAGCATATTATCATTATTTCTACTGGTTACGCTGGCCACCTCAATGACAAAACACATGCGTAAACAACAAGGAAATGTGCTTCTAACAAGACTAAGACAGCCAAACATTTTTCTTCAAATGAAGTATATTTCCCTTAATGTTGAAGCTTTTCCTCTTGTAGCCTATACATTTTGTTCTTATATATACTCCAATAATTGCTGATTTCAGACAAATGCGGCCACCACTTAAGCTCTCCTCACTCGCAGAAACAAGTCTCCCAGTCACTGATTGCTTAATTAGCTGCTGCCTTGGTAAATGGATGCTAATTACATGCAAGTGAACATATAGAACAAAATGTGCAGAACTGAAAGAGGTGCAGAAATCAGGAAGTGAATGATGGCCAAAATGCATCTCAAATTAGTCCTAAGAGGATTTTACACAAAAACTGAAAGCATGTTCTTCAGACTGAAAATGCTTTTTGCTCGATGTCCAAGAGTTGTCTTAACAGTTGAAATACTGACATAAGCAGAGTTTAGTCTGAAAAAATCAGCACTTCTTTAATTTGGTCTATAATATTTATTGCTTGTATTTTCAATACATGTTCTTCCAGATTTTCTCTATGCTGACAAATAAATCATCCTCGGATCGGATAGTAGACAGTAATACTACCTGACATATCCTGCAGTAATATTCACAAATTACACAGGCAGACACCCTAAAACTAAAAACTGTGAAAGTGAGAATCTCCGCGCCTCTAATATGACTTTCCTATCTTTGACGAACCTGTGAGCCAGTTCACCACTAAGTTAATACGACATATGTACAGTTACAGACAAAGGGCCTCTGTCGGCCTACACAGATTTGTCAGAGATTGATATTCTGACCCACAGCTGCACTGCTGCTCTGAATGGCAACAACTTTGGTCCAAGTTTACTTCCTGGCGGCTACAGCATTGACACCCACTGGAACTGGAAATACTAAGGTTGCATCTGATATTTCATACTAACAGGCTATTTGGTACGTTAAAATAGTTTGTGAGATGTTTTAGCATGTTTGAAACCTTAGTATGAAACCAGTTGCAAGTCAATTGCATAACATTTCTGGTGAAATATTACAGTATGCAATGCTGGACTACGGCGGCATAAATATTCCACAATGCAATGTGGTAGCAAGGACAAGCACATAATGGACAGTGACAGAAAGCTCTGTAACATCAATAATGCCTCAGTTTAACTGTAATTTGCTAGGTGTAATATACATTTCTAATTAATTCAGAGCTTGATTCTCACAAAGCGGCGTTTTGGTCAAACGAGGTTGGCATGGGTTTCTATCGCTCTCAGGAATGTAACGTAAAATACAGCTCAGTAATAGAAAAGTACTACTACTTTATTCACACAATACACAGTAGTAAACCTATGAGTATGTAGTGCATGGTATGTGATTTTGGGCGAAGTCTAAACGGCCCATTGAGAATGTTTATGTTTTCAGATTTTAAAGGGTCTATAAGGAAATCTTGAATCACACAAAGTCGGTGCAAATATTGGTCGCCTCATGTGCCTGAAGCTGATAGAGAGAAGATTTTTAGTCCAGTGCTTATGAATGAAAACAACAGAAATATAAAAAAAATACTCTGTACTGAACCGCCGGGAACAATTTAGAAAAATAAACTTGACCTGCAATATCATACAAGCGTGATTCTCTGAACTCTGACAACTACTGCAGAAACTCTGAGAGCTACAGATTCACCCGAAGAGATGAGTCTAAAGGTCAGAGAAGCCATATCAGACCCAGAAAGTGGCAGGTCTGCTCTTCACCTTCGCCAATTTGTATCTATCAACATTTTGTTGAAATGCCATTCAGCAAAACATTCAGAACATTTCTGCTCATACACTGTAAAGTCTGGAAAATAAATGGCTAAAATTAAAATGCAAATATGATGATGAAAAGGTGATATCTTACCGTTATCCTCAACGGAGAAATGGAAGAGATCAGATGTAGCATTTTCTTCATTACGCAGCACGTAGCAGATGTTCAGGTCATCGATATCAGCTGTAACAGGACAGTAAAAAAGTAAAAAACATGACTGCAAGAAACAAAAAAAATAAATTCATGCAAATATGGCAAAACCCCGTCAGCCTGATAACCAACAAAGAAAAACAAACAATAATAAAAATGACAAGCAAACAGCAAAAAATGTTTTGATGCAATTACTGCCATGCAAATGAAGGCCAGTGTACTCTGCATTTTAAATTGAAGGGTTACGTTGTCGTGTCAATGATGCATGATGAGAAGTTTAACCTTGCTCCAACTTGAAGCAAGGTGATGGCTAAATTTTTGAATTGCATATCCAAGATATTTGCCCTTGTCAAGATTTAAAAAATATATATATTTATGAAACAATTAGCATTTTAAGATAAAAATGAAAAACCTTCATGTGAAATTTCACGCTGGCTCCACAGAAATAGCCTCAAACACACTTTGAAGTTGTAGTATTACGGCTCTGTGGCTCATTCAAACACTCGCTCTGTCAAATAATTGTTCAAAGACGGAAGCGCTCCTGCTTCAGCACCATATCAGCTCCAGTAACAGCAGGTTTCTAGTATCACACTGATTCTGTTCCTTATCAGCACTCAGCATGAATAATCTTCTACCAGAGAAAGTGTTCTGAAAGTCATGCATCCGTAATCCGCGACGATAAGGCCGCAACCTCGAATCCGAGACAGCTCGAGCTAAACCAAACAGAAAGCATTTAAATCCTCAACCTGCTAGCTCTCTGTGTCAACAGTCACAGAAACCAGGTGATGTGACAGTGGATCTTTTAATGACAGACGAGGGTAAGAATGTTAAAAGCAGGATTTTTGTCGGACACCTACAGTACACTTCCACAGCTGTTTTCTCGGCTTCTCTGAATTACAGGGTTTCTGCCTGCCCTTTCTTCACCACCATTCTCCAGAAATGTCTATTACAGTGCAAGAAAATCATCAAGACTGTGAAAGGGCTTGGCCTCTGCCAACCACCTCCTTCAATAATAGATGCTGGAGGAAGGAGGTTCATAAAAGTATAAACCCCTGACTCCTGGCTGCGACGCATCTTAAACCTCTTAGGTGGCTTCTGTCATTGCTGCCACTCCATCTTCCCTGCTAACACGAAGACACAGACAAAAAAATGTCCATCCATCTTACATTTATACATTATACAATATTTTCAAATTAGCAAGCATCAGGAGAAGCAGCATGAAAAGGGTCTACTCTGGCGTGTTGTGATGCAGCTGTGAACCCCAGGACCTTGCAAATGTTAAGTCAACACTGTGAACCAGGGGCACATTGTTCATCAAATATTTAAAGAGAATGCCTCATGGGATGTGCCCTGGAAATAGGGAGAGTAAATAAAGAACGAGGGATTGTCTCTTTCACCTGACTGACTCCTCTGACGAGCCTATTTGCTCTCTCTCTCACGCCCCTTGCCTCATTCTTTATTTCTCTCATGCCACTTTCACCCCCTTCCCCCCTTTCCTCCTGCCTCCTTTGCACTCTCTTCCACTTTACTTGCTCTCTCTGCCCTCCTCTTCTGCCCCTTTGCCTCTCTTTCTCGCCACACTCTTGTCTCATCTCTGCCATTTTTTTCTCGTTTTCAAAGACTTCTGCAGCCCCACAGCGGTTGCCGAAAGTGTCCGTCTCCTCTCGACTGAAGAGCTCTTTTCCCACTCTGTGTCCTCAGCCTCTGTCTGTGCTGCTGTGGCACAAGCAGGTGAATTTTTCTTACTTGTTTATATAATTGCCTCAGCGTGACATGAAACACTGCATTGATTGCATCGCTTTAAACCTCAATCAGCAGCATTGTGGTGATTTTGTCTGCGTTATCAATAAACAGACTTGCAGAGATTTTTGGAAATGTGTTTTGCTGAGAGGTTTCAGGTTTCTATATGAATACTTGAGATACACAAATTGCCATAAATTATTTCAAATTCAAACTGACCCGGTCAAACCGCGAGAACAGTCCGCAACTCAAATGCCATCCTGTCACTAAAAGATCTGCTCTGACCTTTTCACATGATCCTCTGCTTCTAGTCCCGCTTCATTTAACAAACCACTGTAGAGACCATCGGATGTGAACATTCCCCCAGAGATGCAGATATAATAAATTATTCATCTCTAACAGTCTACAAGACATTTGCGCAAAACATCAGCCTCCAACTTTGGTCTGCTAATTATGATTTGATGAGGAAGGCACATCTAAATCAGGCCCACAAATTAACTATTGAAATTCCCAAGCCTGCACTTGTCACACATATGAATAATTATTACTCCATAAATTAAAAAAATCTTGTGAAACATTAATCAAAACTTGCAGGTTTTATTTTATTTTTTTTTATTTTTTTAACTTTTTAACATTTTCCTCTGAAGTTTAGTGTCACATGGGTATAACATAAGGGGATTGTAACTATTTGATCACAAAAAAAATTGGGTTTGAAACTGCCTCCATTTGCTAAATACGCACAGTAATGACTGACAACAATGTTTAAAGATGTTTTTTCATGTCAGATCGACATTAATGTGACTTTGCTAACTAGTAATATGTAATATTTCTTGCTATATTAGAGAGTGAAAAAACTAGGAGGAAATGCGAGTTTGTTTACTGATAATATATAATATTTCTTGTTATATTAGAGAGTGAAATAACTAAAAGGAAATAACTAATTTTGTGTTTTCCAGAACAAATAATTACATTTTCAAATCATTTTTTTCTGACTAAACCACTGAACAGCACTTGATCTGATTATTCCATCCACATGCAACAATCATGCAAAGGTCATGCATTATAATACTGGTGGGTGTTTGTTTACCTTGGCTAAATGTGTTGATGGAGTTGTTCCCTTGTCCCAGGTTAACTATGTACCCGTGTTTGGGCTGCGTGGTGACGTGGAACACCAGGGAGGCCGGACTACTGTCTCTGTCCTCAGCTCTCAACACTTTGGAGGTGATGGGGAACCCCAAGTGACCTGTGGCTAAGATCTTTAAAGCGGGGGCGCCTTTATTCACCACAATCTGTGGGACGCCGTTGTCGATTGCCACAATGGTGATCTTCATGGTTTGAGGGCGCCGAGTCTCGAACACGGTGTCGGGGAACACGTAAAAGTCGATGTGTGTGCCGTCAGTGACCGTGAAGGAGAAGGAATCCTCTGATGATTCGGTCCCGTCGTGCTTGTAGCTGATGAGGTTTTCGTTGAGGTCTTGTTTGGTGAAGCTGGTGACAGGCGCAGACTGGTTGTAGAGGAGTTTACCGTGAACAGGCAGCTGGGTGATGGTGAATTTCAGCAGCTTCTCAGCTGTGTCTTGGTCCTCTGCAGTGAGCTCAAACGGTGTGATCAGCTTAATCTGCCCCTCTGTGACAACTAAACTGTTTACAGTGACAACTGGTTTCTTATTATCAACATCCACAATAGAAACTCTGAATGTTCTGAAAATAGGATTGTAGCCGTCGGTGACTTCAAACTCAAAACTGTCCATTTTTACCTCATCGTCTGAGGTGTGGATGTAGTAAATCTTACTGCCAGCCAGCTGGAGCTGAGTAAAAGCCACAATGGGCATCCCGGGAGTATCTGTACACTCCAGATGGCCTCTGATTGGGGCCCTTGTGACAGTGAAGACTAGATTCTCATCAGGGCTGTTGAGGTCGGTGGTGCTGAGAAGGTCTGTGGTCAAAGTCACTCTGCCGCCTTCTCTCAGAGACACGCCTTTACTGATCACATCAGGAAATACCATGTCGATGCCGCCCACAGTAATGTAGAAGTAACGATCAATTAGTGGGTTCATTCCATCCGTAACGTCAAATTTAACCAAGTCTCGGATGCCCTCCTGACCGTTGTGAGTGTAAAGTATGAGCCCTGCGTCAATTTCAGCTTGTGTGAAATTCATACCTTGTGTGACGTTCTCCAGAGACCCGGATGGGATCTTCCTCTGCAGGAGACCCTGACCAGGCCCGAACCGGATGATATACGTGAGTGTGCTGTCATCTGAATCTAAATCTGTTGCTTTGAGCACTTTGTTGTTGATCTGCTTGGTCTCCCCGATTTCCACCTCCAGACCATCGTTGATGAGCATTCTGGGGGTCTCGTCGTCAACAGAAATAATCATAACGGTGGCTGTTTTCTGCACGGAGTACTTCCCATCAGTCAAAGTGACATCAAAACTGTCCTCTGTTGTCTCTGAGTCATCATGCTCATAAATAATACTGGATGCCTCCCTGATCTGCTCTAAAGTGAAATTAGTCACCAAAACTGAGCCTGTGGACAGCTGATTTAAAATGGCGCCGTGTTTGGGAGGTTTTGAAATGATGAACGTCAGCTCCTCAGGTGGAATATCTGCGTCGGCCCCGTTCAGAATTGGAGTATCGATGACGATGTTCATCCCCTCCATCACAACTATCTCCCTCAAATAAATCTCAGGCTTTTCATCATTTGCTGGGATGATGACAATGGGGAAGAAATGGTTCTCTGAGAAATTGATGCCATCAGAGCACCTAAATGTGAACCTGTCTTCCACTGGCTCTACGCCTTTGTGAATGCTCTGCACATAGTGGATATTCCCCTCCCTGATGTCTCTGATAGTAAAAGCACTGATAGCTGTTCCTGACCTGGACTTTTCTGAGCCTGGGGCGGGCGATATATTCTCCACATAGCCGGCAGTGGGCTGGACAATGATGGTGCAAAGGATATCATCCGTTGGAGTGTCATTATCATCAACGTTCAAGTGCTGAGGGCCGATAGCGTATTTCTCTCCTTCAATGACACTGAATTGAATCCCGACTATGACCTCGGGGGTCTGGCTGTCAACAGGAAGGATAGTGACTCGAACGTGGACTCCGTTGACCTTATTGCCACCCACTGTCCAATCGTCGGACATGTCTGTGAGAGTCAAATTGAAGCCATCCTGCTGAGAAGAGAGGCCTATCTCACCACCGGTGTGTGCATACACAACAACGCCATTAATAATATTAGCCTGTGTAAACCTAGTAGCAGGCACTCCTTTGACCAATATTTCACCCAATACTGGAGGATCCTCCACAATAAAGGTCAGCTGGAGGTCATCTGTGTCGTCGTCATGGCCTTGAATGACATTAGTTGTGATTTCTGTGGCTCCATTTTCCAGCACGTCCAAATGAGAGCCGATTGTTCCCAGAGGCAGGCTGACAGTCGGCGTTTCATCATCAACGGGCTTTACGTTAACTTTGACCATCACAGATACAACATGAATCCCATCACTGACATCTAGCTGAAACTCGTCGCTGTTCGTCTCCTCCCCATTATGAATGTATGATATCTTCCCCTCTGAGATATCCTCAAGTCTGAAAACCCCCCTTTTCTCTAAGTCGGTGAACGCAACCTGGACCTGACCGTGTTTGGCGGGCTGGCTCAGAGTAAAGGTGATATGCTCACTCTCTGTGTCGAGGTCTGTGGCGTCCAGCTCTGCAGTACTGATGCAGTGCACACCGCGTTCAAACACAGTAAAGCCTGTGTTTGTAATCTGAGGGGGTTTGTTGTTGACGGGCTGGAGGTAGATAGTGAAGGCTCCTTCTACACTGTTCCCAGCCGTGTCTTCGACGTTGTAACGAAACTGGACGATGTGGGCCGTGATTCCAAGCTCAATATCCGGGGGGCTGTAGGAGATCTTGTGGTGGTTAATTTGAGCTTGTGTGAACTCACTAACTTCAGTGTCGGGGCTGTCTGTCAAAACCAAAGAACCAAACACAACGGGGTTATTTTCATCCGTATCTATCGGGGGCTGGATAACTGTGTATTTGAGGTCACGGTCCTCAGAGTCCAAATCGGTGTAGCGCAAAACTTCTTTGGTAAAGTGAGTGAGCTTGTACTCCTGGACGGTCATCTGCAGGGTGGTGCCAGGGAACAGCTCAGGGGGTACGTCATCTATGGGTAAAACCCGGATTATGAACGCACTCTCTCCTGACTCATTAGGGGGGTCATTGTCATCTTGAACTGTGAACACAAACTGATCCATGATGGTTTCTGTGTTGTGAGGGCCCGTATGCTTGTAAAACAACTTCCCATCAGTGATATCTTTCTGAAGCCACTCTGTCACCTCCTTCTCATACACTTCATCCTCAGCATTGAATTTCCAAGAGGAGGGATCCTCTGGGGCATCTGACTGCCTTAAGAGCACTGTGCTAATGGTAGAAAATGGTGGGACAATGGTGAATTTAATGGTTGAGTCCTCAGAGTCAATATCAGCAGCACTGAGCATGAGGGGAGATATAGGCATCATCTGGTTTTTGAACAGCACCAGGCCGGTGTTGGCGTTTATAATTGGCGGCTCATCGTCAGTGGGAACAATTGTTATGGGAAAAAGGAATTCCACTTCATTTTTCCCATCAGACATCTTGAAGACAATGTTGTCGCTGTACGTGTCGCTCCCATCATGCTGGTACACGACGACCCCGATTGAAAGGTCAGCTGGTGTGAAGAGCTTCCTGTGAGAGCCCAGCACCAGGAGGTCCCCATGGCGCAGCCCATCCACCACTGTGATGGTGACAGCGTCTAGGTTGTCCTCATCGCTGATCTCCAAGTTGTGGGCGCTGAAGAGGGGCCGAGACTGCCCCTCATATAGCAGCTGCCCCGTGTTGCGTGTCACAACGGGGGCCAGAGAGTTCATTGGCTTCACGACTATCATAAAAGCAAAGGGATCCGAGACGGCCCCGTCTGTGTCCACCACCTCAAACTCAAGCTGGAAAATCCTCTCAGTGTCTGAGTCCAGGGAGGGGGGCTTGTAAGCTATTTTCAGATCACGCAAGTCTCTCTGGTAGAAGGATGTGATGGGGAGGTTTCTGTCATCAGTGCTGACTATGTAGCCCTCTTCATAAGATAAGGGAGAGGTGATGTTGAAGATAAGCTCGTCTGGGTCTGACTCTGCATCCTCAGCAGCGAGCATGTCAGGGGTGATGGCGGTCATGACAAACTGGCTGATCTCCATCATCATCATGGACACAAAGCTGGGTTTGGGGGGAGTGTTTTCCTCTCCCTCTTTGATGCGAATCATGAGATGGAAATACTCCTGTTTCACTAGGTTTCCTTCCTTATCATGCAGCTCCACAACCATGGGAACATAGTCCCTGTTGGGAGACTTGCGGTCAAACGTGTGTTCATAGCGGATGTCAGCCTGTGTGAATTCATCACAGTCCATCATTTTGGAAAGTTTCCCCCCATCAACGAGTCTTCCATATCTCGGCAGCATGCTGCCACTTGACAGGGACGTCACCTCACATTTAAATGAGTTTCTGTCGTAAGTAAACTCTAAAATCTTCTTATCAATAGGGTTACTAATGGCTTTGAGATTATCAACAGTGAGAGGCATATTTTTGGTGAGTAATTCTAGCTGCGTAAAAACTACTTCCACCTCCATCATAAACGGGATAATAACGGTTTCGGTTTGCGCGTCATACCTGAGCTGCAGCCTCACTCTGTCTTTAGCCGGGCTCCTCGACCCGTAGTGGGAGTATGTCACATCATTGGGGCCGAAATCACACGGAAACTTTTTGGGAGAGAGATGCCCGGGTCTCTGTGAGAGCGGATCATTATCCAGCACGGTGATGCTGCACCGGTCTCCCGGCTGCGTCTGAATCACCAGATCATTGATGGGATCGATGAACACCGACCTCCCGAAAGGCACACGTATTCCGTTGTTGGCCACCAAGATCGCATCTTCAGACAGTTCAGATCTCAGCGCGTAAAATAATCCAGAGCTGTCGGGTTGCGCGACAACAAGACCTGTTACTGAAACACACAGGAGAAGTCTGTGGAGCAACATCGTGGCGACGGATGTGATCATCCGAAAACAGCTGCTCTGAAAAACGTTCCGCTCTTTTTCTTTTTTAAACTCTAAAAAATAAAAATCCCCAAAGTGCTGGGAGTCAGTTGGATGCCTACACGGTGACACCCTTGCATCTGTCCTTCTGGAGCTTCGACATACTCCGCAAGAATAGCGCGCAGGAGTTTTAACTTCAGACACTTGAGAGGCTGCGTAAAAGCGCCACCGCCCATCTGTGCTCATATTGGAGGATTTTCAGGGCTGGTTACCTCAGCCCTGTCACCAATGGGCAGCACTGCTGTCATTCACAGGGGGGTGGGGACTAGAAGACGAGCTGGATTACACAGATTGATTACAAAGGGTGCAATAATTACTGTGTGTCTCCTGTCAGGACCTTTACAATATATAACAATGGCGTTTAAGAATAATATTGCCCCAATTGCGCATGAGTGCTCTAACACAGATCATATAATCACGTCATCTGTGGACATCGAGAATGTGGGCATGCAGGTATTGTCAGTGTTTTCCATCCTATTTCAGGAAGACAAAGTTCACCAACTCCTCTAACTTTAAGTCACTGCTTTGATGATTTAATTAAAGGGTAGAAAAATGAATGGATAATCTGAACATCGTGATCATTTTTAACAAAACAAACCATTAGTTTATTCCACATTAATGCAGATAATATATGCACCGGCAGGGTGGTCTGTCTCAGTGTTCATTAATTACTGTGATTATTATTTCATCCTGCTGGGGCATTTAAGACTGTTTAACTGCAAAGTTCCTGGTTCCAGTGCGATCATCGTCTCTCGCTGCAAATATTTCCTCCTGTCAGTCTCTCCAATAACAGATGATTTTGCTCATCATGGATTCCATGAACAAACACCTAATTTTGTTGCAGAAAATGTTACATAAAACTGTGCGATTTGGTTTTTGTAAGTTTTATAAGTAAACTGGGGATCAATTACATTCAATGTATGGCCAAAATATAGATGAGATGTACTGTAATACTTCAGGGCTTTATTCCCTAAATAAAGGGACACTCTCATTAGCCCTCTCTAATGTTCCTCCTCATTCACTCTAACCACACACAGCTGAAAGACTTAGTCGTGAAAGCATCTTTTAGTTTGCTGTTCAAATTTGAATGTTGAATGTGGGCTTCTGACCTTCCCTTAAGCAAGAAAAAGACAAGTGTAGACCTCTTGTTGCAGTAGGCTGGAAATAGAGTGACCCTATCCTTGTCGGCGTATGTCAGTAAACTATGATGCAAAATACAAAAATCCTAAATGTTACCATCAACAGCAGCCTCGACGTGTGAAATATAGGCTACATTTGGCTGACGGGAATGACCAAAAAATGTTTCTTAGGATGACTGGAGAAAATCTATTTGGCTAGACTTTGGTGGTCCTAGGGGGAAATTTGTGGAGCAAGTTGGAACATCTGTCAAGGCTTGGTCATGAGAGAATAAACCAATTTCTCTCCTCCTGCTCTCTGCTCTCTGTTTTTTTTTTTTTTTTTATCAAATCAATTCTCTGCCATTTCAGAATTGTTGCTGAATGTTTTATATTTGATAGTTAGCATTTATAGAGAGAGATCGGGGTCAAATTAAAAGCATGGCTGCCATTAATCAAACAGAAGTTGGTCAGACGTTTGTGCAAAAAATCTGTATGATTACTGAGAAACAAATTTCAGGAACGTAGTTGAGTTCATCAAAGAGAGGCCGAGCATCAGCGCTGTGTATGATGAGGAAAATTCAGGTTGTTCCTGTTTCGGCTGCGCCAGTTAGCGGTCGCCACAGCCAATCATTAATCCACTCATTGATTTAGCATAGGTTTTAGATTTCTCGTGATGCCCTTCCTGACGCAACACCCTGCAGGGAACATATGTGCTGGTGGTGGGAGGAAACCAGAGCGAACATTCAAACTCCACGATGAGATAAATTCATACAGTAGCTGAAATCCTGTTGAAGGATTTTTATCACCACGAAACTGGTAACAAGTTTTAAACATGAATATTTGAAAAGTTCCACACTGTTCTCACAAACCGCACAGCCTTGAGTCTTTCAAATCCCCATACATGAGCCTGAACCTTAGAAGTACTGCTTGTGACTGCGTTTTGCTCTCGACTCAACACCCCGCACCTTTAAAATTCCAGGTGATTAGAGGCTTTCTAGTGCCTTGTTATTTCAAAGTACGTGCGTGGCACCCCCGGCTTTTCCAGCTGTCATACTTTTAATGTCAGCTAGAACATTATTTTTATGATTTTACATGAGGGAAACTATGCAGATACACGTGTGACCTGCACAGAAGTGAATACAATTAGATAGATTGTACTGTATATGGTAGTCTGATGGGAGACAAAGGGAGGGATGAAGGAGGGATGTAAAGATCATTATTAAGTCAGCAAAATTAGAGACTAGTGAACATTTTCAGCTGGAACTTGACGGTACAGTGTTTGTTTCCCACCATATTATTTTCCATAGGAAAACATATAAAGGAGTCTGTATGATGGCATAATGAGCATCCCTGTTTAAATGCAGTGCATTTCAGAGACGCTAATCACCCAGTGGTCTCTCTCAGATACATTGGCATTAAGGAACCGATTTAAATAGCCTCTTATTTCAAAGAGAAAGCTGCTATATTTTCACTCTCCAGACTTAAACACCTATAGGTCTGAATCAAGAGTATGAGATCAAACAACAAACAAATATTTTTTATCTATTTCTGACACACATATCTGTAAAAATATGTAATAATATATAATATGCTTGACATTTAGAAGTATGATATTTAGAAGTATGGCTTTTGTGTTACTGTTTTGGATGAATGACAGCTGCCATCATAGCTTGTTTGCCTATAGGGCTACAGGGATGACGTATTTTTGTAGGCCAACCAGGAAGTTAGCATCGGCCTGGTTCCCTCAACAAAAAGCCAATGGGATGTTTCCATTGGCTTTTGTATTAGTGCAGAAAATAAGCTCTGTGGCAAACACACGTTTATGATCCTTACACGTTTTGTTCCGCAAGATAACCTTCACAAATGAACACAACTTTAACAATTTTTAAAGTGTGAATGCAATTGGCAGAAAAAACTAATGTTAGGCTATAAACAAACTACACCACGGTCACATGAGCGCGAGTATACAGAACACGGCTGTAAAGGCGTGATGATGTTTAGTAGTCTCATTTAACTGCCTTCTCAAAGACACATAACGGCTTCAAAATTAATGAGTGGGATATCTATTGATGTACTTTGTATCATACAACAAAACGGTAAAATCTTGTCACCTGGTCTTATTTCAGACATCTACTAATATCCCATTCAAAAGACGAGGGAACCAAAAGTGCTAAAATACTAACTCATTTCCAGCGTTTAGGACTCATCTCTGCACTCTATTTGTGTGCCTCATGTATAAATATAGGCATGTTTTCCACTTTTTCAAACACTTTGACCCAACGAAGATCCAAGCAGGATCAAAACTTAGTAAATAAAAATATTGTGGCATGGAGTAGTAGTGTTTCTTTGCACCCGTTTATTTCCATTATTTTGATGTCTATTTCTGTTCCCATCTGACTAATTATCACTGGCTCACCCCTGCAGCCCTTCTCCATCACCCACCAAGCACACTGAAACTTTTGGAAAGTCCAATCTCAGATTTCTGACATTTTCATACGGTACTGGATGTGGGGTTCCTTCTGCACAGCAGCTGCTCCACTCTGATAAGGCCACACATGGAGTTTCTGGGGTCTGAGCCTACATGGGGATGAGAGAGAGTCAAAACTGTCAGGTAATGGGGGTTAGCCACCCATCAGATTGTTGCATTTGCATAACAGCCTGGCGTGCACGCCTCAATTGACAAAAAACACCCCCCTTTTATCATAAAAGCTATTTTATTTGAGTGTACATTTTGTGATGAGCTGGACCACATTCATCATTAAAAGCCAAATGAATATTCACTAGTGTGGCGCACATTGTTACTCGGCAGCAGGAGCACACCAGATTAATCTAAATCCATTTTGTGTCATTCTTATGGTGAAATAAGATCAGTGCTGTCATGGCCTGTGAATGCATGACGCTGCGAATGGTTTTGTCTAGTTACCAAGCCATGAAAAAACTCCCAAAATAACCTAACAATGCAGATTCTCACTGTGAGGATGAGCCCCCTAAAACGTGACTGTACTCCACGGAGAGCTTTGTTTGCAGACACACACCACCACCCACACACCTCCGTCCCAATGGAATCAAGAAGTAGGAGCTTTAATCTGCGATGCTGTGTCAAAGCGGAGTGTGACAGCTTGTGGAAGTATACAGGATCTTTTATTTTTCTGAGGAAACTTTCTGCTTCTGACTTGTCTCTTACTTCGCAGCAGGCTTCTGCAGATGTCCAGCAGGATCCACAAACAGTTTATAGTCCAAGGAGAAGTTACTTGTTTTCCATCTACATTTTTATTGCTGTAGTAATAATGTAGCCTATGTGAATTATTATATTACATTTTGAATGCATTTAAGGCACAGAAAATAATTCCCTATGCATACACACAGTGGTGGAAGTACATTTTTGGTTTACTTGTGCTTGAGTTGTCTCATTTTATGCCACTTTATAATTCTACTTCACTATCTTTCAGTTGGAAATAATGCATTTTTATAGGGCTGCAATGTTTAATCAGTTAATAAATTAGTTGTCAACTATTGAATTGCTCATTAATTGGTTTGAGTTATTTTTTAAAGAAAAAATCTCTGATTTCAGCTTCTTAAAAGTGAATATTTTCTGGTTTCTTTACATCTCTATGACAGTAAACTTTGACATCATCTTGGGCTTTGGGAAACACTGATCACCATTTTTCACCATTTTCTGATATTTTATAGACCAAACAAATCATTGATTAATTGACAAAATAATCAACAGATTAATCAACATTGAAAATAATTGTGAGTTGCAGCCCTACTGTCATGAATTACATCAGGAAAACGTGTTCAGCTGTGTGAAGGGTGTACACCCTGGACAGGTCAGTCCATCGCAGGGCACATAGAGACAGACAACATAGAGACAGACAACCATTCACACTCACATTCACACCTACGGGCAATTTAGAGTCATCAATTAACCTAAACAGCATGTCTTTGGACTGTGGGAGGAAGCTGGAGTACCCGGAGAAAACCCACTCTTACACGGGGAGAACATGCAAACTCCACACAGAAGAGTCCCAAGCCGGATTCGAACTTGCGACCCTCTTGCTGAGGCGAGAGTGCTAACCACTGCACCACTGTGCAGCCCAACATTACTAAATTGAATATTAATTCATCACCACTTCAAAATTACCACTGTCTTCTTTCCCATTGCGATACCTTAATCCACATACCAACCGGGATCACTAAACACTGATACATATGGTTTTGTTATTGTCTGTGTCTGTCCATTACATCTGTTTTCTATTCTACGTACATACGTCACTATGTATTTTATTTTGTCACGTCTCTTTACCAATAAAAGAATAATGATAATAATAATAATAATAATAATAAACAATTTGCCAAATATATTTTGATCATCGCTTAATCAGATAAAATTCTCAGATTCCAGCTTTTTAAATGTGAATATTTTTTGGTTTCTTTACTCCTTTATGACAGTAAACTAAATATCTTTGAGTTGTGGACAAAACAAGACATTTGAGGACGTCATCTTGGGCTTCGGGAAACACTGATTGATATTTTGAACTATTTTCTGACATTTTATAGACCAAACAACTAATCGATTAATCAAGAAAATAATCAACAGATTAATCAACAATAAAAATAATTGTTAATTGCAGCTCTACTACTCACTATATTTTAACAGCTGTAGTCATTTCGCAGATTCACATTTTACATACCAGAAAATTGATCTGTCTAAAATAAAATGAGGATAAAAACAGTATAAAGTAGTAATAATTAGTTTCAATTTGACGAGCTACAACAGTAAAATGCATTTTACGTAATGCATCATGAATAATAATCTAGTAAATTAATATGACTCTCTCGGGCCATTCTGCATAATGGTATTACATTTGATAGTAAATTACATTTCACTGGCAAACCTACTTTTGCTGAAGCCAAAATTTAGAATGCAGGACTTTTATTTGTATATTGTGCTGTCAGTACTTTTAATGTTAAGTAAAGGATCTGAATGGCTCTTCCACCACTTCCTCCTGCATATCCATCACACAGCTGTTACTCTGATGCTTTCAACACTCCACATCAATGAAAGGAGGCGGCCTCCCGTCACTCTCTGCTCTGTCCTCGCCATCTCCGTATCCGTCAGTACCTGTTGCCTCTTGAGGAAGCCCACGCACAAAAGCAACAGCTCGACATGCAAAACCACTGATTTTTACCTCACCGCCGAACCAACCTGCAATTACTTTTTTGTCTGGGTCAGCTGAAAGTGTAATGGGAAACCCCCTCCCATCACCAGTGCAGACACACATTCACACGACGACATACAAACCGTAGCGGCTCACATCTGGTCCGTCTTTGTTCCCAAGCCGCAGTCGTGAAAAAGTAGGCATTCAGGGGACACACCGGGAACTCTTTTCTCCAAACAGGCATCTCAACGCCGCCGCTCTGTAATCATGAACACAATGACACCGTGTGAGTTTACACTAAGTGCCATTCTGGTAACTGTTTACTGTGCGGTGAAACCGCAAGTTTGTTCCTGCGTCTCACACACTCATTTACATTACAGATGACAATGCTCCTGAAGGCTTTTGCCTTTCAGTTAGAGGAACAGGGTTATTATTATGAATTAGAGGGGAATTGGGTAAATATCTGCTATCTGAATCTGTTTCTACATTAATTGCCCTGACAACTGTACAAAAAGACAGACAGGTCTACCAGCTACTGCACTCTTTCAAAACCCTGTGTTCCCCAGGCTGACATTCACTGGTATGACTTTTACCTCTAAATGCAGAGGAGCCTCTTTGCTGAACTGTTGGCATTAATGACTTGTTTACAGCTCTTGTGTGGAAATTTTTTTTTTCCGGCTGGATGGCTTTGAGATACGCCCCTCACGCAGTGTATTTCTCTCTATTTCATGTAATGTCACAGAGGTGATGAGTCTAATAAGGAACAAGCCTGCCACACTCCATCACACATGAGACAAAGCCCTCAGCCCTGCAGGCAGCGTCGATTTCCAGCGGCTGTTGTCAGTTCTTGTGGCTTGTTGGAGGTGAACATTTGTTACTTAAAAGCCTTTTAACAGCCTTTTCTTGTCACTGTGAACTGTAATATGGTAATATATATAAGAGGAGAAGACTTTTTAAATCAATGAAACTCTGCTTAACATATTTCCCAGACTTCCATTTTAGTTGTCTTTCTATTTTTACATTAAACCTTTTGGAGCATGAGTACAGATAAGAATAGAAGGCCCACAGAGAAGAACAAATTAAGCTGTTTATTTTGCTGAGACCAAATTTTCCTGAGGAAAAAATAAGAAACTTATTCATTACAGTTAGTTGTATGGTAGTACAAAATAATTATTAATATATTAATCCTGATCACAATTTTAGCTTCTCACAATCAAGTGAACGTGACTGCGATATTGACATTTAAAATGCTCCGCTCATAGAAAACTCTGCTGCGTAAGTCAAGCGTTTCTTAAACTAACAAACTTGGTCTCATACATCAGATTTTTTGCCAGTCACACACATGTGCAGCTGCCACATGATGGTTTTACGTCGCACACAGTTGCACAGTCAGTAACGTCACACACACAGACAACGTACTGGTGTGGAAGTTCTTCAGCGTGAGTGAAGAAGACGTAAAGCTCACAATAACCGTAAAATAAGCCATAGAAGAAAAACCTTAAAACGTCTGGAACAACTAACTAACTATTATAATGTAATTCATTCCCATGATGCTGCTCAGAGTAATCACAGTGACTGGCTCGTCTGCCGACAGCATGGAGCTCTGTTAACGGAGGTCCCATTGAGAGACATTATGACGCGTTCAGGCTCTCATGATGTGTTCAAATGTAAACTTGTAAAATGCAGTCGTTGGCGAGAGACTTGAATAAACATAGTTGTTTGAAGGCGATGTTTTCACAGCAATATAAAATGAATAACAGAGAATTATGACCTGTTAAACACTAGCTCGAAGCAACTTATAATACATAATTAGAACGACTAATGCCAATATTTTTTAATCAAAGCAAATGTTGAAATGAAAATAGTGGGTTTTTGTGCAAATAACCACAATAGATGACAATAACAGAGTAAAATATTAACAGTTACAGGTTTTGACTGTTTGAATTTAGCACAGCATAGAAGTGAAAGCAGCACTTTTGTCCTTAAAATCAATGAATAATCATGATAAATAATAATGATCTCTCAATATTGATAAAAATAATCGTGATTAGAATTATGATAATGCAGCCATAGTTAGTTGTACAACTATTGCTGTATAAACACTAGTACAAAACGTTGCAGAGTATTGTGTTTTATAACTAAAAGATTTCAGTAGTGTTAGAAAAAGAAAAGAAACACCTCCATTCCTCTGAATCTGGATAAGGCAGATCAATCCTTTAAATGCAGTCATGCCATGTTTTTGATGAGGGAAAGACATGGTGTTATTATTTTTTTAATAGGCTACTGCTCTCTGGTGGTGAAGAGTGGCAGCAGCAGTCCAGAAAGATCCATCCAGAAAGTCCATCAGATCATGAGAGAAGTGCAAAAAGGTCAAGAGGTGTCGACATGCATCAAGTTGCTCTGACGGCTAAATGAAAACCACGAGTCCAGGAACAGGACTGAACATTTGCTTTGCTTATGCTGGTGTGTTACAGTGATTTATTTCCACTGATCATGACGATCAGATGATTCTCTGCATGTAAGGTACTGAGAAAGATCTACTGTAGAAGGATGTCAGAGACTTCGGCGAAAACAATCCACATTCAACCTGAAAGTTAACGTCAGTGAGGATTTTCATTGTGACATTACATCTATGTGCTCTTCGTTTTGTCCACCTTGCAAAGAAAAATTTCTACGGCGAAACTGTTTGAAGGCTGCACTGTTAAAGACAGACAAAGAGAGAGAGCGTCTCAGCGCTTAATAAAGTTTCAGCCTTCACATAACTTAACTCAGAATAAGAGGAGAGAGCACAGCTGCTTTTAAGGCTAACAGCCTTCTGCATGACACCCTTACTCCGACTCTGCTGCTCTGTTCACACACACACACACACACACACACACACACACACACACACACACACACACACGCGCACAGGTGGAAGGCTTCAATGCTTTTATCTCATCTGCCATCACATTAGAGTTCACTGTGACAAACAGACTCACCTTTGTGAAAGTTGTGCCAGTTTGGGGTTAAACATCAACTGGGATGAATCTGCACTGCAGCGAGACTGAACAATGAAGAAGACCATGTAAAAAAAGAAAGAAAAAAGAAAGAAATGTCAAAAAGATGTAATCAACTAAAATAAAATGTGTATATTATGCAATACTGCTTAAAAGGTTCCTTAAAAAGTAATTATAACCTGTCTAGATTTAACTAGTCTACAATTAAAAAACAAAAGGCACAAGACACAAAATGGCCGGTCGTGCCTTACCTACAAACACAAAGCTTGGAGGACTCGCAGGAGACAGGTTTTTTAAAAATACCAGTGAAAATCAAAGCCATAGAGGCTGAAATATTATTGGTCTCTTGCACAAAGACTGATATTGCCTCTTAATAGCCATGTCTTTCAAACCCCACATGTCCAATTTGTAACGCACTCTCTGCTAAATGTAACTCTCAAAACCCGAGCCGAGATAACCGCGATGACACCATCAGGTTTTCTTCGCAGATTTTAGAGCGCTCCCTCCGGAAGCACAGAAGACGTATACACAACTGTTTTCAGAGGCTGAATAAAACTGAGCTCCACGTGTGAAACTGGTGCAGCGCCCCAGTCATGTTTATTGATAAATGCAAGATGATGAACAAAGAGAATAATTTATAACGATTGCTAAAGTTAATTTTTCTAGTATTTCTTTCATACACACCATTGTTCCCACTGGGGGAACACAGACTCAGTCCTTAGATGAGTTCCCACTGATTCTGATGTTAATGCTGCCAGTTTGAAACCGCTCCAGTCCCCAAATACTCACAGTATATAAGCTGTAGGTTACAGAGGATAGTATTTAAATTTGGATCTGATTTCCTGACTGTAGGGAGACTAAAAATGTGTCAGCTCGAGGCCCCTTACTGATATAATGTGCTTAGAAGGGTGAAGTATTAGCTTGCTATTATGACTATACAGTGACTGACTGAAATGTCGACCAATTTGTGACTGATGTGAATTTTGTTATCCAATCGAGATGTTTTAAAGAATATCTCTATTCTATTAGTCCTGGAATAACTAATTTTGTAGTACAACGGCACACAAACATGCTCCTCACATGCTAAGCGATCCATCTACTTCACATCCAAAAGGTGACTCATCAGCCTTTTTGATGAGTTCGTGGAAAATACCCTCTGCCTCTTAACACCCCTCTCCTTCATGACCATCGCTGTTTGTCAGCTGTAAGATGAATGTCACCTTTTGGATATGAATTGAAACAATCATTTTTGCATCTGAAGAGCCTCTTGTGTGCAGACCTTATTTCTGTTCACATTGGCTACAAGCACCTGATACTCTCCTTATAAGCCTGGATTCAAAAGCACAAACCTTTCCACATTAACACACATTTCAGATACTACATATCAAGCTATCATCTGATATAGGCCAATGTAACTGAATTTATGAATTTATTTAGCAATACGCAGCAATAACATGCATGACAATACAGTTTGCTAATAATAGACCTTATTAAGTTGCATTCTTCATGTTAGAGATGGAGACATATGATCTATTACATACACTGAAATAAGTTAAGATTAGATAAGTGATTTTACTCTGCAAAAGAGAAACTTCAGCATTGGAAAGTCGCTTCACTATACTGTTTTTCTCCTTTGAGTTAAATGGTCTCCTAAATCTGTTGAGGCAGTCCTAGAGCCATAATCTATTATAATCCCCTCGTTCTTTGTATCACTTCTCTCTGCACCAACTTTCTGTACCAGTGTGTTTAAAGGGCTTGTGGGAGTATTAATAAACCACTCAGAGAGTGTATTCTAAGGACACTGCAGCCACAGGCTGAGTTTCGCTTGTTTGTGCTATATCCATGAAGCTTGGTCAAAACAGAGAGTAAAGTCTAAGCCAGCATACTTTTCCAACAGCAGCTCATTTTGTCTCAGTGATGACAGCATGCTGTGTATGTGTGTGTGCACCCGCAGTGCAGGAATATACAGCAGAGCTTCACAATTACTTTCTATCTCTGTCTGCTTGTGTTTTTAGCCATGCTTGCCATTATGGATGGCAGATTATCAGATGATGATTCCTACTGACCTTGGTGGTCTCCTGACTTTTCTAGCACAACCACACAGTTGACATGATTGTTTTTAATCACATGTCCTGACAGCTATTGGATGGACTGCCATGCAATTTGGTACACACTCTGGTGGCCGTCTGACTCCTCGTCTAGCACAGCAAACAGGTCAAAACTTGTTGTTTATCACAAAAAATCTGCGAAAAAATTGTGATTACCATCAGCTTTGGCACATGTGTACATTGTGTTTAGTGCTAGCCAGCAAATGTTAGCATGCTAACACACCACACTAATATGGTGAACATGGTTAACATACTTGGGTCAGTCCTTTCTTTTGGTGGCCATCAGGCTCCATAACCAAGGTCTGACCCCCATGTGACTCTGATCATCTGCTCCGTATTTATTCCAAATGTATATAATTACATATAACTATATAATTACATATATATATATATATATATATATATATAAATATATAATTATATATATATATATATATATATATATACACATATATATGCTATTCATATACAATACTCACCACCTGCTGCACTTTACTTACTTATTACTGTTACTTACTTATTTTATTGTCAATTCTCTTCATTGCACCTTCTCTTTTAATTTTTACTATACTGTGTTTATCTGTACTGTGTTGATGCTGCTATGACACCCGAATTTTCCCGAAGGTTCATCTTATCTTATCTTATCTTAAACATCTGATGCATGTTTGAATAGTGAGCATATTAGCATGCTTTAGTTAGCATTTAACGCAAAGCACTGCTGTATTTTTGTAACTAGCATGGCTGGAGATATAGTGACGCCCGAGAGCAACAGGAAATAATCACTTCGACGTTATGAGTGATTATTAAAAATTAGCCAAATGATAAAAGCAACCCTGTGCTGCCAACTCTGTCCCAGTGGATGTAGCTAGCTGTGCTAGCTCCACCATTCCCTACCTAAACCTAGCTAAAACACTGGCAGTCCATCCCTTCAGGCCTCGCTCCAAAAGGCCCCCCACAGTTAATATAATGAACGTAAACAATGAACATAGCTATTGTTAGTACCGTAGGATTACAATATTTTATTTCATTTCTATTGTTAGTACTCACAGCTATCAAGCCAGCAGCTTGTGGAGGACTCGATGATTTAAGGGCCCAGGTAGACAGGTAGTATGTTACCAGATCAGACCGCCCTGCCACCCTGAATAGGATGAGTGAATATTAATCCATCAATATATTTCAAATTAAAAAGGGATTTACAAAAACACCACAAACAGAAAATAAGCATAATTTAAAAAAAATGCATTCATTAATTCACAAATAAATAATGGCATTGAAAATTGTATTTGAAAAGGCAGTTTAAAAAGAGAAATAAATAATTGGATTCACTAACTGAATTAAGAACACAGGTTTTAATCAGCCATTTAAAAGGGCAACTTCTTTTCCCATTTGCATTAGCATTTCCCTGCTGCTTTTCCAAAACATATTAGCTTTTGGATTTACTAAGTCATTTAGCTTCTCCATTTAGCTTTAACATGACCCTCTGGGTCCCTGCCATTGTACAACGAGGCAATTAATGCAAATTGGCCACATGAGATGTAACAGGCTCTCTGATTGGTTGTCACCTGGCATGTCTTGTGCAGACTCACACCTAAGTGGAAAAGAGAGGAATGGATGCAGAATCTCTCTCACACACACACACAGATAACAAGACATTTTGGTGTTTCTTTGAAAACACTCACACAACTAACACAAATAATTAATTACTTTGTCAATCCATTTTTTTACACATAATACATCAATTTGTAAATGAATTTATTAATGCCTATTTTTATTGTACAATTAGTTAATCAATTAAATGCTTTATTACTATTTACATGATGCATCCATAGCCTGTCCAATGTAAATTAAAACCTAAAAAAACAGCCCCAATCAAACCTGCCAGAAACCCGGTAAAACCATAAAACCATTAAGCCTACATCCGCAATAGAAAACACATCATAAGTGTAGTGTGTGAGGGGAGGGTAATGTGATGAGGTAGGAAGGAGTTTGTATGTCTTTTGCGTGTGGTGGTTGTTGTGATGTGTTGTGGTTTTGGGAGAGTGCTGGTTGTGGAGTTAGCTGAGGAGGAGGACCTTCTGTACGTCCTTCGTCATTGGGTGTGCAGCTGTACTGAGGGCTCTCAGAGTTGATGGTGTCTCTATGGGGTGGGGTCCTTTCATATGGATGACAGCTTGCGTCCCTCCTCTCCCCCCCTGACTGAGTCAGAGAGCATCCAGGACAGAGCTGGCCCTTTTATTTTTCCAGCCTCTTCCTGTCTGCGCTGTGATGTGTGCCCCGCACCATTAAAATTGGCTGATGCACCACGGTGTTAAAGTTAGGAGTGTCCCCTGCTAAAGACCTGTTCCTGAGAGATCAGCCTGCTCTGGCTTTTGGAGTGAGAGGGTTTGTTGTCAGTCCAGTTTTTGTTGGTGAACACCAGGTTTTTAGATGTCACTATTATGTTGTCCCTGGTGTTCACCGGTGTTGGAGGGGATGAGTTTGCCTGGGAACCACCACCGGCTCTTTGTTTTCCCGCGTTGTTGGAGGTGGTTCCGAGGACAGTCAGAGTTGGGAGTTCTGTTGGGCCCATAGGATGAGGGACGATGAGAGTTGAGAATTGAGGTGAGGTTGGTGAGTTGTAGTGAAGTTGAGTGTGAGGTGAAGAGGAAGGAGCGAACCGCCCTGCGGGGCCCCCACCTGAGACCACGTGTTGAAATGAGTCCTGTGTCTAAAACTGTGGGGGTTTGTGAGGTGTCGTTAGGATGTAAGATGTTGATCTCCCCTGAGTTAGTTTGTCAGAGTGTCGGCTGGATGGTGTTGAAAGACTGGAGAAATAAAGAAGTCTCAGTGCTGGGTTTCAGGTGAGACAGAGTGGAAAGGAAGATGACGGATATCCACCCAATGCAGGTTGATAGGAACTGTGTGGGTCATGGATGGACTCACAGGGGGAGATGTTGGAGGAAGGCGTCCAGGGCCTTATAGGTGCGATGTTGTGCCACCGGCCTGAGTGCTGGGGTCCTTGGGGTGTGGGGTCTTGGGAAGGTCCACGCAGGATGTCTTCCCAGTTGTGGTACCTTCCTCAGCTTAGGTGGTTGAATAGGTGTCAGCCCACAGCTGATTGCGAGGCTTAGGAGCCTGGAGTGATGCATTGGACCCGTGCCTTCCTCACGTTCATCCTGACTGGTTCTTCACTGAGGTTGTGAGGAAAACTGGAGAGGGGGGCTGTGTGTAGAGGAGAGGAGGGGGTGGGGGGTAGAGTTGTGTGTGGAGAGAGGGGGTTGTCTGTGTGAGGGTTGTGGAGTAGGTAGAGCTGTAGGTGTGATGTAGTGGGGGCTATTGTGTGCTGAAGGTGGTGAAGGAGGAGGAGGAGGGGACTGTCTTGAAGTGGGAGATGGAGGGGACTGAGAGGGTGGACTGGGCGGGGGAGGGGAGGTGACTATTGAACCTGTTAAGTGTGGTTAAATATTCACCCACTTTAGGTCTCCCACAGCCTTGGAGTCTGGTTTCTTGTGGCTGAGATGGTTTTTGGCCTTTCCAGCTCCACTGATTTGTTCTGCTGCAGCTGTTCCTCCATCTTCCTCCTGTGCTGTTCTTCCCCTCCCTGATTTTCCTCCTTGTCCCTCTGAACAGCCTTCGTCCTCTTATTTCCTGATCTGGCCCTCTTCTTCTCCTTAGGAGGGCCTTTTAGGATTAATCCAGGGTTTGTTATTGGAAAAACACCTTACCGTCCTGGTTGGTAAGGTGTTTTCCACGCAGAAGTTTAAGTACACAAAGCTTCATATCTGCATAAAAAAATAGATAAAAAGGCCACCGTAATGTCAAGGTAAGTAAGTCCTCCCTTATCCCTAACGACAAATGAATGCAACTCATGTCAATCAAATATTTCTCAGATTAAATGAGTCAATGTGAGTGAGCGGACACAACAAAGCTTGCTGAACTTTGTATCTATGTTTTTGACCATAAAATGACAGCTTGTTTAGTAATATTGTTTTAAAACCCCACTAAATGTTGACAAAAGCAGCCCATATTTCATATCCCAGCCAAGCACTATTTTTTCAAGCACAGCTTAATCAAAAGTAACCAGACTGGGCATAAACTATCCCAATCTGGCAACAGTGGCAGGCAGGTAGACAGGCAGGTAGCCCATCCAATCATTTCATTCAGCCTGAATGTAATGATTGGACGAGCTTATTTCAATCATGCAATAACCAGAGATACCAGATCTTTTTCTATTTTTCTGTCATTTGCTTTATTATTGCTGTTAGGATGTAATGAATAGAATAAAAGTCTACAAATATTTAGATTACCAACTCTAGCTTTAAGTGCCTGTAATTTAAACAGACAAGGAGGAAAGAATATACAGCATCTGTATAAAAATATGCAGCCTACCAACTAAAAAACAACTGGGTTTGGGTGTATTTTAACACTTAAAAACAAAGAGATGCTCTAAAAGGCTGCCATGAAGCCACATTATCTATCTCACTTTAGCCTGAAGGATATCAGAAGCTGAGATCCACACGATAAAGAAGAATCTTCCTTTTGGCTGTGTTTCCACCTCGTTGCTGAATTAGAGAAAGTTGAAGCATATCTAAATATGCTGGATGCTTAAATATCTATAGGCTTCTCCATCAGGAGTAGTTCTGCAGAGGAAGAGATATAACAATATGTAATCAGAGATTTCCGACAGTGTACATGCTCCTTCATGGGGTTTCCCTCCAGCTGCCATACTGATTTCAAGACAGAAGGGGGCAGAATTAGGTCATTCATATAATTAAATAATCTTGACGCAGAGCCTCAAATGGCTTTTGTACATTTATCAGTTTCCCTGCGGTGTGATTCCACCTGGCAGTGTGCAAGTGGTGATTGAGGTTCCAGCTCACTTGGGACACCGTTTGCACACGCACACACACACACACACACACAGACAGACAGACAGACAGACAGACACACACACACACACACACACACACACACACACACACACACACACACACACACACACACACACACAGCGTATCACATGTGCTGCATGTGTTTGAGTGACAGATGAAGTGAGAATGAGCTGGATGGGCTGTCAGAGGGAGGCCGTTTCCATTCCCTGGTTCCCTATTTTTCTATCCGACTCGCTGACCTGCAGCCATGGTGCTGGCTTTATCTCCTCTGCGTCTGTTGAGGACCTCCAGATCTCATTTTAGATTGGCTGCCTTTAATGGGAGGCCAAGGAGCATGCTCAACATGGCATTTATGAAGCAGTGGGAGTCCACGGGAAAACCCATTTCATAGCAAGTGGTTCCTGACTCCTGTATATCTTCCTCACACACACACAGCCTCATGCACAGCCACTGCGATCAGTCAATAGTACTCTGATCCCTATGTCAGCACCCTGTTTCCGGTTTCTAAGCATGTCTACTATGTTCAAACTGAGACTCTAAAACACAATGCTGGAGACTTCAAACCATTTTATCTGATCATGAGCTGTGTATTTGCTCATTGTGGTACGTGGCCCAGTGGTTTACACTGCAATAACAGAAGAAATATATTGTTTAATAGCTGCAGTATGCTTTTCTATAATTCTTGCTTTTTTATGCATCTGTCTGATTTCACACAGGTGTAAGGGTGAGAGGGGGACACGTCCTACCACCCACAATGCTTTGCTTTGAGGAGAAACTGCTGTTGGATTATGTGGGCAAAAGTGTGGAGAGCAGTTGAGGCATGCCCATGCTTGACCAGCTACTAAAACATCTCTTCCTACGTATATCATCCCAAATGTTGAATCAACCCAAAGTTAGATTCCCCCAGTTGTTGCAGACTCTTGGACACTGCATTTTATCATTGTCTGTCTGGAGGCTGCCTGGAAACATGTTTCCTGGGAGCTACGATAGACTTGCTGACGCCTGGAATGGTTCTGCTACTGACGCAGTGGCAGATCAGAGGAAATTCCCCTCTAGTGAGTCCCCGTCTTCATCCTGACGACACTGTGATCCAGCAGCTCTGTGAGCAGTTCATCCTGAACATGGCTCAGGACGGACAGTAAACCTGAAATTTCATTACGAAGCATCTTTCTGCCTCGCTGCTCATAAAGATTAAAACTGCAACACGTGTTATGTTTAAGTGTGAAATTTTAATTTCATGCCTAAAAGAGCATGCAATCAGAGGATGTGATGGACTGAGCAGATTTCTTACTTTTTAATGAATCTGTTATTATATATTCTTGTACTTAGTCAGCCGTATGTCAAATATTTATGCTGGCCTTAAAACAACCATTCTTGATTTTAAAAAGAAAGCAAGCAAAACAGATGGATTTTTAAGATTTAAATTGCCATTTTAACCAGGAACATAAAATGTTTAATTGCATGACTGTCCATAATTAATTGTGATTAATCACAAATTATTTTTTTATCTGCTAAAAATGTACCTAAAAGGGAGATTTGTCAAGTATTTAATACTCTGGGAGTGGGCCACTATGCTGCATTATGCACATGTATGTATATATTCATTATTGGAAATCAAGTAACAACACAAAACAATGACAAATATTGTCCAGAAACCCTCACAAGTACTGCATTTAGCATAAAATAATGAAATTGGGGTGCTATTATAGCTCACTTGATAGAGCAGGCGCCCCATGTGCCTAGGCTGAGTCCTTGCTGCAGCCCTGGGTTCGAATCCAACCTGGAGCTTTTTGCTGCATGTCATCCCCTCTGTCTCCCCCTTTCAACAAAGTCACTCAATTCATAAGCCCAACAGACTTGACTATGACTTGCCCAAAACTGCATGTGATTATCATAAAGTGGGATGTCTGTAAAGGGGAAACTTGTGGGTACCCACAGAACCCATTTTCATTCATACATCTTCATATCTTGAGGTTAGAGGTCAAGGGACCCCTTTGAAAATGGACAGTTTTTCCATCACTAAAATTTAGCATGAGTTTGGAGGATTATTTAACCCTGGCCACAAGTTAGTATAACATGGTTGGCACCAATGGATTCTTTAGGTTTTCTAGTTTCATGTGATGCCAGAATCTTCACGAGCTTTAAAACTGAGCCCACTACAACCTAAAAACTGCAATGCTTGTAAATACATATTATGTTTTGTTTGGCCAAGAGGGCTGTAAATACCTGCTGTACACAGGGCACACTGTGGTCTTTTCCCCATTTCAGAAGCAAATTTCTGGTGAATGTGCCCAGCAGTGACTTTGATTAAAATAAATGAGAAAATCTATTTGTGATGTTGCTACAGCACCCCCCACTCCGCCATCGGAGCCTGTGTCCTAATGGATGGTGAGACAGAAACAGTGTGCTTTCTCTTGAGCATTACAGCATGCACGCTCCATTATTCTCTCCAGCCTATTTTTCTTTACCAAGCATGCATTTTTGTTTTTACCAGGGTGAAGAAACAAGGGGACCAATTCAGAAACAAATGACTCAGACCTTCTCTGATAATACAGATGAATGTGCGGGGGATAATAAACTGCTTTCTCTCATTAATCAGTCAGAGAAACAATAAGGGATACAGTATTTCAGAACTAACTACTGTTCTGCCCATTAGTCATGCTTTTGTTTTGTTTTGGATGAGAATAATCTGGAGACTTAGCGTGAAGGTGTAAGACACAGGACCGAAGACTGTAATCAATCACTGAATTTATTTTTACCAGATGAAGAACAGTGTTTTGGTGTTGGATGAACTTTACCTCAGTGATAGCTACTGTGGCACATTCTACATTTCAAAGTGTTTTGGATGCCTGTGTTGTTTTCTCACCACCTGCCCTCTCTCCCCTTTCATATCTGTCTTTGTCACTATTAATGAAGGCAAAAAAGCCAAAAAATAATCTTAAAATGAATAATAATAATAATAATTATCTTTAAATAAAATACCAGAGGCAAGGCATTTGGGTGAGTACAAACTGATGTTAAACTGTAACCTGACAGAGGGCAGCAAAGATCCACGCGCCTGCAACATTTGACAGATGATCACACGATCACAGATCCTTCCATTAGCTAAAATGTAGGCATGATCCTCTAATTTAGTTGAATGTAGTTATAATTATTTAGTTATAAAAGGAGCTGGTCCATAATACAAGCTCAGTATAGACAGATAATGCATAAAGTTTATCTTGTGTCTGAGGGATACTGACAAAAATATCTAATTAACCTGCAGATTGACAGCCACTTAATATCATGTCAATGGTCCTTAAAAGCATGTTGTGCATATATATATATATATTTTAAAAGGACACATTTCCATATTCACAATGCTGATAAAGACAAAAATAAACATTGAAAAATATGCATGTGTTGTCGTTAGTCACACTGATTTATTGTCATTTACAAAGATAGAAAAGCTAGAACTGTTGACTCTTGTTTGTTAATCTTAGCTAAATTTCTTTCCCATGATGCAGCTGCTGTTTGTGTGTATTAATAACTCAGTACCTCTGGAAACTCTTGATGTCACTCCAATTTTTTGATGCAAAAAAACTTGACCGAGAATGAAGACGCGGGGAGCATGCAAGTGTGTGTGCATGTCATCATCAAGTTTATATATATTTATATATATATTCTCATTTGAGTCACTGTCAGTTGTGGGCCAGAAAATAAATATGACACACGCTGAGGTGTTTCCTGGATCTCAAAGTGTTATATGATTCTGCCAGGTGAGTCATTATGTCGTCGACGAGGAAACGCAGCATCAGTCTCCTTGTCCTCCCACTCTGTCTCTGGGAATGATGCGAAGCTCTGAGCCGTGTTTGAGAAACACGTTCCCTGCAAACACAGGACGGAGCGTCACATTAAAGATTACAGTTTGAAATCGGTGCTCTTCAATAAGGGGTTTTACAGCTGCTGACGCTGAGGCGCCACCAACAGACGCGTCAACTCGCCAGCTGGGAGAGAAACTTGGGACTTTTCTACTGTCAGAAATGATGACTTGTCCAAAATAGTGGTGAAAAATACTGACAAATATTTGACCTTTTTAGTAAAACTGTATCTGATTAGCTTAAACCTTAAAGAAAGATATAATGCAGGCTCTAATTAAAATTCATAGATTCTTGCACACAGACATTTGGAATAAATGTAAAAGTTTCATAGAAATGAACACACGCATGCACAGCAAAGTCATCTGAATAATTTATAATACTGCATATGGAACCACGGATAGTAATTTCATTCATTAATTTGTTCATTCAAGCAGCAATCATGCTCAGATTGAAGATTCTCATCACACCACAGAACATATATGATATTGGCCGCATAAAGACGTGTGAA
Organism: Pterois miles; assembly: GCA_947000775.1. Taxonomy (NCBI): domain Eukaryota; kingdom Metazoa; phylum Chordata; class Actinopteri; order Perciformes; family Scorpaenidae; genus Pterois; species Pterois miles. The sequence goes on from CAMQGK010000052.1 coordinate 19,096,973, forward strand.
GAATAACAGAGTAAAATTACATCGGATATATTTCCACCGTGTTCTCTTGTGAACAAGAGGCTATTTCTGGACAGCATGAATGTTACGCTGCTACAAAGCTGCTGTGAATGCCCACCACTCTTCCCTTTCTTAGCAGAAAACACCCAGCGTTGCCTTCGGTCAAAGCAGGCATTAACTTATCCTGCTCTATGCAGAAAACTCAGTCATCCATCACACGGCTACACAGTAAGTATACGAACCTCTGGGAAACACCGCGAGGCCGACACAGGGAAAAAGTGATTCACCGGGGGCTCGGCAATAATATGGGAATCTAAAGTCAAGTGAATTCTGACTAAACAGCTTGGTGCATCAAGTTCGCCTCCAGTCACTTTTTAACTTAATTTAACACTAAATACTGCCTCTTGGGGCACTGCATCTATATTCATGAATCAGTAAACATCATTCCCATCTGAGCAAATGGCCTGCTCCAACACAGAGATGTCAGTTAAGCAGTGGGGGAAATACATTTACTCCAGTATAGTACTTATGTACAATTTCAAGTTAAAATTTTGAGATTTTCTGCTACTTTATACTTATACTCTACTATATTTCAGAGAGAAATACAGCACTTTTCACTCCATAACATGTATTAGATATTTGAGTTACTTTTCAGAGTAATATCTGACATAAAACTCATATGATGAACTTGTAAAACACAATAAATTGTTTAAGATTAAACCAGTGGTATCCAACTTTTTTGGCTTGTGATTTCTTACTAGAAATCTGTCTACCTGACCCCTAGGTTGGGAACCACTGGCAAAAACTGTACATGAATTAGTTGTTTAAGTTCAAATGCTGCTTACTAGGGCTGTCAAAGTTAACTAATTTCTTTAATGCAGTAATGTAACTTGCACTTTTTAGGTTGCAGCAGGCTCAGTTTTAAAGCTAGAGTGAAGATACTGGTACCATATGAAACTGGAAATCCTAACTCTCCAAGCTAAATATTGGCGAGGACAAACTAGCATGGCCATTTTCTAAGGGGTCCCTTGACCTCTGACCTCCAGATATGTGAATGTAAATGGGTTCTCTGGGTACCCACCAGTCTCCCCTTTACAGACATGACCACTTTATGATAATCACATGCAGTTTGGGGCAAGTCATAGTCAAGTCAGCACACTGACACACTGACAGCTGTTGTTGCCTGTTGGGCTGCAGTTTGCCATGTTATGATTTGAGAATTGTTTTCATATTAAATGCAGTACCCGTGAGGGTTTCTGGACAATATTTGTCATTTGTCTTTCGTCAGGTGTGTTTGATTTCCAGTAATAAATATATACAAACATTTGCATAAAGTTAACATATTTGCCCACATCCACATTGATAAAAATTTAAATTAGAAATAAAAATAAATATAGAAAATAAATTAAAATAAATAAATAAATAAAACTTTAAATAAATTTAATTATAAAAATGTATGATTAATCATGATTAAATATTTGAATTGATTGACAGCACTAATGCTTACACATTGATGAATTTGTATTAACAATCTATAAGGCTATATACTGTATGGTAATATGCCAGTCAGTGGCCATTTTTCCGGAGAACAAGTACTTTTACTTTTGATACTCTAAGTACGAATTGCTAATGATACTTTTGTTCTTTTACTAAAGTTAGATTTTAAATGCAGGACTTCTACTTGTAATAGAGTATTTTTACATTGTTGTATAGGTACTTTTACTTGAGTAAAGGATATAAATACTTCCCCCTGTACTGCAGTTAAGTTAGGATTATTTCAGTAACATCAATATAAATGGGGCTAGATGTTTGGCTTGCCTAATGGTGATGTAACCTTTTATTATGGTGCGATATTACATCACCTTAGGTTAGAGACATATTGGGTAGCAGAGAGATGGATTACCCTGCCCTTCTTCATTTTTTACCAAGCTGGTAAAGATGCTTTTTTCTTTATCTTTAGAATACTTTTTCAGTATTTGTCATACATTTATATCTCTCTTTTAAATCCATTTACTGTTCATATGTGACATAAATAACCCAGATTTTATGAACTGCTGATCCCAGATTGATTTGTTACATTACCTCAAGTAATGTTTTTCATATTAAGCCTTACATTTCTTTGCCTTCTTCATGGAACCACCCACATAAGTCGCTGCCGTGGGGAGCTTTATCAAATTAATCTTTTAGGCTATTAACACAATGCCGCCAGTATTACCAAAGTGCATTATGAAACAGGCTTTATTCAAGTTCTGGTTTGATGAAACACATTGACAAGTGGCATAAAAGAAAGCCCCCAGGTTGATTATGCTTCCAAGCTCCTTAATGTTTTTGAATGGAAGGAAAAACAACATTTTTACACCATCTAGTGTGGCTTTTGTGGAAATAAAAAAAACAAACAAAATGTTATTTTGTTGGGAAAAAAAAAAATTCAACAACTCACCTGCAGTCTGGGCAGGGTTGATTCCTATTCCATCTGCAAGGCGACCATGAAATAAAAACACATCGAAAAGATTGTCAGGGAAATGACATGAGTACAGAAATGAAAAATATCACCAGTTTATCCACAATGATGTTGAGTAAAAATGAGAGGGTGTCCCAGCAGCAAGCAATCCCATCTGGAATGATATCAGACCAGCCGTTAATTCTGCACTGATAAAACTAAAATTCATAATTGACATGGAAGCATATCTCAGCCATTTTAACGCAAATCTCATCTCAGTCTGATCTGGCAACAGTCATCTTTCCAATTATTCCCACGTCTGCCTGAAAATGTCACATTTCTATGAGAGAAAACACCAGACATATTCTAGAAACTTGTCTTTCTCTATTGCCCAACATTGTAAGCACAGAGCAGATGGAAACAAAAATATAATCTAGTTTTTCTGTGGGCCCCACACGGTTTAATTGTTTGGAAACAATGAATGAGCCGACGATTTTCCTTCCACCAGTCAGAGAGACCGTGTACTGTGATTTGTTCTGGTGATTACTACAACTGTGGTTACAAGTGTTCTGTAGGAGGATGAATTCAGCTGAACAGATTTACATTTTACTGTTTCAGGTTATTATAGACATGAATCTGTCGGCTAGTTCCAGAGTTTAAATTTAGTTTAATTTTAGCTTCAATACTTCATGCTGTAAGTGAAATAATCGACTCAATCACTTTTCAACTGAATGATAGTATTAAGTAATACCAGTATATCAAGTAAGATATGATTTTTTTGGCTCTTATATTGATAATAACCATTTCTGCTGGGCTCTCATTAGCTAGCTTAGTCTCTAATGTGAAGATAAATTACGGTGTCAATTACAGGCTAATGCATGATAGTTGGGTCTGGGGGGTTAACATCTTGTAGTTAGTGCTCGTAGCCGATGCAGATCAATAAAAGTCAGGGATTAAAAATGGCTCCAAACAGAATTAAGAGCAGAAAGAGAGTACTGCTTGTACTCTGTGGAGTGAAGGTTCAAATAACTGCATCCTCTGGGAGGACTTTAAAGTGATAGAAACACTGCAATTTCCTCCTTTGCAACCTCAGGAGCTGGACTCAAAGTACATCAATACATTAGCCATGTAGCGCAAATGATGCTCATGTAATGTTGATGATAGCTCCAATCCTCTCTTTCTATTAAAGGAACCTTACGGCTGATAATGTACCTTATGTCAGCAGACTTTGCTACTGAACTGTACAACTGACACTAGGATGTTAATGTATATTTTAGGGAACATTTTAATCAACCAAAAAAAAAAAAACGTTTTACTTGGATTAGGCAGTTACCTAAGGAAAATGGAGCCTCTCAAAATTTAAAATGAATAAATAAATAAATATATGAATCAATAGTGAAGTAAAATAAGAAAATATGCCATTAAATGTACCAAAAGTAATATTGAAAATAAATGTGGCCATTAATTAACTGATAAAATGTGAAATAAATTAATATTTCTGTTTTAAGTTGCTTCATTATTAATTTACCTCTGTATTAATTCCTGTATCTATCTATCTATCTATCTATCTATCTACCTAGCTATCTATCTGTATTTTTTTTGCATTTATTTTAGAATTTTTTAAATATGTATTCTTTATTAAATTGTATGTACATATTTATTTTAGAGCTGTCAGTTGAATAAAATATTTAATTGTTATTTGCATGATTGTCCATGGTTAATCACAATTAATCATAAATGAATCACATGGGAGTGGGCAAATATGCTACTTTATGCAAATGTAAGTGTATATTTATGATTGGAAATCAATTAAAAACACAAAACAGTGAAAAATATTATCAAGAAAGCCTCACAGGTACTACATTTACCATAAAAAAATATGCTCAAATCATAATATTTGCAAACTCAAGCCGGTGCTGACCTCACCATGACCCAAACTGCATGTGATTATCATAAAGTGGGCATGTCTGTAAAGCGGAGACTCGTGGGTACCCACAGAACCCATTTACATTCACATATCTTGAGTTCAGAGGCCAAGGGCCAGACCCCTTTGAAAATGGTCATGACTGTTTTTCCTTGCTAAAATTTAGCAACAAATTTCAAGCGCTATTTAACCTCCTTCGCAAGAAGCTAGCATGCCGTAGTTGGTACCAATGGATTCTTTAGGTTTTCTAGTTTCATATGATGCCAGTATCTTCACTCCAGTTTAAAACTAAACCTGCTACAACCTCTGGAAGTTCATTTGCATTAATGCGTTAAAGATAGTAGAAGTGTTAAAACAAATTTGCATTATTATTGCGTAAACATTGACAGCCCTAATTTATTTGTGTTTATTTATTTCTGCATCATTTTCTCTTTGCATCTGCCGCTATTTATTTCCCCAGACTTTTTATTTCTTATTACAAATCTTTATGCATATCTGCCTCATTATGCAAAATGAGGTGTCATGTCATTCAAAGTGTGTCATGCAGTCAGAGTTCACAGATCAACAATATGGGAGCTGGCTAACGCTGTCTGCTTGCTTAGTTACAATGTGTTTCAGACATACTATGAACGTTAAGAAAATTACGCTGTAATACAATACAAACATGCAAAAAGAAAGATGAAAATATTGTCACTGATCACTGCAACATATCGTTATCTGATTTTACAGCATTTCATTCAGTAACATCACACTGCAGTTCAAAGCCTGATTTTGTTCGAGCTTCCTAAAATCAACAGTGAAACAGTTTTAAACATCTCTGTCAAAGCACATGGTGTCTAAAGAATGATACTTTCTCTGAAATAAGATAGTCTTTAATAACTGTCAAGCATGTCACTTTTATACTTGGAGCAGCTAAAGAGACCCCTAACCCCTTCAAACTCACCATTTGTTATGATTGCACTGGTTGCTGATGGCACTTTGAACTGTAAAAGAAAAAGTGAAATTAGTGAAATTTACATTTTTCAGAAATTTTAGCAGCATTTTTGGTGGAATAATCAGGGACATGTTGCTACCCAGTTCCACTTGGCCTGAAGACATGGTGTGAATAAATCATCAAAAAGGAAAGCTTCATCCACTGAGTCAGTTCAGCGCACTGAGATTCACTGACTTTGTCGGGTGACAACTTCAAAATAAGAGCTGCTAAGATGTCTTAAGATACAAACTTGGTGAAGCATGCAGAAACCAAATGCGGTGTAGTGTGTTTTTATTTTCAGTCTTTTGTCCAACTTTCACGCTTGGCACGTGTTTCACACAAATTCAGGCCTGCACACGCACACACACATGCACACACACACACACACACACACACACACACACACACACACTCATGCAAACAGTTAGCAGAGAGCCTCAGGGAACGGTAGCCATGCTCGAATTTCTGGAAGAAAATCACTCAGCATGGTCACAATACATGTCCTACTTCAGTGTTCGACAGAGGAGGACGTGGGCTGGTGAGATTTGCAGTGAAAGGAGAGAGAGGACAGTCTGTCATCGGGGAGATAAGGTTAGCTAAGTGCTGCTCACCAAACTACTGCCAGGTAGCACAAGCAGGAAATACAGCTTAGACCAGGAACAAATGGGTGTTGAGCTTTGTTTCATGTAGTGTAATATCAGTGGATAAAATACAGTTTGAATCAGTAACTATTGAAAAAACAATTAACATTTGCAGTTATGTCTTTCAGGAAAGCAAAGCTTAAAATACACCCCTGCTAATTACAGATAATAAATGGCACTGGCTCAGCACACATCAAATTCTACAAACTACTTTGTGAACCCTTGACAAAACTACAGTACTACTACTGTTTAAAACAGTTTACTTGGTAAGAGCAGCAAAAAATACACATTGTAAAAGCTGCATATCAGTAGGAGCTCCAGTCCTCCATCAGTTTGCCTTCAGCCACAGTGCTGCTGGTAGCGTGAAACAGGAGAAAATATCCTAAAAACAGGCTTTGGGTCACAGTTAAACTGCGTGTGACACATGAGGAAATACATGGCCTGTATAGACAGCTATACTGATTTACAGCGAAACAAATCTGCTCTACCAGACACTCAGGCAGCTGGAACGTAACATTCTACTTTAGTAAAGGTCATGTGTAATTGCTGAAACAAAAAACAAACAGATAATGATTATCTCCCGATATTCTTTTCTCACTATAAATACAGAAATAAACAAACGTTCTTGCCCTTGAGAGTATGCATATGCATATACTGTATGTGCATGCACATGCAAGTACAATACGTAGATCTTTATAGCTCCTTTAGACATTGCCCACAAGAACATATGCATTTTTTAACCATATCTGTAATTAGATTTTTCCTGCCTTTTCTTTCTAAGATCTCACCTTTTACAAGCAAGCACTAAAAGCACATGCAAGTGGCCCGACTATGTCAAAAAAGTGCCAAGATGTTAACACCATATCTCCATAGACCATCATTACTTTTCCTACCATGTCCAGTTTACGTCTCACTTTTTGTTGCTGTTTATATATCAAAAACATAGCATAAACAGTGCGCTTACCTCCTCAGCTGCAAACTTCAAAACTGCTGTAAATGGTGTGCTGTCTGGGACACTTAGTCTGTAACAAAACAATGCATCAAACAATATTTTAGAAACACCATAAAATCCAGCCTCTATCTATCTCCATTTATTTTTTAAAGCATGAATGCCAAATGGTTAATTATCATCGCTCAACTTCAATCAACAAGCACCCAGACTCTTTTAATTCTATAGCTATAGCTGGCCATTATTTGAACTTCTATGGAAAAGAGGAGGACAAGAGGAGCATTTGGAACAGGGCTCAATTGAGTGTAACATTAACTTCTGTCAGAGTCATTTCTGTCAGAGTATATAACACCATTTATGGCACAAATAGTTGCACACTTTCAGTTGGATGCTTTTAAAGTAGCCAAGAGAGCCAAGAGAGGAGCAAAGCATAAGCTGCAGCTTCAGCATTATGAGTGAATATGTGTGAGAGTGAAAGGCTGTCACGTTAGAAAAACCACCACATTACCTTAACCAGGAGTGAGTGGTTGTTTAAAGGTGACTAGTGATTATAAAAATAAGCTGAATCGACTAAATGTGTGCTCAAGTTCAGTCCTCTGTTAGAATTAAAACAATGCCTTATTTACTGTCATTATTATTCCTCTTCTCATGCAAGACTTTAAATAGCTGCAGCGAGACCTGTCTGACCTCATTAGAGACTTGACTCCCTGTCAACACTTTAAGGCTACTTATTTGCAAGTTCTCAAGTCAGAAACTTCAATGTGAAGCCCTGCTGGGAAATTAGATCATGCATTATGCAGCAAAAAATGGCTGCGGGGGGAAAACGCTCAAAAGTTTAGTTGTGCCTGATTTTCATATCTCTTGTCGATATCTGTTTGACTTGTGGAAGATATGCGGCCTTCTTCAATGCAATTCAGTCCAGCATTATCTTTAACATGCACAGGACAAAGATATAAGTTAAAAGGAATCCAAAATATATAAATGACACAATAACACAATGCAAAATAACTGTCATGTTGATTGCTATGTATGTCTGAGTTTTGGTGCTTTTGAACAAAAAATATTATTATTATTATTATTATTATTATTATAAATTACTATTAAATAAGACTCAGATCCTTCATGAATCACACACACAGTATAAACCAATAATATAACTTATCTACAGAAATCTACATTTGTAATTCCCACAATCATTCTCCACCAAAAAACATAATGGAAAGTAATAATGGATAGTTACTTCATACTGCTCAAAATGTTAACACTTACAGTAAAGCTGCAGTGGTAGAATTGGAGCAAATATGATTTTAAAAAGTTATTTTTATAAAACAGTCATTCACCGGCACAGTTTGCGTTGTTTCAGGGGTCTCAGTGAACCTCCTAGAGATGCTTCTATATTTTTTCATCTACAGCATACAGTATGTCTTTATGTTGACAGAATAAGAAACCAACAAGATAAGATAGATTTGTGGTATTTTTATATGTTTACCGCCTAATAACATCGGACACTCTGTCCAAACACTTTAAAATATTATTTTATGTCCTATAAGAAAACTCCTCATTTAAACTTCACCAGTCAGCCATTCCTCGTCAGTTGGAATTAAAGAATAAATAGAAACAGGGCATCTGGTAAAGGTTCAGCTCAAACAGGCCCGCTGCGCAGCACTTTGTCGATAGAAAACTATAGAAAACAATGCAGTTATATTTTATTTCACCACTGACGCTTGCTCGCGTTGTCTGTTTGGTGAGTGTAATATGTTAGGTACACACATCCCAACACATTAGACGTCTCTGTGTTGTACACATTACATTCCCGTCAGATTTTTTTGTGAACCCCCAACCTTAAAGTTCAAACTATTAAACCTATGCGTTCACTTTATCCTGACAGTAGGACATGAGACAGATAATCTGAAAAAAGATTTTTTTAAAGCTTGTAAACAGCCATGAGGAGGTGCAGAAGTCTAGTTTTCTCTCAGAACACTTGAATTACAATATGCTGAAAGGTTATTATGGATTTTTTGCCCAATGATGCCAAAACATTTTGCTTACTGCAGGTCTAATAGGAGCTCCACTTCCTAGACACTAACTGCCAGTATACTGTAGTGAATCTAATACTTGAGTACTTATTTGTATGCACTTCAAAGTAAAAGTACTTAATCTGGAATAAAATGAAAGCAATCAAAAATGTAATTGAACTTTAAAGTAACTTCATAAAAACCCCATCCTTTCAAAAATATGCTGTTTGATATGTGCAGAGTTTGACTCGAAAAGACAGTTTTCAAATTAGTCTGCTGAATAGGGAACACTATTCTGTGCTCACCTTAAATCTGAATTCAAAATGCATATGCCAAAATACAATTTTATGATAGTTTGGAGGCATTACACAAGTATGATGTGGAAACCTGAACACATACACTAAGTACTGACTTTACAGTGAACCACTGTACAATTAGCCATGATGCCAGTGATTATTTGTGTTGCTGCTCTTCCTTTCATTCATAATATAACTCACCAAATGCTCTAATGCTAGCCATACACTGTATGTATATGTATATGTCTACAATGGAAGTTAATGGAATGGCTGGTGTACCTTTTTATTCAGTACCAGCATGTGAATCACAGCTTTACACTAACAGATGTTATCTCACTGGCCACGTTCTCTCTTTTTCAAGCTTTCTAGCTTTTAAGTACGTTTCCACAACAGCATCAAATAGCTATATCATTGGTAGCGGTATGATAAAATGTTGAATAAAATATAAGCCGAATGTAACGTTAAAGCCGTGACTGCTGAGCTGTCAGTGTACTCACACTTTGTATGGCAGCCGGGGGTCCGACGTCAGGGTGATTTTAAACGTAACTTTAGACCTAATGTAGAGGAAGAAAAGAGCTTTATTAGCACCGCCATGTTGGCTAATTAATACGAAATGTATATCGGGACAAAATAGACAAAAAAGGGCAGAAACTCACATCTTTTAGGCGAGGCGACTCCGTTAGCAATCTGTTTATACACACCCGGAAGTCCGAAGGACCCATACAAACACGTCATCCATTTAGTTCAACTTTTGACACATTTCTGTATTTGTTTAGTCTTTTCATGAGTATTTAACTAAATTTTAAAAACAAGGGATATTTTCAGTAAATATTGTGAATTATTGTCGAAAATTGAAGGTATTATTTGTGCTATTAACGGTCAGGCATTCATACCAAACGTCTAATAATTACCGTAAATGACACCAGAAGGCGCAAACACCCAGGAGGAGCACTGACATTTACTGGGGCGCGTGTTCTAATGGAGATTGATACATGGCACCTCTCAGGTAAACCTAAAATAACACCTTTTTAAAGTCTTTTCCTTAATGAAGAGATGCATAATTTTTACACGGTGTACATTCCTACAAACTGCATGTGCTGTCTGTACACCGACGTGTGAAAATCTGCGAGCAGAGATTTGAAACTTGCTGGAGACAGTATAACCTCCTATCAGGAGAGACTTCAAAGATGTCGTCCAAAGTGTACAGGAGCACACGGATTCAAGGCAGCAGACTTTATTAGAGGACTAATGCCAAGTGCGTCTTCATCAAACAGTACAGAGACACTCAATCTCTTAAATAACCTGCCCTAACTAAAGCTAATTCAGCACAGGCTGGGAATATAGATAGAAGACAATGAGCTGCATGTAGGCAGGTTTCACAGTTATGTAATATAAAAAGAGAAAATGAAAAGTGAATGTATTTATGACATGATATCAGCAACCACGTCCTTTCAAATGTATCAACAAATATTAGTAAGAATAATCAAGATTTGAGATTTAATAAGATTCAGTGATTTATTACCATGTTAATGAAATTGATTTTTTTTTTCTTGATCTGTGGGCAGATAAAAAATATAGCAAATACACATCAACAATACAAATATATATATATATACACTAGCAAAGACATATAAAGTACTCTAGAAAGATAAATAAAATAAACATGAATGCATAAACATGACAATATTCTTACCGAGTAAATTAAAAGACAAGTGTCTTGTGCATTAAGATATTTACTGAAAGGAATTTTACTGGAAGGAATTTGCCTTATAAATGGGGTTGGGACCATCAGTTGTGTTGTGCAGAAGTCAGGTGGATACACAGCTGATAGTCCTACTGAATAGACTGTTAGAATTTGTATTATGGCAAGAAAAAAAGCAGCTAAGTAAAGAAAAACAAGTAGCCATCATTACTTTAAGAAATGAAGGTCAGTCAGTCCGAAAAATTGGGAAAACTTTAAAAGTGTCCCCAAGTGCAGTCGCAAAAACTGACTCACATGAGGACCGCCCCAGGAAAGGAAGACCAAGAGTCACCACTGCTGTGGAGGATAAGTTCATCCGAGTCACCAGCCTCACAAATGGCAGGTTAACAGCAGCTCAGATTAGAGACCAGGTCAATGCCACACGGAGTTCTAGCAGCAGACACATCTCTAGAACAACTGTTAAGAGGAGACTGTGTGAATCAGGCCTTCATGGTTGAATAGCTGCTAGGAAACCACTGCTAAGGACAGGCAACAAGCAGAAGAGACTTGTTTGGGCTAAAGAACACAAGGAATGGACATTAGACCAGTGGAAATCTGTGCTTTGGTCTGATGAGTCCAGATTTGAGATCTTTGGTTCCAACCACCGTGTCTTTGTGGAACCAGAAAAGGTGAACGGATGGACTCTACAGGCCTGGTTCCCACCGTGAAGCATGGAGGAGGAGGTGTGATGGTGTGGGGGTGCTTTGCTGGTGACACTGTTGGGGATTTATTCAAAACTGAAGGCATACTGAACCAGCATGGCTACCACAGCATCTGGCAGCCGCATGCTATTCCATCCGGTTTGCATTTAGTTGGACCATCATTTATTTTTCAACAGGACAATGACCCCAAACACACCTCCAGGCTGTGTGAGGGCTATTTGAGCAAGAAGGTGGCCTGGCCTCCACAGTCACCGGACCTGAACCCGATCCAGATGGTTTGGGGTGAGCTGGACCGCAGAGTGAAGGCAAAAGGGCCAACAAGTGCTAAGCATCTCTGGGAACTCCTTCTAAGACTGTTGAAGACCATTTCAGGTGACGACCTCTTGAAGCTCATCAAGAGAATGCAGAGTGTGTGAAGCAGTAATCAGAGCAAAAGGTGGCTACTTTGAAGAAACTACAATATAAGACATATTTTCAGTTGTTTCACACTTTTTTGTTAAGTTTTTCCGGTTTTAGGTTTGATGCCTTAGTGTGAATCTACAATTTTCATAGTCATGAAAATAAAGAAAACTCTTTGAATGAGAGGGTGTGTCCAAACTTTTGGTCTGTATATATATATATATATATATATATATATATATATATATATATATATATATATATATAATTTTTATTTTTATTGTTATAGAATTGTGAACCCTGTCTACACGATGCAGCTTATTGTACCTAAGAATATATGAGGCTTTGTACTGTTTGACTGTGATAAAGACACACTTGACATTAGTCCTCCCATGAGATTTGTTGCCTTAAATCTGTGTGCTCCAGTATACTCTGACCAAATCTCTGAAGTCTCTCCCGATATAATGTGAATGTATGTGACAAAACTATGCAGTTGGTGCATGGTAATGAAACTGAACAGGGATATTATTTCTCAAAGTTTTCCAAAATATAGTAGTTTATTCATGTGCCAGGGTGTAGATTTTTTCCCCAGGTTTGTAAGGTAAATGAAATAAGTTAGGAACTTTTTTCAGAGTTTACATTTTGATATTGTTTTTATTGGCGGTTTAATTTTCTGAGAATATACCGTAGTTTACGTATGCACTGCTGTCTGGCAGCCAGATGTCAATCCTGAATATCTGAACCTGCAAGTAGCGCAAGAATGCACTTGGACTTTTAAATCAGTCTGTGCTTTCAGCTGCATAACAATAATGTAACTTTGACTAAAATGTCAATCATTGTGTTTAGGTTACTGAGCTGGTAAGGCAGGCTATACATGCACAGAATTTGCAAATTAGTTAACACAAACATTGTATTTGATGATTATTTCATGCAGAAATGAATGCAGCATAATCCGAACATATGCCATGTTTATGGTTATACGGACAGCGTGTGTAAAAAGGTAAACAAGATTCCAGAGCCAAGTGTTTGAATTGGTTTAATACTGAACTAAACACGCTTAAACATGTGCCAAATGATTTAATTATGGCTCGATTGTCGGAACGCAGTGGCAGCATTTTTACGCTGTGTCATTTTCAGAAGCACCATTTTCATCAAAGTGTGAAAATCATGAGTATCTCTCAATAGGGCAGCAAGCTGTTCGCTGCTCTCAGTCCAAACAGAAAGCAGGAAACAGACGTGTCCAGTTGTATTCTGGCTTTGAATGATTACACAGCCGAAGAGTGATGGATGGGCATGCAGGCTGTACAGATATCACTTCAAGTCTGATTGTGCTGGTCCAGTCAGAATGAAAGTCTCCTGGGGTGGTTACTGTTCAGTCATATAATCAAATGCATGGTTGGGCTAAAACTACTACGTTTGTACAGTGAAAATGTCTATGTCACTTGCTCTAACCAAATGCAAAAACATTTGCATTTAATATATCCCAGGTTTGTTGAAATATACAATGCCAACATTTGTTTCAAGCAAAAACATCGCCATTCAACGGATCCCCGGTTTGTAGAAACGTCCAATACCAACCTTTTTCCAGGCGACTGGGCTGAACAAATATGCGTGTGATGTCCACTTTTCTGCTCTGACTCATATGGAATGAGTAATTCAGAAACACTTACTGTATGTGTGTATTATTGTTGAACAATTTGGGTTAAGGAGACGATGTCGGACATATCAGAAACAAAAAACCTCACCTATCTGTGCAGAACAAAACCAGCCGCTGTGACTGAAGCTCCACGCATGGGTCACGTAATGACAACTGAGCCAGCTCCATTCACAGAGGAAGACCTTAAGATGCACTTGAATCCTCTGAAAGACAGTAAGTGGGCCGTTTAGCTATGATTAATATTGTGAAATTTGCTCATGACATCTACAAAAAAATCTGACACATCACACATGCATATTTAAATGTAGGATACAAGTCCATGTTGCAGAGATAATACCCATGTGAGTTCAACTCTGTGCCACCGACAGAGACAGTGAGGATGATGCGGTGTAGGCAGAGGAATGACAGCTGGTTAAAGAGAATTGGAGCAGACTTATTATGATGACTCAGAGTTACAGTTGCAGACACCACTGGGATTTCAGTGGTGGGTCTTCCCCAGAAAGATGTTCAAATGAAGAGGAAGATACGGCACAGGAAAAAGAACAAAGGGAGACAACTTTTATGGTAGCATATGAAACAAGGGACGTGGAGGGCTGTGGCATTATAAGAAAATATATCTTGTAGACTCTTGTTTGCAAGCAAATTATTTTTATAGAAAACATTTAAGTCTAGACAAGATCCTTTACGATTGGCATGAAAATAGTGACTTAATTCAGCATATTCAGGACACAGTAGCACATTTTAATGAAGCAGTCAGATTGAAATTTCTTGCCTGATGTTATTCTCCTTGATCATAGAGAGAGGATTACATAATCAGGGAGAGGTTCAGATTTTTCAGACAGTCTGAATCCGTCTTTGTGCTAAAGGAAAAAAAAAATATTTGCTTTGAAGCAGAAAGGCTGCGCAAAAAATATGACAATTGTCCGTCATCCTCTTGGAGGAGGTCGTTCAAAATTCAGAATACACTACATTTGGTGCATTGAGCAGTTTCCTCTGAAAGAGCTTATTAACATAAAGAAAGCAGGTCTCGTGGGTAGAGAGAGAAAAATGGCAATTACGGTACCTGCAGAAGTATAATTTATGCTAATACTGCTTCAAGTGTGTACACACACGTACAACAAACAGGCATGCTCAGATGCAACAGATGTATATTATGTGCATAATACATGTGCATGTGTGCATATGTAACAGACATCTTTTTCCTGTCTGAAAAGATCACAGATGATGAACCATGTGTATTATTTCTCAATGGATCAACAGAAATATTGACATAATCGAATACTTTCACCCTCAGGGAAAGAACCCAGGCATCATGGTGACCCAGTAAGGAAAAACAAAGCCTCATGGGTAAGTTAAATGGACTACTAATGGACAAGTCTTTTACTTACAAACACATATCACTCTCTATTTATATATTAGGACATTCTGTTGCTACAAATACTCTGCAACACCCCCTCAGTAATCCCTCTGAGTTCCAGCTTGTTAGATTTTTGTATGCCACATTTTGATTTAGTGGTTTTCTGTTTCTTGGCCACACAATATCAGCCAGCATTGCTCATGTAGATAGCTTTTAACGCTGTGTAATTGACCTGAGAGTCATATATTCAAGTTACAATGTAGATATCTGAAAGCCTAAACTTTTATTTCCTTTCATTCATTTCCTGAACGTACCTCTCTCCACTCTGAAGACGGCACGCTCGATAAGCTGCATATTGCCAGCTTTTGTTGGGTAATAATAGACATTTTGGTTCCTCAATTTCCCTTCATTTAAGACCCAGCAAAGTCTGCTGCTCCAGACAGAGGTGGTTCATAATTAATGAATTAATAATAAGGAGCTGCTAACCTCTGAGCAGCCTGCTATTTTCGATAGCAGGGAGTTAAGACAGGATTTAAAGCCCGGGCTTAGCTTATCAAATAGTACCTGCAACAGTGGAGGGCATCAGGAGGGCGAAGCATTTCTCTGTTCCTCATTTGTTGAAAGAGAATGAATGCCCGTCACAAATGTCTAAAAATAGTATATATAGGATGAAAATCAAATATTAGAGTTAACTGAACGCTATAAAGCTGTCTTTAGCATTGCTTCTTTCTCCTGGGATGCCCAATGGCACGTAGCATTTACATCCCATACTGTATTGCCTACAATCTGCACAAAATCTCTCCGTTATTCAAATATTTGGTTATTAGTATAAAACAGGGTGAACCCTCACTATTGCTTATTATTTATTTGCCTTGTATTAGGCAACTGCTGCATTGCTCACTGTGTGTGTGTTTGTGTGTGAGAGTTGCTGGCGGCAGTGTGTTTTAACTCTAACAGTGGGGGGACAGAAATATTCTGTAATTTGTTTGCTTTGTTCATAGCAACAACATGATATCTCAATTGCACTGAATCCAACATAATAATATATACTCAGTGTTATGCTGTTCCAGGGAAATGAATGCGCAGCAAACAATGGACCTCGTCCACTATTTTCTTAAATGTTTTCTTGAGAAAGGTCCTTAGAAATGTCAACGTAAGATTCATGACCTCCTGTTCTTGAACCACAGAACTGTTCGTACCTTTGTTCTTATAACGATGAATCCCACTGTCCTTGTAAACTGAAAGCGCATGCCGCTTGATCCTAATCGGCCTCGCCAGTTGCTATAGAAACGCGCCGTGTGCACGCAGACATTCAAAAAAAGTTGAGAGAATTAAGTCCAGATGCCCAAATAAAAGTCTAAATACAAGACTCCAAATGTTAAAAAACAAGAAAAACTTGTACTAGTACTACTTAATAGTTCTCTATAGAAATGGAGGTACTTCTGCAGGAATTTAACGCCAAACAGGGTGCCATAGTATAATGTAGTAGTGCATAGAAGATAACACCCAAAAAGATGCATGGGATGTTGTTGAAGTGTTCGTGTAGAGTTTATTTATTTTAAATACCATGATACATTGTGTTATTATTTATTTTAAAATATAATAAACAATAAAATATTATTGTGATTTAAATCCCATGTTACATACAACTGTAGAATTGAAGAAAACGCAATAACTAATTATTTAGCACAAAAATGTCAGCACTCATGTACGCAAGTCTTGAGAGTGCAAATAATAATGAGGAAAAACTGTAAGTGAGTTTAAAGAAGAAATGACTTTTCAAGAATGGTCGAATAAAGCCAATGTGACTAAAATTGTCACTAAATTATGGTTACTGTTACTGAAGACACAGATCCGGTACAGTAGACATTATTACAGACACTATTCTCCTCTTTGTTCCTCAGACTCGGTTCTTTGAGTTTTAACTGACAACCCTTTAAAAGCTCTTCAGAAATCATTTTTCATAGTGACAAAAATGTAACATGTTTTCCACAGATGTCAGTTTCTGTCAATGAAAAACTTACAGTACAACTGGAAGACATTAGCCCATAGGCTTACATAACCGTATCTAAAGGAGATTTTCCTCTCACAGTTGTCATAATGCCAGTGTTCAGTTTCTATGCATTTGTATTATGTAGTTGATTTAACACTAAAGATATCTAATCCTCTAAAGCTGTCATGTAGACACCACTTTTACTTGTTGCACTGCTGAGGCTCTAAATCAGGTTCAGTCTGTTTGAGGAAGGACTGACTCGTGTGCCCAGTGGAGAAACTGAAACTCAACATTGGAAATTCGCAACAAATTCTTGGTTGTGTGTATTTACTTTTTGATCAGATATTGTTTGACAAATTATAGTTTTGATAGTTATGTGCTGTGTTCTATGTAAGGCAGCAGTGGGTAGAATTGGTTGATTAAGTTTCAGTAGTAGGACCGGGTGTTATAATCCCTGAAGTTCAGCGCTACACTTGGGGTTGTTCTGGGAGACCACTGGATGATGTTACCACTGAGCCACATTTTCAGTTGTGTATCTCAACGTCATTGGGTGTTTCGGTCTTTTATCACAAGACACCGTCAATCGAGGAAGGCCCACCGGATCAGACCTGGGTGTGTGTCTCATGGTTGTCCTTGTGATGGTCACTTGGGAGCCCAGACAGGGTCTCTTCTTTTTAGCCACAGCCCTTTTCGTGGTGTTGGCAAGGGCTTTGATTGCCTTCATGTGGGCCTGCCCTCTGACTCCTAATTCCCTTAAGAGCCTTGCAATGGACCTGGCAACTAAGCCTCTGCAACCTGCCTCTATTGGACGCACTTCAACATTCCAGCCTAGCGCCTCAGCTTCAGCTGCAGGGTCGGCATATTGCAGTTGTTTGTTCATATGCCTCTTAACGCAGCATCCTCCCACGGGGCGGTCAGCTCGATGATGAAGGCGCGTCGGCTGGACTTAGACCAGAGGACTAAATCTGGTCGCAGGTTGGTTGATGTGATTTTGGATGGGAATCAGAGTCTCTGGCCTAGGTCCACACACATTTCCCAGTCTCTGGCTGTGTTCAGTGGGCATGAGTTGGGGGGCAGGAGGGCGGCCCCCTGTTTCTCTCCTTCCTGGATGAAGGCTGGTAAGTGGAGCTTTTGCTGCTTTTGTGCTTGAGAGACATGGCATTGGTGGGTACCCTCTTGCTCACGAATTCAGTTGCCAACCATCTCAGCACTTGGTTGTTTTTATGAAACAGTTACAATATCCTAACAGTAGTGCATGAGGTAATATGAAAAAAATCACATGCCTCTGTGTCAGTGTCCAGTGTCCTCCGGTGTCCTCCAGTGTCCACCAGTGCTCCTAATCGCATCTGCAAGATTTCACAGACTGGAGGAAAACAAGATGACAAGCTGGAGGCTACCGTCTCTGAGCAGCTGTCAATCACTCATAAACGCCGATCAAACGGTCAAACTAGGCAGCCCTGATCAAGTATGACTCAATATTCTGTTCTGTTGTTATTCGTTTGTCACTGTTTAACTTTTTAAATGAGAAAGTTTGTGACTCGGCAGCCATGTTGAGATCAGTTGAGGACATACAGAGCACCGCCCACTAGCCGGAGCACAACCAATAGGAACACTTCATAGGAATGGCCTCTCTCTGAAATGACCTGTGATTGGCTAACGTCTCCTGTCATGTTCTAGATATTCTGAATCCTGAAAACAGCCATGAGGAGGTGCAGAAGACTAGTTTTCTCTCAGAACACTCAAATTACAACATGTTGAAAGGTTGTTATGGATGTTTTGCTCAATGATGCCAAAAATATTCTGCCCACTGTAGATTTAAGGAGAGATATCATTCCACTCTGATGTTTTTGGTTTATTTTGTTTGTTTTTTTGGAGAAAACATATTTGTTGGTGTCCAAAAATATCACACTGATAGCTTTCTAAAATAATGATCATGCAAACTAAACAGATGACCTTAGCAAAAGGTTGGTCCTCCCTAATTTAATATCAAACATGATGTGGCAAAGAGACCCCAGGAGACAGACCCCCATGTGTCACTCTTCTAATGTTTACTTACTTTACATAATCCCCAGCATACTGAGCTGTAATTAAATCTCAGCTGAGGAATAAGTTGCCTGGGCTGTATTGGCACAGAGAGGGCATGATAAGCAAAGTGTGACACGGTAACATGGCACGTTGTTTGTATACAGCGAATAAGTCCCTGATACAGCACACTGCTCCACAGTCTGATAGATCTGTTTAACCTTACTGTTGCTAATGCATTCCCCAATGCTCTCTTCAGGAGACAAGTCATTATCCTGAAGCCCAAACAAAATGAATCACAGATGCAAGAGGCCAAATATATATTATGCAGCGTATCATAACACACACACACACACACACACACACACACACACACACACACACACACACACACACACACACACACACACACAGTTACTTGAATCTAATGATGCGTGACAGAATAATTTAGTTAGGTGTATGCACTGTGGGTTTAGGAAATGAAAAGCAACAGGGGAAATAACATGTTTTATTTATTTTATATTTTGGTTCAAACACCATTTTACATCAGTGATGTACTCTAATTTATGCCCTCGATGCCTCATGAGTCTTCTCTGTAAAAAAAGGTACATCTAATCTATCAGCATGACCACGACTCCTCACGCACAGTGTGTATTTATAATCTGCAGTCAGCAGCATATCGTTTCTACCGACAGGACTGGTGCTCAGGTAGCAGGTGAGAAAAAAAGGTTGTCAATGTAATGTCAAGATAGAAGCACATTAAAGGGCAACAACGCAAGAGCAGAGAAGCATCCATTTTAATTACATGCTTCATTCAGAAAGGATGTGATGTTGCTAGGTAGATCTCCGGACTGGTTTGAAAAAGGTGCATAAATAGCTCGACATAAGGAGAAGATTGATGAAGAACAAAAAGATGCTTATGCAGCACAAACTGAAGGCAAGTGTTGGCAGACAAGATGTGAAATAGAGGAAAACAGAAGGCGGTAGTCAGACATCAAGAAGGGTGCTGGAAATGTGGAGAGTGTGTGTGTGTGTGTGTGTTGATATTGTATGAAAATTGTGCAGAAATGTTTCCTACCTTCGGTAGGCAGAATATTTTTGGCATCATTGGGCAAAAATTCCATAGGTGAGAGAAAACTAGACTCTGCGCCTCCTCATTTCTCTGCTTTCAGGGTTTAAAAAAACCCCTAGGCCGTGACAGAAGACTTTAGCCAATCACAGGTCATTTCAGAGAGAGAGCGTTCCTACTGGCTGTTCATTCAGTGGAGGCGGCTGTCAATCACTTGTGAACTCTGATCAAATGATCAAACTAGGCAGCTCTGATCAAATATGAATCAATATTCTGTCACTGTAATGATTATTTCTCACCTCAAATGTTTTCAGAAACATCTTGTAGTTTTGTGTTTGTTTAGCTGTAAAATGAGAAAGTGTGCTCCAGGTAGCTTGGTGTTACCTCAACAGATCTCAACATGGCTGCTGGGTCACAAACTTTCTCATTTTATAGCTAAACTGAGGAGAGAAATTATCATTACAGTATATTGATTCATATTTAATCAGCGCTGCCTAGGTTGACTGTTTGATCGGAGTTCGCGACTGATTGACAGCTGCTCAGAGCCATCAGGCCCCATCTCAGCTCTGATTGGTTGTTTTCCTCCGGACTGTGAAATCTTGAAGATGTCTTTAGGAGCACCGGAGGACACAGAAGCACTGTGTCAGAATATAGTGAATGTTTTATATAAATAACATTTTTAAATAATATTTACTCCAATTCTACCCACTGTAGCTTTAATCATATAACACAAGTTACATAAACATTACGTGTTTGCAGTGTACAAAATATGAGTCCTATATGGAAAGTTTTGCTTCTTTTCCATTTGCTTTATCCCACCCCATCATTGCCTCTCCAGCTCCCCTCCTCCATTTCTCACCCTTTTTATCGTGTGTCTTTTTAAAAGTTTCCTCGCTGACGTGCTGCCACGGCTCTCCAGATTTAGCACCACTCTCCTCTCCTGTCTCCACTCATCTTCACAAGCCTGCATCCAATTTGTCATTTACCATCTTTCTGTCACCCTTGTCTTTCCTCAAAGATTGGAATCGAATGTGCCCCTGACAGATGAAGCGGCCCTCCATTGCAGTCAAGCCTAATAGCAATAAGATGGCTTTACCTGTGTGTTTCCATCACTTCAAATTCTCCACAGGTTAACCGAAAGCACCAACAATTAGAGCATCAATACAAACAAGACCATTATATGAGGTGGAGAGCTCTCTAGAGGTTTCGAGAAGCAGTGGCATCTCATAAAATGGATCATTATTACCAATCTTTAAACTATGAATTCCATAGTATTTTGTACAGCTGCCTACCTCTCATGGTTATTCCCCCAAAAGTATATAGAATAGATCATATATATTTGTGTGAGCACGAGCAGTGCATCGATTTGTGCCTCAGCTGCCTATGCTTCAGAAGACAAGGCCCTAAAGCACAAATAAGAGCGCCTATGATCACTCACACACTTCCAAACATAGCTCACTATATATAGACGAGGAAAATCAGTGTTTCTGCTAAAAAACAGTGCACCACAATCACTGCATGATTGGCAACTCTAACAAGGTACTATTAATAGGTATATTGAAGCCAAAGCTGTAAAATGATTTCAGTTTATTCACTGGATTTTGAAATGCCGCTCTTAAGCCCTAAGGGTTGCAGAATTTCGCCTACGCAGATGATCATTCAATTTACGTCAAATGAAGAAAATCAATAGGAGCTGCAACATTTGCACGACCAGTGTTTTGTTCTTACCTGACTCATCAGATTAATTTGAGAGTGGATAGCCTTAGTGAAATCAATACTAACCTGCTTAGCGGATATCATTTATTATGCTGCAAGGAGGTTCTTGTTTCCCCCAAGTTTTGTGTTTAAGATAGCTCTGTCTAATCAGTGCAAACTAAGTTCTGCAAGGTTTAGTGGCCACAGTCTAAACCTGCCAAATGTGCTCTATAAAATAACCTTTAATTACAGATCTGCTTTTAGAAGTGAAAGAAAGGGAAGGTCTCCTCTGCAGGATGCCAGTGACATTTAAACGCGAAAGTAGATTGATTAGCAGCATCTGTTCCTTGAAAAATCTCCCCTTTTTAAACTTGCCAGGACATTTCAGTCTTGCACTTGCTTGATGGATGGAGCATTACTTTGCATTACAGAGGTAAAAAAATCTGTAGGTTTTGAATGAAAAGTCAGCATTCAGAGCATAGACTGTATACATAGGGAAACAATTTGTCCCTTCTTCTCCTACTGTACAGAAGTGAAGGACTTGTACAGGAACTGCCATGTTGAGATTTTGCCATCATTTGGAGTCTGCACAGTAGTGGTCGGTGGATTGGAGGTGCGGTATCGAGGTCCCGCCCACTCACCCACACAAGTTAATCACAAGGCAAACATGACCACAGCTTGGTAACGTGAGCCACCTCGATGCTATATTAGTACCACAATGGCTGTTGGACTAGAAAGACACGACAACTAACCATAATATCTCTATAACTACATTTATGATCATATTGACACCTGCTTTATTACACAGGCTCATGACGGTTATGGAGAGTTAATATTACGTCTCCTCTCTTGTACCATTCTTGAGCTTCCAGCTGCGACTACTTCACTCAGAGCAGCTGTCAATCACAGCTGTCAATCATGACGTCTCACCTCCTTTTTATAGCATCAAATATCTAATTAAATTCAAATTTATCACAAAAATGAACACATGAACATACATCTCTGTGATGAGGATAAAAATGACAGAAACCATCTTTGGAAAAAATGTATGTGTTGTGTACTTTGACTTTTTAGTTTGGCCCATGTCCCACCTGCTAACAGAGGGGGTGGAGTTTATGACGTATACTGCAAGCAGCCACCAGGGGGCGATCCTGATGTCATGTCATGTCGTCCATTTTTATATACATTCTATGGTTCCGAGTTCAGCAACAAAAAGGCTGTCAATTAGCCCAAAACAAAATCTAAAATAATACAAACAAGCAAACACGTATAGTAAATATCTGTATGGTTTGTTATTCTGAAATAGGAAAGACGTAGGGTTTACATAAGATAAGATAAGATAAGATGAACCTTTATTTATCCATGGAGGGAAATTCGTCTAAAACATTGTGGCCATTTAAAGGACCAATATGGAATATATATAATAATATATATAATGTATTGACTTGATGAAACTGCAGCTCGTACCTTTTATGCATAATATTATGCAAGCTCATGCAAAGTTATGCATAAAGGGCTGAGAACTGATACTCAGATTGGATGAAAAATGTAATGGTCCCCATGGGGAATAATGTAGGTCTGTTGCAGCATAAAAAAGAGATGAAATATACAACAACACTGAAAACAGTACAATAAGGTTTTCTGTTCAGTTTAGTAAGAAAATACTTTTAGCTTACACTTGACATTTCTGTGGTAACACATTTGCCGTAAAAGATGTGGAAATAATAAAGAGCATGCACAATTGTTTATTGCCAACTACATTAAGCTACATTAACTACATTGATAATGTATTAACTAACTACATAGAATTCTAGGCGTACAGAGAAACGCTGTGCGAGTCGTGTGCTCATTGTCAGATGGATTCTCAGTCCAGTTTTTGTGGTGATGGACGGGTGACGACATCTTATGTCTAAGTAGCTGTGTTTAGCTCTAATCTGTCTGGCAATGTCTGTCCATCCTCTGTCATGTAAACACTAGCCAGTCATTGCAGATGGCCAATGTCCTGTCTCACACTTCAAATATCTCTCTCTCTCCCTCTCTCACACACACACACACACACACACACACACACACACACACACACACACACACACACACACACACACTCCCAACCATATAGGCACATGCTTTTCTACCACTCATTAGCTTGGCAAATACTTTCCATGTTGCTGTCATGCTCATAATTAATTTCCTGGATGCCATTCTGTTGAGTCCGCCTGTTACTTTCTGGCTGCAGACTTATTACATGGCCATGGCGCTTGAATGCACATAGAAATTGAATGCTGGTTGTACACCGATCAGCCATAACACTATGACCACCTGCCTAATATTGAGAAGGTCCAGCACATCCTGCAGATGCTCTTTTGGTTTGAGATCTGGAGAATTTAGAGGCCGAGGCAACACCGCCAGCTTGTTGTGTTCTTCAAACCATTCTTGACCCATTGTTGCAGTGTGCACACTGCCGCCGCCAGCTTGCCTTCTTCCCATAGTGCATCCTGGGTCAGCATAGGCACCCTGACTTGACTGTGGCTACACAGCTCCATAGTTCATAGCTCCAGCAGTTTGAGCTACAGTAGCTCTTCCATTGGATCGGACAACACGAGCCTTGGCCGCCCATGAACCTGTCACCGGTTCAATGTTTTATCTTTTCTTGGACCACCTTTGGTAGGTCCTGACCACTGCAGACCAGGAACATCCAAAAAGAGCTGCAGTTTTGGAGATGCTCTGACCCCAGTTGTCTAGCCATCACAATTGTCAAAGTCACGCAGATCCTTACGCTTACCCATTTTTTCTGCTTCCAGCACATTAACTTCAAGGACAAAATGTTTACTAGCTGCCGAATATATCCCACCTACTGCCAGGTGCCATTGTAACAAGATAATCATTGTTATTCACTTCACCTGTCAGTAGTCATAATGTTAAGGCTGAAATGTGCAGCCTACTGTCTATTGCATGTTTTCAGTATGTGCTCTGATGCCATGTGGTTGAATAATTTGTTTCTGCACTAATGCAACCAAGGCCATTTACTGCACATTTATCATATCTGACATAAAGTTAATAGGGTTCTTGTAGGACAACATGCACCAAATTGTTAGAGGGAGGGAGACTTGTCAGAGGCTGTCATCGAATGTAATACTTGACAGTTAACATGCGGCAGAGCTGCAGATTTCAGGTGAGGAAAGCTTGAACTGGAGCCGTGTCAGATCCGCTGTAGATGGATGCAGCCCAGGGAGGAGGGGAACTCGTTATGTCTTGTCTTCCAACAGGTTAGTTGCATGTTATCAGCATTGTGAATGACAGTTCAAGTGTTGCCGCGGTGAATTTTGATTCAGCAGACACAATTAGAAACATGTGAAGGCAGAGCTCCTCTGTTCCAGCTACTATAGAGAGGATGAAACGGAGATGAAAGGCAGGGTCAAGCATGCAGCGCAGCAGGGCAAAGCACACATCAAAAACACTGTGGTGCAAATTGTTGCTAAAAATTACACAAAGCACCGGAAGTGCACCAAACTATAAAGTCTTCTATAGCCGTTGCTCAATGTTGGACAAAAAAAAAACAGTTTACATTCATAGCAGACAGGCGATGCTTGTTTCCAGCACAGACTAAGAAAAATACATATGATTCAAATGGGGTCGGGTTTACCGTGTTTACTAGTTGGACCCATATGTCCGGCCCCCTCATGTTGAATTCACGATTTAGTTAGTGGAAAGTTTCTGAAAGCTCAGAGCTCACGACTTGTGACATGTTTGTTGACTTTGTTAGAAATGGTGGAAGTTCATTTATTGGTGCATAATAAGTTAATGTCCACTATGTTGTAATTTTAGTCATATATTATTTTTCTTGGTAATTACTGGTAATTAATGGTAATTTCTCAAGGGAAAATGTTGATATTCCCAACGACCTCATCTTTCTCCTCTGTCATTATGCCTTTGCATTTCCTTCATTATGTTACCCCATTGCTAACTTGCTACATTGTTAGCCTCTGCGGCATCTAGACTCGGTCAGTAGCGTTAACATTGCCGTTTGCAGTGGTGTTCTTCACTACTTAACCACTTCAATGCAACGCATGTCGTGTTCACGAGCTCCGTCTGAAGGCACGAATAGTCACTGTGACAGCACCCATTGGTTTGTGGACTCTCGAAGCCTTGAGTTCGGCACTTTGGCCATTGCCACCTTGGATTTTTGCAACCAGGAGGAACTTGAGAGGGTGGAGCTAAGCACAACCAAATGCTAAATAAGACATTTTTAGGGGACCAAAATGTTACTATTAACTTGCATGAGATGAAAACACAGGGTTAAAGGTTTAAAGTTCCAAGACTAAAATATGGACAACTCCCAGACCATGGCAACGCCTGAGACTCCCAGGCAATGTCTTTGCAGCAGCCTGTCAATCACAAAGTAGCTATGCCCTAAAGCATACCCTACTTTATGGTCTAAGAAGATTTGAAACTACCGACTGAGACCATAAACTCATGTTTACAATGTTTACTGAGGTAATAAATCAAGTGAGAAGTAGACTCATTTTCTCATAGACTTCTATACAATCAGACTTCCTTTTGCAACCAGAGGAGTCGCCCCCTGCTGGATATTAGAAAGAATGCAAGTTTAAGGCACTTCGACGTTGCCTACACAACTAGAACTGGAGCTTGCTGGGTTGCCTGGGTTCCAGAGGTATCTCTATTAGTGCAACTGCAATCGTAGCAGTTGAAAATATTGTAAGGGACATTTTGAAATAGCACAAGGCAATGTGACACTCCAGAATAAGGTTCAATAAGGTGTAATGCCTGAGGAATGAGTAAAGAACAAATCAGAAACATGTTTATTAGCAATGAGCTGTTGGCTTGCTACCTATATTAATTTATTAGCAGTTACTATAGTTCCTGACTTAGTTCCTTACTCATTATATGAACCTATTCAGGATTTTGGGTCCCTTATCGTAAAGTGTAACTCAGGATTTCACTGTCAGAGTAAGCAGAGAGGAAGGATTTGGGAGTTGTTGATGCGATTCAGTGGAAGCTGAGGATGTTGCATAGGGATGACTTTTCCTGTGTACAACAGACCATGAAGGTCAGCCTTACTGTCCTGACAGTGGTACAGTAGGACGACAGCAAAGCACTGGTGTAACTGCTGTGCAAGCTTCAACTGTACCCAGCAAATTAAAGGGTATGTGTATATTTTTAATGAGTCTCTACATTAGCTGTTTGCTCTATTTTAAGTGCATTTCCACTGATAACAGTTTCATTAGTTACAGCTCCTATTTATTTTATCCACTTAAAAACTTACTGAAGAGGGGTTCAAGCTGAAATGTAGTTCGTTCCACAGAACATTTCCCAATACTGATCCTGTAAACCACAAACAGTTCCTTCTTAAGTAATGCCTCTAGTTCAGCTTGTCTGCATAATTGCTGATAAGTAAACCGCTTTAACATTAATCAATTTTCATGCTTTGCTCTTGTTTGTGCATACCGAGGCGTGATCTACTGCAGGAAAAGAATGATAAGATACTTATGCTAAAACTTAGTAGGAGGGAGAGATGATGATGGTGAGAATGAAAAGCATTTAAAGCGGTGATGCTGGTGGAGATCAGCCTGCTGTTTTCTGGCACCAGGGTGTCAGCACAGAGTGTACCCAGGGCCTCCTTCAGTAATCACAGGCTTAATGGATGACTGGCCTGGGAAACTGAAGTGAAGTGATGGAGGTCTGACTCAGGATGTGCCTGTCTCACATACACACTGGTACACAGAGCGCTATAGTGGGATTTCAAACGGCTTGGTCCCCCAGAAGACAACGTGATCTTTCAGAGACAACTGAGCATTAGTTTCTGCACAGCACATGGTGGATGGCAGCATTTTGCATCACCAAAAGTGGCATTTTAGTTGGATGCATTTTTGTCTGAGAGTCTACGATTTGGGCTCATAGCACACAGTTGCTCATCAAGACGTGTGCCACAAACACCACTGAGGTCTGAGCCATTTTCATGGCTTTTAGTAACGTGTGTCAGATCCTATTCACCTGATTCAACTGTTATCAGGTCATTAAATAGGTGTTATCAGTCACTATAAGCATGGTTCAGTAGGGGCTTACTACGTTGTAAAAGTGAAACTTAAAATCAAGATGTTTTAACATGTAAAACTGAATAAACACAATCAAAAGGCTTATTTAGGTACAGGCAAAAACATAGCTAGGTTTTGGGAAAGAATTAGTTAGATTTAGGCACTAAAACTACAACCTTTTTAGCTATAGGTAAGAAAAGGTTCAGGCAATAAAACTACAATGTCTTTAGGTTTAGGCAACAAAACTACAACTTCTTTAGGTATAGGCAAAAAAACAGGATTAGGCAATAAAACTACAATGTCTTTGGGTCAAGGTAAAAAACAAATTGGTTTAGGCAATAAAACTGCATCTTCTTTAGGTTTAGGCAACAAAACAATGAGTTCTTAAGGTATAGGCAAAAATAGTTAGGTTTCTGCAATAAAACTACAGTTAGCTTTAGACATGAATCTAATATTGTGTTGTAGGTTAAAATAACTACAAACTCAAAGACAACTGCACATTGTTGGTTTCACACAGGATTCAAACTCTGGTCTCCTGGGTGGAAACCTTGTGTTCTGTGTCCCATCCACCACCCCTCCGACCACCATCCATCATGTCTATACTACAGCAACTGACCTGTCATGACCTGTTACTACGGTCGCTAGAGGTTGCTGTCATGCTCTTTTTTTATCTTCTTTTGGTGATCTAGCACGTGAATAGATGTTAAAACTTACTATTGGGTGTAGTAGGCCCCGGTTGTCTCACATCTATGTGATAGCGACTGATATCACTTATTTAATAGCCTTAATAGCAGTCTGAATGACTGTAAAATCTTACCAGCCCCTGATGTAGATGTTAGCCAATTTGGATATCACCATAGCTTCAAGCAAGACATAAAAAAGATCTACTCATACTGACTAGATGTGGCTGTATGAATGAATGTCAACTGTATCATTATGCACTATTTTGCATATATTTCATGAAGTGACAATAGTGAGCATGCCAGCATCATGTGGGTGTTAGAGACTTATGGCAACTGTGCTATTCCTGTAGCAAAGCTGTCACTGCGGTCCACCACAGCATCTGTTTGGCTCTAATATAAACCATTTCTTGCTCTGGACAACTGTTCTCCTCTGAACAGAGTAACTTGATAAACAAATGTCTTAGTCTATCTCTTCCTAAACCAATCTAGTTTATGCCATATATTAGCTTGTGGTGTTTCTGCTCATCCAGCACAAGATTATCAGTTTTCTCTGTGATCGCTGTGATCTTTCCCTGTAAATGCACCTTAGTGAAGGAAAATAGGCAATTTGCTGGTCATAATGCAATGTATTCCTCCTCATCCCACCTCTACCATGACAGTGCCAAAATCCCACACAGTGTTTCTCTCCAATGATACGCAAAAATAGAGAGCATCTTCCTAAATAAGTTTTGCACAATAGTTGCAGTTTTTATTGTATGAATGCTGGTTCACCATTAATTCAGCATTATCAAGGTTTTATCTGCCCAAATACTACTTTCTGTCCAGGTATTTATCATTTTAAAGGTTTATTCTGGTCAAAAGAAGGGGGGGGGGGGGGGGGGGGGGGGGGGGAGAGAGAGAGAGAGAGAGATACTATTGTTCTGTCTAACAGCAGTTAATAACTCGCAACTCAAGCTATAAATATAATAATATTTTATTTTCATTTAATTTAATTGTATTTGTCAACTGTTGTCAACATGTCTGCCAGGTCACAAACTTTCTCATTAGAGAAATATAGGCTTTACAAAACAGAATATTGATTCATATTTGATCAGCGCTGCCTACTTTGACCATTTTATTGGAGTTCACGAGTGACTAACAACTGCTCAGAGATGACGGACTCCAGCTCGGCTCTGATTGGTTGTTTTCCTCTGGTCTGTGAAATCTTGCAGATGCCATTAGGAGCACCGACGACACAGAGGCACATGATTTTTTTTTTTATTTATTTAGATTACCTATCTCATGCACTACTGTCAGGATATAGTGAGTTTAATAGATTTATAGTTTTATAAAAATAATTTTTTTTAATCATATTAGCTCCAATTATTTCTCCTTCAGCTTTAATATGTGATTTTCCAAACCTCAGCCCTCTAGTCCCCCTTGCTGGCTTATTATAGCAACAAAGTCAGTTACAGAAAGCTACAGTCAATTATTACAATAATGTGGCCTCAATGATGACAGATGCTTCCCCCTTTGCTTTACTAGTGGTACGCACTACACAGGGTGTGCTAAAGTAAAACAATGCTGGATTAGGTTATCAACTTTATCAAGCAGTAAAGAGAGGAGGTGTTTTATTCTCAATGGGGAAACTTTGGAGATCTAATTCCAGCTATCAGGTCTGGAACAATGAGTCACAGTTCTGTGTCTGTAGAGATAAAAGAGACATCCCTGTGCTTCTGTTGCAGCTATTCACTCACTTTATTTGCAAGTTTCCGAGTGTTATGCTAAGCGACTGCCGTCCTACTCACTTGTCTGTCAAGCTACCTGCCTGTCGACTTGTTGATCATGAATTTCTCAAGGCCATGGCTTGTTTTCCAAACCAGCTTGCTTTAATATTCACTCATGCTAATCTGCCTGTTTAACATAATTTCTGTCTAAACATTTGTGAGTCTTCGAAGAGCCACATGTAGTTTCTGTGACAACTTACAAAAGCTTAAGAGGTTCCCGATGCTCTAAAGCATCCTTGCTTTTGTCAGCCATGTTTTGTTCATGTCATCAAATTGGCTGAATTCAGTGTTTCCAGTACATGAAAAGCTCTGATGGTGCAAACATAATGAGTACTCTGGTATAATGTGCTTCTATATGCCGTGTGCCCTGAGGGAGGACTAATAACCACTTGAGAGAAACCACACATCACTGTGTGTTACGTGTGTGTGTGTGTGTGTGTGTGTGTGTGTGTGTGCGTGCATGCATACATAAGGGTGCGGGTAGGTTAATGGATATTGCAGCAGATATAGAGAGGCAGGGGTCACTATAGATTGTGAACAAAGCTCATTTACCATCCATAATCCTTTTTATGGATGGACTCCCATCATGAGGCTCCACCACCACAAAGTAATAAGTCATCATACGGCCGATATGCGTGGTTGCAATATGGACAGGTCGGACCTGATCGATACCGCAACAACTGCCATAATCTACTGCAGTGAGCACCCATACCACTGCACTCTATCTGCTGTGGGTGGTAGGAGGCAGAGGGAGGCAGACAGAAAGGGAAGGATCACACAATTAGGACAGTTTAGAGATTAGACACCAGACAGCTATTGGCATCATCCGTAGCACACCTGGTAACCATGGAGACAAGTTTCAGCTCATTGTCTGGGGATGAATAATTTTTCCTTATATTCAGTAGCCACCCCAGGAGACGACAGAGAACAGGGTAGGAAGTGAAAGGTAGTTTTGCAAACTCATCACAATAAGTCAGACAGGAGTTTGTCTGATAGACTGGACGGATACCGTTTGAGAATTTGACCACATAAAGGACATAAACCTGTATTATAAACCTGTATTATACACACTGGAGCTCTCACTCTCAGTATTCTGAGGTCAAGCACGCTGATTAAATATTCTGATGAGTTGGAAACATCAGATATCACCCAAATATTAATTGCATAAGTGTTATTATTATTATAAGTGTCATGTGAAAAATCAGATATATTCTTACCACACACATCACCAAGAAAATTCAAGAGAATATACTGCTGGTTAAAAGTGTTTACAATATAAATGAAGAGGGAATGAAAAATGTGACAGCAATTTAAGGCTGGATTGATCTGAAGATTAAAAGCCATTACACACCGAGCACGGACTTTCATCTGAAAAATTAGCATGGGAATTTATCAAAATTGATTTTGTGGGTTCTCATGAATGTTTGCGTGTCCCTGTGGAAATGTGTGTGGTGGAAAAAATATTTGGATGTACTTTGACTTTGACCAGCGGATTTCTGCCTGCGAAAATACTGTATATGTTTGATCAATGAAATCCTTTGTTCCAACTGATATCAAAATGTTGCCCTCATTCTGCATAATAATTATGTGCCATGTGTTTCTGTTTGTTGCAAAGAGAGTTAGTATTTTTGGAGCAATGGACCTTGGAACAATGGTGTTTGTTTTCAGTATAACGGACTGTCGGACAAATCAGCTTTTTCCGGTCCAGTGGAACATTTTTGGACTGTTGGTGTTTCAGAAACACAACAGGTTGTCCCCTTCTCAACACCCAATAATGTACAACATACACAACTATCTCAACAACAAAATAAAGGACAATATCTGGCTTGAGATCGCCAAGGAGTTGGGATACAGTGAAGATGGTAATGTAGCTGATATACGCTTGCTTGCTTAATGTTGGTCATGGAATGGGGTTAGCCACGATGGCTAGATCATATCTGATTAGTTTACGTATTGTGTAGTTAATGTTCTCTGTCTGGATATGTTTTTATTGTATGGAGTGGACTTGGTCATTATTTAGGAAGGAACTCACTGGGCCTCATTGACAAAAATGAAACACGGCACTGCAGATAATTTAAGTAATTTAATTTAATATGTGAAACTAAAAGACAGATCCTCACAGAGATGAGAGAATCATTACTACCCATGTTTACTGAACAGTGGAGTGTCGGTTGAAGGCAGTGCAGAGGTTCTGTGCTGTAAAACCATATCAGGTCACAACTACTCACCCACTGGAAATTGTTACATGTCCAGTGAGTCAGCAGTTTTTCAGCGAAATTAAGTAATGTGTTTTGACCGTCTGAAGGTGTTGATGATGCACAGAGTGGGCAGTTCGTAAAGCTCCAGGGTTCCCCATCTTGTCCCCTCAACTCAAAGAGAAGGGCAGTGAATAAATATATCTGGATCACATGATGAAGCACGCAGACCTGATTTGCTGGGTAATATCTTCAAAGCTATAAATAGCGCATGAAACATGAAAATGGCACTCACAAACACACACTTTGGCCCACTGCCCCTCCCCGCTGCTCAACAAAATATGTAAAATTCCCCTTTTCATATATTATTTTTCAGCTTTCTTTTCCAAATCTGTTATTTGGCATTTTACAGACTGAGTATATCACACACATACACACACAGGGACAACAAAATAAAGACATATAATAATAATAATAATAATAATAATAATAATTAGAAGAAGAAGAATTATTATTGTAACTGCACCACATATGATAATGACAATAGTAACAATCCAGTAAACCAACAATAACTTAATGAAATACTAGTTTTGGTAATAATAAATATATCAGATAAATACTAATGGAAACTATATAATATAATGAATAAAATAATAATAGCAATAAATTGGGAAAAATTGCAATAAAAAGTGAAAAAAACTTATAGATAAATAAATAAATTAAGAAAAAAAAGGAAAGTAAAAAAAAAAAAAAGAGATGCACTCATTTCTACAGGTTCAAGTATTGTACATGTGATGGGCTAAGATAAGATAAGATGAACCTTTATTAATCCCCGGAGGGAAATTTGGGAGCTAGGAGCTTTCCCTGTCTGCAATCTGAATGAGGCGATCGTAGTATATGAGAGAAGGCATTTTTCAGCTTTTTGTCTGATGAATTAAAGAGGATGTAAAACAGCAACAATCCCAGCAATTGCAGCAGTGATTTTCATACTCTATTCCACTAAAAACCATTATCTGCTCTTAATAAGTGGGCTGAAAGGACAGCACTGCTCGATGACACCGACATCTGTCCAGAGTGTTTGAATGTAATTTGCATCTCTCAGCAGCTCACTCCCTCTGCCTATGAGAGGTGACATTTAGTACGTGTGTGTGTCATGATCAGAGGCCTTTTCAGTCTGCTGTTTCCCATCGACATTAATAGTGATAATAGGGTGTCATAACCATTATACTATGAGCAGCAATGACAGCAGGAAACAGAACATTTTTCTTTTTTTTAAACGGCATATCCAACTGAGGTAAATCATCCTTGATGTGGTCAAGCGGAGGTACACAACAAAAGGGAACATTATAGGGTGCTTAGTTTCATTCTTCACCTCAGGGACTTCACACATAAATGTGATTAATACAGTTCACACCTGAATAATAAACCTGCTCGCTCCAAACGAAAAAAAAAATTACAACCTTTCCTCCTTTTAGATTGATGTTATTTTCCTTTTTGTAATGTGTGCCTGCTGATGTTGTGTGCAGAACTCTCCATATTTGGTTATCTACATTAATTCACCTTTTAGACGGAGCAATAAGTCATGGAGTCCGCCACACATAACGATGGATTTTCGCGTGCCTGGCATCAGCTCTGAAATGTCACTGGCTAAATATGTATCAGCACAGGACATTTCAAAAACTCTATTCTGTCTCGAGTAAAACGGCAAATAACATCAATCTTCCATTGAGCTCTGTTGACGTTTAATAAAAAGACAGATAAAGGTCACCTCGCCAACGTGATGCCACAGTGGGAGCTGATCTTAAGCTGCAGTCATTTTAACACATTTTTGCTCTCATAATGAATGCAGCTGTTAGTGAAATATTCACAGGTGCAGCTCAGGAAATTATGATGTTATGAAAAAGTTTAATTAGAGCAAGAGCTGCATGGTATTTACACTGTATGAATAGCAATTTACTCAAACTCAAAATGCAATATTCTAATACGGAGATACGCTTTTTTTTTCTTTTTTGAGCTGTTGGCTATAATTAATGAAATTACAATGAAAAAATGCTTGAAGCATTTTAGATAACAAGTAATAAGTCTAGAATATATTAAATTTTCACTAAAATAACTGATGAATATTGAACTTTTTCACAATATTCAATTTTTTTAAGCTGCACCTGTACATTATTTTACAAATGTACAGTTGCTGTTGGAAATTATACTTGATACTCCATTTAACTACTGGCCTTTTGCAGTGTTGTGTAACGGTACTCTCACATTAAATATCCATTTTACTGTCCCCATTTCTTTTTTTCCCCCCAACCACTTATATTCAATTGTGGGTGAAACAGAAACTTTCAACATATTGAGATGGGCACAGCATGGTGAATAAAACTAATCTTTTGATATTCAAATTTATCAACATGAATGAAGTGAATGAAGGTGCAGTACCAGCAGGGGGCAACAAAACCACTCGCTTAGGTTTAGGCGATGAAAGCACTTTGTTAGGTTTAGGAAAAACATCATGGTTGGGCTTGAAATATGTACGTAACTAAGTAAAATACGTACGGAAACACAGCAACATAAGTAGAGAAAACACGTCACTAATGTCACCTACAAAAGCAAATATGGTCTCAAACACCGGCCTCCTGGTTGAAAGTCCTGTGTTTGTTGGACCGTCTACCTGCCCTTCCACCCAACCATCATGATCAGTCTTTTTCACTTTTTAATCTACATCAGTAACTCTGAGTGTAACATATTCACACATTGCAGTCAGTACAAACTACATGGCCTACAAATGACAGGCCTCAAGCAAGAATGCCGTTCTTATTGGACACTTTTCCCTTGCACATTAGTGTATCATTTACATGCTTTTTTGTGCAACTGGGCTGAAACATCAGCATGTTAACACAGTCACTGTGTGCCTATAAGTACAGTACAGCCTCACAGAGCCACCAGCATGGCTGTGGGCTCTTTTTCTTTTTGTGATGTGAGAGGAGACACTCAGACACACAGAATTGCTTGATTAATGAAAGTCAATATCAGTCAATGCTCGCCTGGTAGAAAGTGAAAAATCTAAGTTGAATCCAAACAGCGCACTCCTCAATGTAATTCATTAAGAAAACAAATTTGTCCTCCCAGAGTTGAGAGTTTATCCCTAAACTCCAGTGTTTTTATCCTGACAGACCACAAAGGTTCATTTTCTCTTCTGCAGGGAGAAAACCAATTAAATCCAGTGGCAGCTCGACACTTCTCCTGATATCATACTGCATGTACGATCAGATGGGCTCAGCTGATTGTGTCCTCTCAAAGGGTTTTTTTTTTCCCCTTGTGCATATTACTAAAATTAGGGGTATTTTCGAAAGCAATTACAGCACAGCCATAGGGGATGATGTTAAAGTGTTGTTGCTCAGTGCAATTGGAGCATATCTGATGAATATAAATCTTCTGATTTAAATGCAGTGTCAAAGGTTTCTTCAGCACTATCTATTTATGAGAAATCATGATATATCTTCACACTGTGATTAGCGCAAGAGGAGAGATATTTTCACAACTATTGCACTCACATAAAAGTACACAAAAAGTTAATTATCTCTTGTAAAAGTTAATGATGGCAATGATTTCCTGCTGTTTGGAACAATAGGCCCTTGGTGGTGTTGAGTTAAAAGAAGCTGTGGCTGGATGGAGAGAAAATCTAATTTGACGCATTATTTCCTCAGGAGGTTTTTACTGTTCCGGCCAAAAGGGGATGTTTTCCAAATGGTTGGGCTCAAGTTACATGCAGCCGGTCATCTGTAAAACCATAATGATGTTAGAAAACACTGGAAGGGAGATCAAGTGTATCCAGCAAGTAGCTTATACCATCATTAAGCCTTTTCAAAAAAAAAAAAACAGATCCATGAACTTACCAAGTCTCCCTACACTGCAGTCATATCTATTCATCTTCTTCTATATCCTGTAAGTCTTTGCTTTTATAGTTCCACTATACACTGAAACACCAGCTGGTCTTTGGTGCATGAAAAAAAAGACTTTACTTTGGAGTAAAAAAGTATCTCTCTTTATTTCACAGGCATAAATTCACCCCACTGCAGCTGCTTTGTTCCCACATATCTACAGAGCCCCTCTGAATCCTTTGTTATTATGTCTCCTATAGAGAACTGTTCTTCCATATGCCACGTTTTCTCATGCTAGTTAGTGGTACGTACGGCTATTATGGTCTTTTAAGTCAACAAATCTCATTGCTGTTTATTCTTATTTTGGCTTTACTGTGTTTTATGAATGCACTCATGCACTATGATGATATCTATTTTATTTTATCTCACATTTTTTACCCTCTTGAATCAATCATCCATCATCAATCAGTCAATCTTTATTTGTTTAGGAGCTTTTGTAGTTAGTGCAGCTCAAACAGCTTCACAGATGACTGACAAGCTGGAAATAAGTCAGTATTGAGTGTGAAAACAACAGAAAATACAAAAACAATTTTGCAGTAATTGCAATAATTTGAGACCAATGCATGCCAGACAATAAAATAACAAAAATGTAATAAAATTTAATTAAAATCTATAACAGTAATAGTAGTAAAACAGTGTGAAGTAAAAAGTATATT
The DNA here is from genome assembly GCA_947000775.1 of Pterois miles. NCBI lineage: Eukaryota > Metazoa > Chordata > Actinopteri > Perciformes > Scorpaenidae > Pterois > Pterois miles. The sequence continues at coordinate 19,134,094 of CAMQGK010000052.1, forward strand.
AATAAAGTAACAATAAAATTGAATAAAATTGAACCTAAGTACAATAAAATAAGTGATTAACAAAATGATAATAAAATGGAATAAAATTATACAACCTAAATGCAATAAAAGAAGTGACTAATTGAAATTAAATATTATACAATTTTACAACTTAAATACACTAAAAAAAGTGAATAAAATAATAAACAAAACAATATCTAATTTCACCTGAATCTTTTATAGTTTAAAATACAACAACATTATATAATTATATTATAATTATATAGTTCTATCAAAATAAAAAATTGTAACTTGTTATTCATCCACCAAGATTTGCTTATGCAAGTTCTGGGAAACAGGCTGCACGGTGGTGTAGTGGTTAGCGCTGTCGCCTCACAGCAAGAGGGTCGCAGGTTCGATTCCAGCTTGCGGCTCTTCTGTGTGGAGTTTGCATGTTCTCCCTGTGTAAGCGTGGGTTCTCTCCGGGTACTCCGGCTTCCTCCCACCGTCCAAAGACATGCTGTTTAGGTTAATTGATGACTCTAAATTGCCCGTAGGTGTGGATGTGAGCGTGAATGGTTGTCTGTCTATATGTTGTCTGTCTCTATGTGCCCTGCGATGGACTGGTGACCTGTCCAGGGTGAACCCCGCCTTCGCCCAATGCCAGCTGGGATCGGCTCCAGCCCCCCCGCGACCCCTAACGGGATAAGCGGTTGACGATGGATGGATGAAGTTCTGGGAAACATCTGATGGACTTTTAATCCCACATCTGCTCTCTTTATAATACTTTAAAAGATTATTTATTTTAAATAACTCTTTTCAGGACTATGGGCTAATAATAATAAATAACAGTGATGGCTTTAATATCTGAGAAGTCGGGCGAGTCGCCTGGTGATAAATGAGTAGGTTCCAGTATTGATCAGATGTTAGGAGAAGTAAAAAAATAAATGGAGACAATATGATTGATGCCATGATGAATTTCTGGTTAAACGACTGTGTGAATCGGTCGCCGTTTGAGAGTGGCGAGGTTAGGGCGAACGCAAGGCCAACCTATTGAATCACTAATATGAAACTGTGGTTGCAGAGAGGTCAGGGCCCTGTGGTGCCACTAGATCCTCTTTAGAAGTGTCCACCAGCTGACCTATTGATTTTATCTGACAGAAGACTGTTTAAGCAACTCTTTAGGCTGGGAAATATTTCCATCTTTCTGTAAAATATAACTGTTATTGGGCAAAATTATTATCCTCTGATGTAGTAAAATTTCATGATGCATGAAGATGACTGCCCTCACAAATGTAGTCCACAGTAAAGATTTGATGCCGGCAAGCACCCAAAGCTTGTTATGTTGTACTACATCGACTGTGATTCATTGTACCATCGGTGTGATGCAGCAGATTGGTCACACTGTCTGCGCTGACACACAAACTGAAATTAAAGGCAGTTTGAAACTCGATAATGAGATAGAAATCCTGTGCAAGAGCCGGTTCATGCAGCCGTGCCATTAGCCGCACAGAAAGACTTCAGTGTTGCAACAAGATGAGCAACCAGGCATGTCGATAGCAAGTCATTAATGCCCACACCGATCTCTGACGCCACTCAAGTAAACTGATGGCCTTTAAATCTAATATGCATTCATGATCACGGAAACAGATGTGGTCAATCAGATGTGTACAATAGTGGCAAATATACACATATCTTTACACAACAATCCATATAATATCTTACAAAGTTATTCCTCATTTTTTGTGCGTTTTCCGACGAATGTCTAGCAACACATGAAGAAAGGTGGTTAGACGTGCTTCAACCGTTTCTCAAGGAATAGTAGGCCTGTCCGGATTTAAGGAAATCAACTTTATTATAGGACTAATGTTTCTTCAATGCCAACTTGGCGGTTTGACTCTGAAGACACAGTTGGTGTCAAAACATTAGTCTTCTAATAAAGTTGGTTGTCTTAAATCTGTGTGCTCCAGTGTGCTTTAGACCTGGTCTCTGAAGTCTCTCCTGTTAGGTGTTTATTTCTGCTCGATATGTGCATACAGTCTTTTCAAAATAAACTTTCGTTTTAACAGGAAACAACTTAGTTAGGTTTAGGTTTGGGTTAAAATAACTCCAGAAGTTATACACAGGACACAAATACCAGTCTCCTGGTTGAAAGTCTGGTGTTTTTTCACCCACCCATCCACAACCAACGTTGTTGCTTTTTTTATTTCCTGCTTCACAATCATGTACATACAAACTGATTTTGTGGGATATATGCCAGTGTCCTGAATACCAGTTTTTTGGCTTCGGCTTTAATGAGAAATATTTGAAGCTTCATGGTGCAGCAGACTGACATGTTCTTCTGTCTTTCTGTCTCCATGTCCACTACTGTACACATACCTCTAAACACAGCAGTGATATTTGTCTGGGAATAACAAATAATGATTAATGCTGAATATGAATACTGAATAAAGTTGTGGGATTAATCCTTATTTCATGGGCTATTCCATTATCGGTAAACGCTTATCCCATTTGGAGTCGCAGGGGGGCTGGAGCTGATCCCTGGGGACATCAGGCAAAAGCAGGGTACACCCTGGACAGGTTTCCAGACTACCACAGGGCCGACACATAGAGACAACCATTCACGCTCACACTCATTGTCAGTGGCTTTACTTATTGTAGGTATAACTATGAATGCTGTATGAGACCAACCTGAAATATGAATGAATATGACACCTTTAAGGGAACGGTCTGTTTATTTATAGTCCTTGACAATTGCAGGCATGACATGGATTTCATTTTTTAAACTAGCTGTCATAAAGCTGTCACCTTTATTGTGTCAGCCTGAAGTGTTGACAAATAACTACAAACGATGGGTGAGTCAGAAAAGTCTTTTCATACAGCTGATGCCAAGTTGGAGTTTTGCCCATTCAGTGTTTGAATATGCGGAGTCAAACAAACTGAGGATTAAGACTTGAAGTTGTCATAAAAAATGCTGCAGAGACCCTGCAGAGTGCCGTGTGCCACTAGATTCTCCAGTAATGAAATACCTCTTAATTATTCTCCACCACAGAAATCACAATCCATAACAGCTTCTGAAATAAAGTATTCTAGTTACTCACCATAAAATAGGCATTTACATGCAGTATTTTAAAGCATACTGGTGTCATTTTAGGTTACACTTTGTAGTGTGTCATTCATCACAAGTAAACAAGACGTACATATTCTGAAGGAGCAGTAACAAGCAAAAACATCATAATGAGGATAACACTTTATGATGTGCGGGTTGCTTATTTTTTATTTTAGTTATGGAGCTGAGCAGCATTCACGCATGGCTGTCAAAGTTTGTGCAGTCGAACCCCAGTGTGATTCAAATCTGTCTATTTAGTGAGTGGAGGCACAAACTCTGATTCAGACAGTATCAGGATCATTTAACATCTCTGATTCCAAATTGACTTCTTGTGTTGAATACAAATTGAGAAGTCACAGTAAAACAGCCCCACACTGTTCATTTTATGATGGGGTAAATGCCTCATGAGAGAATAACAATACATATCACTATTTGTATCATTTTCACATGTTTAATGTGCCCTGATGCTCTTTGTCTGTGGCCTTTTTTTCTCTGTTTGTTATCTCTGGCGCAGATTCCCTGTAGTGTTTTCTTTAGTCCCTTGATTGCAATACTTTCAGCCTTAATGGGCCTAACAAAGCGCAAGCTTTCTCTCTCTCTCTCTCTCTCTGTGCATTTTTCTATGTAAAACATGCACTTGACACAAGATGTAAATGCACATGCATCTCTCTAAATGGAGTTTTGTGAGTGCTTTCCTGACATTTAATTTTTCATCTATAACAATAGCAAATCACCTTTTTCTTTCATGGGGTCATTTTAATTAAACAAGAAGAAAAGATGACAAACAGATTAATTTATTTCTCTCTTTCTCAGCTGATTGCTTCTCTCTATTTCCATCTCACAGCTGATTAAAATATCTACTTCCTTTAGTGCAAATAAGATACATACTCTATCTCACTGTAATAAGCTTAACCTCATGTGGACGTGGACCAATAACCCTGCTTAAACATGTAATACCCGCTGAAATCCATTATGTTCCTCTCTAAGTCTGTTGTAGTCCATTTAAGTTGACCAGTTCCCACATGGTTCAGTGAGCACAGCGAGCACCATAACACCTCCAGTCCACTGAGGTAACAGAAACAGCACCACATGCTAATGTGACAGCTGAAGTGAAAGAATGCGTATGAAGGAAAATGGAAATAGAAATGTGTTTACAACGGACAAAGCAGAACAGATTGGATCATAAATGTTATTACAAAGAGCAACAGATCTTTTATCATATTCACTGTTTCTCCTCTTTCCATTTGGTTTCTCTTTACTGTTTCTGTGACTGAAATTTCAGCCGAGTAGACTGTTATCAGGCCATTAAATAGACGTTATCAGTCGCTATACACACTGATGTTGGACACACTGCACCCAGTATTGGGTTTTTTCATATATGTGGTAGAAACCACGCACACGTAAAAACCTAAACAAATAGTCGTTTTGTTACCTAAACCTAAAGAAGCCTTTTTGTTTGTGTTTAAAACATAATGTTTCATTCAGTTTTACATGTTAGAAATAATGCGATAATAATGCGTAAAGGCAAATTTGTTTCAACGCCACTAATATCTTTGACGCAACTTTTGATTTTTAGGTTTTAGTGAAGATAGTGACATGCTAAATGCAGTACCTGAGGGTGAGGGTTTCTGGACAATATTTCTCATTGTTTTGTCCACTCCCATGTCGATAAGAATATTAAACACTTGACAAATCTCACTTTAAGGTACATTTTGAACAGATTAAAAAATGTGTAATTAATTTGTGAGTAATCCCAATGAACTATTGTGCGATTAATCACGATTAAATATTTTCATCGATTGACAACCCCAGTTTTATCATATATGGGAGAGAGTTTGCATCCTGTGTGAAAGCAAAGTGCAGTTATTTTAAACTTAAACAATGTTTTTCCCAAAACTTAACTAAGTGGTTTTGTTGCCTAAAGAAGCTTTTTTGTTTGTGTTCAAAATGTAATGTTCAATAAATCAATTTTACATGTTAGAGTGTGTTGCTTTTAATTTTGCTTTCACTTTTACAACGTAGTTGGTGTAGCAGGCCCCTACTGGCCCACATCTTTGGTGCTTATAGTGATTGATAACTTCTATTTAATGGTCTGATAACAGTCAACCTTACCCTTTAGAGACCAGACTGTTCACGGATGGTATATAAAGCTGGATGTAGCTAAATGTTATGACATTCACTGACTAGGCTCTCAGGGGCTTAAGAGTTTTCTTTCCCTCTCAGAGCTGAACAAATAAAAGCCTTGTAGACATTTAGTGTGACCTCACTCAGCTGCTGTCTTTTCACAGTTACTTTCATTTGTCCTCTCTTCACCCACTCCACTCGTTCCCTCCATTAACCTGATGTTAATAGCAGTTTGGAGTGACGCTGCTGAAAGTCCCAGTTCGGCTTATATGAACTATAATCAAATCACTATCACATCTTAATTACCCATTTATTCCATCGCCATCTCGTTCATCACCAATGTGATGAACGAGATAAGCTGTAGATGTCAGGATAGGTGAAGGATTACCATCTGTTATCATTAAAAGAAAAAAAAATGTATAATTTCCTAAAAGTGTATCTAGATTATAGTTTTCTATATGAACTGGTTAATAATCTAAACGCAGTCTGTCCTTGTAATCACCTTCAGTCTCTGTATCTGCAGGCATTAAAGGGTAAGATTAATCTTTTAGCATCCCTGAAGGATCTCTGGCTGGTAATGAGAGTCAAGCCTCAGTGTCCCTATTGGTCTTTTGGTTCACTTTGGTTTTATAAACACACATTCTGCTGGACAGAGTGATATGTTTTACTTCCATGGAAGCGGCCATATTGATTCGGAATAAGCAGAAGAAAAATAGGTAGAATAAGCCAAGATAAACAAGCTAAGAGCAGTAGCTACAGAAACACAGACTGACTCTTAAATTATAACCACTGAAACCTGTGAAGAGACTTTATACTTTTATATACTACACCACAGATAGTCAGAAACATTATTACACGTGCAGTCTTAAGGCTACAGTACACCAGCACATTGTGACACTGCCACAGTGTGCTATCAAGACACCACAAAAAGGGATGAAACTCTCAAAAGCACCCAAATCAAAATCAATACATAATTTAATGGCAGCAGTGGGCTGACTTGCCTGAGAGTAGGATGATTATAATATTAGCCAAAGCGATTATCCTTAAAACAAATGCATGATGTACTCAGTCCTTGTTTTCCTTTATCACTTGTCGTTGACATTGTCAGTGAAGCCATCATCTGCAATCATAGCATCAGTTTCCATTGTTATGCAGAGAGCCGGAGTGGTCACAGAGACACTGTTCAGCCTGAAGCAAATAAAATTGAATTTGTTTCTGCAGCCAGGTCTGATGATATGTTCCCGTTTAAACAACTTTGTCCACTATGTGTCAAACTAAAGAGCTTTCCTAGAACCAATGCAGCAACATCAGCCTGCAAACCAAAGTCACAAAAACTGCAACACAAGATAACCTTGCTGATCAGCTCCGGTCCTGATGGGGTTTTATGATGTATTTCTAGAAGTCATGTTAAGAACTTGTACATAATGCTGCTATTGTCTGGTGGTTGTTTCCTCAGCAACTGAAGAAGAAAGGAAGATCCCTAATTGCCACAGAAATTGCATAAACCAGAAGGATACAATGCTTTGTGATTGATAAGGAGGGGATTAATATATAATTAATGCACTAACACAAGCCATACAAGCCTCAAACAATAGGACATTATGTCTTTTTTGTTTTGATGTTGCATTTAATCTTGTAAAATATGTATCCGCAACTCCTATTCATTTATTCATATTCATGTTATTTTCTTTGACTCGTCACTCATACATGCAGAGCCCCTCTAAAGAGAAAACACAGTGACAAATAAATTACAGAGTGCATGTTTCTACACCTATAATTACAACGCACTGATAATCTCTGTTATTTTCGGAGACTGGTCATTTCCATGGTGATGGTGTCCTTTGAGAGGCTTTAGAAAGCGCTCTCCTCCCAAGGTGCTAGATTACACTTTTTGAACAATTTGCTGCCGTTTTGTACCCAGCCGCAGTAATTACACAGTAAACCAGCCACCTATCAGGAAACATGAAAAGTAAGGAACCTGGGTGTGCGGTTATGTTGCTGTTACCTAAACTCTCACTGAATCAGCAGAGAAGAATGCCATTTATATGAAAGAGGCGTGAGGGAAAGGAATAAAAGCAGCAGGGCATGCTAATGCTCTCAGCTGGTACTCTGCACTGTTCAACCTTGACTCAGGAGGGAAAGTCTGCATAACTGTGATAAAAGAAAAAGATTGCAATAATGCACTTTTCATGACCAAAAAGGTTTGTGCTCGCGCATTCGTCGTTAAGGACTCCGTTCTCTGCCTTGATTTATTGTTTTGTGGCATTTTCCTTCTCATCTGATCTTATGTAACCATAAGTTGTGCATTGTTGATGACACCCCCTTCCCTTTCACCAATTATTGCTGAAATGCTGTCAAGAAAGGCACTTAACCCCAACACTATCTCCTAAAAGTCTGAAATGTAGACTCCGTGTTGAGGACATGAATAATTTAAAGATTACATTTCTACACCACAAAAAAGGTCTTTGGTGCAGCGTTTTCACTTGTCTTGCATTAAAAATAAATAAGTTATGAATTACGCCGAGATTCTATGTTGCTTCAATTTCCGTTTTGTCTAATGTGCTATTTTAGTATCCTAGTATCTGTATTCCTGGACATGGTGTTCTTTCAAATTTTCAAGAGACCAGTAAAGTGTTATACAAGCTGTTTCCAGAAGTTAGGCGTGAATGTGAGAAACAGAAACGTTCCACTAATAAAGCAAAGACTATAAAGCTTTACGGGTCTTTAAATCAAAGCGATTGACGGCTTAGTGACAAACGTAGTCCTAGACATGCAAAGAAGTGGAAAATTATTGATTTTTTATTGATTGGTTTTCCACATGCTGTCAGCCTCGCGCCTTAAAGCTGCAGTGGGTCGAAATGGAGCAAATCTGATTAAATAGAGTTATTTTTAGAACATGGTCACTATATATTGACAGTAGCGCATGAGACAGGTAATCTGAAAAAAATCATGTGCATCTGTGTCATCCGGTGCTCCTAACGGCATCTGCAAGATTTCACAGACCGGAGGAAAACAACCAATCAGAGCTAAGTTTCGAGCCTTTCCATCTCTTAGCAGCTGTCATTTTCTTGCAAACTCTGACTGGTCAAACGGTCAAATTAGGCAGCACTGATCAAGTATGAATCAATATTCAGTTACTGTAACATCTATTATATAAGTTTCAAATGTTATCAGAAATATCTTGTGCTGTGTAGTTGTAAAATGAGAGAGGTTGTGATCCGGCAGCCATGTTGACTTCAGTTGAGGAAATACCAAGCACCACCCATCAGTCGGAGCACAGCCAATAGGAACACTCTCTCTCTGAAATGAGCTGTGATTGGCTAATTCCCATCACAGGCTAGATATTTTAAAGCTGAAAAACAGCCGTGAGGAGGCGCAGAAGTCCAGTTTTCTCTCAGAACACAAATTACAACATGCTGAAAGGATATTATGGATTTTTTTTTGTCCAATAATGTCAAAAATACAGGTTTAAATGCAGACCTGGAGATCCAAAGCTGTTTTTACTCACTTATATTTTTTCCAACTCAATTATCCTGGGACTGGAGTCCTTGCTGCATAATTCATCATGGTAAGAGGGAAACTCATAATACTAAATGTAGCCTGACAGTACCATAACGCCACAGTGTCATCCCCAGTAATCTAAACTCAGTTGTACTTCATTGCTCCCAGTAGGGAAATTCAACATTTGGATTTGCCCCATAAAGTGTACCAGTACTCTTTTCATCCCTGCTATATGTACTGTATATGTATATCTCCTGCTCCTCAGTGCATCTCCCCTTCATTCCTTTGCTGTCTTCCTCTGTCCATACTGCCTGAAGATGAACACGATAAACTCATTTATACCCAGCACACATGCAGCAGGGTTTTTCTCATTCATGTGGTTTGATGTGGGTGGTCAACACGGGGCTTGTTATCTTTTCATATGCCCCACCAAAGAGTGCACACATGACACAAAACCTCATTTAAGGCTCGCTTTTTGTTGCTCATGTCCAATAAGTGTTTGATTTATGGTGCACACATGGCGTATGTGAGTTGTCACTTGTGGCTGGTATAATTGCACAGCTGGTTCAAATATTGAAAGATAATGAAAGGTGCAGGTTCAGAACCTCGTTCTGTTTGATTAGATGACAAAGCTGTGTGTTGTTCTTTCCACATCCTCAGACCAGGCTATTATGTTTGAGGTAGACACTACCTGTCTTTTCCCTGTGGGTTTGCTTAATTCCCTATTAGTGGGAGGACACAATCAATGCAGTTTGAGCTAATAATTGGATTTCTCTGAGGGGGTTCACCAAAGGCGAGACAAGGGAGAAGGAATAAAACATGCAACATGACTTCCATCGGTCAGCTCAACTTACCTTTATTTGCATTGGGATTGGACCCCTTGTCTGATAAGCCATGACTGTGATACCTCTGGAGGGGTCGATAAGGGTAATTACCATGAGCCTTCCTAGGCATTAGTACAAGCATGACTGGAGATGTTTTAAGGTTTGTGTGTGTGTGTGTGTGTGTGTGTGTGTGTGTGTGATGGACAGATTACAATCACACGCATTCAAATCACTCCAGAGCCCAGGACAGCTTCATGTTGTTAAACGCTGAGGGAAACAAACCTCGACAAGTGATGGCAATACCACAAATTATGGTTACAGTTTGACAGGAGAAGAAGAAGAAGGATAGGAAATGAAGCAGCTGTCTCAGACTCTTAGATATGGCTTCTTCTCCGTTTGCTGCATGTCTGCCCTTTTACCTGATTAACTTTTTATATATTTACACAAATTTGAGTCACAGGTTTTACTTCCGAACGGTCTCAATTTTCAAGGGGATGGAACAAGACGAAGAAGATTGTATATTTTTGTGCAAAACAGGGGAGGGAGACTACGATGTTTATTGATCCTACTCCTGTGGAAATCAATACTTCACAAATGAACGAAGAAGGGTGTTCACCCATTCTAGCTGTTCACCCACTCTTCTTGAACTGAAAAACAAGAAGCCTTTCCTATATGGTTGTCTCAAATGATTAGATATCTTCTAGAGCATGTCTGCAGCTGATATATTAATTAACCCTGTGGCAGCAGTGCCAGTGATGGGAGTCGTGTGGTTTTAAACTTGTGATACCTGTTATCTAAGTTCAGGTATCTGCCCAATCCACACAACAACAAAAAGTGTCCTTGTTGAACTAGTACAAAGAAAAAATCATATTTTTCAGTGTATCATATTTACAAGACACAACTAATGGATAGCCCCCCATGCTTACATCACAGGTATCTACAGTAAGTGAGGTTTAAGGAATCTTGCCCAGAGTGAAATGCAAAGATTAGCATCAGTTTAATCCCAGCATGACCAGTGAAGTTACTCAAAGCAAAAAGAGAGCAGCAGAGCTAGCTTTGTCAAAAAATGACAAAAATTCACTTTCCGACAACCCAAAGCTGTTTTAGGCTCCGATCAGACCGAGCAAAACATGGAAGTGAACCACACTGCTGTTTTGTTGCCTGATCACATAGTATTTTTTTGCGATTTGCTGCATTTTTTTTAAATTGTTGTTGCTTGGCAACAACCGAACGTGGGCTAACGTTACCTTAACACAAACGGGGAACTGTACGCTACCTAACAGTTGATAGTACAGTTTAAATGAATAAATACTAGTAGTAGTTAATAAATAAATAATTTTGCCTCTAGACCTGCTGTTTTGTGTTCAGTTCATGGTAACTACTGTTGGTAAAGTCATATAGCTCAGGGTATCAAGAAAAAATCCCCATGATGATTTTTATCAGCTTGAGCCCTGCTGCAAAACGCAAGGCGTTCATGTGAAATAATTGTGTAAAAATTCTATCATATAGTTTCTAAGTGAAACCAAAACTATATTTAATATAAACTTGTGTGGGCTGAAAGGGGGCCGTTTTGTAATTTTCTCAATGGAGAAGAACACCAGCTTTGTTCAGGTGGCATTCAGGCTGTTATGATGATTAAATTAAAGGGTAACCTTAATTTTTTTCAACCATACCTACCTCTGCCAAGGCCAAGGATGTTATACTTTCACTGGCATTAGTAAGTTTGTTTGTTTTTTTTTCTGTCTTTTAGCAAGATTACTCCAAAAGTTTGCGATGGATTTGAATGAAGTTTTTTGGAGGGGTGGGGTGTGGCATAATGAACAATTCATTACATTTTGGTGGTGATCCAGATTCAGAAAATTGTAACTGATGATGATGCTGATGACACCTGACCCAGCCTCCTTCTTTCTGACAACATTATGAAAAGGATCCTACAAAGAAATTAAACCATTTTCCTACCTTTCACTTGATCCGATCAGTTTGTTTTTATGTTTTACACAGTCTCGCTCAGAGAAGTCTCATTCTGAAATCTTGCGTCACACACGTCCACATTGTGAAAATCAGATGATGTTGAAAACCTTTTTTTCCACTTTTAGTAGAGGAAAATTGATGGAGTGGAATGGCGCAACTGGTAACATTACGGCTGCAGCGTTCTGCCTCAATACTGAACAAAGTTCAAAAATTGTTGTCCCCATAAGTGACTTAGACACAAAAACATGGGGAAATATGAAATTAATGAATATAATTTAAAAAATACTGAAGTTATCCTTTAAGATTATGGGAAAAGGTGCCAACATGTCCACAACATCTTTAACCCCTCAGCTGCATAATATACTTCTCCACAGCCAATTGGTATTTTCAAAATGTTTAAAGCACTTATAATTCTGCCAAAATATTGATAATTATGCAACTAAATGGTTTAGTTTCAGGAGCATGACAAGGATGCAGAATGCTGAGTCATATTTTAACTATGGCAGACATGATGGAGACATATTCATCTGTATTTAAAGCTAGCAGTGGGACAGTGACAAAGGACCACACATGTTGAGGAACTAGAGAAAAAAAAACAGATCTGGAAGAGCATTCATGAATATTGTAGTGTTTTATATACAGTATCTGAAATCTTAATGATGTATGTATTAGGTAGGTGTTATTTCTGTGTTTTTTGTAAAAATTATTCCAGCAGAATTCTACATTCCTGAAAAAATTTAATGAAATCAACTAATGAGTCATTTTTCGACGCAGACATGAATATTTCACTTTAGTCCAATTAGCTCCTTACCTGCCTGAAAAGTTTGGGAAAGTTGAGAACCTAATATCACAGGGACCAGATTTCAAAGCAGTGCCTCTGTACGCCTCAAACTAGGGCACTGTTTTTGCTTTCGGTCCTTCTTATTAACCATGTGCAGCAGCAGTTCTCTGCAACATCAATTATGGGAACATTTTGGCAGCAACTGCATGAACACTGTGTTTTGCAAAAACAAAAGAAATTGCATCTCAGAAAAAGCAAAGAGTCACTGTAACCTAGGATTTGTTAGATTGTCAGCCTGTTCAAAATCCCCACACACAAGCAACGGACAGTGGAAAGCCGCCTTTGTTGAAATAGTGTGAGAATATCTCAACAGCAAACTAAAGCCGGGATGAATGTTTGTGTTGTGAGCCAGTCAGACAGACGGAGATCTGTGAAAACGCCTCGGGCAAGGGCAGCAACAGCACTTCGTGTAAACACCATTAATTGCAATTTTGTAGTAAAATGTAATCATGAGCAACGAAGGAACTTTAGTAATTTGAACAAACTGATTTATATTCTCATGTCAAGCATAGCGTATGCCCTCCGACTTAGCAGAACATAAAAAGCAGCTGCTAAAGCTACACTGGGAAAGACCTGATATGAGCAAAACACCTGTGTAGTTTCCATGTGGAGATATTGTAGGAATAATCAGCTGAAAATGCTGAAATGTTTTCAATGAATGCGGTTTTATCAACCATGTGTTGGGGGAATGCATCTCAAATAGACTCCACTTTACTCTACTCTGTTTCTAGCCTGTCACAACACTCCTTGTGACTGACAGCCGGGCAGACAGCCAACCAAGCCAAATCAAAAGAGTGCACAGCGCAGTTCGCTTAAATCCCCTGCTCTGTGGGGTAAATTGATGCTGTTTTTAGTCTTCAGGGCTGTGGGATTGGAGTAAATCAGTGCCCAGTGACCGGAAAATGAAGGATGTTAAAAAAAAAGAATGATATCTTGTGTTCAAATCTGAGCTGACAGGCTGAAAGGAAGGTGGGAAGAGGGCAATCACAAAAAACAACTAGCAGTTAATAGTAGCTGTGTTAGTTGGAGGAGAGTGACAAGTCGCACAAAGCAGTCAGACACCACAAAAGCCAAGGTGTACACAAAATAAATATTAAGAGACTCACACTGAGTATTTTACTTAAATACTTCTGACACCAAATGTGAAAAGTGCCTTTCTTCCCTTTTTGCTTGGCCCTGTTTCCCAAAATCAATAGTTTTTGTGTCTGATTAAACCTGCAGTAGGCGGAATATTTTTTGGCATCATTCCATATTAACCTTTCTGTTGTAATTCAAGTGCACTGAGAAAACTAGACTCTGTTTTCAGGCTATAAAAAAATCTAGTCTGTGACAGGAAACTTTGCCATACAGAGTGTTCCTATTGGCTGTTCATTCAACAGAGGCATCTGTCAATCACTCTCACTCTCCAATCAAACGGACAAACTAGGCAGCGCTGATCAAATAGGAATCAATATTCTGTTAATGTAATGACTATTTCTTGCCTCAGTTGTTTTTAGAAACATCTTGTAGTTACTGTTTAGCTGTAAAATGAGACAGTTTGCTCCCGCTGGTGGGCGGTGCTTGGTATTTCCTCAACTGATCTCAATATGAGTGCCAGGTCACAAACTTTCTCATTTAACAGCTAAACAGTAACAAAACCATTTGAGGTGAGAAATAGTCATTACAGTAACAGAAGATTGATTCATATTTGATCAGCGCTGCCTAGTTTAACCGTTTGATCAGTTTGTGATTGACAGCTGCTCAGAGACTGAGACAGAGAGTCTTGCAGATGCCATTAGGAGCACCGGAGGACACCGAGGCACATGATTTTTTCAGATTACCTGTCACATCTTAAGGGGCATGACTAAGCGACAGTACGTGATGAGTGCAAGTGCACTGCAAGTGCAAACAGTTTTGCCTAATTATGTCCTCTTAGTGGAGATGGGCTGGCCTCTGTTAAAACGAAGATAAAGTAGTTCTGCAGTAAATGACATTCTGTAATGTTTGGTGTGCTCACTGGTATGGATGGGTGCCCATACATAGATTGAGATGTAAGCGGTAACCTAGAGATTTTGTATTAATGATCCGTTCATTGTTTTGTGTGAATTTACATGTGGTTTGGCTCACCCTGTACTTGCGTAGCTGGGTAAGTGGTGGGTTTCATTTGAGAAGGTAATATCTCTTTCACTGCAATCAGAGGAAGTGGAGGAATGGAAGCTTGCTGCAGCTTTCTTTTGTTTGGTGTTCTTTAATTTCATTTTTGTCCTTTCTTTCAGTAAAATTTATTTTTCTTTGCACTACTCCTGCTTATTGACCTGGTTGTACAACATCCCTTTTGAAGGCCCTGACAGACCAAGCTGACAGTTGGCCGTCGGACAGTTTGGAGCCATCGGTGAGCATCCGTCGGCTCTAGTCTGCTCACGTCCGAGTTTTTTCGGCTGATTCGGCATCTTGAATCGGGAGTGGCGCCCGTCGGTGAGAGAAATCACTCTGATTGACTGTTCAGCTTAAGCGAATCAGTGCACGAGAAGAGAAACAGAAGTGAGGAAAGAAAACCAATGAGTAAAGTCAAACAGAGAAGGCACTTGTCAGTTTTCATCTTCATTTCATCTGATCATTCCAGTACACAAATATTTTCACAACTTGGCCATCAGTAATGAAGTGGTGAGGGAGAGTGATGTGTAAATGGTTGACAAACAGCATTTTGTTTCATGTATGTATCATAAAAATGGCTTGTATATCCTCAGTCCTCGGTTTTCCATCTTTCCTTGTTGAATGGCGAATACAGACTACGGCCGCCTGCTGGTGTGGACAGTCAGAACATAGATGGTAGCTGGTCGATGGATGACTGCAGCCATTTCTTTGATGCCTGCTTGGTGTGTCCCCAGCTTAATGGGGGATGTTCTGCCTCTTTATATGGGAAGGCAGCACTGCACCCTCCTCTTTCTCACTTTCACGTCAGACATGTCAACACCGTCAGTCTGTGTCACCTCTATGTAGGTATCTGTGTGGCTCCAGGACATTATTGCTCCTGAAAAAGGCCTTCAGACAACCCCATCTGGTCGTCCCCCACAATACAGGGGGTCAGACAGGGGTCAGCACCTGGCTCTCCACCAGCTCCCTTGGGGCTCACATATTAATTCACCGAAGTGAGAGGATCTTTCACCAAATCACACACACACACACACACACACAGATGCTTAAAGCATACATACAGGCATCCCTACCGCACACACACACACACACACACACACACACACACACACACACACACACACACACACACACACACACACTAAACTGCATCTCAGGGGACAACAGTAGCCTTAGCAACAGGAGTTGTGCCAGTTATTTCTCCCCTCATTTTTACATTCGCTCCAAACACATGCTTAGAAAAAAAAAAATCACACTCAAAACAATTGAGGAAACAGTTTGAAATGCTTTCAAACAAAATATACATATTTTTTTTTTATATTTGAGCTCTGCAAGTACTTTCGTCATTGAATTATGGGGCCCCTAAAGTCCTGTAAGATTGCTTTTTTTATGTCGGCAACATTGTCGGAACAAATTATTATCTTGTGCGCACAAGATAATTACCTTAGATAACAACTTGTTAATTAATCACCTTTCAGGACTTTAGGGGTTCCGTGTCATTGTGTTTGTGCAGTTTCAATTTTGAAATTTAGCTTGTTGATATTGATTTGACAATATCTCATAATTGCCAGCTTGCAAATTCCAAGAGTTTAATAGCTCTTCTTAGATGCTTTGGTGCATTTATACAAGATGTTTTTTAGAGGGATGGCATGTTGTATTTTGTATTATTTAAAGTCTACTACATTATCTTACATTTTGTCCTTAAGTCTTTGCTGGACTGTGGGAAAAGACTATGGACTGCTTGCTCCTCAATTAAAATGATGACAGATAATTAGAAGCCTCCAGTCCCACTGATTTGCATGTGTTTGAGATTTGGGAGGAAAACAACAGCAGAAGAAAAAAGACATCACACCTGCAGTAGTGGCATTATTCAACCAAAATAAAAAATGCGACATGAAAGAGAATCCACACATGCATCTGGTGCAGTTATTTTATGTATAAAACAACCAAATACTTTGGCTGATAAGCTGCGTTGTTTGGCAGAAATGTTACTAGCACCAAGACAGAAAATGCAGTTAAAAAGGGGAATCAAAACGTCACATTCTGTGGCTTTTTATCACAGAGCATCGTCTATTAAATGTAGTGAATAAATCAGACAGTTAAAGGAATTTCATGCTTTTAAAATATCCCAGTGGTATCCCTGAAAAAATAATCTTTAGAGTGCAATGCACAGGCTTGATTCAAGTGTGTTAAACGCTGCATGGTTCCCTATAGCTTCATTAACCGCCCCTCAGGGATTTCTTTATGGTACGTTGTGTAGTGGTTCTTTGCAGGTTGTTCCCAGTACATGATAGACCCCCTACTAGGATTGATGACAGGAAGAAGGAGTAAGGATGCCCAGTAAATTAGGTCTAATGGGGATTTAATACCAGCAGAGGCTAATGTGTGTGTCAGTACTGTAGTAGCCATGTTTCTATTCAAAGTGTCCTTGGGTAAGATCCTGCAGTTCACTTTGTATAAACAATTATTGATCACAAATAGGCAAAACGTCAAATTAAAAGTGAGGCAGGAAATTGCTTGGTTAAAAACTCAACAGGAAAACGGCATAATTTTCTCAATATACAATTATGACCAATAAATACCAGCAAATAACTTGTTAATACTGCTTGCCATTCAAATGTAAACAACATTAAACAATGATGTTGTTACAGCTATAGTGTCACTATTGAAGTTTAAAGGGGCATCTGATTAATTATCAGGCCATTAAATAGGCGTTATCAGTTGCTATAAGCGCCATAGATGTGGTCATGGGGGCCTACTACGCCTACTACATTGTGACAGTGAAAGCGAAACTTAAAAGCAACACGTTCTAACACATAAAACTGACTGAAACATCATGTTTTGAGCACAACAAAAAGACATCTTTTGGTTTATGCAGCAAAAGTACAACTTATTTAGGTTTAGTCAACAAATCTACAACTTCTTTAGGTTTAGCCAACAAAACTATAGCCTCTTTAGGTTTAGGCAACGAAACTGTAAATACTTTAGGTTTAGGCAACAAAACTACAGCTTTTTTAGGTTTAGGCAAAAATCAACCCATTTATGTTTAGGGAAAAACATTTTGTTTGGGGTTAAAATCACTATAAGCACAAAGACAACTACACATTATTTCACACAGGATGCAAACTGGCTTCCTTGGTGAAACCCCGTGTTTTATGTCCCATTCAGCATCCCTGTCATGTTTTTTTTTAATATATACCTTTTTTTCTTTCATCTACTATGTGAATAGTAGGTGCCAGTTGACCCACATCTATGGGGCTTATAACGACTGATAATTCCTATATAGCCTGACAACAGTTTAATTGGCTGAAAGGGGACATATCACACTCATTTCCAGGTTCATACTTGAAATTTCAGTTTCTACTACAACATGTTTACATGATTTAATACAAAAAAAGACATTATTTTTCTCATAGTGTCTGTCTCTATATATCTCAATTCAATCTCTTTCTCTGCTCTGATTGACATGCAAGAAAAATATGGTGCACTTTGCAAAGGTAGTTCTCAAACAGTGGGTGGAGATACTCCAGGGGCTGATACTGTGTATTCTAATGACCCTGCATGTGAAATAGGAAGGAAAGTCAAACGTTTTTGATCTCGGCAGCCCTCAAAAAAACTGACTGGGTTGTCTTATTTTACAGGTAGGCACTCCAGATACTTAAATTTATGTGCACAAGCAAATTTTCATGATATGTCCCCTTTAAAGCAGTCTAATACCTTGAATTACAACAAAAAATATCCTGAAAAAGTGGTTTGGAGTTAGTTGGGATGATTACACAGCCCTAGTGGCCTGCTGTGCTGAATCGGTCGAATGCTGATGCTGCAGGGCTGATATGAAAGCTTCCCACACAATAAGCTCAGGACATGAGCAGAGATTTGTGCCACTGGAGAAATAAATTTGGTGACTTCCTCTTTCTCTGCATTGCCCAAACATTGGCATCGCCTGAAAGCTTTTCCAGCGGTGGATCGTTCCAATGAAATTTTGACAGTTTGCAAATAGAGACTACAATATTTTAACTCTGACACAGTTCTTGAAGTTGGAAATAAATGTGGAAAAAGGGAATTTGTCAGGATGAGTACTACTCACTGCTAAAAGCCAGGATGTGTTGAACGCTGCGGCATCAATTTTGACCATTTAAAAAATCTGTCACTCACAAGTCTGCAAAAAATGATTTAATAATTAACCAAAGTTTCAACATGACAGTCTTCTTGAAGAAGTCTCTCAACATCAGGGATCTGCAGTAAATTGCTGGCGTAACCCTTTCTTCTGTTTTCTTGTATTCGGAAGCTTTGATGAGTTTTCAGTGATGTGCTGGATACCGAACTGAAGAATATGGAGCAACAGTGTAAAAGTACCAGCTCTGCACTGCTGCCTGAATTATTCGCTCAGTCCTTTTTAAAAACTGAAACTTTATAAAAAAAAAAAAATGTGTAAAATCCATCATTTGGACAGCAGACACGAAACAAATGATGGAGTCAGCTGATATGCAGACAAGTTTTCTTAGTGTTATAACAATTTACTGCAGCATATTTATATAGTAGTTTGGATCATTGCATTCATTCACTTCAATTGGTGCAAAGTGTTTAAAGTTTAAGTCCTCAAAATTAAATGACAAAATAAATAATTTGTCCATGTTCCTAACCTCCTCCCTACACAGACTGTGTTGCTCTGTAATAACCTGACTTCCTTATAATTACTACAGGAGCCAGGAGACTTTGTCGCTTAAACATTTGTAATTTTGGGGCACTCACTGAAACAAGTGATGCTGTCATTTTTTTGGGAGGACAGACTCTTACAATATCATTAGAGGTGTTTTTGTTTATCAAGACATTTTTAATGACTACAGGGTGTAAAACTGTCTTTCTTAGTTATTAAGAGTAAAGCCAATGAAAAGACTATGAAAGAATGAATATGAAAGACTATAATTAAACCAACTTTAAACCAAATTATGCAAAGTGATAAAGCAGAAATTTTGAAACTTATACTAACATAATTAAAAAACTAAAAGCTCCTTCCTCTTACTGTACATGGCCTTTGGCAAGTACAGTAGGTGTGTGCTGCAACCATATACTGCATTTAAAGACAGATGACATGACAGCTCCCCAAAAGTGAAGCCAAAAGATCCCGCCCCCTCCATGTTAGCGGATGGGACATGAGCAAAACGAAAAAGACACGAAACACGAAACAAACTACACAACAAATACATTTTTCCAAAAGATGGTTTCTGTCATTTTAGGTAGTTCTTTTCACACTGATGTATGTTCAAGTGTTGTTGTTTTTTTTAAGTTTGCTTTTAATTAGTTATTTGGTGCCATAAAAAGGGAGTGTGACGTCATTGAATTGAAAGCTGAGATTGACAGCTGCTCTGACTGAAGTATTTGGAGCAGTTCGGGAATTGTGCGAGAGAAGAGATGTAACTTAAACTTTCCCTAACTGTCATGAGTGTGTGTACCTTTGATCATAAATGTAGTTATGGAGGTATTATAGTTAGTGTCTTTCTAGCAACTAGGCTCCTGTTTGCAAGCTGCGGCCGTGCTCGGCTCATGATTTGCTCAGGCGGATGTGTGGGCGGGACCTTGATACCGTGGCTCCAACCACCCGACTACCACTGCACAGGCTCTGGTTCCAAATTCTGTCAAAATCTCAACTGCAGTTCCCGTAGCCAGGATAGTTTGGCTTCACTTTTGTATGATTGTGTCTAGAAGGTAACCCACAAGTTGCATCTCTTGCGAGATGGTTAAGATTAGGCATTAACCCTGAATAGTTAAGGTTAAGATAGGTCATCTGGCAGCGAGTCTCACAAGAGTTTTCGCATGTTTTTGCAACCTGTTAGTTACCCTCTAGACACGACCTTTTGTACAGTGGGAGGAAGTGGAGACGCATGGTCCATCCATATATACAGTCTATGGCCACATCTGGAGTGCTAGACTCTTAGAAAACCATGGTTAAGAATGAAGGCGACACCTCTGTGGCACTGTATTTTATTGGATTAAAAAGTAAGTCCTGTCTTGGTGGCGCTTTCATGAAGATGTAAAGTGATGCACTCTGATGCACTTCAGTGTGTGAAGGAATGCCAGAACATTTCTTCAGAGTAAATGCTGCTCTTTTATTATTCACCATCCTTAAGTTATTTTACTGTCAACCGGGAAAAGCTTGAAAAATGATTACTGTTAACTGAATAATGTTATAATACAGCCCTCTTTCTTTTGCAAAGTAGCTTTAAAAGCAGACAGTAGACATTCAATTTAGCAGGCCACACTGCTCCATCAGAGGTAACAGCTGAGGGTGACAGATAGGGGAAAGAGGGCATATGTATCTTGTTATTTAGAGAACTATTGAGATTTCAAGGGCAACTACTTTCATTTGAGTCCTGGTGATAAAAGCATGCATAGTGCAAAACCAAAAGAGCAGGCCAGTGAGATGAAAAGACATTCTCCCATTGTCTTTAAAGGATTCAGACATAAAACACTTCTTTGAATGTGTGACATTAATAATCAGTCTATCGTAGTTTAATCACCCAAATGAAACTCTTCAGTGGTCTTAAAAATCAAAAGGAAATCATACAGTGGTCTGGAAACATTTTGTGCCTTCATACAAGTAAGAGAAAAAAAGTAGTATTTAATGTTATGTAAGTTAAAAGATAACTGTGTCCTTGACAGATCGCTGCAGCCGAGTCAAAGCTGCTCTTTCATAAGGGTCAGTGTTGGTGAACATCCTGCACAGTTGCCCAGAGCTTCAGGATGTACTGACAAAGGACATGCATGTACTCAAAGCTCAAATCTGTTTATTCCCTCTGGGGTCTGGAGAGTGATAGCCAAGCAGAGGGAGCCGTTTCTGCCGCTGCAACCTGTGGTTTCTAAGGAAGAGCTGTTTACTCGTCCTTGGCATCGCTCACATAGAAGAACTCTTGTGAAAGTGTATCAGCATTACACAAGAAACGGCTTTCAAAAGTGTTGTACTGCATTTATGTCCAAGAATAAATGGCTGCAGGACTTAACCAAGGCATATTCTCACATTAAACTAGACAGAAGTGTGACAAATACTTAACCGTAGACTTACCTGAAATAATTTAACCTTATTCTATCAAAAAAAAAAAAAACAACAACAACACAAACCTCAAGCTAAACGTGCACACGCCCGCAACTCCAGGAAGTATTAATGAAATTTTGCTATTAAAGAAAATTCAAGGAATGGATTCAAGGAATGTATTGTCATATATATTAAAATGTCCCCAGTGCATTTCCATGTTGACTGGCTGCTGTCCAACATGCATACTTGTACATGTAATGCTGTCAAGATTACGGTTATCAACATAACAACTAAATATTTATATCGAGCATGCTGGTAAAATGTTCAGTGTCAATGTATGTCATTGGTTTCCACTACATTATTCACCTTTTGCAGCTAAACCCATATTAATGTTTGTGGTTAGGCAACTTGGTGAAGGTGAGGGAAAGATCATAGACTTTAAAAAAGTGACAGATGGTGACAGACTCTGAGCACAACACTTTTTCAATCTTTGCCTAACCTTAAACTGTGTTTTTGCAGCCAGTTATATGGGACATGGACCCTTGTCTCGGTGCCATGCATGCGTTTTATAAACCCGTACACTCACCTAGACTTCTTCCCTGCAGCTTCTGTGCAATATAAAGTCATTACACTTACTGGATTTGAAAATAACACAATCCAAGCAGCAATTACATTTCTTACAAAAGGTATTTGGCAAAGCAAATTAGTTTTTGTATGAAGCCAGTTTTAGGTGAGCAACATTATGAAAAGTAGTTTGTTTTGTATTTTGCAAAAAATGAGTGTTTGGAAATGAAATGTGGTGTCTGTATCAGCAATGACAGGGTGCTTTAACAATATGAAGAAATACAGCAGTAAATCATTGCCCTTCACTCCGCATTGCTGAGGAAATGTTCATCCTCTTTTTGCTCATTTTTGCGTCCTGTATCAAATCTGAACAGTGTGTCGGTCGGAGAGCCAGGGTGGCAGTCTCAGCCTCGGTGCATCTCCAGGGAGGACAGAGACAGATCACTTTTAATTACCCCACCGCTTCTCAGAGAGCATGAGAGTAATGGGGATTTAAACAGCTCAGATGGCCACACTCACCTCAGGGAACCCTGAGAGCGACAGACACAAAATATAGCACGACTCCCACAGATGCACCCAGCAGAAAAAAAAACAGATCCTGTGACTTATATAACCATGATGTTGACAGGGGGCACTGCCTTTTTAAAAACTGATTCTATACATGGCGTGGTGTAACTTCATGAAAGGGTGACTGATTGTTCTCAGAAGCGTAGGACAGGATGAGGACGGCGCTGCGTTTCCATGGAGATAAAAGGGAAACTCTGGGTTAGAGCGCAAGTTTAGATTTCAGGGAATAGACACATGCATACCTCTGTGAAAGAGAGCTGTCCGACTCTTTGTTAAGCTTTCAACTAAAGTGGGTTTTAACCTGCGGCTGTGTGAGAGAGTGTGAGGCGGAGATAGGAGCAAGAAAGGGGTGGGGGGGGGCAGACGGACAGAGGGGAGAGCACTGCCAACTGTTCGTATTGGAATAGTGGGCTTGTTACATTTCACAGACGGAGAGGGTCCCTGTTTGCTTTGTAGCTGCAGAGACAGACTGCTGCATGTCCTCTTCAGCCTCCTCTTACCTTGATAAGAGCATTGCCATCTGTTAAAACTCATGCAACTCTTAACTACAAGGCTGCTCGCCAGTTGTTCATCTGCAGGGTTACAATTCAGCACCAAGAGGACCGAACCAACAACCCCGAAAGCTCCAAAAATGTGCTGCAACAGCTGAATAGTTGGGAAAAAAAAGTCTTATCAGCAAGCGCAGCATTAACACTGTGTTTATACCCACTCTGCAATATGCTGTAACAAGTGAAACAACACTGCGTTTCTGATAAGGGGAATTCACCATCATCTGGTTATGTAAAAATAATAAAGGAGCCTCTTGTGTTTAAATCCCTCTGCTGCAGAAGTCCTACTGAGCTTTCCCTCCATGCAAAATGTTATCAACCTAGTGCAAGAAATGCTTGTTGTGACAAAGAGTCTATGCT
This sequence comes from Pterois miles, assembly GCA_947000775.1. NCBI lineage: Eukaryota > Metazoa > Chordata > Actinopteri > Perciformes > Scorpaenidae > Pterois > Pterois miles. The sequence continues at coordinate 19,157,645 of CAMQGK010000052.1, forward strand.
GTCATGAGCCAGCTTTAAAAAGTGAAAAAATGTTTCCTCCTCGTCTCCACATCACATAAGATATTTAAACCAACCCCCTTTTATGGAGAAGAATTAGCTTTAGGACTATTTTTGGAATCAATAATATTTTCTGATCTTATAGTCTCTGATGAATCTACTTTAGCTTTCTTTGGAAACTTATAAGCACACACAGGGAAAAGAAGCAGCAGCGATTTCTTGATGTAGTAGCTCTCCTTAATTGCCTATTGATTACTATGATTCACTGGTACAGAGTGGTTACAGACATCACTAATCGGTCACATTTATTTCAATTTAATTCCTATCTGCCTGTCATGATCAGTGACTGCTGCTTTGTGTGTCTGTGTGTATGGGTGTTCTTAAATCAGTCTGATTGGACTAACTAATGTAGTTATTGACCCTCAAAGGGGCGTGCTCTTTGCTGCATAATGATATACGGTCATAATTCTGAGTGAACCAGATACAGAGAGCTGCTGGACCCAAGAGAAGTCTCCATGTGGGATTCAGACTGAGTTTCATGGAACCCTGTCATCCCAGAGGTGCGGCCATTTAATAGGAGTCTAGAGTGCATCAAAGAAATTAGCAGCGCAAGGACATGAAGCCTTAAATTATTTCTAATTACAGGAAATGCCTCAAGAGGCAGCCAAAAGGCCAAAGACTGAAGGAGAGCTTCTTTCATTTTTATGCCTTGGGTCTGGCGACAGCTGTTATGTATGTAAGTAACGCTATCGGTTAAAGCACACGTGTCAAGCTCAAGGCCCGCAGGTCAAATCCGGCCTGCCACCTCATTTTATGTTGCCCGCGAAGGCTTGCAAAGAATATATTATGCATATCATACAATTCTATGCAGCTTTATAGAAGTATGTTGTCCTTAAACTACGTGTCCCACAACGCATCTCGATTTTGTTACATGTGCACTGAAGCTTCTCAATATCACCGGTTTCCTGCAGCGGCATATTAGCCGAGTAATGGGGTCAAAAAAAAAAATATGCATGGCATCCATGGCATGTCAAAGAAAAGAAAAGTTGATGCAGAGGGAAAGAAATTTCATGAGAGACAGAAAGCGAATACATGTTTGTGCATAATGGAGACAAGGTGGCATGTCTTCTTTGATACGACAGCCACCAAGAGACACACGGTCTGTCGGAAATTTGCTGAAGTTATGCTGCAGCGGGCACGAAGCCACCGGCAACGATAGCAGCTAGCAGCTACTAACATAGCAATAACACACACGGTGTTTGTCAGACGATCGCTATCGTTAATCGGCACACAGCTGACAACCGGCTAAACTAAACTAATGTGTGGTGGAGACTTTAACTGGAAAAGTAGCTGCATGTCTGCGACACTAAACGCAGCACTGTGGCTGCTAACACTCCCAGACGGTGATCTGGGGATGGTGAACGCAGCACCATGGCTGTTACAGTAATGGTGCCTTCAAATGGGGTCATGTTTAATCATATGTTTAATTATTGTATAACAATAACATTATGGGACAAATACCTAAGTAAAAAACAAAACAAATAACATGAACAGTAAACGTCTTTCCTTGACCTCTTGACATTTTTCATCAAGGTCAAGGAAAAGTGGTCAGGAAAAGACATTAGGATGTAATTTTTTATTTTTCGACCGCAGCCTTGGACTTAAGGATGAACTGATTAGATTTTGGTCGTCAAAGGTCACTGTGACCTCACGTCCATCCCTTTCTCATGAAAGCGACATCTATTCTTTCTTTCTATTACATCTAGCACAAACATCCACTTGGACTCAAGTGATTATAATTTGGTGGCCAAAGTTCAAAAATCAATGTGACCTCACAAAATATGTTTTCGGCCATAACTCTAGAATTCATATCTTTATGACAATATCACACAGATGTCTAATAGGATAAAATGATGAAGTGATGATATTTTGGACAGAGATGGATGTAAACAGCAACTTGACTGGTTGGCAGAGGCATACAACCGCGAGGCTGTAATTCTAATGTTCTATTATGATTAAATTGGTCTATGTTGAGCATGCAACATACAAAATTTCTACCATATGCATACGATTTGCAAAACAGAGCAATGATGGATTGCAAACCTACAAATCCAGGCACAAACAAACGTCCCAGTATCAGAAGCAAGCAGCCAGTAATCAAAGGCTCACCATATCCAAAAATATGTCGTCCCCAGTGACATTTCACTGTGACTGGAACCTGCAGTGCTGCCAACATAAACTCACACACAAACACACACACATCGGACGGACGAAAGGAATGAGTCTGGCCTGGAGGCTCCATAAACATGTCAGAGGACATTCAACAGCATTACACACTATTAGGAAGAATTTACAGCGTCAACACGCCTGTAAGTCAAGCGGAGAGAGGAAGAGAGACAGATCTGTCGTTTGTGTTTGAACTATGATCAGTGAGCTGATAAGCTGTTGGAAGAAATTAGTTGGCAAACTGTGATATATAACTTGACTCCAACACCAAACCTGCAGTGTGTCCAGCCCAGTGATACATACACATGCACTATCTCTGGCTTCACTGTGTTAGCTATTTTATGTTGGTTTTTTTCACCGGTTGACCATCAAATAAATTTCTAGGGCTGCAAAGTTAACGCGATTATAACACGTTAACGCAAATTTGTGTACCACTGCAACACGCGAGTTATAGTTGTAGCAGGCTCATTTTTTTTAAAATCTAGACTGAATATACTGGCATTTTATATGAAACTAGAAAACCTAAGGAATCCGTTGGTACCAACCACATTATACCAGCTTGTTGCGAAGGAAACTTATGCTAAATTTTAGTGAGGAAAAACTGGCACGACCATTTTCAAAGGGGTCTCTTGACCTCTGACCTCAAGATATGTGAATGAACTCGGGTTCTACCAACAAGTCTCCCCTTTACAGACATGCCCACTTTCTGATAATCACATGCAGTTCGGGTCAAGTCATAGTCAAGTGACTCAACTGACTCACTGACAGCTGTTGTTGCCTGTTGGGCTGCAGTTTACCATGTTATGATTTGAGCATATTTTTATGCTAAATGCAGAACCTGTGAGGGTCTCTGGACAGTATTTTTCACTGTTTGTGTTGTTAATTGATTTCCAATAGTAAATATATATATACATTTGATTAAATACTTGACAAGTCTCCCTTTAAGGTACATTTTGAACAGATAAAAATATGCGATTAAATTTATGATTATTCGTGATTAACTATTATACTATCGATTGACAGCCTTAGCTTTTACATATTAATCGAATGCAGAATTATGTTACTTTTTCAGCATTCACTGATTTCCAATACAAATGGATAAGTCCTGTATGATGCTCTTAGAATAATCCGCACTATATCTGTCTTTCTTATCTTGGATGTCTTTCCAGAGACAACAAGAAGCTAAATTGAAAACTGGAACTGCTTTATGTTCCATTTGTTTGAAGCAGAGACTGGATCTCTGGCTGAGTTGCTTGTTTAGATGATTTTTCCCCCCTCTCTCTTGCAGAGCCACAGTGCTCAATGCGTCTCCAAGTGCGCACGACCAGTCTGCAGCAGCAGCGCTCCGCAGACCGCTCGCCAGGCATCTGGCTGCTCTGCGTTCATTCCTGGAGGCGCTGCGTTTCGCTCAATCGTCCCCCAACAGGTGGACGAGTCGAGTGGGGAAAGAACATCGGTGGAAAATACACCCTAGGTCTTTCCCTAGGGGGAAACTGGACGCGTTTGCCGAACCAGGTGTAATCCTGCGAGGAAACTTCAATTGTGGCTTATTTTCGTCTCCAGGATTTGTTGCGCGGTGAGCTGAATGCAGTGTGCGCCGCTCTGCGTCTTTTTGCCCCGAAGAAAATAAGATGGAATGGAAGTCGTGATGACCGGATCTGGATGTACTGTGGGGATACTGTCAAGTCTCCAAAAAATGAGAGGGGAGAATGCAGACTAGACTACAAACCAAGAGAAAGACGGACTTGCAGCACCAACACATTAACAAGCAGGGTCCCCATGCAGATCCACACTGCAGCGCTCACATTTGGGGGAAATTCAAGAAGTTGAGTCGAATTAATGTTTTAAAGCATCTGTTTTATTAGTCCTCATGTGGTCTCTGGATATTTTCCAAAGGAAGAACATTGATCTCCATGAGTGAGGTTCCAATGCCCAACATCCCAAAGGTTAGTTGCTGCAATTTAAAATTCATGTTTTGGCTATAAAAGGCTTTTCACGCAAGTAAAGATAAAAGATGTAATGGTGTCTTTAGGACCCCAGTAGGTACAAAGATGAGTCTTCTTTTATTTTCACAACCATTTTTATGTCCATCCATGCAATTCCCAGGAACCTTTCCTCATACACAAACAGAAATGAAACCGTCAGGATCTCACCTGTGAGTGTACACATGGCACAGACCTGTTGTCATTAATAAGTGAATCCTGACAATTTTCTGATTGTTTTACTGGCATTGCAAACACAGGACAGGCTTCTGTAAAATGGGCTTCACGGTCTGCTGGAAAGCTCATCTGAGCATTGTGTGCTGTCTAACCAGTGCAATCCTTCAGAGTAAAAGACATTTAGCTCAACATATTTCCTACCATTACAATTTGCATAACTAAACAGCTCAGATTTTGTATTTCTATGTCATGTATTGATTCCAGGGAAGTGTGATTAGGTCACTAGAAGAGGGCCCTCTGCACACTAGGCTGTGTGTGTGTTTCAATAATAGCACACACAGATCATCCACAAATCCTCCTGTACTGGCATTTTTGCTTTGTGGGCAGTCTCACTTTATGTTTTTTGATCCAATTTCCATCCAAAGTTCACAATCAACAATCAACCTAGTGGGGTTTTTTAATTGGAAAAAGCCAAATTTAGAATGACACAATGGTGTTATACAGTAATAACAGCAAAAATATATACCTGGGTGAGATGACATCACCCATATATTAGCTCACAGTATGTGATGACATCAATGATGATATCTGTCAAACAATCACTAAAACATATTCTTTATAAACCTTTAAATCCCACAGTGGAACAGTGACTCTGTAAATCAGACTTCTGAGGACATAACTGGTCATGAAAAACATACTGTAAGAGAAAAAATGTGTTTTTTTAAGAGATGAACGTAATATTCAAATATATTTAAATAATTGTATGATTTTTGCTTATTTATTTATTAAACCTTTAACTAAGAAGTCCCTTGAAATTAATCTCCTTTTCAAGGGAGACCTGCCATCGCAGTGTTAAAAATGCTAAACTAAAGCATGACAAAAACAGACAAGCACAATTAAAATATGTTGAACACTGTTGTTGCGTAACACTTCCTTAACGTAGTGTATGTGCATGTTCTTTGCATAGTGCACGATTTTTAGCCTCTCAAGACTGATATTCAGCATTGGTGACTGCGCTGCAGGGTCCCTGTGTGGCCAGTTCAGAAGTATTTTTTGATTCAAAGTGAAATCGTTACACAAATTGCTATGGCTCTATCAAACTAATGCCTAGGATCCCAGTTGAGGTGTGAAAACCTGCCACAGTACCAGAAGGGCTTTCCAGTAGGAAGAAGTTCTCAGTGGAGCAAATCTGGGGGCGGCAGTAGCTCAGTCTGTAAGGACTTTGGTTAGGACGCAGACGTCACGGGTTCAAGACCCCCATGGACCAAGACCAACTGCTGGAGAGGTGCCAGTTTACCTCTTGGGCACTGCCGAGGTGCCCCTGAGCAAGGCACCAAACCCCCAACTGGGCGCTTGTCAGGAGCAGCCCCCTCACTCTGACATCTCTCCATTGACGCATGTATATGTACTGTGTGTGAACAACAGAGTGTAAAACTGAATTTCCCCACTGTGGGACTAATAAAGGAATATCTTTCTTTCTTTTTATGATGATCTTTGAAGTTCTTTTCCTTCATGGATGGAAATTAGAGGGCACTGTGGAGCATTTTACAGCAGTAAAGTGGCACCTTGAGTGTAAGAGGAGGTGACAGGTGACAAAGGGAGAAAGAATGTTGCTTAGGAACGACAGCGAGTCGCACGTTGTTCCTCTTATATCCACCACTTTGGTATTATTAACTTGCATTTCAGCCATCTTAAATTCCTGCTCCTGCAGCACGTCAGGCTGTGGGAACTTAGCGTTGCTAGTTCAAAACCTGAACAGTCACATTGTTGTTTGCCACATGTTTCAGAAAATGACTGCTCAGATTTTCAACTGGAAATGTATTGTGTTAACTCACTTAACGGGAGCGTTTGCTTTTGGGAATTTGTCTTTCTTGCCGAGAGTTCGATGAGGAGATTGAGTGATACCTCTCTCGTGTCTTTACATGGGGTTATGTTGGCTTTGAGTAACTTCCTGAAGTCTTGTCATCGCTGTGAGGTTGCCAGGCAACCAACGGAGACTCCAGCAAGACTGCGCCAGCCAAGATATGGTAGTGTGAAGCAAGTCACCTCCGTAAAACCACAGCATATCAGTTTTAGCAAGATAACATAGTCTATCTATAAATATTTATTATGTTTTCTCTATAATTTCACTTGAAACTGTTAATTAAATGAGAAAGTACTTTTCAATTATGTATTTAATTCACAAAAAAAGTATACAAAAATAGGCTTTACCATGTGGTTATTTCATACAGACTATTTATTTAATGACTTACCAGAAAACATGCTATATCATGATATATTGTTATGGAGACATGAAATGACCTATATCGGGATAGAAGGGTTTGGCGATATCGCCCAGCCCTACTTTAAAGTTGCTGTTTTGTGGATTTTCTCACCTTTTGACCAAGTCCGGTTAATTCTCAGCAAGAAAGCGAATTAGAGTATCTCCCAAAATTATTATTTTAATGCGTTATTTGAGAATACAGAGCTTTGTGCACACAGCACACATAGTTTTACTTATATTTATGAAAGAAAATGCTGTTTTTTCCTCTTGTTCTTATAAGCTAATTGAGTAGCTGTGAGTGTGTTAATCTACTCATTATTTATTGAATAGAGACACACAGAGGAGAGAAGTAATGAGTTGTCCTGACAGAGAGGAGGGGCATGACGCACTTGAACTCCTTTTTTATATTTAGTAACATGTAACCTTTTCCACTTTATCTTTAGTGTTTTTATTCTTCACCCTCTCCTTCTCATGCATCCCTCTGTTCTTGCCCTTAAATCCCCTCAAGAGCACGAGAAACAGCTAATCCCTTGTTTATATATTTACTTTTTTGGGCATCTGTTCAGTGGGTATAGCCAACTTGCTACTGGTGCTTGTTTTATAATAAGCTCATTGTTATGTTGCATAGTTTGAGGAGATCCAAAGGGTTGCCTCGTTTTTTAGGATTAACTTTTCAAAGAACCAGTTTATAAATGCTACTTATTTATGTAATTGTAACACAATTTCCGCATCTCGGTCAGTGTATTTGTAGATCTCACCGCTGCCAGTTTCCAGAGATGTTGATCGTTGCCTAGTTAGGAGACGATCACTGCACAGTGTCACTATGAAGGCTCGTTTATGTGAAGCTGTGCAGCCAAAAGTACTGGAAGCTCATTTTGCCGTCACCAGGCAACAACGGAGTCAGCTGATGCCGATCAATTAGCGAGCATCGCTAATGACATTAACTAAAGCCATTAGTAACTCAAGAATTAAAGATCTTTCCATCTGTTTCAGCTGCGACACCTCAAGCCTGATGCTGAGTATCATGACGTCTCTCAGGAGGAGCATCCACTGCCAACGTTTCCTCTTTTTTCCTCGTTAAGCTTAGATTTACCTGATAGGACAACAGAGAAAACAGTGCAGTTACATGACATTGCCATTTTTGTCCAAAATCAATGCAAGACAGGTAATTCTGAAAAACATGAGGCACTTGGAAAGCAAAGCAATAAAAGCTCCGAGGTCACTAATAGATCCCTCTCACTGCAAAAAAAAAAAAAAAAAGCATAATGAGCGACGAAGGTCAAGACCAACATGTGTCTTCTTCCTATAACACCTTTTGTTTCTGTCCCCTCCAGTGTGAACTCCCCCAGCTTGGCAGCAGCTGTAGCCGTGTTTGCAGAGTGCTGGTGAGCTGAAGCCCAAGGAGATGTCACAGCTGTACTACCGGCGGACTGACAGCTCCTCGTACCGGGACCGCATCCCGCTGAGAATTGTGCGGGCCGAGTCGGAGCTGTCGCCTTTGGAGAAAGCCTACCTCGGAGCTGTGGAGAAGGGGGACTATGCTAGTGTCAAGCAGGCTCTGGAGGTGTGTGTTTGTATATAATTGCATGGAAGAATGGATAATTTGATGGGTAAATGGATGAATAAATACAGCCACTGAAACCTTAAATTATGGCTGGATGAATGGATGGAAATTAAAGCCTTAATCTAATTGGATTGATTTAGAAAAGATTAGAAGATTTAGGGGTGACGTGCAGCCACGATTATCCTCTTCTTGTTTCCAATAACATCTGGGGCCTTTATTTATTTACCTTGACAGGTGTCAGACCTTTGGTAGACACAGAACACTTCCAGACACCAGCTGTTCGGTAGTCTCACAGTACCTGGGGTGCCCAAAATGATGCAAAAATCACCCAAAACAAAGATAGAGCTCATCACATAGCAATGCAGTTAACATTACAATGCAATAAGGCAAGAAAAGTCTCATCTAAAAGCCACATGATGCTGCTCAAATTTTCATGATTGCCTTTTTAGGTCTTTAGCCTAAAATGTTGCTACTATAACCAACTAATGCCAGATGTGGCCGATCGCCAAAGATATTTTAAAAAAGTACACCAACGATTTAGCATCGCACTCCTACTGAATAACATTGCTGGACTCACAATGGGCATTTTTTTGGAGCAGAATCAGATACATTGTGTTTTTTATTCCACACATTGCTCTTCCATGTCAAAACCATGGATGTATAAAGAGAAATGGACACAGCGTTGGAGGCGGGCTCTGTTCACTCTTATGAAAGTTGCTCAGTGGTGCATGAAGTCAGTGAAATGATTGGAAATGTACCTGGAGTTTCTGAGTCTTCCGGGTCTTACTGAGCCCATGTGTATGTGTCCGATATGCACAGTAGCTTCCACTCTGTTGCATGACTCACAGGGTCCCACAGTCATGGCTTGTGCTGTCGTCACAGTGGGTCTCCATCGATATAAACAGAGGAAGGATATAACTCTGGATTCTGCCATTACTGTGTTTTGCAACTTTTAGGACCTAATGATTTAAATAAGGACTATTAGAGTGTTCATTCATCTCAAAAAAAAAAAAAAACTTCAGGGACACAGAAGTTGTAGTACCACCGTTTGGCCAATATGACCATGATTGGATCAGCGACTGGTGCTCTTCCAGGGGGCTTTGTCAAACCGTTGTTCCTACATTACCCACAATGCAACTCAGAGAGTTCAATCAGAGATTCAGGTGTGTTGTGCTAGTGTAGCGGCTAACAGCCTTGAGCGGTTAGCCTCAAGCAGAGACGAGGAGCGGCCTACAGAGCTTACTTCCTTTTAACTCCACACGTCCAGATTTTTTTCATTTTCAAACATGTACTCTTCAGCCCCAAACACAACATCACTTGAGGCCATGTATCAGATTTCATCATGTCAGGAAAACTCTGTAGACTTTTGAGTTGCTCTGTCAGATCTCAAAGGTGTGAGGATTTAACATTTCCAGAATCAAAATCAATGTGTATTCTGTGTCCATGACTATTTTCTCTTCTAATCGTATACAATATATTCTTTTAAAGACGACCTCTTCAGCGTGTTATATAGTTTTTTGTGCATGTAAATGGTCTGCAGAGTTACAAAGCTCACGCCAAAGGGAGTTACTCTCCTTCACAGAACTGCTGCTCCTGAAATGGCTGAAATGCCTTGATTGAAGTCACGCCTTCTCTTCTGTAATGTGTTGATGTCGCCAAGTAATGCATTTGCATATTACCTGCCTAGCGGCCAGTTTGGCACGCCCTCAAACAAAGCTAGTGAGAGCGGAGCTGGAGTGAAGTCCGAAGAGTTTGGTTTGGTTGACCAATCACAACAGTGGGCCAGCTGACCAGACAGAGGGTGAAAAGAGATGCTGCAGCACAGTATGAGAAAACTAAAGCATTTTTTGAACATTTAATCATTTTAAAAGGTTCTAGTTAAAACCTGAAATACAATGATGCACCTGAAAATACGCAAAATACGTCTCCTTTAAACCAAGTCCCAAAATACCTCTTGAAACAAACTGGGACATTCAATCGCACCTTTATTTTTTCCAGGAGGCAGAGATCTACTTCAAGATCAACATCAATTGCATCGATCCTCTCGGCCGAACGGCTCTGTTGATTGCCATCGAGAACGAGAACCTGGAGATCATCGAGCTCTTGCTGAGCTTCAACGTCTACGTCGGCGACGCCCTGCTGCACGCCATCCGCAAGGAAGTGGTGGGAGCTGTGGAGCTGCTGCTAAATCACAAGAAGCCTAGTGGTGGCATGCAGGTGAGGACGGGGACTGAGGGTGGAAGGAGTTTTAAATTAAGAGTGCTTTATTCATGAGGTAGCAGTGTGTCAGTGTGCAGGCAGTGAGCTGCTGACAAGGCCAGGGGGATATGAGGAGACAAACTAGGATTGTTGACATTTACTTTTGCTCCAGTTTATAGTTTTTCCTGCTTTTAGCATCAATTTATTTCTGTTTTTGAAGCTGATAAAATACACCGTGTTTGATTGTATTCCTGTTTGAAGGAACCTGTGCCAATTTAGTGTGTAAAACCTTCTTTTATTGATCAGTGAGGTCAAAATGCACATGTCAAATCACTGAATGGTTCTGTATAGAACGCAGTGAAATACTGGTACTCATTGTGTAGTGTCTGCATGTAGTTGCCTGGAGCTTTTTATACCATCTAAAATAATTGACCCAGTATTGTTGGCAACAACATAAGCTGACACTTCAAAAAGCTGTCTCCTTGTTCTGTCTTTTGGAAAAGGAAACAGTTCTTACAGAGAGAGATTTAATGAGCACTGAGAGGAAATGTTATGTATATTTTATCCAGTGTTACAGTATATTCATTTTAATCTTGTGAGGGTTCAGATTAGCTAGAGGATGCTGCAGTTCACTAACAAACAATTAATTAACAAACTTCTAGTCTTTCAGAAGTGCCCATTTAGAGCCTTAATTGCTGTAATCAAAAACAAAATACAGTCTAATTGATTTCAGATTGGTGCTCCTTTGTGCTGATTGCTCTCCACTCAAGGAGCGTTTTTCTTTTACTAGATTCTGCCACACATGGACTGCTGCATACACTGAAACACACATGTACATGCTTCGCTTATTCTCCTCCTCTCTCCTCAGCAGTGATGCACCGCAAACCACAAAGGAACAGATGTTTTTGGCTTCATCGATCAACTGAAGGCGGGATGTTATTGCTGTTCTTGTTGTGTCCTGTTAGAGGCTGTGCATTTCTTTTTGATAGCACAAAGTGAAATTGTGGGGAAAAAAATGGGGAAATGAAAGGAAAAGGAAGCATACATTATATTAGGGAACAAAAAAACACACAGGATAGCTCAGGCTTGTTTGTGAAACGGATGTAGGGGGGAATGAGATACAGTGGCCAAAAATATCCCATCCAAACCTCTCAGCTGTGACATCTATCAGCCACCACATTTCCATTTTATCTTAACGTCTTTCATAAGATAGTGCCTCTTCCCATCAGTGCCTGGTTATGTTTTAAAATGGGGGCGCAAACTTAGAAAGATACATAATAAGAGGGGGCCTGAGGATGCTCTCCCAGAAAAAAAAATGTAATTTTAAACAAATTTACTGCATTTCTACTCTATCTAACCTCTTGGATTGTCAAGAACCAGCCACCTGCACTAGTCTAGATTAGTTAGATTGAGGGTGCTGTGAAACTCTTGGTTAGTCTGCTGTTGGTTAGTCTTGTTAGTCTGCTGGTGAAGAAGAGATAATTAACCTGAGATATTAAGGAGTAACTTTGGGATATTTCAACCTGGACCCTATCTTCCCATGTTTAAGTGTCTAACAGACTAATGGAGACAACAATTTCTGAAATTGGTCCAGTATTGGGGGAGAGCGCTGTAGACGGTGGCTGCTCACAGGCTGCTATATGACGCTAATGGAGCAAGCTGGCTTCATCATTTAAATCCACTAAAAGTGCTTATTTTTGCCAGGCAGGCTCTGATTGTTATTATAAGAGTCTGACAACGTTATGGAAAGAGTTTCGATCAAGGAGAAGTCTCACCCTGAAATCTAGCGAGGTCACGTGTTGCCGGAAGACAACGGTGGACTACAGCGACGTGAGTTCGTTATCTTGGAGCACAGAAAGTGTAGCTTAGTGTTATCTAAAAGATTTTCAGTGTCATGGCTGAGTATTTAGATGATTTTGACCACATGGATGAGGTCTCATATTTGATCTGATCATTTGATTTATTTCACTGATGCTATTTCTGTTTCTGCTCATAATAGACGACTTCAAAGTGAAACGTTTCTTAAATAGCCTACAGTACAGTACGCCTCAGATCTTGTCTTAAATGTGACTTGTGCATTCACATCTATTGTCTTTTATCCATTTTTTGAATCAAATGAAATCTATAATTGGTTCTGTGGATGAAAATGTCAGTTGGTCAGTCAGTCCACCACTTTGGTTCAGACGAAATTATCTCAACAACTATGGGATGGATTACCATGACATTTCACACAGATATTCATGGTCTCCATAGGATTGATCCTAATGATTTCAGTGATCCCTTGACTTTTCTCTTTAGCGTCACAAGCAAGTTGACCTACTTGGCTTCAAGTGAAATATCTCAACCTATTGCTGGATTGCCATGTAATTAGTCACAGACAGGCCTGTTTAAGGTCAACACATTCTCACTCCCAACTCATCAAATGCCGCTGCTTGGTCAGTACCCCTCGGCATTGGAGACAATGCACAAAATACCCCATAAAAACGTGGGAAAATAGGGTCCAGGTTGAAAAATACCACTTACCCTTTAGCAATAATAGGGGGAAAATAAAAGTTTGGCTTAACAATCGGTAAATAATGGTGGACTCATAAAAAGGTGCATTTTATGTTGCATTTGGAAAAGTTGAACTGTGTTTATGTGCATTTATCCTCCACTACATCCCAAATAATAAAACCTACAGGAGTAATGCAAGTAATGAATACAATGTAAGATTATTTTTAAAAAGACAAAAAGTGGGGCTGCAAAACTATCACTTTGCTTCCGCTAACTGAATAATGGGGAGTAAGGAGGCATTTGGTCCACTTGCTCCAGTGCTCAGGCGTCCATGCTTCTTCCCATCACGAGTAGATTGTGAAAATAGATCACATCAAATTTCCCCAAGAGAAGCTCATTGATTTTATTAAAAGGCTGTCAAGGAAAAGTGCATCCTGTCTCTTGCCAGTGTCAGTGATTTATTAATAAGAAGGTTCATTTATGCTTTGCCGGAATCGTGTGTATTTGTCTTTCTATTTCGCCGGCTGTCTGAATGATGTGTTTGTAATAATCTTGCAAGTGTGGTGGCTTATTTGTTTTCCACTGAGGAGCGTATTGGATATCAGCGTTTTTAAACAGCTTCATGCATTATCCTCTGAGTGCTGATATGCATCTGTTGGAGGCACAAACGCTGGAGCTCACAGTGTTTCTCAATTATAAGGGCCTTCGGGTGCTTCCGTGTTTTGTTCTTTTTCTGTCAGTCTGTTCATAGTTTTGCTCATTGTATTTTGGGATCGCTGCAACCTACATGTGCACATAAAGATAGTTACATAAGGAAATCCCTCTTCTTCCTACATGTAACACAGTAAGCATAATCATGCCTGCCTGAATCCACAAAGAGCTTATTTTCCGCAGTGTCATTCAAAAACAGAGCTGCTCGCTGTCCCATTTTATTCCAGCTTTATCTAAGCAATGTTTGTGATGTTGGATGACAGGTGAAAACCAGTGGGGAGGCTCAAAAAGGAGCACAGTGAAATAAACAAGGCACACTAAAGATGCAAATTTTAATCAATGTGCTGACGGTGGATGCCTCATTCTGATATGAGTTACAAATATGCATTACACGGACAAGTGGGCTATAATTTCATGTCTTTTCTCCACTATTATCATTACTTCACATCTAGCAGCTCACCCTTCTCCCTCTCCGTGCTTGGGCACAGGCCAAGGCTTGTTTGATGTAGATTATTTGATGTCCCTCCTCCTCCCACGTGGAGAACAGAGTATATAGCTTATTAGATCACCCTCTGCTGCGAAATACAGTATGACCACTCCCAGACACGGCTCTGTGCTGCTCTTTGGAGTTGCTGCTGCACTGTGACTGCTCTGAGAGCAAAGTGTCCACATGTAAAATGACTTTTGGGTGCAATATGGATGATGAAATCTTTCTGAAAATATGAACCAATCCCCTGGATAACACTTCTTCGCATTTTGTCCCCTAGAGACTTGTGGTGACACAGACTTTCACTGATGCTATTTCTGTTTCTGCTCATAATAGACAACTTTAAAGTGAAACGTTTCTTAAATAGCCTACAGTACAGTATGCCTCAGATCTTGTCTTAAATGTGGCTTGTGCATTCACATCTATTGTCTTTTTGGAATCAAATGAAATCTATAAATGGCTCTATGGATGGAAATGTCTGTCAGTCAGTCCACCACTTTGGTTCAGACGAAATTATCTCAACAACTATGGGATGGATTACCATGACATTTTACACAGATATTCATGGTCTCCATAGGATTGATCCTAATGATTTTGGTGATCCCTTGACTTTTCCCTTTAGCGTCACAAGCAAGTTGACCTACTTGGCTTCAAGTGAAATATCTCAACCTACTGCTGGATTGCTATGTAATTAGTCACAGACAGGCCGTTTAAGGTCAACACATTCTCACTCCCAACTCATCAAATGCTGCTGCTTGGTCAGTACCCCTCTGCATTGGAGACGATGCACAGAATACCCCTCTTGTATTACTTTTGGATGTGCCAGGGATGGCGTCAATACACACTTATTACATGCATAGGGTTCTTTCAAAATAAACTTCTGTTTCAAAAGAAGTTAGGTATAGGTAACACAACCACTTTGTCACGGTTAGGAAACACTCATGGTTGACGTTAACTTCACTGACTAACACCTCACAGGACTGACGATACTAACGATTCATGTGACAAAATAAGTCAATGTTAGTTTTAGTGCCACACAGGAAACAAACAATGGTCACCTGGTTGGAAGTCTTGTGTTTGTTTGACCCATCCACCTCACATCTTGCCCACCTGTAGCGGACTGTCACACTATTAATAGTATGGTGGCTGTGGCTCAAGGGTAGAGTGGGTTGTCCTCTAATCGGAATGTCAGTGGTTTGATGCCTGGCTGTCTGTGGGCACAACACTGAACCCCAAACTGTGCCCGATGTTAGTGGGTATTTTAGATTAGATCCTGATAGACAAAGCTGGCTCCTTGTATGGCAGCCTCTGCCATCACTGTGTGAATGTTGTGAATGGGTGAATGCTGACGTGTAGGGTAAAACGCTTTGACTGGTCAGAAGGCTAGAAAGGTGCTCTATAAATACACTTCCATTTACCATTTACATCACTTGCTCTGACTATTAAATAACTCTTAAATTGGAGTTAGTTGAGAGCTCTGGTCGCCACATAGGGTACCTCCGTTCGTCGGTTTCCGATGCTGAGGGGCACTGCAGAGTGGGCGGTTTTTGACGAGGTCTGAGTCAGACCAGGTTTCCATGGTGTATGTTTTAATCTGAATGACTTCGGTGATCCCCTTACTTTTCATCTAGCGCCACCAGCAGCTCAAAGTTTTCACTTATTCAGTGAAATTTCTCAACGTCTGACGAATGGACTAACACAAAATCTTGTACAGATGTTCATGGTTCCCAGAGGATGAATCATAACGACTTTGGTGATTCCCTGACTTTCACTTCACCCTGACTTTCATATTTATTTGTTTTGATTAAATATGCCCTGTAAGCATGTTGGCAGACCTGTGTTAGCATTAACTCACAGCACTGCTGTGTCACAGAGACACTAGCATGGCTGCACTCATACTTTTCAATGGGATTTTATTACAGCTCCCCATGATGGGAAGATTTAAGAATTAGATATCAAGCTTAAATAAATTCATAATAATTATATATCCTTTATGTGGAATATGGCCCTATAAATGCATGCATACAGGAAAGTTGGAAACAGTGCTTTCAATCGATTTACAGCACTGTTTAAAGTGGATCCAGTTATAGTGGGACTGACATAAAAGCTCTCACAAATTGAGCATTTCTCACATGTCTTTTGTCACCTCACTTGTTGGCCTGTCACTGGGTTTGTCTTCTCATGCAGAAAGCTGCCACTGAAAAGCCTCCCGCTACGCACTGATTTTCAGATGAGAACACTTGGTTGTCTCTGAAAGATCAATATCATCATGTTGTCAGTTTTGTCAGCTTTCTCTTTGTCCATCAGTAATACAGTCAATTTTGCTATCAAGGGTTTAGGTCAGTACAAACCCTGAGTATTAATTAGGACAATTTGAATATGTGCGTTAGTGTAGTGTATGAGCACACTTGCCAACCTTGAGATCTTAAAAACGGAGATTTCAAAATTAAGCTACATCTTTAGGTCCTCAAAAAAAGAGTTTCAGAGACTTTTTTCCTGCTTTCTGGTGACATTTAAAGGATGAAAATAACAAAATAATAACTATACTGCAACAGCATTTTTATGTTAAATAAAAAAGCTTTCTTCTGCGTTACATATGCCAGGAAACAACATTTGGTGTTGTTGTCCAGGTAACAGTAGACTTTTAGAGTTAAAGCGCTGATAGGTTGTGATAATGAAAAGAAATACAGATGTGAAAATTTGTCAGAAATTGGGATAAATATGGGAAAATTGTGACCCTGGGGAGAGGGCAATGAAAAACTGGTCTAATAAATGGACATGCCATCGAGTCTTGAGGCTGGTTGTCCCAGGAAAATGGGGACAGTTGGAAAGTGTGTACATCTGACACAGGATTTATATTAAAATGATTATGCCATATGCCAACATATAAAATCAGCTGGTAAAAACCAAACTGCACTGACTACACTCTGGCTAGCTGGTGAGATAGCCACAGCTAGCTTTAACTAATGCTAATTCACCCACTTTTTGGTTATTGAGTTTAATATATGACAGAAATAAAGCAGTGGCTAAAACCAACTAGAAAAGCACTCGGAGAGCGCAGACCTCCGCCAAGCACCATAGTTTCCCCCCATATTGTAATTCACTCCAAAATAAAAATCCTACATTTTTTTTAGATTCCTTGACCATGAAAACATACCCTTACCAAGTGGATTTAAGTTTATATCATTATTATTTGTTCAGAAGTTATTAATCTTCTTCTTCTGGATCTATCTCCTCAAGTATTAAAGCTAGAACAAATTCGTTGACATACTGCAGATGCTGAATTGTCTCAGCTACACGATGCCGCTTATTAGAAATCTCTACCTCTAATATTAAATGCACAGTAGGCCAAAATGTAAGAGTACCCCCATTGTTTATATAAATTGCTATAAAATCCGCCATCAGGATCAGATCTGGATCAGCCTTCGGGATTTGATAGAAGTACACATTGTAAATCCCTGAGTCAAATTTCATGAGCTTTGGGCAACAATTACCAGAGATATTGAGATTTTTGGGTCCCATTTACCCCAATGTTAACGAAGATTTCAAAGTGATCCAGAATCCAGGATTTCTTCCGGATCACCCCCAAATTTAAATTAGTTCTTCCTTTTCACATTTTTGACACACCCTGAAAATTTCATCAAAATCCGTCCATAAGTTTTTGAGTGATCTTGAACACAGACAAACAGACTCTTCTAACTTCAACTAGCTTAGCAGTGTAGGAAACTGACACATGATCTGATGCAGTAAAGCTTCATTTTAATCACACACTTAAATCTTTAAATTAATGTCTCTTACTAGTTAAAATGTTCAAATGAAGAAGACTGCTGAAACAACACATTTTTTTAAACTTTGTTTTAGACACGGTTTTACAACTTTACAGCTACACTAGTTGTGTAGTTACAACAAAGAACATATATTGATAAGAAGTGAGAGTCTATAGATTTTTTTTATTGCAACATCAGCGTCCAGTAGCAGAGCTACGCTTCCACCGTTTTGGACTGAAAGCAACTTCCGGTCGCCAGTAAAACGTCGACCTACGAAGTGCTGCACAACAAACATAACAAAATTATTTCTATTCTATTGTCATATTTCATGTATTTGCTGAAATGGCCTGTGCTGAACAATAACAACACTATAAATACTAGAAACTATTTATTCACTTACTAATTAAACCTTTTTGCCCGGCGATGGACATAAATGGAAGTTTAAAAAATCCAACACACAGATTTTTTTTGTCTCTTTGCTTCTTTATTGGTTACAGTATGTGTTGTATGCTCTTTCAAGGCCCTAGACTCTCATGTCTTTAATAATAGTCTTAGTAAAGCTCTCTGACTAGAGCTAGCCTCTTATTCCCATCAGTCCTCCATCTGCATCGAGTTGCTAAATAGCTGCTAACCTATCACATGTTCATCCTCCAACGATTCTCTGACTTTCCTCTTTCTCTCTGTCTACTCCCTTTCACTCTCACCACAGAATCAGATAATAAGCCTTCAATTAAAAGAAGTGAAAAAGGGCCGGCTTACTGCTCTGCAGCCTGCAGCTGAGCGTATTCCCTCTGAATGACATGGGAATAGCAAAAGGGCTTATAGCTGGAGTGGGTGATAAGAGGGATAGGTGGAATGAGTTTCGCTCTGAGCATAATGATTCTCTGTGAAATGTGTGAAATACTGATGTTTTTTTACCACACTGTGGTCTATACCCTTTAAAAGTGGTTTCGATACGGATGACATTTTGTCTGCGGCTTTGACCGAGGGCGTCATTTCTTGCTGGCATTTGAACTGTTTTCAGCGCAGCTGCCAAACGAATGTCTTTCTTGATTCTGCTTATTCCATTTAACTTCAATGTAAACACCTTTGACCCGTACTCTGAGGTGAACAGAAGATCTTTCAGGCCCTGTTTTTAATCAAACCAGCACTGTGCATTGATCATGTCAGTTAAACCTGAAAGAAGGAAAAACAACTCTGAAGACTATAAACTGGCAACAGATCACATAAAGCCAAATGTGCTGCTCCGAGAGCTTCATGCAATACGTGTTTGATTAAAGCTTTTATTCTCTGCTCTCCCCTGAAAGGTTCCTCCTATCTTATTGGACAAGCAGTTCTCTGACTTCACCCCTGACATCACTCCCATCATCCTCGCTGCACACACCAACAACTATGAAATTATCAAACTTCTGGTGCAGAAAGGTGTGTCTATGCCGCAGCCGCATGAGGTGGGTAAACCATTTGTATGTTGTTGTTATCACAACAACACCATACATATTGCCAAAATCATAACAATTGTTCTGGGAGCAAACAAAAGCCTTGTTTGCAGACAGATTAAAATTCAGTTTTGGTGTTAAGAAAGTGTTTTATGAGTCAGTCAATAGAATCGACTCAGAAAATAAACCTACTGGGATTTTTACTCAACAGCAGCACTTTGTAATTTGAGTAAGGTAATTACTTGGTATACAGTACAGTATACATACTATTAAAGGAACAGGGTGTCACATTTAGTAGGATCTATTGGCAGAAATGGAATATAATATTAATAAGTATGTCTTGACAATAGGAATTATTGTGTTTTTGTTAGCTAGGAATGTGCCGTTTATATCTACATATGGACGCCGTGTTTCTACAGTAGCTCAAAACAGACAAATCAAACACTGGCTCTAGATGGGTCCATTCTTGTTTTCCCCTTTTCTTATCAGACACCATAGTTTTCTTACATGCTTAGCCAGCCCGGTCGCACAAAAACCATATGAATGACGTGCAATAAGAACGCCGCTCTAGCTTTTGGTGTGCCAGCTGTACGCCAGGTAATCTGTACAGAGTCCAATGTAAATACATCCATGTAAATATGTTACGATCAGAGCCTAGTGACGTAGAGTAATAAGTGAGAAAGACCACTTCTGGCTGGTGAGAGGGGACATAGATGGGTCCAACAAACACACGATTTTCAACCAGGAGACCAGTGTTTTATTTGCAAGTTACTTTAGTGTGTCACATGTTTTGACATTCATGAAGTGTTTTCTGTACTTATGTTGTTACTGTACATATTTTGCTCAGTTAACATAGGCTATTTATTTTAAGCCCAACCATGATGTTTTCCTAAACATTACCAAGTTGTTTTGTTGCCTCAGCCTAACTGCGGAGGTTATCATAGTTTTGTTGCACGGCATCCAAATGATAAGCGAGAACCCTAAAATGCATCCTCATGACGCCCGAAATGTCCCTGTAATGTTGTGTCATTAATACGCCTTCTCATAAAACTGGGCTGACTCACCATACGGAAGAAATGTAAGATGGTTGCAACCTCACCACTAAATTCCGCCAAATCCTACACACTGCACCTTTAAATATTTGACTTAATCGTAAGTAACTGACAACTAAATTTAAGTTGTTAATGTTTTCTGATGCTGTTAAAGTGCATGTGTGTTGTTTAGATTATGATCAGCTGACTTGAGATACAAAAAACACAGAAAAATGCTTATTTTTTTACCTGCAATTGAAAATCTTCAATATAATGTTTAATGGACATAATTTATAGGTCAAAAACTCACTGATTAGGCCTTTAGCATCTCAATACCATACCCAGACATGACAGTATTTAGTTGACATAATGGATGCCATGCTTGCATCGCAGGACTGAAAGCCTGATCTATTACTGGACGTTGAAAGGCCTCAAATGTGTCCATGCTTTGTTTGATGTTGCAGGTGCGCTGTAACTGTGTGGAGTGTGTGTCTAGTTCAGATGTGGACAGCCTGCGGCACTCACGATCCCGCCTCAATATCTACAAAGCGCTGTCGAGTCCCTCGCTAATTGCGCTCTCCAGCGAGGACCCGTTCCTTACTGCATTCAGGCTCAGCTGGGAGCTGCAGGAGCTCAGCAAGGTGAGGAGCATCCTTTGGTAGGATTTGATTTGCAGCACGTTGCATTAATTAACCTCTCTGTGCCCTTTCATGATACCATTAGGTGGCATTCAATGGCCTGTCCATTTGTTAGACCAGCATAAATATAAATTACTCTTGGTAAATGTCATTTGATTAAAATAATAATGAAAAGGTTTGAGCTATAAAAAAATAGTAATTATTACAAAAACAAGATCCTTGCCTGCTATAGTTCATGATATATCCAGATTAATTATTATAAAACCCAAAGTTCATGTGACAAAGACAAATCAAAATATCAGATGCTTTCATGACACAAAATTCCCAAAGGCAAGATTTAATTTAGAAATCCCACTTCCTAGACCTGAACTCTGAGACTCTGAACTCTCCTGAGAGTTTCCTTAAAGGGGACCTAGTATGTTTTTGTTCTTTTTCCCTTTCTTTTAGTGTGTTATATAGTTTTTTGTGCATGTAAAAGGTCTGCAAAGTTACGAAGCCCAAAGTCCACGTCAAAGGAAGTGACTCTCCCCAACAGAATCACTGCTGCCTGAAACACCTTGATTTAAGTCCCTTTGCTCCATAACGTGGTGATGTCACTAAGTAACACATTTGCATAATACCTGCCTAGAAGTTAGTTTGGCACGCGCTCAAACAAAGAGCGGAGCTGGAGCAAAATCCGAACAGTTTGGTACAGCCGACCAATCACAACAGTGGGCCAGCTGACCAATGAAAGCAGACTGGGCTTTTTAGGAGGTGGGGGGAAATAGTGTTTTTTGAAGATTAAAGCATGTACACACGTTGTAGCTGAACCCCAACAGATAAGTATGCACCTGAAAATAAGCACAATGGGTCCTCTTTAATACTGTATATTGACTTACATTTCAGCTGCCAGGTTCTTGCAGGACTCTTGGTGTTTAGAGATATCTGTATTCTGTATACACCTTTTTAAAGGTGGAGAACGAGTTCAAATCGGAGTATGAGGAGCTGTCTCAGCAGTGTAAACAATTTGCCAAGGACCTCTTGGACCAGACGAGAAGCTCCAGAGAGCTGGAGATGATCCTCAACTACAGAGACGACATCAACTTATTGGAGGAGGAGGGCAACAACGACCTGGCAAGACTCAAGCTAGCTATCAAGTACCACCAAAAAGAGGTAAGCATAACACATAATATTAGTGTATAGGTACAGTACATGGTATTCAGTTTATGATTAAAGACTCATTAACAGCTTTCTGATGGCAAGACTGTGAAAAGAAAGGCTGTGTGATGGCTTTAGTGCCATAGTTTGAAATCTGTAGTTAATTTGATACTCACCCTTACCTTGCACAGCAGCTGGATTCTCACTATGTCAAGATATCACACAAGAATCGCGGATCGCATATCACACGAAAAGCCATCTTGTTAGGCTTAAAGTAATGCATTTGTGACCAGCAAGCCAGATCACAGACCAATCAGCATCCGGTGAGGAGCTGTGGGTGTGGCTTAGGTGTATGTGACGACACGGAGAGGTGCCTGTTTGTTCTAAACAACAATGAACCTCCTGTAGAGGTTAGCGTAGCTGCTGCAATAGCATCAGTTATATAAGAACTGGAGAGTATTTCTTCTTTGAAAGAAGAGCAAAGAACGGCACTTTTCTTGATGGAAAAGATGTTTCTGCTCTTCTCCCAACTGGCTTCGGCAAGAATTTGATTGACAGATAATTCATCCAATCATCTGCTAGGTATTTTTTGTGCCTGCCCTTTTGTAAACAGTTTCCAATGGCGTCTTCTCAGATGACTCTGTTTAACAAACCATCTGACAGGCTCAGGTTACACTCACCCTGCCATTATGTCACAATTAAGACACAACAGTCTTCGAAGGACAAAAACACAAAGATACAGAAAATGTTGCCTCTTGTTTCTTTATTTTGGAGGCTGCAGTAATGAGAAGGAAGCAGAGAATATAGAAAGTAGCACCGAACATGTCTCCATATCTTGAACAATATCGGGTAGTAAGAGCAAAAGAAACAAATCACTGGCACTCACAGATAAAGGGTTTTTATTAGTTTAATCAGGGCAAAAAATGCATGTCAGAGACACTGATGATGATGATTTTAGCTGAAAAATGTAAAATTGTCTTTTTTGCACAGAGTAAACTAAGAAGGACCCTTTATCTGTGAGTGCTGAAGGAAGCAGAGAATATCGTCCTCTTGGCTATCAACAAAATGATGTCTCACACACACCTGCACCTCTCAGTCAACTGCATCTGCCACCTCTTGCTGTGAGCTGTCAGACTCAAATATGAGCCTATTAAATTGTGCAATATATAAGAAATCATCTTGGGTTTTTTTTTTTTTTTTTCAGGCTTCTCCTCTAGTATTGTTTTTCCTTCAGTCCAGTTGCTACATTATTTATTGTACAGCTTGTTGTTGGATTTTAATGCCACAAATGCCAGAGGCAACATACAATGGATGTTGACTGCCAAGCCTGTAGGTCTTTGCTGCACCAAGCCAGCGTCTTCTCACAGGTGTCACTGCCAGCCAACACAAACTGGTGCAATGATGTTAGATTAGCATCAGGTTCTTTTCTGATGGTGCCAGACGCTGCTGGTTTGGATAGGATTTGATCTGTTTTTGCTTTGGCAGCTCACACAGATGACAGATAGGCCAAGCTTGAATTCCTTTACTGAAGCACTAC
The DNA here is from genome assembly GCA_947000775.1 of Pterois miles. Taxonomy (NCBI): domain Eukaryota; kingdom Metazoa; phylum Chordata; class Actinopteri; order Perciformes; family Scorpaenidae; genus Pterois; species Pterois miles. The sequence continues at coordinate 19,181,290 of CAMQGK010000052.1, forward strand.
AGCTGCAAGGGAACACAATGTTTGATTCCATATAGATATTGTAACTGTAGCTGTAGATTCAGGATGTCTACTTCCTGACAACAACACGTAGATATGTAGCTACGCAAAATAGTGTTTATTCAGTCAAGTCATTATGTCACTGAAATGACAACATGTTGCTTGGATCTCTACATACGATGCATCCATTTAAACATACATGCTCTCTAATAGTCTGTAATGTTAAATGCAGAACATGTACAGCACATTTGCGTTTTAATTAGCCGGAAAGCAGGAATTAATTAAGTCTTGATTACTTTGACAGTCCAGTTTCAGTTTCCTGAAACTAGCAAGTAAATTGGATCATTTTAATGAGCAACTCTGTGGGACCTGAACTGCATTTTAAACACATATATGAATAATTATGAGGGAAATGGTTCAAACCGGATAACTCCATCACAACATTCCCTTCACAGTCCACTGATTCCCTGCTTTTTTCTGTTGTGTGATAAACAGTTTGTCAAAGGGTAGAGACATGCACAATTGTTATGGGGAAAAGCTAATTAAAAGGTGCATTTTAAATCTTAATAAGTATATCAAATATGTGCTATTCCATAGCTTTGTTGTTTACTCGTTTCTGATTGGTCAATCACAGTATTTCTTTATAGCAGACCGCCACTATGTATAACAGACCGTTGCTATGGGTGCAATTCTGTGTATGTTGTCTGGCGGACCGTTTTTGTGTCAAAATATTGATTTTTTTTTTTTAAGTAAGAAGCTGTGTAATAAGTGGGATAGGTCATTGGGGTTTATATCACAACAATGACTGGCTCGCTGTACATTATCCCTTACATATACCTTTGGTATGGCTAATAGAGGGTCTCTAATAGGGCTGCAACTGACGATTGCTCTATGCTCTAGTATCTAAAATGCTTTGGATTTTTCTCTTTCAGATACACTCCAAAGATGTTTTAATTGTTACTGATGACTAATATAAGATATGTTTTAGATAATCCATCTGCTGACTCTTGTTATTAGTTAAGTCTGGCTATAATCACTTTTGAGTATTGACTTTTACAGCACCTGTTAAAGCTTAGTGCTGTGGGTAAATGGACTTGCAGTTACAGTATATAGCACCTTCTGACAGTCTTCCAGTCACTCAAAGCGCTTTACACTACATGTCAGCATTCAGCCGAGGATCAAACCGCGATCTTCGAATAGTGGATGACCCACTCCTTCTCCTGAGTCGCAGCCGCAGAATATAATGGTGTCACCAGAAAATCCTACAACTGATGCATGAGCTACTGTATGTTTTTCTGTGTATAACGGAGAATGGATAAGCCCGCTTATAGCGTTGCTAATTTATGGGGTGGCTGATGGCTTTCTCAGGCAACAACAAGGGGGTTTAAATAGATATTACACTGCAGAAGTGTTGCCGCTGAATATCAACGTGAAGCGAATGATTAGGAAGCAGACACATTACTTCCAGGGAGCGTTTTGTAATTCATTCAGCTGTCTTTTGCTGGGAGTTCTGCTCAGAGCCGATGCACTTTTGGAGGCGATTTATAATGCCACTGTTTCTTCCTTCATCCATCCAGTTGTTGAGCATCAGACGCAGGTTGACAGATGAGCATGCTGAATCAAAAAGGATGAGTGGGAGAAGTACAACAGGTGGACACGATGATGGACAGTCTCCTGTCATCTTAGACCAACCACTCAATTGTTAGTGGTAAATCCCTCATTGCACTAAATTGTAAACAATCATCACCTCCTGCTGCGTCTGCCACAACTGTTCGCCACCACGCATTCCCTCTCCCCGGGGGTGTTTTAATTATTCAGCAGATGTCCCAATATGCCCTTCTCCTGCATCCTATCTATAACACCCTTCGATCGCACTGGGACTTTGATGGAGGACAGTGTCTCATGATGTGGCTAACAATCCACCCAGATGTCCTTTTTAAATGATAAATGCTCCAGCTGCCTACACTGGTTAGTCATTTCAAGGTTTTCCGCTGAAAATGTTCGTTCTGTTGCAGTGCATGTTGCAAGAAGTTAACATAGATTGCTGTGGTGTATTTGATGTCAAAATCTCCTTCCTATAAGGTCATTTCTCTCTGTAACGTCAACAAGTGGAAATATTTAATCACGATTAAATGCATCATTGTTTATGATGAAGCACAAATTTATTGCACATTTTGTATCTCTTCAAAATGTACCGTAAGAGAGATTTGTCAAGTATTTAATACTCTCATCAACATGGGAATGGTCAAATATGCTGCTTTATGCAAATGTATGTATGTACAGTATATATTTATTATTAGAAATCAATTAACAACACAAAAAATGACATATATTGTCCAGAAACCCTCACGGGTACTGCATTTAGCGTAAAAAATATGCTGAAATCATAACATGGCAAACTGCAGCCCAACAGGCAACAACAGCTGTCAGTGTGTCACTGTACTGACTTGACTATGACTTTCCCCAAACTGGTTGTGATTATCATAAAGTGGGCATGTCTGTAAAGGGGAGACTGGTGGGGACCCAGAGTGGGTATGATTGGGTATTATTTAGCCTCTTTTGTGTCTAAGCTAGTATGACATGGTTGATACCAAGGGATTCCTCAGGTTTTCTAGTTTCATATATCAGTTTCTTATCTCTAGTTTTAAAACTGAGCGTGCTACAGTGTCTGAAAGATCAATTGTGTCAATGCATTAATGAAATTAGTGGCGTTAAAACAAATTTTATCACATTAACTTTGACAACCTAAGTTATAACACCACACCATGTTATCACATTTAAACATGTTTCATGATATAACAAGACAAATGGTAGGCCTATATTGTTGTAACAGCGTGAAAATTCCTCATTATAACATCTTGTTATAACAATAAACTTTCCACATTATAACATGATACTGGTGCATTGTATTTATCCCGGTGCAGCAGCAGTACACTTCTGTAGGAACCTGCCTTATTCTTCCTTGTGTCAAAACTCAAAAACTAAAAATAAATCCTTTAAATATGTTGATTATCTTACTGCATTGGGAGATTTTCTTTCATTTATTTTGGTGACTTGATGTGCAGATTTATTGCAGAATATGTAGTTGTGTAGTTACTGGTTTTACATTTGCAGTTTGTGGAGCAAATACACTGTAAAGGAGGCTGTGTAAAACTGGACTTTGTGCAAATTCAACCACATAATAACAGTTGTCTTGGCAGCGCTGTGCCATAAGGTGTAACATTCTTTAGTAAACAGTTCATTCAGTCAGAGAGAGGAAACAGAAAATGTGTGAAGTATTACACGGCGTTGAGATTTTGACCGTAGAATTGCTACTCACATGGGAATTTTTGGAAATCTTTTTTTTTCATCTGTCACTAAAATAATGTATGAACACGTACACAAACAGAGGTTTTTAAAGTGACTGCTTTGTGCAATGTGGCAGGTGATCTTTAAGCTTCGAGGCTTATGTGGAAAAAAACGTTTTTGCAGAGAGTGGTTATTATGTTCAGGGCATTTTGTCTGTGGTGTGATCACCACTTATCTCTCTGAGTGATTGCAGACAAACAAGCTTTTATAATTGGTATGACACTCAACTTGAATGTGTGATTTTTTTTTTTTTATAGTACTGGCTGTTGATGAGTGTGAGGGTGAGTCACGTTTTTGACCCTCAGCTGAAAAAAAAAAAAAACTGAAGGACATTTGTCCTCTTTACCCTCTTATGTGTGTTGTGTGCGTGCACCCTCGCTTACATTTTTTAGTTTTGATTCGTGTGTGTTTTTGGGCTTTGCTGCTGCTGTGCGCCCAGGGTTTAGCAACACAATTTATAACGGTCTGAAGAGAAATCTCTGCAGGCTTCCGGTCTAAAGAGCTGAGCTAACAGAGCAGTCTGCGCTTTGATGCGGCAGGAGGCCAAATCACATAGATATGATCAGTAACACAATAAAGTGCAGATTATCCCTCTACCTCCCGGAGGGTTTCAGCAGTGGATTACTCTCATTTGTTCTGATGTACTTGCAAAAAATGTAGGTGAGTACATTGAAGACTCACAGTGTGAACATAGCCAGACGGCCTCTTTACTGTCAGAAATTCTCAGAGGTACATGCTGTAGTTTGACGTTGCCCCCTTGTGATATCTCATAAAAACTGCAATACGGTATTTCATGATGCTTTTTAATGCCTCCATTAAATGGAGATGAAATTGTACTAAGAGGGATAAGTGTTGTGTAGTGAAGGACCATTAGCACTCTTTTCAGTAATTCGCTGCAACACAAAAGAGCCATCTTCACAGTGTTGAGCAATGTTCAGCCTTCAAGCTAGAGTTTTTTTTTTTTTTAAATCAAAAGATAGATAACTCCACTTGTTCCCAATGAAAAAATACTCATGCAAGTTTAATTTTATTTAGAACAGGTGAAATAATCTCCACTAACAGTGTTGTCAGGAGGATGTTGTGCTTTAGGTACTGTAACCTTACTGCAATACTAGTTTGTATGATAAATGTACACAGAACAGTGTGAAGGTGAAGCTGGACATTTTCATGCATTTTGGGTTTCTACTAAAACATGTTTACGTGCTTTAATGTTCAAAAAACAATTTACTTTTCTCAGACTAGCTGTGCTGCAGCACCTCCTGACCCCGCCTCCTGAAAAGCTCAGTCTCCTCTGATTGGTCAGCTAGCTCACTCTGTAGGGATTGGTTAACTGAACCAAACACTTCTGACTCCGATCCAGCTCAACTCTTACATGCAAGTTTTCATGCAAGCGAAGGTGATCAGATTGTGTGGATGATCTTGACAAAAACAAAACAAAAACATGAATAAATCAATGGCTTTACAAGAATGAAAAACTGTCAGCTATATGGAGCAAGCTGTTTTTTATTTTCTTCCTTTGTATTTCAATTGTTATCAAAGCAAAATGCCGCTAAAACCAGATGTAAGTTGTGTGCTTGTCAGTGTGAGTCTGTGAAAGAGGAGCAGAAGAGTTTCAGCAGACCTTTTATGTTGGTAAAGCTGCAGGGGAACCTGTCTTCACACAGATACTGTAAGCACTCTTCTGGCACTTTTGGACATTTGACAGTGGAGAGAGGCAGGAAAGGTTGTAGAGATGCACTTTCCCAGCGGGTCTTAAGACCAGGAGGGATTCTGTTTGAGCTGTGTGAGCAAGCCACCTAAGGCAAATATGACACTTTACTACTGCTGAGTTTTGGAAGTGATTGTGACAGACGGTGGGAGGGTGAAATAATAGAGGTGTTCGACATTTGGACTTTTCCCCCAGGAAAAGGAAATAGAAAGAGAGTTTGGTATAGGAAAGTTGTATTGCTTATTGAATGGATGGTGCAGTCACAGGGGTTTTAAGTGGAAATTTAAATACTACAGCAGCCTGAAAAAGGAAATGAAAATAACCTACTGCATCTGTAAGAAAACAGTGCACTTCACCACAGTCTCCCAATAAATAAAATACACAAAACAAACTAAAACTTCCCATTAAGACTACAGATTTATCTTGTAAAGTAGATAATCTCATTAGGTTTTGAGATTCCATTATCATTACAGCTCGCATGCTAAGACAAATATCAGCATGGATACGTTCTCTAATTATAATGCTAATTAGGTTAATTTCTGACCTCATTAGCATCACCGTCAGTGTTTAATGTGTCATACTGATTAAGGCGAGACATCAGGAAGCTCAAGTACCTCTTGTTTACTCTCATTAGTTAGGAATAATGTTCTGACAAGCGGTGAAAGATGAAAGCTTAAAGAAGGGACATTTTTGTTCATTTCATGAATGGACCTCTGGCTTGTGCCTCCAAAAGTCATAATATCTGTGACAAATGATCAAAGCTATCTTTAAATACATGGAAACAATTCTATCTATAGTTGCTGCAGAATTTAAAACACTGTCTTGTTTTTTATTTTATTATTTAGTGAGAGAAAATACTTCATTATAAGACTAAGATGTCTGCACCCACGGGTCTACCTCAGACTTTGGTTGCAACTTAATGAGGCTTGCCGTTTTGTCTATAATAAGGTTCACGCTCAAAGGAGCCATATGAAAAGAGAAAAAATCAGCAGTAGCTTTTCCCGTTTTTCCTTCACTCTTCATTCTCCCATCATCAGAATATGTTGATATGTCAGTGATACAGTTAAAGCTGCATCATTGATCGTCCCTGTTATCTTAATCTCTCTTTTTTAAAAGGGGTTCCTCTCCTTCTTTACTCATCCTTCCCCTCCTGTATTCCCTCTGCATTTCCCCTCAAGTTTTGTGGCTACACTGTAGTTGAAGTATGGAAATACTGTATGAGCAGTTCTACTCCAGACCCCCGACGCAGTTAGGGATCTCTGGTTCCCATGGTAACGAGGCTGCAGAGTTGGCACCCAACGGTGCCGGTCAGAGGCTCGATGTGATATTTTACTGTGTGTGCCTGCGTTAAGTATGTTTGCATGTGCCCATGCTGCTAGGCTCATTTATTCGATACTGAACAAGTTTGTTTGTTTTTCTTTAAGGGGAATGCTTCCCAGATACCTCTAGATCATCATCCATTTGGTGGAGGCAGTCCCGCCGCACAGCACACCTGCAGATTTGATGCATCGATATATTGGCCTCACTGATCATTTCAAACCTGTACTCTGTTACCAAGTGGTGCAAGGAAATAATTTGATATTCTTTTCATTTTTACACTCACATAAGATATTTATCCCACAGCGATGCAAAACGTTGCACAAGCCAAATAACAGGAAAGAAAACAAAATACTTCCCACATGGTCCAAACATTTTCAATTAATCTTGCTGTGGAAAATACATAAAAAGTTGTCTGTTTTAGATGAACTTTCAATTATATTTAGACATCTCCGGAAGGAGCACTGTGTTATTATCTCAATAAAATCATAAAGAAATGCAATGCAGTCATCTAAAAACTCTCCCCACAGCCTGTTTCCTTTCACTTTTTCCTGTGTGAAAAACAGCCATTACCTGATTTCCTCTTAAAATATCTGTGTGTCAGTGATTACTCTTCAGTTTTTGACACCACCAACACATCCCACTCCTACGTTTGGAGGCTCTGAACTAGATCTTGCTGCAGTTGCTAATTCTGGCGTGTGGTCACTAGGGCATTATATTCTGTGTAAAACCACTAAATAGCCCCAGGCTGAGGATGCTGGGATCATACCTTAGATTAGTGCATGAGGAGCTCTGTTTTATCTCTGTGGATCAAACAGAAGAGTGTAATTCTCCCCTTATCTCTTTTAAGTTTGTAGCTCAGCCAAACTGCCAGCAGCTTTTGGCGTCCCGCTGGTACGATGAGTTCCCCGGTTGGAGACGGCGCCACTGGGCTGGGAAGTTCTTCACCTGTGTCTTCATTGGCCTCCTCTACCCCGTGTTTGCTGTCTGCTACCTCATCGCTCCCAAGAGTCGCCACGGCCTCTTCATCCGCAAGCCCTTCATCAAGTTCATCTGCCACACAGCATCCTACCTGACCTTTCTGTTCCTGCTGCTCCTCGCCTCCCAGCACATTGTCACCACAGAGCAGGACCGGCAGGACAGACAGGGTCCTGCACCAACCACTGTGGAGTGGATGATCCTGCCCTGGGTGCTGGGTGAGTAACAGGGGTGAGGTCTGATGTATCCCAATGACTTTTCCTCTAGCGCCAACATGAGCTTGACATTATGGTTCTGAGCCATGAAATTGCCTCGCACAACGAAGTGACATAACTCTGGTGATCCCTGTACTGTTCATCTAGCGCAGTCATCAAGTCGAAATTTTAATTCGGTTTCTGAAAAATATTGTGGTTTTTCCACCAGCCTCAGCAACTGCTGAACTAAGATGGTGAACATGGTAAACATTATACCTGCTGAACATCAGCATCTTAGCATTCTCATTGTGTCTTGTTAATAAAATTCAAATTCATTCCAGCTAGAGGTGCTCTAACGCCCACTCACCCGAAGCTGCAACCGGATCTCGTGGGAAGGTGTATGAATCGCACGACATTACTAGGACAGTTTGTGTGTCACGATGACGCCGCTTTTCACGTCATTTGTGTGCCGTGCAATAAAACTACAGTAATGTCTGCAGTCAGGTTGAGGAACAAAAACTATGTAGTTATGTTGGGAAAAAGGTCACGGTTGGGTTTAAAATACGTATGTAAACTAAATAAAATACATATGGAACAGTGGCGACTGGTGACTCAGGAAACTGGGAAGGAAAAGAGGAAAACCAACTTCATCTTCTTCTATTTTGTTAAACAAAAGAACACAGATTCAGTGAGACAAATCAGCAAAGGTCTTGTTGGCATTTCTTGATGTAACATATCTGTACTATGGAAACATAAGCACGGAAAATACGTCACAAACATCACTAAAAAAAGGTGACAAATATCACTAACGTAATTTAAAAAAACAAAAAAAGGTCTTGAACACCGGTCATGTGCTTGTTGGACCCATCCACCTCCCTTCCCGCCCGCCATAAGCAGTCTTTCTCACTTTGTATTCAACCTTAGCAGCTCTGAGCGTAGCATATTAACACAGATACGTTTACACTACAGTACACTCAGTGCAGACCACACGGCGTACAAATGACATTCCAAAAGCAAGAACGGGATTCTTATTGAATGCCAAATGCCAAATTATATTCCTTTTCATTCAACTGAGTTTGAAGTTGTCTATGCAGGAAATAAATGTGACTTTTATTTGCACAACCTTGGAAACCTTTTTTAAAAATGGTTGGTAAAATAGGTTAAAGGAATGCATATACGTACTTGTAAAGAGACATAAAGAGCAACAGCAACATATATGAAAAAAATAAAAAAGGTGCCACCTGTTGTAATAGTGCAGTGTCAAGAAGTAAGTTCACATCCGCATACAAACAACTGACCTCATATATAGATACATGTACATATATACAATATGTGTGTCTATATCTACATATGCATTCATATACATATCCATTTAGGCACATTGGCTTAAACATTATCTGTTCTATTATACAGACAAAAAAAAACATATTTACATCCCTTTAGCTGACCTTTATCAACATTATTAATTTATTAATATTGACCTTGGATATGTGAAATGACCTGCCAGCCGATCAGAAACAAGTATTTTTTGCGCCCGTGGTATGAGGATCTAAATCCTGAAGATTTATTCAACAGATGATCAGACAATCTCTGTATTTCTAGGATTCATCTGGGCAGAGATTAAACAAATGTGGGATGGTGGTTTCCAAGACTACGTCCATGACTGGTGGAACCTGATGGACTTTGTCATGAACTCTCTATACCTGGCCACCATCTCCCTCAAGATTGTAGCCTACACTAAGGTAACCAGTCTATCCATGAATAGCAGTAAAATAGACTGGTAGCAGTGTAACTTTCTTGTTTTCCCACTTCAAATGTTTGCCACCCTTTGTCCTTTTCAGTACAGCGGTAGTAAACCCAGGAACCAGTGGGAGATGTGGCACCCGACGCTAGTAGCCGAGGCAGTGTTTGCCATAGCGAACATTTTCAGTTCACTGCGCCTCATCTCGCTCTTCACTGCCAACTCTCACCTGGGGCCGCTGCAGATCTCTCTGGGGAGGATGCTGCTGGACATCCTGAAGTTCCTCTTCATCTACTGTTTGGTAAACAGTTTGCACACAATATAACCACGCACACAGAAACACATGGACTGGCTTAGATTATTGACATCTTTCTCCAGGTCCTACTTGCCTTTGCGAACGGGCTGAACCAGCTGTACTTTTACTACGAGACCAAGGCTTCAGATGAGAGGGGAAAATGTAAAGGCATCCGTTGTGTGGAGCAGAATAACGCTTTCTCCACGTGAGTTCACATAAATCTAAACTTGCTTGCATGTGTAGTGTAAATGCGTGATGTAGTGAAATTGAGCGGTGAAGGAAGAGAGAGTTGTGTTTCAAAATGTTAAGAAATGTTTGAAAACTCAACAAGTTATTTAGATATATACACATATATTTCCCTTGCAGGTTATTCGAGACGCTGCAGTCTCTCTTCTGGTCAATCTTTGGTCTGATCAGCCTGTACGTGACCAACGTGGACGCAGACCATCAGTTCACCGAGTTTGTCGGCGCCACCATGTTCGGCACCTACAACATCATCTCACTGGTGGTGCTCCTCAACATGCTCATAGCCATGATGAACAACTCCTACCAGCACATCGCTGTGAGCACAGATCAAACACACTGCAAACAAAAAGATGCACAAGTGTGTGGAATAGATAGCGTTTGTGTTGGCAGTGCTTTTTCATGTGCCCCATTCTCGGTTTCAGGATCATGCAGACATCGAGTGGAAGTTTGCCAGGACGAAGCTGTGGATGAGTTACTTTGAAGAAGGGGCCACTCTGCCAGCCCCGTTCAACATCATCCCCAGCCCCAAATCATTCTGGTACCTTGTGTGCTGGATCAGGAGGCAGGTGTGCAAGAGGACAAGATCCAAGCGCCCCGAAACCTTTGGAAGTCTCGGAGTAAGTCAGGCATCAAACACTTGAACACACATTTATATGAGTTTCATAGAAACTGAGTTTGTTTGGTTTGAAACAAATGAGAGAATGCACGCTAAACTGGCATTATGTTGCTCTAAGGGCTGTCAAAGTTAATGCAGTAATAACAGGCAAGTTATAGTCAACACACACTGACAGCTGTTGTTGCCTGTTGGGCTTGAGTTGGCCATGTTATGATTTGAGCATTTTTTTTATGCTAAATGCAGTACCTGTGAGGGTTTCTGGACAATATTTGTTATTGTTTTGTGTTGTAAATTGATTTCCAATAATAAATATATATACATACATCTGCATAAAACAGCATATTTGCCAACTCCCATGTTGATAAGAGTATTTAATAGTTGAAATCTCCCTTTAAGGTTCATTTTAAATGTGTTTTTAATTTGCGATTAATCGCAATTAAATATCTTAGTTGATTAATAGCCCTAGTTGCTTTATATCAAATGTAGACCACACAATGTAAATTTCATGTAAATCAGATGTTATGTGTTACAAGGCCTACTTCCTGTTATCAGTAGGTGGCGCTCTGACTATGACTCAATGTTGTCATGTAGATGTCCTCAGGCCTGGACTCTTATGAAGTAGGACAAGTTTGGAGTGGGTTTGACCAAATACAGTCAAGTTACAACAGCTTGTTGTTTAATGTTGAATCGTGTGACTAAGCACGGCAACACTGAATAACTTTTCACTGTTGTACTGACTAAATCTGAAGTAAATTGGGTTTGTTTGGGTATGAGTTTGTTAAAGTACAGAGCCTGGAAATGGCGATAAATACACAAAATGCACATAAAATTCAAAATGGCCAACTTCTCATTAGGTTTAGAGCATGTGATATATATGCCAGTCTTTATGGTTTTGGGCCATATGCAGTGAGACCCACAGACAGCAACGTTTAATATAAATGTGTGATACTGTGAAGAAAAACTAAATGTGCCCTCTCTCTCATCTCTCTCATATCTCCCACTCTTATACTAACTCATCCTCTCTGGCATCTGATATCTGTGCAGAGGCGAGCAGCAGAGAACCTGAGGATAAACCATCAGTATCAGGTGTGTGAGTGAGAGTAACAGATAACACATTCTGCTGTTTGACTGCTTTTCTACATTTTCACTTTCCATCTGTCAATAGAAAGCTTTTGTGATGTCTCGTACAATAGGCCTAACAATTACACCCAGTGGGATGTTCGGCACTATTTTTCTTTGAGAAGCTGCTTGAAGTGTGTTTCCTTTTGCGTGTATAGATTTGTCGTCCTCTTCCGGACTATTAATTGTGAGTTTTGTATCGAAGCAACACTTTCATCCATTTTTAGAGGCCGTTATTGTGTTGAAAGGCCTTTCTTTTCTCACCGATGTAGGAGGTGCTGAGGAACTTGGTGAAACGTTACGTGGCCGCCATGATTAGAGATGCCAAGACGGAGGAAGGCCTGACTGAAGAGAATTTCAAGGTAGCCACAGTTCCTACAGGGCAAAGAATAAGCGGCTATAATCAATACTTCTATATTAACAATCGATCACAACTACATGTATGTGAGATGGGTTGCTCGTGGTGATGAACTCACATTGAATTATCACCCGAGTGATGGTGTTATAGCATCTTTCAGCTCATTGTTTTGGTTTTCCAGCCCACAGTGTTGCTGCTGTGTGCTCTCATCACAAGCAGCTTTAAACATGAAACACTCAGCCGTACCTGCACAGAGCCACAGCGACAGACAGGCAGTCACTGTAGCAACTAGCTGGTGAACATAATGTAACATTTAGCTGCTTAACAGCCAGATATTTCCATCCTCAGGAGTTTGTGGAGACCAAAACCTGACCAAAAAATGTGAATACTGATGTTGCTCTGCAACTTGTGGGTGTGTAAATAGCCCAGTGTTTGCTAACAAGGTAGCCACAGGAGTCAGCATTGTGCCTATAGCACTGCTGCCCTCAAGTGTTCAAACAGTTCAGTTACTGCAGGTTTAAAGTTGCAGCGAGGAGGATTTGGTGGCATCTAGTGGTGAGGTTATAGATTGCAACCACTTAAACTTCTTCCATGTGCCGAGTGTGGAGAAAAACTGTGGTGGCCAACGCAATTTCACAAGGGTGTCGGAAAACTACAGTGGCGTTCAGGTAACATGAAAGAGGCAAATGGCCCTTTCTAGAGTCAGTGTTTGGTTTGTCCCTTCTGGGCTACCATAGAAACATGGCAGCGCCACATGGCGGACTCCATGAAGAGGTCCCTCTTCTATGTGCTGTAGATACAGTATGAAGGGCTCGTTCTAGGCTAACGAAAATTTATTTTCAGGTGATTATACACTAAAGAAAACATACTTTTATATTATTATATTCCATTGCCAATAGATCCGTCTAAATGCTATCCACTGTTCTTTTAAAGATGGGAATTGTGATATTCAGTCAGCAACATAAAATGACATTTTCCATACACAAAGGAAGAGTTAAATCAGCCATCTATTAGCAGTATAGACTTTGGGCTTGTTATGGCATATCATCAATTATTTGTCAACTGTGATTTGGATCTTCCAAGATGTGGAAATGCCATTAAAATGTTCTTATTTGCGTTGTAAGAAAACAAAAGTGTTACCATTATTTTCTGAATTACACTTTATCCACTTAGGATTGACTGAGTTTAAACTGAATCAATATTGTGCAGAGTGCTCTGCAAATACCAACAACTGAGGCTAATACTCAGATGAAAAGCATCAGTTTATTTACCAGGGGAGCTCACTTTATGCTTTGCTCCCCCAGGAGCTGAAACAGGATATCTCCAGTTTCCGATATGAGGTGATGGGCATGGTGAAGACAGGGAAGCCTGCTCTACAGGGGGCAAAGGCCAGCGGCAGCTCAGTGGAGTCCAGTCTTGCTTACCCCAACTCCTCGCTCAAGGTCGCTACCTCCCCGCAGAGCAGCCAGGTGAAAAGCAAAATCAATCGTTTCAAGATCATCGCTTCTATCCTCAAGCAGGGCAGCTCCACAGCATCCCCCAGGCCTCCCGAAGCCTCCAACGGCCTTCCTAACGGACTCGTGGTCTCCGACGAGAGCTCCGGCAAAAAGTCGAGCCAGAAGAGAAATTCCCCCAAAGACATCACTGACTTTGGCTTGTTCCAGAAACGCCACTGGGGCAGCAGTGAAGCCACGTCGAGCGCAGGAGAGATCTCCAGAGAGATGTACTCGTTGTCGGAGGAAGCGGGGGAGTCCGGGGGCTCGGACGCAGAGCAGCAGGACAAAGAGCATAAGGGGAGAGGTGAGGATGAGAAAGGACTCCTGCAGAGAGAAAAGGAGGAGGAAGATGCCGTAAACGAGGCCCCGGGTGAGAACAGCGAGGTCCCGAACACCAGTAACAGTTCGGGTGAATGTGGAAAAAAAAGAAAGCGAAGAAAAGGAAAAAGAGAGTTTACCTTGCAGTGACTCAGTAGCTAGCGGTTGTTTGTCAGGGTCATCCAGAGAAGAAGCGTAAGACTCGACATGTGATACATGACCACAGGTCAAGTAATGCTGGACTGAAGACAGACAATCAATGTAAGCTTCAAGTGAGGATGTTGAGAAAAAAGAGTTCCTGTTATTGTTAAACTAATGATCAGATTTGATCTTTGGAGACTCAGGGAGGCCTTTGGTTTAAGTGATTTAAATGCTGTTATGTTAGCAGTGGAGGTTCAGCAAAGGGAAACGGAGCTCTGTGTGAGCAGCGCAAGGATTTAGATTTTAGTCATTTTATTTTATCTCATCCCTACCGATGATTGGAAATAATTATTTCCTGAAACTGATCCTTTTTTTTATCCTCCTTGGTGTGTGCTCCTCTTTTAATTTTACCCATAATTCACAATACGCTCTCCTTCATAAATCTCTCTCTACCTCTTCTTTATCTCTGCACCGCTTAACTCTCCCCATCCTTATCTCACTAGAGCAATAGTGTGTTCTGTTTTAGACCCGACTCTCTGCCTTACTCTGTCTGTTTCTGCACTTTACACACTTTACACAGGTGAACGGCATCGCTGATCATGCAACAACAATTCTGTCAATGTTTTTCTATGCAAAAACCTGGGATTGTGATTCTCCTCATCCTGAGGAGGACAGACGGTTCATGACAAGTATTCTCACATGTAAAGTGGACGACGAAGAATAACGGGAGGTATACAATATGAACACAGCCTATATACCATTTAGAGTAACATATTATTCATGTTTTATCACTCCTACAGAAAATAAACTTGTTATTTTGGGGAGACTTGCTGTTTTTAACTGGTACATTTTAGATGTCATGTTAGGTTGAATGAATGATGTTCTAGACATTAAAACTTAGATCAAATATACTCTTTATTTGACTTTTTACTTTTGTTCAATGCAGATTTCAGACAGATGCAGACATGAAAATTCACTTGTTTTTTCAATATGTTATTTTTGAGGATTTTTTTTTTTGTTTTTTATTTTAATTGGGGAAAAAATGTTTTAAATAATATTTTTTAATCGCTTGCCAAAAAAAAAAATATAATAAAAAAAAGGAGGAAAAAAAAAACCCAAAAACAGCTCATTTTTTTGCGCTGTTTTAATGGATTTAACCTGATCTTGAAGACACATTTATGTTCTTTTAAAAATAAGTTTCAAAGCCATGAAAGCATAACAACATACGGTACCCTGACCTGGTGGACCTGACGCTGCAGACGATGCATGCATATAAGGATCGTTAATAAGATAAGATAAGATAAGATATTCCTTTATTTGGGTTCATAGTTGACATGCAGCTGACACATTTAAACTTGTTTCTCTGGTTGACAGTCCAGCCGACACTGCCTTTAACTGTCATTAACTTGTCGTATGCTCTCATTTAAAAGACTGATGTGCACCATTTTCACTCCACTTCCAAGGCTTCAAATTAAAAACACATACATTTCTAATGAGGGATGATGCAGAGCCTCTAGATGAAGGTGGTGCGGGAAAAGAAGACCGAGGTACAGACTCAAGGTAAACACAACTATTTTTTAAAATTAGAAATTCTCCATGGGCACAGCATCAGTTTACTGAGCAAACCAGACATATTTATTATTTAGTTATTTTTTAATTAAAATAATCTAGTTTGGATTCTGCTCCTGTTGCAAAATCTTCCATTCAGTTACATTTAACATACTGTCATTAAAGGGGACCTCTTATGCTTTTGTGCTTTTTCTCTTTCCTTTAGTGTGTTATATATTTATTTTTTTATGCATGTAAAAGGTCTGCAAAGTTACAAAGCCCAAAGTCCATGCCGAAGCGAGTTAATCTCCCCCACAGAAACACTGCTCCTGAACTGCCTGAAACGTCCCATCTTTTCTTTTGTAACGTGGTGATGTCACCAAGTAATACATTTGCATAATACCTGCCTGTTGATTAATTTGGCATGCCTTCAAACAAAGCTAGTTAGAGCCGAGCTGACGTTGAGTCCAAAGAGTTTGGTTAGGGTGACCAATTGCAATAGCTGACCAATCCCAGCTGATTGGGCTTTTCGGGGGTCAGCAGGAGCTCAAACACATCAAAAAAAGCGCTGAAGCACAGCCCGTATGAGAAAAATAGTGTTTTTGAAGCATACACCTGAAAATGAGCATAATATGTCTTCTTTAACACTTAAACACATTAAACTTTATATGTCAAATATGTTTGAGTTTCTAACATCCCTCATGTTGTTTTGAATGGAGGTTTTGTTAAACGGTGTGAGTCCCAGGAGTGAGTGCTGTGTGATGACTGATGCATTCATGGAGTTGGACCAAGCATTGTCCAGAATTACTGGATCCTTTCAGAAAGCTTTTTCCCTCTTGCTCCAACAGCAGTCTGTCCATTAACAGCTGAAATGTCCTTCCATTAGTTCTGACAGTCGGCGCAGCAAAACAACACAACAAGAGGAAATTGTATCATTTATGTGCCAAATATTTCCACCACTTGAACTAAACTGTTTTGGTTCTGTGAGCAGCGTGCATCTGTGTACTACAGTTGAACCATCAACCCCTGTAATTAATTTTACCACATTAGCTGCAGTAGCCATTGTGTCCTTTCAGCATTGTATCGGTTGGATTTTTTTTTTCTGTTTCAATGAAGGTCTCAGGTGTGTTATCGATGTTAAATTGTTTGCCTAGTGCCAGACATTTGCAGTGTTTTTTTTTTTTTTTGTCACATAAGTGAAACTGACTCATTATTGTTAATGACTTTCATAAGTGAAGAAAGATGTAGACAACTTCTCTTAAAGACCATAAATGTAAGGGTTCAACAGCACTTTCCTACTGTTTAAAACAGAAGCCAGTCACTCTGTTCAAAAACCCACAGACTGGACATTTTTGTTCAGTTCAGTCGGCAAAAAAGCGACCAGGCGAGTGAAAAAGAGATGAAAGTTGATGAAACTGCGTCTGTGTGTGATCAAAAGGCTGCACTGAAATGCTCCTGGGTTTGGATTTGTTAACTGCTCTGAATCAGGCTGTTACAGATGCAGCAACACATCAGTACTACGCACTCAGTATACATGCTCACGCTCACAAGGCTTAAATCTTATCCACTAATGTCAGTATTACGTAACGCTGCATAGCTGTTCAAGATTTTGATGTGTCACTTTCAATTATGACTACCCTTACCAAAATGAAGTTTATTCATTAAGTATGCTAATAGAATACTTTTCATGTACGTATCAGAGATAAACTATACAAAAGTATCTTTAAGTATATTTGGCTCATACAGACATGTATACTTAAAAGTTTAAGTATACTTGGCTCATACTGACAAGTATACTTAAATGTCTAAGTATACTTGGCTTATACTGGCAAGTATACTTAAAAGTCTAAGTATATTTTGCTTAAAGGCCTTTTTACGTAATCTTTTGATCAACATCCATCCATCTTCAACCGTTTATCCTGTTAGGGGTCGCGGGGGGGCTGGAGCCGAACCCAGCTGGCATTGGGTGAAGGCGGGGTTCACCCTGGACAGGTCGCCAGTCCATCACAGGGCACATAGAGACAGACAACATAGAGCCAGACAACCATTCATGCTCACATCCACACCTACGGGCAATTTAGAGTAATCAATTAACCTAAACAGCATGTCTTTGGACTGTGGGAGGAAGCTGGAGAACCTGGAGAAAACCCACGCTTACACGGGGAGAACATGCAAACTCCACACAGAAGAGCCCCAAGCCGGATTCGAACCTGCGAACCTCTTGCTGTGATATGAGAGTGCTAACCACTGTACCACTGTGCAGCCCCTTTTGATCAATATATACTTAAGAAAAGTCTGATTAAGTATTCTTGCCATATAGGCCTACAGAAAACATACTTTGCTTGTAGTTGTGTGTACTTTTTGATAGAGTAGCTTATCAAAGTGTGTGAGAGTTTGTAAAAGCATGTTTTGATATGAATTTATTTAATTCATTTAATCTAATTTAATTAATGAAGTTTTTGGATTATCCGTTCACAGTAGAGGTATGCAACAGCATATTTTATTAACTTGTTAAATCTCATCACAAATCATCAAATCAATGAGCAAACGGAGCAAGTATCTTTATGTAAAACATAAATCATTGACTCAGTACTATAAGTCTTTAAAACTTTATACATTTTTGTTTTTCCTGTTGTTTCATGTGTTTATGCCATTTAAAAACTTCTGTTTATCCAAGTTGGAGAGGCCTCAGACATGACTGCACTGACAGGTCCTTTCCATTAGGGGGAGATGTCATTATAGCTTTGGGGTTTCCTTGCTCTTTGCTTCCTCTCTGCCAATTATCTCTCTGCAGGATCTGAGATCTAAAACAGCCACCTTCAACCTGGAGAGGACATGTGGTGCAGCCCTGTGGGAAGCAACGACTCAACAGGATTTTATTTCCTCTTAATGGTTTGTTCTAGCTGACAAAGACAAAGAGAGGAGAGACGTTCAATTTACTTTTAACTGTTATCTAAGTGATAATGCATGATGTACTGGAGGTGTGTGTGTGTGTGTGTGTGTGTGTGTGTGTGTGTGTGTGTGTGTGTGTGTGTGTGTGTGTGTGTGTGTGTGTGTCAGAGGAGCCTCAAGCAGGAGAGGGAATGTAAAGGAAATCAGTGAGGTTTAAATTACTGTAAACTGCAGGCTGGGCTGAAAATGTGTGTCCCCCGGTCTGTAAAGTTTGTCTTAAATGCTCAGATAGCATCATGGACAGGAAGTTGTCTCCAAAGGGAGGAGGCCCTGTTGGAGACGGCTCAGCCTCCTGCATGCTGCTGGCTGTCCTCCCTGGGATCAGAGGGGTCATGAGAGTTGTGACGAGTGAGTACATCTGTGATGTGTAGTGATTTCAGATAATCAGTCAAAGAAAATATTCATCCTACTGATCACATAAGATTTGTTTATTATTTTTCAATGAGAGAAACTCTCTTATCTCTGCTTTAATGCATTATATGTATTTATTGTGTAAGAAACCAGACATTTGCCTGGGCGCACTCTGCCTGTGGTCACATTTGTGAAGATTTAGCTCTTAATTCAATGAGTCAACATCATGAAAAGAGTCTTTTCCTTCATGTCTCCCAGTTTAGAAGCAGAACTATTCATGTTCACAAGTCAAGACTGTGCATGGCAACATCCAGGGAGCCTTTTTTCATTGTGGATTTTCCCTTTGAAGCTGTATCAGACCTGGCTTGGACACAGGAGACGGAGACAGCTGCAGGTAAAAGTTGAGAGGAAAAAGCTGATGATGAACGATGAACATGACAGCAGGGAGGATGATGGGGGAAAACGGGAGTTCAGGGGAGGAAAAGCTGCTGTTGGAAATGATGAATCTACATCGTGAAAGTAATGAGGAGAGTGGTGTCCCAGGGGATGGATGATAAAAATACAGTTAGGCTCCTGTCAAGCAATGTGTAAACCTATCATCTATGCAGATAGATCATCATGGGTCTTTGAGTTTGATTTACTGCCTGGTTTTATCCCTTATTAAACACTTCACTCAATTTAATTCACATGATTAGCTGCCAGATGTCCCGAGGACACATATCAGAGGTGTGAGAATGCCTTATAATTAGTCCCTGTGTCTTACTTGTTTCTTTTTGTGTGTCTTTAAACCATGATGGGGACTCGAAATTCTCCATCAATCTTAAGTACATGGGTCAAAACCCCTGCATTACAGAGTCTAATATATTTTTAAAGGACAATCCATCCACAGTTTGGGGATAAAGTTATCAATATAGAGTGTAGAGCAATCTAAAGTTTTAGTTGCAGGGTGTCTTCGGTGCTCTGGGATGTGATGGTGGTAAAGAAATTCACAAGAAATTCATGTGCAACAACGTGAGGGAGGGAGGGGGAGACAATAAGCTTGAGTCAGAGCAGGAGGGAGGATTTTTTTTGGAAGGGTGTGTGTGGGTGAAAGCAGGACGTAATGGTATGGAAAAGACAGCGAGGGAGTAAAAAGAGAGTGGGTGGGTATGGGTGTGTGTTAGACAGTGGGTATAAAAGCTCCCTCTCTCACTCACACTCCCATATCTCCTGTGTATTTTTTTTGATTCCTCCCCAGGATGCATCAGCTGCTAGTGGTCACCTCAGTGCTGGTGGCACTCTGCTCTCTAGGGAGTGTGGATACTTCAGCTTATGACAAGATAGTCACCCACAGTCGCATACGGGCCAGGAAAGAAGGGTAAGGAGATGAGACGTGCATGGGGAGGGAGGGGAGACAGAGGGGTGACTATGCCAGACTTAAAGAACAGTAGCAGCTTTTCTGATTTAGCAGATATCTGGCAACCTTAATCAACTTGTTTGCATTTTTTTGAAGATTTGAGAGCATGAATTGCACAATAAATAACAAGCTTAGAGATGTGTGGCTATATGAAGTGCTATACATCATGTTTTATATCCAGATTTTATATCACTAAGAGTACACGTGTATGATTTGAGAAACAGGTCAGCTATATTGATGAAAATATTGATTTGTGCCATTATGGAAAATTCAATATCGTCTCGCACATTCAATCACTCTTCTGCTGTAAATAATCTGCCCAAATTAGATATTGATTCTGAACTGATTTTATTCATTTAAGAAGTATCTTTTTAAAGGGCTTTCATTGCTTTAACAAATTAAAATACGCTCTTTCAAACACAGTTAAAGTACATACATATATGTATGTGTAAATTACATTTTTTCTCATCACCGTACTTGTCTTTTTACTCTCCCCTCTCCCACCCTCATACACTCCCACATCCTGCCTCACCTTCTCTTTCCTCCCACTACTTCTCACCTTCTTTTTTCACTCCATCATCACCCATCCACCTCCTCCTCCTCCCTTCTCTTGCAGACCTAATGTGTGCGCTCTGCAGCAGGTCCAGGGGACAAAGAAAAAGTACTTCAGCACATGTAGGAACTGGTACAAAGGCTCCATCTGTGGCAAGAAGACGTGAGTCTTTACCAAATGATTGATCTAATTGCCACGTTTTTATTTGATTGGACTTTTATTATTGTTTTTATTATTGTTTGGACAGAATCCAATGACCTTACACCCAAAGTGCAAACCATGCCCAGCTTCCACACATCCTACTAATAGACAGGAGTGTTTCAGAAAGTCAGATAGGCGTCTACTTGAGGTCCCTATGAACGTTTCTGTACATGTGGATTCCTGCGCTCACCTCCTCACCTGTTACCTGGCCCTCTCTTATTAACAGCAGAGCCGTCCTGTATGTTGTCTGGACCCTTGGGCTCTTTCCCTTCAGTTTACCTTAACATGTAGCTGTCTAACTTCTCTGATCCTGACCTGCGCTTTAGCTCCCTTTGTCCTGGACCGCCTGTATACATATATAATCTTTTTGTCAACCTC
This sequence comes from Pterois miles, assembly GCA_947000775.1. NCBI lineage: Eukaryota > Metazoa > Chordata > Actinopteri > Perciformes > Scorpaenidae > Pterois > Pterois miles. The sequence continues at coordinate 19,202,541 of CAMQGK010000052.1, forward strand.
CCCTCCTTTTTCTCAAGTTTGGGCATGCTGTGTAGCCTGCGGGCCAGTGGTTCGCTCTATTATGGCCCTTCTTAACATGCTTAACAGTGATTGACGCCCCACTTCCCCTCGGACACGTTTCAGGTGCTCAGGAAATTTGCTGATATGCTTTTAGTGTGTGTGCGCTGTTGAGTGAAACAGTGGAAATACTGCAGCTCTAGTTTCACCAGATCTGGATTTTTGGGTGGTGGTGTATGTGTGCATCTAAGTCTCATACTGAGTTTTGAAAGTCTTTATTCTGAGGTAAATTATCCTTCTTTGAGTGAGCTGTGGAGAGTGGAGAGTTTTCTGTCCCACTGCAGGAGTGATTAGCTGTTTCAGAACTCATGATGAACTATAAAGAATATTTTATTGCTGGTTGAAAAGTGCCATATATATAAAGATAGTAATTTTTAACACAATTTTGGGTTATCAGCAAAAGCATAGAGCCACATCAGAGGGCTTAAGCTAGTGCAATATGTGCTGAATGTGTAGAAAAATATCTGAAATATAGCTGCTGATGTGGTGATGGAGTGTAAGGCTCGGCTGGAGCTGTGCGCACACACACACACACACACACACACACACACACACACACACACACACACACACACACACTCTTCTTTTCGTCAGTCAGCTGTAACACCGGCTGCTGTCAGGATGAGCCTGAAAACAAGGAGATGAAAGAGACAATGTATAAAAGAGTCACTGACTCTAGAAGTGAGTCATTTTCTCCCAGTACAGCAGAAGACTCTATACTGAAATAATATTACATGGAGCCACCCAGCAATTACTAAAAAAAAAAGACAAGATAATAAACCATAATTACAAGCTATTAGGAAGGTAATGAGGGCTTCAAAGGCACTAAACGTGTTTGATTGTTCTTGTCTGTCCTTTGTATAAAGCTTAAAACAAGTTTATTAAGTTCAATTAAAACTGACTATGCTCAGGAATTAAAAACATTTTAATTAGCTAAAAGATGTGATTGAATATAAATAATAAATATGAGTTCATCTTCATTTCACTGTTTTGACTTTTGGTAAATTGAGAGTGAAACAGGGCAGCACACTGTATATCAATAATAGCACCATATCAACCATGAATTATACACAAATCCATCAAATTTACGGCAGTATGTCAATTCTAAGTATTCACATATTCCATCAGCGAAATAGCATTATGAAGAAAACAGACAAAAAGTAAAGCAAAGCCAGAAAGCTCTTGTTTCTCCCTCCGCCTGTCTGTGGTCACAGTGAAGACATTGTTCAGCAGCAGTGGAGGAAATCCAGCCAGCTGTGATTATGTCTGAGTTAGATTTGGTGTTGATGAGCGATTAGGAGAGGCTGTTTGAGTCTACAGTATGGCTGTTTTAACGTCCTAGTGTGCACTGCAGGCTGGTGTGCGAACAAGCTTGTGTTTAAACAAGTCTTGAGGGTGCAGCTGTCGAGGTAATGAAACCGCTACTGAGAAGAACAAATGATGTTGGTGTGAATTCAAGTTAAATTGTACCGTGGGGATTTCTTAATGCCTTCATTTCCACAAAGACCTCTTGCAGTGCATCGCTGGAGCTTCAGGTGGGAAGTGATTTTCTTCAAAGTGAAGGTGGTGTAGGTGGCCACACAGCGTGTGGGGAGCAGAGGACAAGTGCTTTGTCTGTGGTTAAATCTGCAGTCAGTCACAGATGAAGAAATATGATGAAAAGCTAATTCTATGAAACTTTCGCTATATTCTGACAGATAATCTGTGGAAAAAACTGCCTCTTCTTGTGCTCCTGATGGCATTTGCAAGATTTCACCATGCCAAAAGGAAAAGAGCCAATCAGAGCTGAGCTGTCTCTGGGCAGCTGTCAATCAATGCTTGCGAAACTTGTGAACTCCGATCAAATGGTCCAACTAGGCAGCGCAGATCACATATAAATAAATAATCTGCTACTGTAATGACTTTTTCTCTCCTCACATGTTTTCAGAAACAGCTTGTAGTGTACTGTGCAAGTCTGCTCTGTCCGGTGGGCGGTGCTTGGTTTTGGCTTGACTGCTCAATATTGATTCATATTTGATCAGTGCTGCCTAGTTTGACCATTTGATCAGAGTTTTCAAGTGATTGACAGCTGCTCAGAGACGGCAGGCTCCGGTTTAGTTCTGATTGGTTGTTTACCTCCAGTCTGTGAAATCTTGCAAATGCCATTAGGGACACCAGTGGACACTGGAGGACATAAGGGAACACGATTTTTCAGATTACCTGTCTCATTCACTACTGTTAGGGTATAGTGACGGTTTATAAAAATATTTTTTTAATGATATTTGCTTCATTTCTAGCCACTGCTGCTTTAAATCTAATATAAACTGCTGGCATATATTCTGTTTTGCTGGTGAGAGAAAAAAATGAGAGCCTGTTAACCCCACCTAAATGCATGTATTTGGTCTCATTTATAAAGTAATTAACGTGTATATTTTTTGAATAACACATACATAACACAAAGTTGTGATTTATCAAATGTACATCCGTTCAACATGGTTTACATATTCAAGGCTAAGTGATGTGGAAATGGCAATAAAAATGGTCGGGAATGTTCGTTTATCCACAAATTTGCTTTTCTCACGATTTTCAGATATCGGCCTGTTGTGAATTGGGTTGTGGTGGTTTGTCATTTCTAAAAAGGGGGTCTCCAGAAAAAGAGTTTGGGAAACACTGATGAAGAGTATTCAGGAAGCCACTGGCACTGCAGAAAAAAAACACTTGTTTAAGGATGTTGAAGACACTGCTGATTGTTGATTTCATAACAGGAAAATAACTGTAATGTTTTTATCCAATGCCAGACAACCCCACCTAGTGTTTCTGTGTGAGTACAGTGTGTGTGTGTTTGAACATCTGCTCATCTGGAAGCCACATTGAGCTGGTTCATGCAGTGACACTGCTGCCAGCGGCTTGGTTTGCAGCGTGCTTCTCTCTGGTTTATACTGCATTCATTATCCTGTCAGAGCCCAGCCGGGGAAGCAGTGACTTCATACCTTCCTCACAGCCAGCTGTGCGTGGATATTTATGTACTTCACATTATAATGATTAGTGTCAACGCATAGAATGATTGCGCTGTGAGCGACACGGCTGCGTGCACTGAAATTGTTAATTCACAGCTTTCAATATCATCGCGCACATTTCCATAAACACACAAATGCTGATTAAAGTGGATTAGAGAGGTTTGCCAGAAACATGTGAGTCATTTTAGGGAGTTGAGGGGAGAAGTGAGTGATGTTGCTTTTGTGTGTGTGTGTGTGTGTGTGTGTGTGTGTGTGTGTGTGTGTGTGTGTGTGTGTGTGTGTGTGTGTGTGTGTGTATGTATTTGAAATGGCTATGAAAGGAGTGTTTTGCCCTTGCATAATGTATCACTACTGTTCATTTCTGAAAGGAAAGCAAACAGTTTTTTGGACATGACGCCCATAGAGAAAGCACAGAGTTCATAAAGAAACACAGCATTTCCATGGGAAAACAGAAAGCAGGAAAACTGCCCCAGACCTCTTAAAGCAAACCTCTTTAGCAAATACACCCATGAACTCCTTCGGGTTAAAACCTAATTAAACTTATTCCATGGCTGTTTCTCTGATGGATCACTGTTGAGCGTCCAATGTTGACTCACTGCTAGTTTGTTTGCATCTTGGAGGATTTGTATTAGCTTGATATGAGTCCAAATCAAATGTCTGGATGTTTGATTACCATATATGGTTCATTTTCAGTAAAACTCTTGAGAAAAAAATATTTAAACCTACATTTTACAGAATACTCGCTTGTGGCTCACTGTCAGTCTTTGCGCACCTCATTATGTCATTCGTAACACTGCAATAAAGTGCAGCTTGATTTCCTGGAACCCATATGACAGATTTAGGAGCGTGGGTCAGCTGCACAGCTCCCCTGGTGTGCTCGTGTTAGCAGGTCCTCTCAACTTCCTGCCAGGATGTTTCTACTTTCTTTTGAGCTCTGTTTTCACAAGCTGCTCCTTCCGGCCCCAAAATCTAAATCCATCCCTTAGTCACAAGACGTCGACTGTATATCAGAATTATGTTTTTCTTGGACACTTCCTTGGGAATTAGATTAATTGCCAAGAGAAAGTGCAGGGGTTGCAGCAGACACCCCTGTCTGGTTTCCATGTTAACGTACAGTACTTACTGTATAGATGAATATAAAGTATATACTGGAACTCTCTGGTTTCCTTCCGTTATACTTCTGAAAGTATGCCAGTAGAAGTGCTCCTTTACATATTTACTCAACAGTAATCTGGAAAATAGTTTTTGAGCTGTTGAGCTATAGGGGTCTGCTTACTGATCTCCTTTTGGGGATTTTCTTTTCTGGGTTTATTGCCGTTGCCTGAGATATTGGAAATGATGTTGGCTGGCTCTCAGTGTCTCGGGTTAGTCTTTCTTTCTGACTCCAGTCCAGCGTCTCTCTGGGATTGGCCTACTGGGAGTTGTGCACACTCTGTGTGTTTAATGAACCACTTTCATGTTGTTTTTCTTGACCTTTTTTATTCTCCTTGACTCGCTCGCTCTTTTGGATGTTTTCTTAAACCATCACTTCGTCTGCTCTGACTTTTAAAAGTACTTTGCCCAATTATGGATTTTTTATTTGGTGAGTAAGATCCCCTCGCTTTCGCTCTCAATCCAAGTGCTCGTCATTCTCTCCCAGAGCAGCTCCAGAGCAGAGGTTGTTTTTCTTCCTCTTCGATGTCAAGTCTTTGTTGATCTGGCTTTCTTTGTTTTCTCAGCTTACATTATGCACAACACGTCTTGCTCAGTTTATTATTAAATCATTATAATGTACAGCTCTCTGACTGTATGTCCTCCAGCCCCATACAATTATTTTTTTTACATTCTATGTATAAATATCATTCAGTTATGTTTTTCAATAGCAGCTTATCTACGATATCACAGTCTAACATATTTGTGCTTTTTTGGGGGGGAAGCCTGGTTCTGTATGAATGCTGTCCTGGGTACATGAAGCTGGAGGGTATGAGAGGATGTCCTGCAGGTAGGTGGCTCTCACCACAGGCCCTTTCTGGTCTACTTGTCTGGTCAATTCAAAATTTCATTCATAATTTGAACAATAATAGATTAGTCTGTTTTTGAGCTAGAACAATTCCTCTGCTTTCTTCCCTCCAGTGGCTCCCATTGACCATGTCTATGGTACGCTGGGCCTCGTAAAGGCTACAACTACTCAGCAATATGCTGACATGTCCAAGCTGAGAGAGGAAATTGAAGGCAAAGGCTCATTCACCATGTTTGCACCGAGCAACGATGCCTGGGATCAGGTGGAATCTGTGAGTAGATTAGAAGGGAATACAAATAAATGCAATCATCACTCACATTTTCTGCCCTTTAACTAATGATGCGATTTCCCCAGAGTGTACGGTCAGCACTGGTGAGCAACGTGAACATTGAGCTGTACAATGCTCTTCACTACCACATGGTGAATCGCCGTATTCTGACCAAAGACATGAAGAATGGCATGACTGTCACCTCCATGTACAATGACCTGGGCATCTACATCAACCACTACTCAAATGGGGTCAGTTCATGCACAAGATTGCGTGAATATTGATTGCATTATGTCTGTTAAGGACTTCTAACCCAAATGATGGCTTAATATTTCATTTCCTCTCTGTGAAGATTGTGACGGTGAACTGTGCCAGGATCATCCATGGTAATCAGGTGGCCACAAATGGCGTGGTGCATGTCATCGATCGGGTCATCAGCGGCGTGGGCAACAACATGAAGGAAGTCCTGGATGTCACTGATGAGCTCTCTTCCTTCCGAGTATGTAAAATAAATAGCACTGTAAGCTGGAAATGAGTTACAGAGCCAACATTATGTTTGACTAATGTACTGGAAGTGGGATATGTGTAAAAAATGCACTGATGAAACTGATTTAAAAGTAGTATCAATTGGAAACTCACTGTTGCTAGTGGTATGACATAATGTGTGAGGTACGCTGTCTTCTTGTTACCCAGGCTGCGATGTTGGCCTCTGGTATGATGAACAAGCTGGACCAGCCTGGCCATTACACTCTGTTTGCTCCCACTAATGAAGCCTTTGACAAACTGAGCCAAGACTTTCTGGAGCGTATCATGGGAGACAAGGATGTTGTTGCAGGTACATTGTTCATGTGCACTAATGATGACATAATACAATCCTTTGTTGATTTTCGTGCTCATGCTGTTGCCAGTGACAACTGGTCAGACAGTCAGTTCACCACTTTGATACCAGCTGAAATATCTTAACAACCATTGGATAGATTGCCGTGAAATTTAGTTCAGCCTTTTTTTAGTTTTAGTTTTCTCTTATCCAGTCAAATATCTCAACATTAACTAGACAGATTGGTGTAAACATTCATGGTTCCGAGATGATGTAGGCTAATGAGTTTGGGGATCCCCTAGTGCCAACGTGTGTTTTTTTTTGTAAATATATTTGTTTATGGCTAAATACTTGTAAAACTAATGATATTCCAGTAGCCTCAGCTGTAGGCTACTTTGTTTTTCAGTGGTAGCAAATTATAGCATGCAAACACACTAAACTATGATCACAATCATGGTAAACATTAGGGATGTAACATCAGTGTGGACTGATATATTGTTTCAGTGAATGACGATCCAATATCATCGATGCAAAGTGAAAACATTCAGTAGATACATATCGTCATCTTTAAGATGCTCCTTTATTTTGAAGTGTCTGTCACCTTTCTGTCCAAGTGCACCTTCTTCCTCCAAAGCCCCATCATCAAATTGTGAAATCATGTTTTAGTTGCTTTTTGTGAGTTGATATAAATGTAAATGATTGTGTATGCATATGATGGTGTCTCATATCGATCGAATCATATCAAAATCGTATTGTGGCAGATATTGTATTGTTGTCCTGGAAATCAATACAATACTTCGCCATAATGTAAACTGTGATTTATACCCATAGTAAATGTTATATAGCAGTGTTGTTAGGAACATGATAGCATGCTAACATTAGCATTTACAGTGGTTCAAAGCACCGGATCAGTACAGCATCACAGAGCCGCTAGCTGTAGACTCTTGTCTGGTTGAAGTCTTTGATCATTTACATAATGTCTAACATTCTTTTGACCTGAGGTGAACTTAAATCATGCCAAGTTAATGAAACCATCTTCCAAACCCAATCTGCAAATTCCTCCCAAAATCATGTCTAAACTTAGATACCCATCAAATTCTCAGGAGCTGAGGAGTAGACACACACTCATGCACACACAAGCAAACCACACAGTTGAAGCGGGAAACTCATGTCTCCACAGTGGCAGCTTATCTGCTGAGTCACTGCCGTGCCAGAAGTCTATTAACATGAGGCCAGTGTGTGGCGTCCTCAGTGAGTGTCTCCCTCCGGGACACAATAACCTCAGATAAATTCTCAGACACTTGGCAGACAGGCTTTGCTGATCAACCATGGAGGAAAAGATATAGATGATGTGGAGTCTTGGGCTATGATAGGTTTGGGCCAAAGAGTAATTTGGCCCACAGTGCGACACTGATTTGAATTCTTGTGGGTTTGGAAGCGTCTTTCATGTTGTCGTTGTATTGCTTTTGCAGGCCAGGCATTGTTAAGTTTGACAGTTGGACTCAGTCAGAGGTGTAATGTCATATCCACATGTTAACAGAAGTGGCTAAATATTTCTAAAAGAATGTGTGTCCATGTGTGTTGAGTAAAGATCATTACTGTGAACCTTGGATTACATGCAAAAATATCTACAGGCAACCCACAAAGTCTATAAAAGTGTGCAATCTGATCAGCAACTTTTTCTGTTTCTCACCCTCTTTTTATTATCTCACACTTTTCTCAGCCCTGGTGAACTACCACATGTTGAACAGCGTCCAGTGTTCAGAGGCAATCATGGCCGGGTCGCTGTATGAGACAGCAGAGGGCAGCACCATAGAGATCGGCTGTGATGGCGACAGTTTGACGGTCAATGGAATCAAGATGGTGCTGAAGAAGGACGTCGTCACCACCAATGGCGTCATCCACTTCATCGACCAGCTGCTCATCCCCAACTCAGGTAAGATGCAACTTGAATTTTCTCCCTGAAATCATTTGGCTACATCGTTTTTTGCTGTGATCACCAACATGTTTATGTGATTCACATCAGCCAAGGAAGGGATGGAGCTGATGGGAGACTCCCAGAGCACTTTCAGTGACATGGTGTCTGAACTGGGCTTAGCCGCTGCCATGGGTCCAAAGACAGAGTACACACTCCTTGCTCCTGTCAACACTGCCTTCACTAGTGAGTTGATCTCCAAACAAGTTATGGAGGAATTGTTTAATCAGGACTGGCATCTAATATAACCCGAGTCATTTTAAATCTGCTCTCTCTCTCTGTGTTTGTCAGATGAGGTGATGACAACAGAGCAGAGCCTGCTGAGATACATTTTGGAAAACCACATCTTGAAGCTCAAAATTACACTGAGTGAGCTCTACAACGGACAGCTGCTGGAAACACTGGCTGGCAAACTGCTCCGAGTCTTCATTTACCGCACTGTGAGTACTATGTGTGTGTGTCGTTGCATTAGAGTGTCAGGAAGGATCAGGAATATAAGATAAATAAGAACTGATGGAAAGACAATTGAGAGCGTCTGCCTCCATAGTGGAAATCTGAAAGCCATTATGGGGCCGCTTACCAAGTGTTAACATGATATTTGTTGTCTTTCAACTGTAAGCAAATGGAATAGAACCGCTAATTAGTCCAGCTCTTGGCAGATGAAGTATATTTCTACTTCGGTGGTTCAGATATTAGGAACAGCTGGGTTTAATTTTCTATAGAAACTTTTTGTTTTCTTTGTGTTGATTGATCATGAGCAATCAAACAGGCTAGTGTGACAGCCCAAACTCCCCTATAAGCTAAATAGATAACAGATTTGTACAGTGACTTTTAGACCTGTAACCCTTCCCTCTGAATGTTCTTCTTCTTCGTTAGGCTGTGTGCATAGAAAACGCATGTATGCTGCGTGGCAGTAAAGAGGGAAGCAAAAGCGCCCTCCATGTTATGAAGTCCCTCATCAAACCGGCCGAAAAAACAATCTACGAGCTCCTGATTGCTGACGGACGGTTCAAGTAAGAACTACATCCTCTTTTAAGCAAGATTTTGCTGTGCTTGTTTTTACATTAAAGGTACAGTGTGTAGGATTTAGTGGCATCTAGTAGTGTGGTTGCAGATTGCCACCAACTGAGTAACCCTCCACTCACTGCTGTCTTTCCAAGACTGTGGTAATGTGAGTCGTCGAGTGCAACACCGCCACAGTTTTGCACTCGATGGCTCACGTTCCGCAGTTTCACAAGCATGTCAAAGAACTGCGGTGGCCTTTAGGTAACATAAAAACATGAAAGGCTCTCAATAGAGCCAGCATTTGGGTTGTCCATTCTGGGCTACTGTAGAAACATGGCAGATGTACATACAAAGGGCTCATTCTAAGCTAACGAAAACACAACGATTCTTAATTTCAGGTGATTTTACACAAAAGAAAACATAGTTTTGAATATTATATTCCATTTCTGCTAATAAATCCTCCAAAATCTTGCACCCTAGCCCAGTAATTATTAATCATATCAGATGTAGTGATTATTTATCTGTTTTATTGCTTTCCCGGCAGCAGACAGCACCAGCGGAGGCTGATGATTAATAACTGAGGAAACAGCTGTGTGAATGGGACCACACATTCTCACTCAAATCCCAACCCGAAGTCCATCATATCACATTCCCAAACGCCTGTCTAAAATGAGTAACACCCTACCGTTCCTGGGCCCAAGACACAACATATAATGTGGTCTCCTCACAGCACAGGGCTCATTGTGCCATTACAACCAGAGCCGCTCTTTTCCTGGTGGAGAAGGATGATGTTGTGATGGGCTTGAGTTTGTTCAGTCTGAAATACTGTAGTTTGATGAAAAACTGAAATTGACAACATAATCGTCTCAAATGTGGACTTTTTATATCTTTTTTTCTGTCTGGATTGTGAAACATCATCATTCCCAAAATCCAAAAAGTATAAAAATTTAACCTGCTCACAGAGGCGTCATTTCACTCCTGCAGTACTGTACTGTATTGATTGTGTGAATTGATGACATTCTTCTTTCATTTCTTTTCTCTTTAAACAAATGTAGGATTTTCCTGTCGCTGATGGAGACAGCAGGTCTGACTGAACTGCTGAAGCAGGAAGGCTCCTACACCATCTTTGCACCAACTGACGACGCTTTTGATGATCTCAGTAAAGAGGACTTTGCTCTGCTCAAAAGTAAGTACTCCACTGAAATAAACACACTGTCCATTCATGCATCTCCCTTTTGAAGATTGTTGTCAAGCTAGTTTGTTCTGCTTTAAAGTAAAATATAATGTGGGAATGAGAAAAATACAAAGAATGCTGGTTCTCCTGTGCAGTGTGCAAATCATGTTCATAGCTTTTGCCGTCATTGACAGATGATCTGAATGCTTTGAGGATCATCCTGCTGTACCACTTCAGTAATGGCATCTTCATCAATGGAGGACTAGAGGGAGGAGTTACCAATCTGCTCAAAACCCTCCAGGGCAAGAACCTGCAAGTTATGTCTGTACGTACAATCAACCATCACTTAAGTGTGTATTTGTGTCCTCAGAATCAAAGCGACAGGGCTAATCTCTTAAACAATCAAACAGGGATAAATCGTCTGTAGGAAAAGCCTATTTCTGCACCATCTGATGCATCAGCACTTGAAATTGAATACATCAAGAATGATGTGTTTTGAGTACGATTTTTTTGAGATTTGAGATTTTTTTGAGTAAGAACCTTGATTATACTCCACAAACGATTAGACTGTTGTCAGGTAGGCGTTACCGATTGCTATAAGCACTGTAGATGTGGGTCAATAGGGTCCTACTAAGCCCACTAATAGGTTTTGTCATTTATTCAAATGGTAGATCATTGAAAGAAGGTATAAAAGAAGATGTAAACGACCTCTAGCACCTGTAGCAATTATGACAGGGGTAGGCGCAGTAGTTTCAAAAAAGCAAAACTCCATAATGGATTTGAGGTCTTGGCTAAAAAACAGGACAAAGGGCACAAAACACAGGACTTTCACCCAGAAGGCGAGGGTTCACATCCCAAGTGAAACCAACAATATGTAACTGTGAATGCTTTCACAAGTATTAACTTTCACTTTTGAAACATTTTAAGACAAAACATGATGTTCCTCTTAAACTTAACTAAGTGGCTTTGTTGTCTAAACCTAAAAAAGTTGTTTTGTTTGTGTTCCAAACATAGTTGGCATAGTAGGCCCCTAATGACCCACATCTATGGTCGTTATGGCGACTAATAACCTATTTAATGGCCTGATAACAATTATTGGGTTGCAAAACTAGTTGACATGCAGCTAGCTTTCCTACCCACTTTTGATTGAAAAAATGCACTCTGGGAAATGTAGGAAATTGTTAGTTGTAGAAGAAGCAGAGGAAACGATATCCAAGAGTTGATATTTCTCTGAAGAACATATTCATATTATATAATCATGTTTAAAAGACCACACATTGTTTCCTTTTCTCAAAGCCTCCATAGTGAGACTTAAACCCAATCTTTCTCCACATTCCCATTTAAACAATAGCATGAAAGAGCCAGTGCTAATCTATTACTTCAAAGCTGGGTATCTCTGGAGAAAAGCCAGACGTAATAAAAACCTGGCTTCCTGTCATTTCCATCAACGCCCATACTCGGTATTCACCCACTGCTCCCCACCACCTCCTGTTCTGATGCCCTCCACCTGCCATTTTTCTCTGTCTGCTTTGCTCTTGCTCGTCAGTCTTCATGTGGGCTTTATCGTCATTTCACCCATTACCTCAATTTTGCTCTCCGTCTCTCTCATATCGCTTTGATCAGGTTATCAGCGAATGTCTCGTATCAGGCCTACAGGATTTCCTTAATAGACACAGGAAGCTTGTTTGAGATAATTCACCAAAAAGAGGGGGGAATGAGTCATGGAAACATGTGGTTAGGTTTAAAAGATGTGGCTCGATTTGGTGGGTGAGAGAGGAAGCAGAGGAGAAGGGAAACTTATCCTTAACCGACTCAGCATCTCCACCTTCAGTCACCTCCACCTTAAATTGCAGGAAATTAATCATGAATGGAATTCCCAGATCTCTTTTCCAACAATGGAGCATACCGCCTGGGATTCCCATTAAGTCTCATCTGACATCAAAACCTCTCATGTCAAACCATTAGCTCGCAAAAAAAAAAAAAGTTTTTGATTGAGACCTGGGACAAATCGATTTTTTTCCCGTTTTTCCAGGTAAACAACTCTATTCATGTCAACTCTGTGAATGTGCCAAACAGTGACCTGATGGCAACAAATGGTGTGATCCATGTGGTGAAGAATGTCCTCTATCCTGCGGGTGAGAACAGCAGCCATTACTATTCATTCTCAGTGCTGCATTATGCCATGTTGTTTTGATGATGCATATTACTTACAGACCTTCCCGTGGGCCGCCAGGACCTCCTGGTCCTCCTGAAGAAGCTGATTAAGTACATCCAAATAAAGGTAGATAGAAGAGAAAATACACGTCAGGATCTGCATGGATCGAAGAGGATTACTCTGTTATTTACCTTCCTTGTGTTTTGCTTTTTGTTCTTTAGTTTGTTTCTGGATTTACTTATGAAGAGATCCCGCTCACCTTCATCAGTAAGTTTCTTTAGCACTACTGTCTCTGCATGACGTGTGGATATTATTGCGTCTGCAACTTTTAGTGCTTTCAAATGGGATCATGTTTACCATGTTCATTAGAAGAGTCCACATGAACGGCCCCTTCTTGTGGTATTCACAACATTGTAAGAGGGAAGTTTCTGAAAGCTCACGAGTTGTGACGTGTTTGTTGACGTTGTCAGAAATGGCAGAGGCCGTGGAAGTTCAGTTTTTGTTAGTTAACTCTGCCTCAGTTTGGAAATTTGTGTTTGGTCAATTATTTCTCTGTTGTTACAATACTAATTGGCATTGTGTTTTACATTGTATTTTCTATAATTGACTCTCGGTGTTGGTGTTGCCAGTCAGGCACCTGACTGGAGAATACACTGTTTAGTACTGGAAGACAATTTTGGCAAATTTTCTTGAGTGCTACCCACATAATCAGCTGTGCTGCTCATTCCACAAATGCATGATTTTGAAGTTGGACTTCATTGTGAAGGTAAATAAACAGGCTTTCCAACGATGTAAAATCCAGTGGTAATTAGCATTGTAACAACAGAGAAATAATCGACCAAATTTCCAACTTTTTTTCCAAGTTTATATGTAATTTTAGTTGTGTATTGTTTTTCTTTGGAATTTTATAATATGTCTGAGGAAAATGTTGATGTCCCCAACGGCCTCATCTGTCTGCTCTGTCATGCTTTTGCATATCCTGCATTATGTTACCCACTTGCTAGCTTGCCAAATTGTTACCCTCACACACCACGCATGTCATGTACATGACTTCCCATGTTATAAACACAAGCTCACAAGTTTCATTTGAAGGAACCAGTAACTTGAACTACTTGTGTTACTTCACAGGGAGGATTATCACAACTACACACATTGAAACAGGTAAGGCCCCTTATTACTAACCACAACGTTAAAAGACAAGCTTTGAATCTGTCATGATCATTCAATATCATTAGCAGGAACTATAAAAGGCATTACTGCATTTGGGAAATGGAATGTCCTTTGTTCAAAAATGAGCATCGGTTCTTCAAATGAAATCCAGCCTGCAGCCACATGCATGTCATCGCTCCATTCAGGCCACTTCCATGGTTGTTTCTTCTGATTATCCACTCGCACTGTTGCTTAAGTCTACTTGGACCCCTTGGCATATTTAATCAGCTCCTTTAGGAATGAGGTAATTAGGCTGTCAAAGCAAGCAAACAGGGTCAGAGACCATAGAGGACTCTTGGATGTTGTTCATCCAGTTGAGCTAAGTCCAGTGCACTTCCACACAGATGGGAGCCTTCATGTATTGAGTAACATAGGAGGGATGAAGTCCAATGCGTCAAAGGTAATTAGGCACATGACTTGGTCTCTAAAGCTGAAGGTGTTGACCTCAGGCGGGTTTCACTTTTAGGGGTTGCAATTTTATGCTACGAATGTATGGAAATACAAATGTACTTATGTATGATTTCTATATTCTACCGTTTTTTGTTTTATTGATTTTTAAAGTTAAAGTTTATCCAACGAGAGTGGAACATACAAAACATTTTTCACTATTTTTTAACCTTCCTGAATAGGAAGAGCAACTCATCTTGGTGCAGCAAAACTATTCCTCATATTGATATACTGTATTAAGAGGTTTAAATTAAAATAAAAGATATAGTTTTGATCTTGACTTTAAAAAGAAACAAAACCTGTATATAAATAATAAATTGCACAAGTGGTCGTCAAACCATGCAGAATCACTCTCACTTTTTACACACGTGCACACACACAATTACAGATTACATCATTATATTAGCTTTACAGTTTAGATAATGGGTGCAATAATCTATTATCCACATCATGTGTATCCTTGTAGTAGTATTTAATCACAAGGCAAAGCAGCCACAGTTTTAAACACAAAGTAGTTAAATATCTTAATGACTTGTTTGAAAGGCAAAGACATGCATCTGGCTCTGATTACCGGACTAGGCCTCTGATACAAACACACATCTGTCAGCCTTCATCTCAGCATGTACTTTAGTAAATACTGTCACATTTTAAATTTTAAAAATTATCGCTTACAAGCAGAAAATATAAAAGAAGTGAAAGAATAAGTTTCTGTTGGAGCTGATTCAAAAGAAGAGGGTGTTACAGATATATCTGGCCCCATATACAGTATATCACATTTTCTCCTATTGTATCATTTTCAAATTAGTTGACAAGATTCTTTAAATACCAAAATGTATAAATATTGTAAAAAAATATAAACATGTCTGTAATGTGAAACTCAACAAATGGAGGAGGAAATGAAATCTGTCCATCTGGAGCAGCTCACTGGATCATGGAGCATAGCAGTAGCCGTTATTAAATGGATGCAATTCAATATCCCACACACAGCCTCTGTTTGTTCTGCACGCTTTGGTGACTTCACATATGTGACCTCCAGCCTCCTCCTTCACTCATAATAGAGAGAATGTGGGGGTGTTTGAAAAAGTTCACATTTCTTCATCACTCTGGAGGTAGACTCATGTTACCCGCCCCCCTCTCTACAGTCCCTGAGGTAACAAAAGTGACCAGAGTCATCGCAGGGGATCCAATTGTCACCAAGGTGACCAGGGTCATCGAGGGGGAGCCGACCATTACCACGGTTACAAGAGTCATTGAGACGGAACCAGTAGTCACTAAGGTGGTTGTCGAGGGGGAGCCGGTGATCACCAAGGTCACCAGAATCATCGACGGGGACCCTACCTTCACAACAGTAACCAAGGTCATCGAAGGGGAACCTTCCTTAACAAAAGTAACCAAGGTCATCGAAGGAGAGCCCACCATTACCAAGGTTACAAGAGTTATCGACGGTAAGTCCCTCAACATTTATGCCATTGAGTGCAAATGATATTCATTAAGGTTTCGACATAGATTTGATAACACAACGTGTTTTATTTAGCGCAGGTGGCGATGGAAAGAGAAATACAGGTTAGTTTCTCTTAACATGTTTACTACCCTGAATAGCACAGTAGTCTGGATCATGCATCTTCTAACAGCTCTTTTAACAAATGCATCCGCGATCCTGTAGACCACAGTTCACTGAGCATCATCATCTAATGTGTGTTCCTTGGTGTTCATCAGTTAAGTCAGACACATCAGTTTCATGGTGTGCACCATTTCAGCCTTGAAGACAGAATGAGTAGGATTTTCCTAAACAAAAAAACAATGTATAGACTCATAAAAATAATCCCTCTCAATCATGCATCCTAATATTACTTTAAGCCCTGGGGCTATGGATGTTTTGGAGGCCTTTCACTTCCTTCACAATAGACCGTTTCAATGGAATTGCACTGCGAGGCAACAGATTGGGTCCACGTTTACTTCCTCTCAGCTGATGTCATTCACTGAAGCTGAGTGTTTACATATACAACTGTGAAATGGTCTATATGTTTCTGACTTTTCAGTCAGAAACATATAGTTTCAGTTTTTGGCATTATGGATCAGGGTCCACCTACCACGTTACGTGTTGTGCTTGCCCTGGACGAGCCTCCGTCGCCGACTAGCCAAATCTAATGGATCGTATCATGTTTTTAGTGTGGGGTCGTTCATGGCAGAGGTGGTGCTGATATATATTTTAATTTATAATATATATTTAAAAACATTTGGAGGAGTTGGAGGCCCGGGACCTGGGGCTTTAGCCTTGGTAAGTCTGTGCACTGATGCACCAATGACCTGTAAAAAAGATAGTGTTGGATAAGTTGTTGTCGTTTCTGCCAATCACAATCATGAGTCTAGACTACTGTAACTTTGCTCATAAATGACTGCTTGTCATGAGTGAGTTTGAGCCTCATGTCAGTCAGTCAGTCAGTCAGTCAGTCAGCTTGTCCAATACAAGAGTGAGTCTGGGGTTGGTTTTCACATGCTGGACAGCAACGTAACCCTGACCGCAGCCAAGGGGCGGGTGAATGTGTTTACAAACTAAATCCCACAAATCCTTCTCATTCTGCCTTTAGATGTTTTGTAGATTGTTAAATATTTTTGGAAATCAAAACCATTTTCCCTATTTAAGAATTTTACACTACCCAACAATCATTTATCTTACAGTCAAAAGCACAGTGACTTGGTTGTTTTGGCTACGAATGTTGGTTTCCAGCTTTTTCTTTATCTTTAAGGCTAGCAGTTTGGCTTACTGCTGGTGGTTCAAAGACAAACCAACAACCCCTGCGGTTTACATCTTGCTCTGCTGTAGCTAACTAGTGCTAAGACCCAACATTTCCGTTGCTGCCTGAGCCTGTGTTTTCAGTTTCCTAGTTTCTTGATCAGCATTCAGTATTGGCCCACAAAACCAAGCATCTATTGTACATCTGAAAACAACGCATCTATTTAATCAAACTGGTTAATATTTCTGGAGTCATCATCTCCTAGCTAGTTTGCAGCAAACCAAAACGGACATGGTCACATCCACTAAGGGCACTGACTAAAAACCAGGAAGAACTTTTTATTTCATTATAACTTTTTATGTGTAAATCTGCTTATATGGCTGCATTATTACCCAACAAAGAAAAAACAAAAAATAAATGGCTGCTAATGAACATGACCCAAGCAGAACGTACTGGTGTCTGGACCTATCCTATCCAGCTAAATCTAAAGGCTGAAAAGTTAAGAGTACCACCACCAATCAAACACTGATATATTTAAAATATACAGTATTTAAAATTATGATTGCACTCAGTGCTCCATTTTCGTACCGCGGACAGTCCTTCCTTTCTGTATTTTCATCGCAATCAGACACAAAGTAGGTTGGCAACAGAAAACCGGTGCCAGCGAATGTTTAGTAGCTGGAGCAGATATGCTGCTTCTTGGCTGCTGTAGGAGAATCACCAGTAATCTGTGATGATAACATGCTCCATTGATGGAGAGGCAGACATGGTTTAAACAGGGAACACTCTGTTGAACCTTTGGCCAAACATTAAGCTCATTCTGGTTTATGATGCTTGTATAGGCTCAGTAAAGACTGGAGGAATGAGGCTGATTTTGACTGTCCATACTCTGGTTAGGCTTATATCACAGCATAAAGATAAAGCCAAGTTCTCCTGCTGCCCATGGTGCACCATGACTTGGATGTCTGTCCATCTCACCACTTATCCATCTGATTTCATGTCTTCATCAATGTTCTTGTCTCTCAGACAAGAATCCCATCATCTCTGTCTAATACAGCTGCCATGTGTATGTGTGTACAGTGTGCAAACAATAATGTGCCATTTTAGGGTGCCCAAGCCACACCATTGGGCCATTAGCTTGTGTGGGTGCAGGTGAGCTTTAAGCTGTTTTCACCTAAAACTGCTTCACTGGTGTCTTGCAACTCAGTGTGCGGGCTAAGAAAAATAGTTTTGCCCTATTTTTCGGAGCCCCCTCCCCATCTCACACCTGTGCTTTGCACCCTGTGAGTGTGTGTATGTGTTCATATATGCTGCACAACTGTGCTTGACTTTGTGTTGGCGGTGGCGGAGGAGGTGTTTTTGCGGGGTGTATGTACCTGTCAGTCTGTCGTTGCTAAGTCGTTAAGTGACTTTCAACACCCTTCTCCGCTGCCGGTCCGAAGGTGGAGCCAGATACACCACGGCGAACGAGCCTTTTATCATTGAGGGTAGGATCTCCTTACATATAAACTCATCATACCAAACAGGTTTCTTTCAAATATTTCTGCCCTTTCCTCCTTGAAATAATCATGTTTACTAATCTGATTTAAGTCAAGCTAAGTGGTTAATTCAAGGTGGAAATGAGAATGAGATGCATTTTTAACCCTCTGAAACCCACAATTGACCCATTTTTGTCTTTTTAAAGGGGGATTGATTGGTATTTAGGGGGAGATAGCAAGTCATCAGTATGCACCACATAGAAGTGGTATACACCATGTGAAAGCTGGGAGCCTGAAAATTAATTTGAGATTCAGCTCAGCACTGTGCGTCACTTTGTTCCATCAGTAATAAGAAATGAACATGATTTAAATAATTAATTACTTAATTAAAAAGAACTTAAACGACACATGGATGCAGTTCATTAGATTCATAAGAGTCTCAGCTTTATAGTGACTGTTTAGGGACCCCAGTATGCAGAAATATTCAAATACACCATTAGAATTGGTGGAAATAACACATTTATACTGCATTCAAAAAACTGCATGTGATTATTATAAAGTGGGCATGTCTGTTAAGGGGAGACTGGTGGGTACCCAGAGAACCCATTTTCATTTACATATCTTGAGGTCAGAAGTCAAGGAACCACTTTGAAAATGACCGTAACAATTTATTCACACCAAAATTTAGCCCAAATTTTCAGCGTTATTTAGCCTGCTTCCCGGTATGCCAGTGGAACCAATGGATTCCTTAGGTTTTCTCACATGATATCTGGACCTTAACTCTAGCTCTAAAACTAAACCCGCTACAGCCTCTGAAAGACAGTAAAGTCGTTCAGGATCGTCCACGAATCCGCGGGTCTCAGAGGGTTAAAATTGATTTTATGTGTGAGAGACAAATTGTTTCGCATTTTGGATCTAATGGTTTTGTTTTGAACGTCAGGCCCAGACTTCTCTAAGATCACCACCATCCATGGGAACCCAAATCTGATCGATGAGGAATCGGAGAGAATTACCAAACTCATTCAAGGTAAATGCTCAGAACTGCATAACTGTACTGTGTGTGTGTGTGTGTGTGTGTGTGTGTGTGTGTGTGTGTGTGTGTGTGCCCAAATGCAGTGATTGACTGTGATGTCTCTTTGTTTCTTAGAGGGAGGTAGATTTGCTGCTGCCAGGAAAGCCCCAGGTAAAAGCATAGTTTGCTGATGACACATTCATCAACACCAAATGTTGGATCACACCAAAAAGAGTTTGCCAAAAAACACATAATCACTACTGGAAAATACGCATAGCAATGTCTTTAAACATAATTTGATAATTTGTCATTGTTAGATTTTCCCTTCATTCTTCTCACTTTTTTTTCCCTCTTTCCATTTTCTACCTTTGTGTTCATCCACCTATTCTTCAAGTCTCATATTTTTTCAAAATGTTCATGCTCCACATGGCATGTTTTATGTTGTCCTTGTCTTCATTGACACCTCTGACTCCCTCCATTATCTCTTCACTCCTCTTTTACAGCTGAAATAAGGAGGAGGAGAACAAGGCTTGTCAGGCGTCGCCACAAGCCAAGGGAGTGAATCCGACAGAGAGAAAACACCTTCGGGCTCACCGCAGAGACTGAATGCTTCTCCAGAGCTCCTGGTCGAGTGCTGGAGGACTGACAAACTGTGGACCAATAGGGAGAGATTAAATCTATCTAGCTATTTCTTTGTCCAAACCACCAGTGAGAATGATTTTCACTATTCCATCTGGACCATACTGTAGGCATGATGTGTAATAGCAAAGCAATGACATTAGAATACCCTTCATGTACGTGTGCAAGGAAATATGGACTTTTACCGTGTGGTAGATGGTGTGTAAGGTGAGATATATTCTACCACTGAAAGATTTTTTTTTTTTTAATCGTGTCACTTTGTAAACTGATGGCTTGGGAAGATTTTTTATGCTTTTTATGGTGCTCGCATTCTGTACAATGAATGCATTTTAATAAAAAATGAAACAATGTTTTGCTATCATTAGATGCTGTACCAAACCTCTGTAAATTATCACATGGTGATTAAAAAATACAATTTTTATACAGTTTTCTGTAATTCTTTCCAGCTTCCATGACTGTTTTTACTCCACAAAGCCAAAATGTTTCATGCTCTTGACTGTGAGGCTGTCCGAGTACAACCAGGCTGTTCTCATACAGTGCTCGTAGCTATACCTGTGAAAAGTAATGCACTGTTATTTGTACACAACCCACGTAATCAATCAACGTATTTTCATACAACGCTTTGTATGTTACCTTATGAAAAGTTACTCTTTCTTTTTTTGTTTGTTTTCTTATGAATATCCAGCAACATGTCAATTGCTGCTCATTACATTCATCCACACTTTTCAAAATAAACTTCTGTCTTCACTGGAAACAACTTCCTTAGGGTTTAGGGCAATAAAACTACTTAGGTTTAGGAAAAGATCGTGGTTTGGCTTAAAATAACTGCGTAAGTGACGGAACTTAAGTAGGTAACTTAGTTGACAAGTAAATCAAAGTTTATTTCTGGTTTCACACAGGACACAAACATCAGGCTCCTGGGCAAAGTCTAATGTTTTATTACACACACATCAACTGTGTGGGATGTACATGGATTACAGTGCATTACTTTTCGTAGGTATGGCTACGAACAGTGTGTGAGACCAGCTTGAGTCAATTCTGATGTAACTGTAAGCCCAGAAGGGTGATGTACTATGAAGAGTGACTAGGTCCAGGGGTCGGGGTGGATGGGTGGGTCAAATGCTGCATTCCAGACAACTTGGAGGTTGGAATTTTCCCAGCTGAAATTTCCAACTTCCAACCTCCAAAGCGTTCCAGGTGCACAACGCCAAATGTAAATGAAACCATGGCTGACCGTGACAAACAGATGTGTCTTTGGCAAATGTACTAATTGAACTCTCAGCAGTGTGGACTCTACATTTTCGTGACTTTTTCCAGAATAACATTTGCGTAGAGAAGATAACATTCTGAAAATGCTTACCATAACCAGTTATCCAATAGCATGGTGGCATACTGATGTCAATTTACATGCAGAACAATTTTTACTGTATGATAGTATGTATTAATTCAACTAAATATGGACAAAATATATATATATTTATAATATTTGTTGTCTTTTAGTTGATGGCTCACTGTTTACAATGTGTGCTCCCATTGTTGTGTGATGTCAGACAGCTGCTTCTTCGTGAAGTTGGCATGAATTTACAAGTACAAACACCGACTTTGAGTTTCATTGTACTTTTTCTAGTAGGAGGTTGGAAATTTCCGAGTTCTAAGTTGGACCTTTACCCAGGAGGCCACTTCTTGTACCCCATGTGAAACCCAGAGATCAACATTGATTTATTTGTCATGTAACTTTCAAACTTAAGTTACGTCACTTCTGTACTTATTTTAATCCAAACCACAATATTTTCCTAAATCTAACCGAGTAGTTTTTTGCGTAAACACCTCAGAGGCTTGCACAAGCAAAATTAATTTAAACAAATGTCATCATGTTCTACCAACACACAGTACAAGATTTCTGTATTTATGTAAAAATGACTTCATCTTATCTTTCTATTGTTGATAGCTGGAAGTGCTAAAAGTATTTTTTTTCTTCACAATGGAACCAAACAATCTCAAAGCAAATGCATCATTAAAAAAACATATGTAAAAAATGTAATATAAAACATCAGTGCAGTGAGCGATAGTTTATCTCAAATCTGCATTATATCAAGTCAATTACCAACGCAAAGCAGAAGAGGATGAAGCCTCAAAGACCCAACATCAACCACGTTTTTATAACCCCAAAGCTTTATCACCATATGGAAACTAACCAAAGCTCAATACACATACATAAAATAGTACTGTATATTCTGTGAGTCCACAATTTCTTTAGATGCTGTTTAAAGGTGTATTTTTTTTTCTGACTTTATCTATTGGTTTCCCTAAATTTGTTTAATTTGTAAGTTCTTGATTTTCATAGCTTTTCTAAATAATTTTCACATTTTATATCATGCACTTTATCTCTTACATTACCTCATTCTTTCATGTTATCTAACGTTTTCACATATTGGTCACTCAAGGGTATGCAAGCCACCATTTATTGTCATTACATCCTTTACAACCAGTCCTGTGTTCACAACATTCAGTGTCATTTTCACTGTACAAATGTAGTCGTTTTAAGCCCAACCATGTAGTTCTTTCCTAAACCTAACTAAGTGGTTTTATTGCCTAATTCTAAAGTACCGCCGAGGGTAACTATAGTGGTTCAGGTGCAGAAAATAAAGTGATGCTCAGGGGCAGAATGTAACAGCTGGGACGAGAATGTGTTGTACTGTATATTCACAACCTGGGGGTGTCAAGCAGAGGAGAGCAAATACTTTCTCTTGAATATTTAGGCCAACACTTGCAAATCTCTCATTGGTTTTGGACTGCCATATGGCTCATCTGCCATATGAATTTTATGAACTACATCTGACAAAAGTGTTAAAAGAATTTCCGATTTAACTTCTCTCTGATTTAACTTTTGCATCTCCTGATCAAAAGGTACCTGCATGGTGAGAATACAGTTAAAACATATTTTCCTTCTGAAAAGAAAATGAACATGGGACTATGAGCTAAAAATTAGGAAATGGCTACTCAGTGTGTACTGTTGCAACATCATTAAAATGATCCATGGCAGCTCGTCCAGGGCAGCGGCGGCCGAGGGGAGTTGACTGCAGCAAAGGGGAGTTGTAGTTTGCTCAAAGACTTCTGGCTTAACGTCACAGAGTGCTGATAAAAAAAAAAAAAAGTGACGAAAGAGGTCATGATAGTGTGTTAGCTAACTGGGCGTGCTCATGCAGCACAGGGGTATTGAAGCTCAGAGCATTTGCATTCTTTTCAATAGAAGCAGTCAACACAAAGATTATTAATTACTTAGACTCATAGACTTTATATAAGAGGATGTATTCACTGTGACATCACCCACTGGTTTGCAGACTGCCTTTTTGAAGTGTCAAGATCAGCATTTTGGCCGTTGCGTCTTGGTATTTTCGCCATAGCCATGTTGTATTTTTTCACAACCAGAAGTGACACGACAGGATGGAAGTCCCACTGAACAACATTTTTAGGCGACAGAAAAGGTTATAATTATCTTTCATGAACTGAAAACACACTGTGAAAGGTTTTAAGTTGTAAGATGAAAAAGCAGACAACTCCCAGACTGGACAATGCTGTGGTAACAACCTGTCAATCACAAGATAGCCACATCCTAAAGCATACACTGCTTTATGGTCTATTTGAGTCAAAATGGGATCATAATTTACTAAATGAACATCATGCTGTATTGACGAAGACTTGAAAGTAGTGACTGAGACCATTAACTCATGTTTACAATGTTTACTGAAGTAATAAATCAAGTGAAAAGTCATTTTCTCGTAGCCTTCTATACAATCAGACTTGTTGCAACAAGAGGAGTCGCCCCCTGCTGGATATTAGAAAGAATGCAAGTTTAAGGCACTTCAGCACTGGCTTCACCTCTCAGACACGGAGTGTCTGTCTGTTGATTTTGTCTTTGCAAGTTTATTATTTAAATTCATAGTCAGGATGACTTAATTTAGTCTTAATTAATTCATTGTCACTTTAAGAATGCAAACTGCCATCCTTCATTTAATCTCTGCTTTTACTGTCAGTCACAATTAGTGGTTGTAGTCATGGTAAGTGTATACTACTACTAGTAGAAGAATCTGTATAACAGTAACACAGTAAGCTCATATTTTAATTGGAAGTATTATAGTGCCTTCAGAAAGTAATGACAAATCAAAAAGCGAAAACATGATTTAAGAATTCTTTTGCAAATGTATTAAAAGGAGAAAAACTGAAATATCACATTGATTGGCATTAATAAGTATTCAGACTCTGTTGAGACACTTGCAGTTCAGCTCAGGTGCCTCCCAGTTCTCTTGATCACCTTTGAGCTGTTTCTCCACCTTGATTGGCGTCCATCTGTGGTAAAATCAACTGATTGGACACACCTGACTATATAAGGTCTCACAGACACAAAACAAGCCACGAGGTTGAAATGTTGTGTGAGTTCGGTGTTGAGTGTGGATTGGTGAGGGAAATAAATGAATGAAATGACATTTTTAGGCTAAAGCTGCCTAACATGTATATTGCTGAAAAAAAGAGAACTTGCTGCCTTTTGGTCAAGACATTTTAGCTTCAATGCTTCATCAGTGACACATGCATGCAAAAGGCATGTTTGCTCTTCTTTGCCTGCATTCAGCTCTGTTATGTCAACATGTAGATGGGGACCATTGCATAACATGCCTTCTCATTTCACATGTTTGGTCAGGTGTGGTTGAACCATCCAGCACTGTTCAGCAGAGCTGCAGTTGATCTCACCATTTGTTTTATTTCACTGGCAACTTTTTGCACTTGCTGACACTTAATTTGTACACCAGCTTTATGACATGAAACACCAAACTGGAGTAAAACTCAACCAGTTTGAATCCATCAATAACACAGCACAATTTTTTATTTTTAAACAAACATTTTAACTTTTCCAGAGTGCTTGATGTGAGCCACAAATGACTAAGCAAGGCTGGATTTCTACTGAATTTTATAAATTACTATACAAGCAATGAGGTAGAAAATTACATAACTCATCTGCAGTGTTGGGTTGATCTGATCATTTAATCCAGAAACAGCGAGACATAGCACTGGACTTAATATAGCCCTGATTCAAACCTGTTAGAAGACATAGTCCTACAGTGCCGTCTGAGCCATTATGGGAATGTTTGAGTATGCTTTCAAGTGGAGATTAAGATGAGAAGATTGACACCACTCTCAGCTGTATGTTAGATGAAACAGTTCATTACAGTCAATTAGCTTAGCTTAGCACAAAGACTGGCAACAGGGGGAAACAGCTAGCTTGGATCTGTCCAAGAGTAACAAACCTCGCCTAAAGCTCACTAATCAACACGTTATATGTAATTTGTTGAATTCATATGGAAACCAGACTATTTCAATAATTTCCTGGTTGCCTAGCAAGTGCTCAGAGCAGAGAAATAGTCACACATGTAATGACAATGACTGTCAAGTCAGGCTTTGAAGCAAATTTTCATAGTGGCCAAACGGTATTACTACAACTTCTGTGTCTGTCACATGATGCCATTGGGCCCAACAAGAGTTTTCCTATAGACTGACATTGGGAATATTTCTTTTGGTGAATGAACCTCATGTTACAAATACTTGAATAGCCCTTATTTACATCATTAATATCTACAAATAGCCAAATCCAATTCTTTCTCTTGGCATAATGAACTGCCATTCAAGCCAAGACCGAGGCTGGGAGGCAGGTTTAAAGGAAACGCTAGGGTGCTTGACCTAAGGGCCCATGGATGTGAATGCAATGTGTAAGATCTGGAAAATTTTTGGTTTCATGCACCACTGAGCAAATTTAATTAATGGCACACTGCCTCTAACACTGTATCCACTTCTCTTTATACATCTATGATCACGACCCAACTGTCTCTTGCCCATCTCCCATGTTCATGTAAATTTCACTACAAAACTTTAACACTTCTTTATCAAAGAGTTGAGCTACAATATGTAAGATAAGATGAACCTTTATTAATCCCCGGAGGGAAATTCGGTATCTTGAAAAGATATATTTTCATGTATTAATGTTGGTAACAATGACACAACATCTCAGTAATTTATGCCAGAAAGTCCAGAAAAACACCTTGCTGTCAGCCCAATTGTCTTGACACCAGGTGTTACACCAGGTGTAAAACTGGACAAACACTCTCATACACTCTCAGACACACTGTCATACAACATTCATAGCTATAACTGCAAAAATTAGTTCAATATAATTCGTAAATATCGCACAAAATCAGTTTGTATGTGATCCACATAATTGTAAATGAGGAAGTATAAAGTGTGACAAATGCCACATAAGGAGGGTGGATGGGTGGGTCAAAAAAGGAGACCAGTGTGAGTCAAGTAACTTTCACATTAAATTTATGCCAATTACACAATCTTGACCTACAATTAATCAAGTAGTTCTGTTGCCTAAACCCAACCAAGTAATTTCCTGTGAAGTTTATTTTGAAAAGGGTGTATACATGTTAATGAAAATTGACTTGTGTTGCTGGACATTCGTGAGAAAACGCATGAAAAATGAGGAATAACTTTTTGTAGGATATCATATGAGGATACGTTGACTTGGATGAGCTTTAGTGTCTCATGCATGTCATGAGGCATACTGTAGAGAGGACATGTCTAAAGTGAATAGGTGACCTTTACTCTTTCTTTATGTTCATATTCATTTTTATAAAAGTGTTGAGAAATATTTCCTATTTTATATCATACAAAAGCTGATTATTAGCCAAACACTGGATTAGGAGTCTCAGGCTTCACCTGTCATTACAGAAACAACCTAACATGTTTTAAATAATACCAACATCACATTAACAGTGTCTCTCGTCTCTCTTCAGGAACCCAAGTATTGAAATCATAGACCGTATAAAATGTCATTCATAGGTTTCTGAAGAGCAGCTCAAAGTCGGCTCCAGTCGCCAGCAACCTTGCCCTCAATTGTGCCTAATTTTAAGCCTAAATGTAATTCATCGGGTGGCTTATATAAAAATTCACCTCCTGTACAGTTGTCATGAACGAGGAAATTGTCTACAGCCTGGTTTTTTGCACCAGGCTGTAGACATTTTTATTTTCATTACAGTTGGGAATTTTAACATGGAGGTCTATGGAGATTTACTCGCTTTTGGAGCCTGCCTCAAGTGGCCATTTGAAGAACTGCAGTTTTTGGCACTTGGACGTTGGCTTCTTTTTTCAGCACCGGAAGTTGCTGCTTGGTAGAAATCAGTGAAATCAGTGGTTCCCCGTGAACATGCTGCAGGGCTGACAGAATAGCCCTACTGTCTCACTCCGTCACGAGCAATCGAAATCGAAGAATAAAACTGTTGGATGAAACTCACAAAGACAAACTGGGCCCAGAATAACTGATGTGATTAAAATCATGTCATCTTGTTCCAGAAACCACACAGCTGGCTGAGTATGAACTCACAGCCCTTTAACAACTAAACATAAAAAGAATGGAAACCAGCCTGTGAATGTTAATAAGTAAATTGGTTGCAATAGAAGCGACAATATGTCATTGTCATTGAATGTTAACTTTTCAGCATAATTTGTCCCATATTTGTTTGAAAATTAAATCAATATTCGCTGCTCTGTGTGACGCAGTTTGTTTGTTTTCCTACGTATTTTTTTTGTAGTTAAGCATATTTTAACTATTCCACACCTAATAAAAACCCCAACTTTTAATAACTTTACATAGCAGATGTGGTTATTCCTGCATGTTTTCCTTTAAAAAAAAAACCACTTGATTTGTTTAGCATTGTTTCTTTGTCTCGAGTTTATTGATCACACAAGGTAAATGTGTCTAATAATTTAGTTTTTTAACAGTGCTTGATGAATATACTAATTATTCTGTAGTGACCTACTGTGACCCTATGACATATGTATTTAGAGACCGTTCCTGCACTACCACTACTTTCCCCAATGAACACACATTTTTGGACATATTTTACTACCCTGAAACTACTCTGTATCCCCCCAGGATTTGACCCAAAGTCTTAGCACACTCTTCCCTTCTAAACTCGGTTCCAGGCAGCTCTATTATGTCTCCTCCAACTCTAAACTAAAACCAGCTGACAGCAGCTATGGATCTGAATTTACAGGGATTGAGGGTAGTCTCTGCAGAGACGAGTGTAAAGTGCCATCCAGGATTCACTTTGTGGTTGATGTACTGTGACAGAGAAATATGTCCAAACCACTCTGAATGTGCCACTTCCACTGATCTCAGACGATGTGTGTGGATTTTGTACACTATAGCAAATTAGATTAAAATGAAACAGATGTGCATAAGTGAACTATAGTGCTTGCAGATGTTATCTATGTCTATAATTTCATATGCTATATATTAGAATCTCTTAGGTGTTGGTACATCATACCTACATACTTGCTACTGTATATGTCAGACTTTGGAAACACCCCCTCTAAGATAATAATTATTATTACGTGCCCACAGACATTTTATTTCCACATACAGTAAATTATTTCAACACGTTCTCATCCCAACTTGTCACATACTGATGCTTTGTCAGACCCTGTGGTGTCACTTTTTGGTCACTGTAAACATGCTTAATGTTGTGAATTAAACAAAATCACTTACTTAGGTTGAGGCAACAAATCCACTTAGTTTGGTTTAAGAAAAAACTACATGGATGGGCCTAAATTTATTATGGTTGTACAGTGAAAATGTGACTTGACGTTGTGAACAATGGACACAAATAAACATCTGATTGTAAAATAAAAGCAAAACTTTATGCATGGGACCTGAACATCTGTCTCCTGGATGAAAGCCTTGTGGGCCCATCCATCTCCCTCCACCCACCCTGTGTGTCTCTTTTGCTCTTTAAACTACGTCGCCACAGCACTTTCTCTCTGTATTTACTGTTGCCACAGATGGGTTTACATTGCAGTTAATGGAAATCCTGTTGTTTTTCATATTGCTGCAACCCGTTCTCACTGCCAGCTCGTCAAATACCACCATGTTCCCCTTTGCATCGAAAACTGGTGCATGGAGACACCATTTAGCACAGTATGTGACGAACCGGGCTTTCAACTAACTAAAATGTTAACCCACCCACAGCGCTATTCGAAGGTCGGAGCAAGTGACGTAGTATTAAAAGTGTGAGTCCCTGCAGGGCGGGAGAGGGAGTGGAGGTTGATGGGTCAAACATACACAAGACTTTCTACTAGGAAACCACTATTTGTGTCCCGAATCAAATTGAAAACAGTGTTGACTTATTTTGTCTTCAGTCATGCGACTCATTGGTATCGTCAGTCCCATGAGTTACGTGAGTCGCTAGTCAAGGAAGTTAATGTTAACCACAACCATTTCTAACCATAACTAAGCAGTTGTGTTGCCTAAACCTAACTTCCTATGAAAATGGAAGTTTATATTTAAAGGACATTTTGCATGTAACAAGCATCAAAGTACATGCCATCCCCGGTCAGTCCAAAAGTAATGCAAGTTGTGAACTCCGTGCGTTAGTCTGATGCCGAGGGGCACAGACGGTCAGTGTCGTATTTGAGGGAGTTGGGAGGGAAAACATGCTTTATATGTTAAAGCCTGTCTTTGCCTCTACCTCTCATTTAAGAAAACAGAGTCTAGCCTCTACAATGATAGTAATAATATTACAAAAAGGTTTCTACAGTGCTTTACTATTACAAATGAGTGGCAAAAAACAAACAGCAACAATGAATATGCATGTAGAGTCAGAAAAATAGCACCAACACTGCAGGTGCCACCATGTTTTTAGCCATATGATCCGACAGATTTTTGGCGAATGGATGATGATTTGCTCTGTGTGGGAGAATTTCACATAGCTGAGGTATGACTAGGATTTCCTAGACCCAACAGACAGCAACACGTGCAAACGTCCGACCAAAGCAGAGCAGGATTCGCTGTGCAGATCAGGGGATCCATTTGTGCTTCTGGCCAGTAGTTCCACCGAAGAGAGAGCAATTATAATGTGATCTGTGTGTCTGTGGAGAGGATGATGTCACGCCATGCAGATGCCCTTTGAGAACGCAAGCCAAAGATGCTGAATGTGTGCGTGGTGTGTTGAGTGATGAGAAAGGGGTGCATGAAACTGCAAGTGCACGCATTTTGCTTAAAGAGAAGTGGCTCAGAGCAGTGTGGCTTCATACAGTCGACATTCACTTACACACACACACACACACACACACACACACACTTTTTGCCATATTCCAGCACTAAAGTGTAATGTTTGCGTGGTATCAGCTAATTTATGAACATTTAATTTTTCTGTTTTCCATCTTTTTTCTTTTAAGGCCCAGACACACCAAACTGACCTCAAAAAATTATCGGTGATGAAGGCCAACTGTTATGTCACCTCACGTTGCCTTTGTTATGGCTAACAAGTTGCACTTGAACACACCGCAAAGTTAGCACGTATGTCCTACAGCTGCGTGAGGGGAAATAACTCTCCACACCAGCAGGCGGCGGTAGTCTGTATTCTTCATTCAAAAAGGGAAACTGGAACACCGAGGACTGCAGCAACGCGAGCTGTTATGATACGTACACGAAACAACGCAGCGTTTGCTAACTATTTTCACACCACTCTCACTCACCACTTAGCTTTATTCCAGATGGCCATGATGATGTCAAAATATCTGTGTATTGGAATGATCAGATGAGATAAAGATGAGAAATGAGAAGAGCCTTCTTTGTTTCTCCTTCTGACTTTTCTCGGTGGCTTTCCTCATTCCTGTTTCCCTTCTCGTGCGCTGATTTGTTTAAGCTGAACAGCCAATCAGAGGGATTTCTCTCACCATCAGGTTCCGCTACCAATTCAACATGCTGAATTGTCTGAATAACCTTC
Organism: Pterois miles; assembly: GCA_947000775.1. Lineage (NCBI taxonomy): Eukaryota > Metazoa > Chordata > Actinopteri > Perciformes > Scorpaenidae > Pterois > Pterois miles. The sequence continues at coordinate 19,233,345 of CAMQGK010000052.1, forward strand.
GACATGGGCAGACTAAACACAACAGTGTTGGACAAACCACAATAACTAAATGGACAGACGCTCACTGACGGCCCCAAACTGGCCGTCGACTTGGTGTGTCAGGGCCTTTAGAAAATTGAGAGTGCAAGTTATTTCTAATAAACCAATAAATAAATGTGTCAGTTTAGGACAAATTAGGGCTTTCATTCAGCCCAAATGAGGGCAAATATCAGCTATAATTCTTTGTTTCCAGTTTCAAAATATCCACAGCATTCTCAGTACATTTCAAAAGGTGCAGAAGAGATGCTCCCTCTTTACAACAATGAAGTAAAATCAGACATTTTTCTCAATTCCTCACCTTTGTCATCCCTTTATTATTTGGCAGCTGTCCAGTTTGTTTGTTTTTTGCTTTTATTGCATACAATAGTCATTGAAGGGACACATACTCAAAATTCAGCATTTAATCATATGCTCTCCCTGCATTCACAGCTCAGCCTTGACGAGTTTCAAACACAGAGCATGCAGAGTGACATCATCCAATATCAACCATGATCACAGGAAGGATTTGCCAAGGAAACCGGGGGAGCAAAATCAGAAAGGGAGAAGGACAGGAAGAGAGCCAGAGTTGAACACAGGCTGAAGGAGGGATACGAGGACACAAAGGGAGGAAGGCCGTATGCTCTCTGTCACTGCTGCTAATCGAGTGACGAGACATGTGACGCACCTGCTTTATGTTTGTATGTTGGCTGTTCCTGCAGCAGATGTTAGGGTGTCTGACCTTTTGTCTGCGCTAGTCGAGGCATCCCTCAGGGCAAAAATAAGGTGGAGAACTCCACGTAAATGTTGCATAATGAGTAGCTATGCAGTACTCAAGTAGGTTTGAGTAAATGTTGACTTTGTCCTTGACCTTGATTTATCCTGAGATGACATCTGCCTGGACTCATTTTTGCAACACAGTGGAGCTATGTGGGTTTGGAAGTGTTGTATCTGACTTTAAAAGGGAAACCTGGAATGTTTCCACAATACATTAAATGCATTCAGCCATTGCATTTCCACACAGAGACAAAATAAGCCTGTTTATGTCTACTTGAGTATGTTGTTGGACCAACTTAAATGAGTTTTGTTTAAATTAAACAGACATTTATCGGTTTGGCTTTTTTCACCATGTCATTAAAATGTAATTTACACTCAGGAAACAATTGCATCAATTCTTCCATTTTATTTTTCCATCCAATTTTAATTGCATCACTTTCACCATGCCACAAATAAACCTTGGAGAATCAAACACTCACTCGCCTTTAGGGACAAAAGGTGCCTAAAAAAGTATGTGTTTAATTTCCTCCCTAGAATAGCAGCTGTGGTCTGCTTAAATTTTTAAGTTACAGTGGAAAGAAAGAATCAAAATGTCCAAAGAATTTCTTAAAATCACTCCTGCAAAAGTGTGTGTGTGTGTGGCCCACTACTGCATGGGTTCTGCAGCAAGCAACAACGTTATCTGTGTATGGGCGTAGGTGGGTCTGGGTCCACCCACTTGCCACTCCCACCCAATCATATCTTTATCAGTCCCTTTTTTGTTGGATCATCGAGTGAATAGCAGTCAATGAAGCTGTTTTAATTAGAGTTTTCAATCTCTGTCTGAACCCCACTGGGCCACGCCAATTTCCAGAAATGTTATACAGCCTCTAGATTAGGGCTCTACTGAATAGTTTGAAGCTTCATTCATAATGTTGGCATTCAAATCTAAATCAACATTAGAATGCTGCACCATTTGTCTGTTTTCTGTCTGTTGAAAACCGGTAGTCGATTTCTGCAGTTGCAGATAAAGATTAGGCTCTCTCATCAGTGTTTCCCCATATTCAAACTGTAGCAGCACATTACTGAAAAAAATTAAAGTGGTGGCTGTGTAAGATTGTTTTCGACTCCTGTGATAACATTTCCAATAACTCTAACTGCTAATGTAGCCTTTCAAAAACATTTTGACTGTGGTGTGCTGGCTGGTTTCCATGGTGCACAGAAAAGGAAGGCTCGCTCCTATATTAATGGGGATTGTAAGGAGAATGTGCATGTTCGCTAGAGGTAGACTGATTAATCAGCCAATTTTGTATTTTTATGATCGACATCGGCCAGTGCCTGAGCATATTAAGCCGATTATCAAGCAGGCACATCCGTGGGCAGCCCAGTGTTGTTGCTATAAAGCATGTGTGACTCCACCCCTTGTGTCAGTCAAATTACCATTTTACCAGCAGAGCTCAGTAGATGTATCCCAGTGGGTTAACCGTTGCAAGAGTGCATGAGAAGAACAACGTCCTAACTGGGAGAAATCGTGCGGATGCAAAATGCCGTTTGGAGAGACAGACCATGTGTTCAATAAATGTTTACTGAAGTTAAGAAATGTTGTATATCATTGGTTATTATTATGCTGTTACAGTTTATTAGATGGAGGAAAAAAGAAAACCAACCAAAGATATTGTTAAAACAAATGCGGCATCATATAGCTGTCCTGATTTTGTAAAAAAAAATCGGCATCAACCATACAAAAAAAACATATTGGTCGATTTCTAGGTATCGCATATCGTAAAATTCAGGATTTTTTTTATAATTTCATTGTTCAACACCAAACCCTGTCACCTCCTGTAATCATCAAAAATAAGCTAATTTACAGTTTTGGACTGTAGTGGCCCATTTCACTATTCTTATCTATTGTGCTATTTTTTAGTTTTTGTGTACAGTTGTACAGATGTTCTTGCATCTGCCATCTGAGTGTGCATGGTTTATGTGGCTGCTGTGCCAGCCTATGTTACTGGGCATGTTGGTGCCAGTGTACCTCTAGCAAATGCTTGATTAATGATGCTGTTGTGTCTGTCAGCTTTGTGCCAATAAGTGCCAGCTGTACCAGGCTATATGATGCTGTTAATGTCTGCCTTGCTACCTCTGATAATGATGTAAGGCTTGTTTTTAATGTTTTCTAATGTTTTCAGGCATGTATAGTTGCACTGACCTAGTTTGGTTCACATATGCGTTTCGGAACCTTAAGTGGCTGATTGGTTTTGGACGGGCTTGGCACATTTGATTTTCTCTGTGCCCACCCACACTGTGATTTCTGTCACTGCTTCCAAAGCACACACTCACTGTCTAAATTTTGACCAAAGGCAATAACTGAAGCAAAAAATACACTTCAATTGAGGAGACGAAGAAGAAACGAAAAATCTGGGCCAAAATAGCACTGAAAAATGGTGGATTTACGACAATCAGCTACAGGCCTGGGCAACAGCATGTCAATTCAAGATGAATTTTACAAATAAAAATGAAGTGAATTACTATGCAACTTAAAATATCAAACTGTATCATATCCAAGTTAAACTTAAACACCATCTGAGCTAAATCATGTTGTGTTAAATTATCAGCTGTGAATGTATTGGATTGTTACAGTTGTTTACACGCATGTATGAAATCATTGACCACAAATATAATATTGACCAACCCTTATGGCTAATCTATGCAATAAAGCATTACTTTTTTTCAGCTACTGTAAATATGACTTGGTCAGGTCATGTTAATATTCACAAAACTACATTACAATTTGACCCCTATTCATTTGATTCACTTGATTCACATAAATTCACTCCTCAGATTTACTTTTTTTTGGATAACAAGACGTTAAAATCACGGATGGCTTTGCACACAAGCCACCACACCTACACACAGACACAATCATCTCTCCCGTGTTTCCTTTGAATGTTATACTTATGTGGTTCCAGGTTTCATAAATCACCTCACTTCACCTTCGTAGCTTGGAACAGTTTCTCAGGTTTGCTTTCCTCATCAGTGAGCTCAGGAGTCTCATGCAGAGTATTATGAGGAGAATGATAAGTGAAATGTAATTTAGTTGTAGTTGGATTTACCAAGACAACCTCACTCGTCTTACAAATCCAAAACATATGAGCTTAAGCTTTATCAAAGAGCTTTCCTCTCCAGCCGCAGATCGCTCCAAGGCATCTGTTTTTGGACTGTTTACGAAATGGAAATGGTTTTAATTCGGTCTATTTTCTGAAATTATAGGATTTTCCATAGTCACTTTTGGTTTATCTTCTCACTGGCATTGCTTTTACTTTTGAAGATGATGTCATTTATATGGACTGATATAAATACAAAGAATAACAACCAGAACATAATTGATCTCCGCAAGTTTTCCATAAAAACTGATTGCCTGCGGCGTCCTGGTAGCGATGCATACATGTGTTCTTGATATTGAGATTTACTTTGCTGTATGTTACACAGTCAGATATGCATGTCAAAGAAAACACTGTGTTGTCTTTTTGTAAAACAAAAACAGGTTAAGTTTATCTGATGATTTACAATCTCTTCAACAAGCACATTATGTTGTAACATGTTTAAATACATGTACATGATGAACTACATTATGATTTACTCTCTGGTCCAGTGAAAATTAAACCTCATGGCCTTAGCAAAAATGTCAGCTGTGATGTCAATGATTTTTAAGGATAATAATCATGATCAGTGCCTGGCAATGAGTCAGTGTTACCATACTTTATTACTGCAGTGGATGTAAATCTCAGAATCATGTTGACCAGATTATCACTATGATTTGTGGGTATTTTACAACTGGAATCTTAATCTTTCCAAATACATTTGATGATTCATTCTGTAACAATACCTGCCTTTACCTATATCTATATATAATATGACTAAATGAACTGACTAATTGTCATTTTACTTTATAAATAATAAACAGGTACAAATGAGACACCTTTAAAGAGGACCTATTGTGCTTATTTTCAGGTGTATACTTGTATTTGGGGGTTCTACTTGAATATGTTTACATACTTTAATGTCTCAAAAAATGTTTTACTTTTCTATCTCTTTTCACCTTCTGTCTGAAATGCTCTGTTTGAACTTCAGTCTGCTCTGATTGGTCAGCTGGCCCACTCAGTTGTGATTGGTCATCTGACCCAAACCCTTCGGATTCAGCTCCTGCTCCACTCTAAGTAGCTTTGTTTGAGGGCGTGCCAAACTATCCATTAGGTAGGTTTTATGCAAATGTATTACTTGGTGACATCACCACATTACAAAAGAAAAGGCGGGACTTCAAGCATGGCTGGAGCAGTGTTTCTGTGGGGGAGTTTAACTCCCTTTGGCGTGGACTTTAGGTTCTGTGACTTTGAAGGTATTTTACATGCACAAAAACTCATAACACATTAAAGTAAAGGGAAAAAGCAAAAAAGCATAATAGGTCCTCTTTAGGATGTCTGTTTAAATGTAAATACAATACTTCAGAGAACTCACTGTAGGATATTTCTGAACAAATCTGACCACAATCAGTGTTGTTTGGTTTTGGTCGTCCTTCTATTTCTGCAGCACAGGAACCAGAAAATGGCCAAAGTAGAAAGCAGCAGTCCAGTAGCTGCAGTCAGCAATAGTAGCAGTACATCTAAACAGTAGTATGAGTACCAGGGCATCTTATAGGCCTCTGTACGCAGATGAGGAGCCCCTTTATGGCGCATCACATATTCCACCCAGTAGATGGCCTGATCCATGGGTCTCATCGGTTGATCTCTGTGCAGCCTTGACAGTCTTTGCATGTTCTGCCTGTAGCTGTCACGATAGAGCACTTCGTTAATACCTTGCTCAAAACTGCGGCCATTAATATCGACCAGCTCAATGATCTTTCCGGCCCCTCTTTCCTGCAGACGTAGAAGGTTGTCATACTGGTCGAAGAACAAGGGTATGCCGAGCACAGGGACCCCGTGGTAAATGGCCTCCTGGACTCCGTTGGTTCCTCCATGAGCTACAAAGACTTTGGTCTGTGGGTGGCCCAGGAGGTCCTTCTGTGGCATCCAGTCCACGATCAGGGTGTTGTTGCCCAAAGTAGAGGGACGCTCCCCTATGTGCCTCCAGATCACCTGATCAGAAAATGAAATGAATTTACAGGATACAGTATCTGTACACCAGCAGATATGCAATATAATGATACTCTGTTAAAGATACTCAAAAATACTTTAACTAAAATAACAATACAAGTGCAGAGTAGTGTAAGACATGCAAGTTTTTTAAAAAGATGGGTTTAAGGGAAATGATTATTGAATGTTGTGTCATCCAGTGTAGTGTTGCACAGATGGAGTCCCTGATTTAAAATGTCCACCAATTATTTAACTATAATACAAGGAATCACTGTCTGTCTTTCCGTATACCTTGAGAACCGCTCATCCAATCAACTTCATGATTGACGGCTATATTGCCCAAGGAAGTGTAGTGTCGACTGTGTTGCAGTTTAGCCAGATGGTGGTGCATTAAAATAAATATTATGTTTTGGCCTGTAACTTTTGAACCAGAAGTCTCAGGAACATTTTTCTTCCTGAATTTAATGGGTCCAGTAGAATCTATCCATACAAGCCATGGCCATTTGTGTCTAGATTGATCTTCTGCCGTTTTGAAATGTGTCCCAATCAGTTTTTTCGCTGCTTCTCTTATAATTTTTTAACAATCGTCAGCAAGTTTGGTACAGCACGTCTTTGGATCAAGCCAGAAAAGTTTACATTTGTAGATTTTTGATGTTCCATACAGTTTTGCTATAGCTGGCCTTCAAAGTTGGCTCAAATGTTATGGGCTGGACTTACAGAATATTACATAAAATGTCATATCTCCTGAACTTTTTGTGCTTTTGCAACCACATTTGGTGAACATACATAGATATGAGGGCTGCACGGTGGTGTAGTGGTTAGCGCTGTCGCCTGACATCAAGAGGGTCGCAGGTTCGATTCCGGCTTGGGACTCTTCTGTGCGGAGTTTGTATGTTCTGCCCGTGTAAGCGTGGGTTTTCTCCGTGTACTCCGGGTTCCTCCCACCGTCCAAAAACATGCAATTTAGGTTAATTGATCACTCTAAATTGCCCGTAGGTGTGGATGTGAGCGTGAATGGTTGTCTGTCTCTATGTGCCCTACGATGGACTGGCGACCTGTCCAGGGTGAACCCCGCCTTCGCCCAATGCCAGCTGGGATCGGCTCCAGCCCCCCGCGACCCCTAACGGGATAAGCGGTTGACGATGAATGAATGAATGAACATAAATATGATGTCTGAGTGACCATGGCAAATTTGGTGCATCTGGCCAATAGGTGGTGCTGTAGTAGTGTCATCTATCTATATAGGAATGAATCTCTGTTTGTTGTATATGTATGACTATCCTTCACATTTCTCAAGAACCGTTCATCCAATCAACTTCACACTTGGTGGGTGCAAAGTAGCCATACCGCGGTGCTCGAAAACGCTGTAAACAGCACTTCTGGGGGCCAGGCAGTCGACCCATTCTGGATGGACATGCTCTCCGAACAGGCACTAGTTATGTTTAATTCCTCTATAAATCAGTCCATCCATTTCCATTTTCTATACCCATTCATCATGACTCATTAGACTCCCTGGGCAGGCTGCAGTCTATCACAGGGCAATAAATAATTTTTTGACATATTACTTATACAACAGATTTTTATCAGTGTCTCTGTCTACTTCATAATTAATATTGCCTTTAATGTAATGTCTTTAACAATGAATTAATTGCTGCCTAAATATCTGTAAGACTCTAGGTTTAAAAAAGGCATTTTGAACTTCATGTCAATGCAAAAGTGAATCACTGAGCATGTGTTACCTTCTGAGGCATCTTGGCAAAGATGCTGGCGATGTCATCTGCAACCTCTTTGGGCAAAGCATTCACCAAAGTTCCCAGAGTCATGATGATGACTCCATGCTCTCCAGCACTCTGAACAAACTCCTCAAGGTCTGCTGGCAGAGGTTGAGCTGGTTTACACTGAAACCCTCCTATGTAGATGACATTTGGCATTGTGGGCCGAGGGAAATCAAACACAAAATCTGACCTGAACAGCCAGATGTCTGCTTCCTGAAGAAGTGAGATGATGTCACATCCACCCTCGATGTATTTATCACAGAAGGCATCGTAGCTCGGCCCCACCAAGAATTTCTGCTGGAACAATATAAGGCCGTAGAAAAACATGTTCTTGACCCTCTGGATGAAATTCATTTTGTCTGTGAAGCCCGATCCCGGAACTGGGATATAAGAGAGCGGCGAGGGTGCTATCACAAAGTGTCCTTCTCCACTGGTGATCCAGCGAACATTGAGCACCATGGGCAGTTTGAGATACTTGGCCAGTACGACCCCTGGTGCTATAGCTGGGTCAGTGAGAACAAGATCATATTTGGCATCTAATAATCTTTTCACCATACTTTCATCCTCAAAGATTTGAACAAGGGATTCCATGGACAATGAATGAGCGTGCGAAAGCATAAAGAGCATATCCTTGGTGAGTTTCAAGTAGGCAAGTACAGAAGCCTCCTCTCTCTGCACCTGCAAATGGTTTAAACAAAAACTGGTGAAAATGTGATCATCATAATACTTGTATTAATACTTGATTGACTAAATGACCAACATGGGACCCAATACATAATCCATCATGACATACCCGCATCTGTTCCTGTAGGAACACTTCAAAAAAGTCCTCAAAGTCATCATGCATTTCAATGGGAATGGATGTGTAGAGCGGAGACTTTTCTGGGATGTACCAGCTGGTGGTGGACCTCATCACAGTGATGTTGTGTCCCCTGGTATGAAGTTCTTCTAGGAGGATCTTCATATTGATCCAGTGGCTGCCGTCCACAGGGAACACCAGAATGTTTCCTCCATCACAAGGGGGTGTAAAGGAAATCAGACATACACCAAGGAATACAAATACTCCGCACATATGTTGTACTGGAATGGTTCCTAAAATGCAAGGGAGAGGCGAACACGAGAGACCTCTTCAGTTTCTCTTCAGAAATGTACTCAGGAGGTTTATGGATTTTCTTCAGGTATAAAAAAAGATAAGATAAAAATACAGTTTCCGCTGGTAAAACAAATGTAGTGAATCTGCAGGTTATGTTATTTTTAGAAAATATAGTATGACTCTAACCATAACTTGATGAAGCTCTTGAATTCACTTACCCATGTTCAGAGTGGCAAAAGTAATGCTACTCGCCCGCAGACTGACAGTTCATCCCAGGATTTTTTATATATTTGAGTTCAAACTCCAGAGATCATAGGTCCTCGTAGGCAAGTGAATTACTTCCTGTAATGTGGCACGTGTCACATGAAGCTATGGCCACGAAGGTCATGCAGATTACAATGTGATTATATCTTCTTTGCCATGTAATCATAGTTTCGCTGCTTCTTTTCATAATAAAGCTGCTAGCGTCCTGTACCGTGTAGTTTTGTGAATGTGTTTCTCTCTTTCATGCAAACTTGCATCACAAGAACCTGTGACCTCTTTCATAAGAGTATTAGAGTAGGTTATGTAATATTAATCCACATGATTTTTATGCATATCATGTTAAAAGTGCAAATAAATACTTGGAGAAAATACAGGATTCATGTATTTAGCAGTTAGTCATGCAGTTATTTTCTGTAGGTTTTTGACCTGGAGGGTTGTTTAGTACAATGTGTGTCAAATACATATTATCTCTGTAGGTAGCAGAACTGAACTCAGCTGATGCAAGGCATGTACTGTCTTATCAGCGGTGGGCATAGACTATGGAACCGGGGGGCCCAGTTTACGTTTGCAGTCTACTATAATAGAGGAAAGAAACCATTAACGGTGCCATTTGTTGTTTGTAGGTGTAGTGCTGTCCTTAGCACTGAAAAGGAGCGGAGGAAATCGATAGACCGTCAGACAGAACAGGTCACTTAGTTCAGTTTCTTAGCCTGCTTGCTTTTTGTGCCTCCCCCTGCTGCTTTTGACAGATTCATTCATTCAAGTTCAAAAAATATTTAGTGGTCTGTTAATGTTACATTTTTATGCGAGTGGTCTGATTAATACATATATTTTTTGATTCTGTAACCCTATGTTGTTGTCAACCTGGTCTCACAGGTAGGCTTATAAATATCACAATATTCCACGTTCCACCTGTCGTGAGTATGTATTTTAGCCTTTTCCTGTGTCATTTGTATGTCATGCAAATGTTTGCAGTTAGGTGTAGGTAAGAAAAACACTAACTTAGGTTCAGGCAAGAAAGACGCTAAGTTAGGGTAGAGGAAAACGTCATGATTGGCTTAAAATAAGTACATACACTAAGCAAAATATGTATGAAATATAACCCAACTAAGGAAAATTCATTTTGTGACTAACACAACTTACAAAGCAAAACACCAGTCAGCTACAGTCTCAAACTCCGGTCTCCTGGTCCGGTGTTTGGGATGTATTTACATATCAGTCAGTACAGGATATATGGTGTACAAATGACACATGGAAATTAAATCAAAAATGATGTACTGATTTCTTGCGGAATATCATGGCATTTAAATACCTTTTCATTTGAGCAGACTAGTAGTAGTACTTCCTAAGGCTATTGCACATTTAAATTGCTAAAAAAAAAAAAAAAAGAGTTCTGTAACATTACTCAGTACTCACACATCAGTAATATAGGTCTATGTCTGTTTCAGTGCATATGCCCCCCCAATAGGCTACCTCCTAGATATGGTCTCCTCTGCAGGGAAAATGTGATTGATTTCACAATGCTTGTTTATTATCATTTCCTCCATTCAGAAACCTTCCCAGTTTTGGAGCATCTTTCCTAAATATACGATATAGTAACTCTTCGTGTTCCTTTGCATATAATCTTATAACATGGCTTGGCATCATACCCAGTCACGCTTGTCTGTTCTCATTTAGTTGGCTTTTTCTCTGTGTTTGCCAGATTGTGGGCCTTGTCGTGTTGCCTATGTCTTCTGTAATGTAATGTGAAATCAGCTGCTGGTCCTAAGTAGCAGAACATATGCATGTCTTAGTTGTGACTAACAAGGACAAACGAGGAAGCACTTTTGTGCCACATTTTCATAATTAGTAGCACACACAGATCAGGTTTCTGTTGCGGGTAATCATCGGTGTCTCCACACTCTGCTGATATATGTTAAAGATATATGTTAAAGATAAACCGCTAAAGTTGTGGGTCCATTTTCATAACACTGTTTCTTTCTCTTCTTGAGTCCACTCTGGCTTCTTTAGTTTCACTGGTTTCCTCAAACACACTCAGGAAGAAAATAATCACCCACTTTCAAAAAAAAAAAGCTGTCCATATTGTGCAATCTCTGCGTGGTCCTATGGTCTGCCCTTTTCTGTAGTTTCTCATAATAGCAACCTGCACTGCAAAGCTACAAAGTTGTTTTCTGATAGTTTACAGAACATCACATTGTGAACTGAAACAATTGGAGCAGCACTGATTCGTCTTTGGTAATTTGATTGGTTGAAAGTAATGTTTAACAATCTCCACAAGGTGCCATAGGTGGCCATATGCCAGTCTGGTCCTTCACCATAAACATTTCCTTCCATGCTGATGGTACCTAATGATGATTTATTGCATTGGTTGGGAGGCAAAGAAGGTTTTTCTAGACATTGTTAACATAAACATCCACACTTCCCCAGCGAAGGTCAAAGTGTTAAGGCCCTGACACACCAAGCCAACTGTCTGCCATCAGAAAGTTTGGGACCTTCAGTTAGCGTCTGGTGGCCTATTGTTTCCAGCATATCTAGTCTGCCCGTTTCTGGGATTTTTCGAACAAAGGCGGCGTAAGGCATCGCAACAGTCGACCTTCATCGCTGCTAGTTCTTTGACGTTGTCTGGGTGTTTAAGATGGGAATAGTCTGATATGACTTTGCCACCTGCATCACAGGACACCACACACACTCATAAAGAACCCTCAATCATACATACAGGTATTGACCAAATTACTTAATTCAAGTTACATCAAGCTTTTTAAGTCCCAACAGAAAATCAGTTTTGCCAAAAAGCTTATGGTACTAAAAATAAAGGCCATCCCCATGTACGATTTAAAGAAGTGCTTGCAAGTCAGCTGACGGAGGATGAAACCCAGTGACTATTTCTTCCATGACAAATTCCTTCATCTATGAACAAAATTTGAAGAGCAAGAATTGAAGGCTCTGAAGATGGAAAAAGGTCTCTGGACACCCAAGTTATTCATTATTTGTTGGAAAGATCACAGACTGAACCAAGAACCTTTAAAGGTTCCCTATACAATATCAACATTTGGTTCACACTGTCATTTTCACTGTTAGCATCAGTAGCTACAACCCTCCGCTCAGCTGTCACCATGTTGAGAGCCATGCAGAGGCAACAGAGATGCTCCTAATCTCACATTTAGCACCTTTTAACTAAGTTGTTTTTATGTGTGGGGAAATACCTTTTTGGGGAATTCTATTGGAAAATTTGCAGTTGCCTCCCTTTAGAGTGTCCAATATGGACACAACTAGTTAGATAAATGGACCTCAGGTCAGTGTCACCTCTGTTTAACAGATGTACATTCCTCTGTTTGCTTTTTTCCATTTTCACAGTGAGAGAGAGCAGGTATACACTTGCCAAATGACTCTCCCATTATGGTGACATCCTCGTGTGTGTGTGTGTGTGTGTGTGTGTGTGTGTGTGTGTGTGTGTGTGCGTGCGTGCGTGTGTGTGTGTTTGGCATAGAACAGTTCCTTGGGGTGGAGATGATGATGATGATGATCTCAGTGCGTTAGTGCAGGATCCTGCAGCTGACAGATGAAGACCTTTAAAAAACAAACACTACTGCACGATACACCCTGATGAAGTTTCTCTCTCATGTGCCAACCTGCTCGAGGAAGAATCGTACAGCACTGCAATGCAGTCTCAGTGTTTCAGTGATGGATAGACTGTCAGCAAAAAAATGTTATATTCTTTGTACTTTGTGAACAAAAACTCTCTTCTGGAGTAGAGACTAACTTTGGGTTTGGAACTTATTTTGTTTGTTATATGCACCCATACAAATACACACAAGCAAACTGACCTTTCATTTTTCTAGGTGCCTGAATTAAAGGACAGATAATATAAGTCCTCAAAGACAAAGCTGATTACAGCCTCCGTCTTAGCCAACTGCCTTTGATTTGTCCTCTTTGTTTTAGGTGCTTGTTTCAATTACACCTTGCAGGCTAGCTTCATATTTTTATTATGAAATTACATGAGGTCATCCCAGCTCACAACAGTGACATCTCTCACTGTATACATAAACAGACAATTTAGAAAATGTCATGAATTAGTTTTACAATGAGGTGCATGTTTGCTCCTCAGTATTTTGTACTGTATTGCCCTTTTTCAGGTCAAATAGCATTCACAGATGTAGTCTGTATGAGAGGACCGTACTTTTGTTTGTGATATGTAACATGTTCACTATGAATGCTACCAGTTGCATTTTTTGATTGAACATTTGTTTCATGTTATACCTGAATAATTGTAAAATTTTCATGGAAAGACACGAAGGCTAGAGATACATAAATGCACTTTAGTCAGCCATTTTTGTTTATTTTAATTTCCTGTCATTGTTGCATCATAGTGCAGTTACACAGGTATTATTCAGAAAACCCTTCCTCATTCAAGAGAGTTCAGAGTGCAAGATTTGAAAGTTATCTGTCAAAAACTATTCCAATATGAAGCCGAGTTGTCTATAGGCAAACCCGGATATCATGAAAATAACCAAAAGTAAATTTGGTTATCTCTTATATTTTTCCTGCAATTACTTAGTTTTCAAAACAGTTTTTCTTGCCTCTTTAATCTGCTCTTTAATGCTGGGCAAGTATTTAATTAAAAAATAAACTTTATAACAATAATTTATTTGACTTACCAGAGAACCGTGTCATGATGCTTCATCTTTTTATTCATTATTCATAATCCCAAACAGATAACTTGATTAGAAAATGTGGATCCATAAAAGGGAACAAAGGAACTTGCATGACATCGCATGACATCACCACTAACGTAACAAACAGATGTTACCAGATAACTTCCCAAGGTCCATATATTTACCTTTACAAATGCAAACTGTTAGCAACATCCCAGATAGATGTGTAAAAACAAACTTGTACTCAGTCAACAACCTATGGTTCAGTCCACCATAAAGTCATTCTCGTAAACAGTAACTGCAAACAGTATGACCTTTTGAACTGTTTATATAAGGACCCCGTGCAGTAATGGAGCCTGTTGCATCATTTACAGCCTATGAAGTGTGGAAGTTACTGATTAAAAACAATATATGTGTTGCTTTTGGCTCACTGACAGCATATTTGACTGAGGGGTCTAAAATGTAGTTCAGTTGCAGATATCCACAGAAAATAAAAAAAACACCAGTCCATTCTTAACAAGGCCCAAAGATTAGCAGCTTTCAATGACACTAACCGTTATTGTTCTGCATCATAGAGTCAGTCCAATCATCTGGGAGAGATCAGAAACTCCTCAAGGTTTATGATTTCATTCTATTTCGCCATCTTCATGACATGATTCAGCGCGGGGGCCCTTTACCGGCCCCCACACGTGTGCACACAAATGCAAAGTCGCATGCACGTGTGAATGCGGTGATTATTTTTCCACCCATACCGCTCAATCTGTCTTCCATTCTGGACATGGAGAACGTCACTGACGGCTCTCTGGAGAGGACATTCGAATGTACACGTGCATGATGTGACACACTCAAATGCACTTAGACTCACATAGTAATGGTAATGGGGATGATTGATTAGCGGTATCTCAGGCATTCTTATTTCTGATATCTGATTCTTGTAATCCAACAGGCTCTTTATTTTTCTAGGTTGGTTGGATAGTCGTTAGGTTTGGGTCATTAGCACTGCACTGGGAAGTCCTGATCTCTTACTTGAATGAGTGTTATGAGTGTTATGTTACCATGAAATAATAGTGTTTATATGAGTTACCACAGTCTACCACCTCTGTTTCTGAGTGGTGGGGTCGGGGAACAGGGGGTCTTTAGGAGGAGATAGCAGGTCAGCAGTAGATATCACATAGAAGTGGCATATATCATCTGAAAGCTGGGCACCTGAAGATTAATCTGAGATGCAGTTTAGCACCATGTGTGTAAATATACATGAATTACTGAATGAATGAATGAGTTAGTTAAAATGACTTGTGAAAGTGTATAGGGTTGCACGGTGGTGTAGTGGTTAGCACTGTCGCCTCACAGCAAGAGGGTCGCAAGTTCGATTCCAGCTTGAGACTCTTCTGTGTGGAGTTTGCATGTTCTCCCCGTGTAAGCGTGGGTTTTCTCCGGGTACTCTGGCTTCCTCCCACAGTCCAAAGACATGCTGTTTAGGTACATTGATCACTCCAAATTGCCCGTAGGTGTGAATGTGAGCGTGAATGGTTGTCTGTCTATATGTTGTCTGTCTCTATGTGCCCTGTGATGGACTGGTAACCTGTCCAGGGTGAACCCAACCTTCGCCCAGCCCCCCCGCAACAGGAAGCTGTTCAGAAACTCTCTTATTTCCAATCTAGCTAGGAAAGCCATCCATCCCCTGAATGCTCTAGGTCTCTAGTTTGTGGCTGTAAAGTTTCATGAGGAAATGATTATCCTCAAGGTCACCACGGGTCATTTTATATAGTGATGTCAAGTTTCAGAAAATGGTTTCATTACAATGAAATGGCTACTATGGGGACTAACATCATCACACATGAATACAGTTGAGCTCATTGGATCCACAAGAGTCTCATCTCTACAGTGGTATGCAATTCCAAGACTTGAAGGGACCTCAGCATGCAGAAATATTCAAACACACCATTTTAGAATAGAAGAAAATAACACATTTATACTGCATGCATAAAACTGCATGTGATTATCATAAATCATCTGTAAAGGGGAGCGTTGTGGGTACCCATAAACCCATTTACATTCACATATCTGAAGGTCAAAGATCAAGGGACCCCTGCCCTGCCAGTTTTTCCTCACCAACATTTTGTGTAATTTTGCAACATTTTTTTAGCATTAATCCTGGTAAGCTGGTATGACGGTTGATAACAATGGATTCCTTAGCTTTTTGAGTTTCATATGAAAACTGAGCCTGTAACAACCTCTGAAAGACTAAATAGGGGCCGGGCGAGCCAGCTGGACGTCTGAGTTTTGTACGTAATCACTGAATTTTTTTTTTCCATAAATTCCATGTTTGCCCTAATTAGCAGACAGAAATACATTATAAATTCAAATACATTCATGACAACATAAAGCCGCAAAATAGTAAGCCTGTAGTGGTGGATTAGCGTCTTTCTATTCACCCCTCATGCAAAAAAGGGATGTCTCTGGGTGCGGTAGGAGTAAAAGTTCACTTTTAGAAAACAAACAAGCTTATTGTAAGGTAACAAAAACTTGAAAGTTGTTCAGAAAAACGCCCCTCTCAAGCCCATTCAGAGAGGAGGAATCTGCGCAGGTTGTTATTTTTTACCATAATCTTCACAGACAACATTGACCTCCGTGGCCAACACTTGCTGGCTAACAAAGAGCATACACGGGAAGAGGAAAGGGCATGTCTGCCGTGCGTCATCCCACACGGGAATGACTTTTTCTCTTACTGGTAAAATTCCACTTTGCTGAAACACTATAATCACTTAACGATATCCTTTTAGAAAATAGAGCCAGATTTGAGACTCTGCAGCGCTCCAGCTGTCCGACCTGATCAAACCCTAAATTTGCATTATGCATTGTACACAATAGTAAGCTGTGTGGATTGTTATACCTCTACTGATTGCTATTTTTTTCCACTGCTTGTGAAGTTACTCCAGTTCATGGGATTTTAATATGCTGCACAACCCCTCTGAATGTGTTTCTTATGACATAACAGACTTTGGACTGTTCAGAGTATGTGAGAGGGCATGCACTCTTATCAAAGAGGATACCTGATATCCATTTCCTGTGCTTACACTCTGAAGAAAGACTGATTGTATTTTGTTTACTGTATATAACATACACTCAGAGAGATTTATTGCTCCATAAGCAACCATTTAGGACTCAAACCAAACAGTGCTGGCACCCCATGAGACACTGTGTCATGGGAATCTGTACAACACATTAACTGGCTAAAAATCATGTATGTTGTGTATGAGGAAAAAGGCACCAGAGGGTCTGGTCCGTTTACAAAATCCAAAGTTATAGTCAGAAGTGTTTTACATGAAACAGGCCAGTGTTTAGGCACGAGGACCTCATGCAGAACGCAGAATAGTTCAAGCACACCTAGTTCAAAGGTCTCCTAAGGTTTAACATTTACACTGCAGAGTCCTTTGTAAATATCCATAAACAGTGACAAGGTTAAGGCCACAGACTGATGTAAGCAGTGGAGAAATCAACTCATGACACCATCACACACGCCAAAACCGCCGCAATTGCAACCCCACACACGAGGCAGTAAATCATATCTTGAATTGTAATGTTTCATAAAGTGAAATAAAAAATATATATCTCTTCAAATAGATCAGTTATGTAAGTAACAGCTAGGTGACATGGATAAGTTGGACGGTTGGAGCCACCATGAGGTTGACATTTGTGGTTTTGAGTGAAATATCTCAATATCTCCAGATGGATTGCCATGACATTTACTACACACATTCAAGCATTCAACCGTTTATTTATTTATTTATTTGTTTATTTATTTGCAACCTGATGTGACGCAAGAGGGTGGAGCTAGTACAACCAAACAATGAAAAAGACATTTTTAGGTGACCAAAATGTTTTAATTAACTTCCACGAACTGAATGTACTGAATGAACCACACTGTAAAAGCATTAAAGTTGTAAGACAAAAACACGGTCAACTCCTAGACTGGACAATACCGTGGTAGCAACCTGTCAATCACAATGTAACCATGCCCTAAAGCATCCCCTGCTTTATGGTCTATTTGACTCTAAATGGGACCATAATTTACTAAATGAACATCATGCTGCGTTGAAGAAGACTTGAAACTAAAGACTGAGACCATAAACTGGTGTTGTGTTTACAATGTTTACTGAGGTAATAAATCAAGTGAGAAGTATGCTCATTTTCTCATAGACTTCTATACAATCAGACTTCTCTTCACAACCAGAGGAGTTGCCCCTGCTGGATACTAGAAAGAAGTTCAAGGCACTTCAGCATTGGCTTCACTTTTCAGACCCCCGAGGTATCCTACTGGTCAAATACTTTGATTTATAGTTGTAAAATTAATGACATTCCCATCAGCCTCAGCTATACTTTGTGTTTAGCGCTGATTTGCAAATTTTAGCATGTTAACATGATAAACTAAGATGGGGAATATGGTATAGACTTTATCCTTGCTGACATTAATAATACCAGCCTCTTAGCATGGTGATTGTATGTTTATAATGTTGAAATTTAGCTCAAAGCACAGCCTCACAGTGCTGCTAGCATGGCTGTAGACTCTTATCATTGTTCTAATAAGGTTCCAGCAAGACTCTTTCCAAACACTAGACAGATGAAGTGCTGAGTAGTTTAACACAGAGCCAGTCTGAGACACATATACTGCACTACCAATGCTCTATGCTCTTTACTCGCCCACCTTAAAATCCCACTCAGGATTACTTTTAACTGTAATTACATCCCCAGGGCCCAGACTCAGAACGTTCCTCCACCCCCATTGTTGTCCGTACAGTATCATAGCCTGGACACCGGTCCAACACCTTTAATCAATCTTTCCAGCCCCAAACTAGAGCCAAATAATTGTCTCCCACTCAACAGGAGTCTCAGCTCCTTCCTCAGAGTGCTATAACTCTCCTGTAACCACAGACCCAATATGTCACATGGATTATGCAAAAAGATCTCAATGTATTCGTTCTCAAATTATTTTCCAGACAGTCCACGCAACCTCCCACACTATAGAAACAGAAACCACTGACTTTTTTTTTTTTTTTTTTTTAATCCTTACACCACACAGTTAGTCTGGATTTACACAACTGTAATATCAAACCTGTAGTCAACATACAACAGAGTGTAAAACTGAATTTCCCCACTGTGGGACTAATAAAAGAATATCTTTCTTTCTTTACATGATATTGAATTAAACCTCTTATGTCATTCTGGTACGTGCAGCAAGTGTTGGCTTTGAAAAAAGCAACACAGTTCAAGGAATTTAATCATGATCGAACAAAATTATTTTGAAATTGCTGCTGTTTTTCCTCCATCTCATACTTCAAGTAAAGCAAATTTGGAAAAATAATATAACACATCGATGAGTGCTTAAATACACAGCAAATGGATTCAGTCCTCCCCTAGAAAAGAGAGGGAAAACCTCTGAGTCGTCATCATCTTTGGCTCCTCAGTGAGTTCTAGCTATGGTCAGACCTTAATGGAAAAGAACAGTTAGAAGAGCTGGTTAAGAATATTACACACCTCCCTGCACTCCTCGTGTGTGTGTGTGTGTGTGTGTGTGTGTGTGTGTGTGTGTGTGTGTGTGTGTGTGTGTGTGTGTGTAAAAACTGGTGCAGTCATTCATGCCAGTGTTTACCTCAACCACACATGGTCTAATGTGGGTCCATTATTTTGATGTAAGTCAGTCAGGAAAAGCAATGAGACTTCCAGACTACTTCCATTCACTCATGGTCAATGAAATTCATTTTACGTTCTCATGCAGCCGGCTTTCATTTCTTTTTTTGTCTCCTTTTTTTTTGGACCAGAGTTTGTTTTTAGAAGCCCACCACACAGCTCAGGAAGCAAAATAAAAGCTGCTTACATAACTAATGGTAATAGTCCACTGTGCCAATTCATGTTCAAACGCACATATGACACACGACTATAATTACGAGATTTGAGGTTAAACGCATACAAGCATACTCAGTCTTACAGACAAAGGAGCTAAATCTCTGTTTCCAGAGTGCTGTTTTTAGGGGTGTGATCGACACATTGGACTTGTTCCTCGACACAGACCAGACTGAGGAAGTGCCACCTTATCTTATCTAAACTAAGTTTAAATGCTTGCATCAACACTGCTAATAAGGGAGCAGGGATCTTCTTGTCCTCGCTGCACTACTTCTTCTCTTTTTGTTGTCTATAAATGGCCTTTTGCTTAAAACCAGGGCTGGCTCTAGCACATTTGGTGCCCTGGGCCACACTCGGGTTAAGGTTAGTTTTAACCCCCCAGATCTCTAACCCTAGAGCTGTAAACCGCAACACACATCAGACATCACAAAGAAAAAAATTTTGATATTTATTTTCATAAATAACTGTATTTATTATAATGGAAATAAATTATTGGTCCCTGATATTGTTAGCTTGTAAGTATTTAGGCAGTTTCATTATAGTTTACACCAACAAATATGTGCAGCCAAGTAGATGGAAAAAGTGTGAGAAAGAGCATTACGGGGTGAAATGTGTGTATCTTTCTTTATTTATTTTTTCATTTGTTACCTCACTGCACCCACAGGCATTTTAAAAAAAAAATACTATTATTATTAATTTATTAATTTATTTATTTTTTAAAGGGCAACCAGCTCCCCCCAGATGGTGCTGCCCGAGGCGACCACCCATATGGCCAATGCCTTAAGCTGACCCTGCAAATAAAGGAGCAGAGTTGTTCCCATCCTCGTGGCACTAAATGGCCTTTAACTTAAAACATATCACCAGTCTCAAAGCGGAAATCTTCATCCACACACACACACACACACACACACACACACACACTCTCTCTCTCTCTCAAACCTCTGACAGTATCTCTGAGGCTGTGTTAACCTCGCTATTTATCATCTGTCTCTAATGACACAAATCTATTCTCTTCAGAATGAGAGCCAGACAGAAAACAGACCCATTGTTCCAATACGCTGGCCTCCATTAGTGCGTGAACTCATTGAGGTTTCTAGTCATCTATCAAATTACCAAGGCCGCTTTATGTGGTCAGTCAGTCTGACTTAGCAGCCAGCAGACTGAAAAACACACAACCCCACCGATCTGCTGTTTCTGGAATATTATTCTGTCTGCAGAATAATCAGACGTTGACGCTCCATTCGAACATGCATTGCCAGTGATGTCATTGAACAGATGCACACACATGATAATGCACAGTCCTCCCCTTGTTCTGTCTTTTGTGACTTATCCTCTTTCTCATTTTTTCCATCTACTTGACAGTTTTGTTGAGTGATTTAAAGGTAAGGAATTCACAATTAATCCTCCCTCATCAGTGCTGGGGTTTGTGATAAAAGCAAACAGATTGACAGCACTTTAGGTGTCTCCAGGGGGTTGGTTTGAAACATCTGACACACTGAACATCCAGACCCTGGCACTCCCACACCTGGAGAGCAGCATCAACTTACACCCACACTTGGCACCGTCTCCTGTGATAATACCACCCTTATGTCTTGCTTAACGTTATGGACACAGCAGCTTAATGGACATACTGGTCGGTGCACCACCTTCACGTTCTGCATCACTGCACCTTTAAGTGTCAGTCTAGCTCTGCCAACTGGCAACTGGCCAATACACTGCACACTCCACCTCTGCTGTGATGACAGACGCAGTTGTATTTCCATGAACCTCCTGTGTTTATAGAAGAAGTGACAGAATCTGCAGGTTTATTTTCCTGTGGAGGGTCGATGGCAATGCCGCATGAATCAAAACACTTGTTGCAGACGTGGAGCACATATAACAGACAACCACTGTGTTTTTATTATTTTTCAGATCATTCATACTTTCCTATTGTTCAGGGTTTTTAACTGACCAGAAAGTGTGAATTTAACTGTTTCATTCCTTGTATCCAAGGTACATTACAATGCTCTTTCACTGACCCTACTCCTCTGATAATAATGTAACATGTGTGAGCCACATATGTGTTTTTCATGAGTCAGAGCCGGCTGACAAATCCCACATGCAGCTTGTTTAATATGGTGATGTATTTAGAAAAAAATGTAATTAATCTTCTGAATCATCAGCTTTTTTAAAACTCTTTGATAAACAGATTGTGGCTCAGAAATCGTAGACTTTCTTGTTGTCAGAGCTGGAAGGAGAAAGAACGGCGCCAGTTCACAAAAAAATAAAGCGATGGTCAAATTAGAAAAAGATGAACATCAATGTAAATATGTATGTTTGTTGCTGAAATAGGTTTTTGTGTTTTTTTCCCATATTTTCATTGCTGTCCAGTAAAAATGTATATTCTAATAATAACACTTAAATAAATGCAAAACTACTACTACTACTACTACTACTAATAATAATAATAATAATAATAATAATAATAATAATAATAATAATGATGATGGATAATGTATATGTATAATAATGATAATGAAAATAAAGTGATAAAAATAAAAAAAACAATATACTTGCAAATATTATATATAAAAATAGAATATTTACTTGTGTTATGTTAAATGGTAATTATGGTAATTAAATTTTGACGTTGTATGTGTATATGCATAATGAGAAGAAGTCTTGAGGAGGGTTGAGGTTGAGATTTTCCTACTTACCATAATTAAGCCATTTTTAAACCTGTTGGATTATCTGAAAAAAATACATTGTCATAATGCTGATAACAGTTTTTTTTTTTATCTTTACTCATGAACAGTTTTTTTCTCTATCACAGAAAAGCGACAATACATTTTATTTTTATTTTTTATTTTATAGTGTGAATAAAGTATTGTTTATAGTTTCTCACGTTGTCATCCTTTCAATTACTCATACTATTCTTTATGATAATACGTAATACTGTGTGAGGAAACAAAGGTATTAATCATCAAACTTTTCAATGTAAACATGTTATACTTGAGTTCACTTAACACATGAATAGTGTTAATGATAACATGTATGTTGAGGTATATGGTATAATTAGAGAGTTGTAGAGTTTGTGTTGACAGTCAGATTGACAGATGATGTCTCTATAACAGACTGGAAATGCGACATGTGATGTTTGGGGCTGAGTCATAACTTCCACCAGAGCCTACTGGCTTTATTTCCCTTTAATGCGAGTGTTGGATGCTGTCATGCAGTGGAGCAAGTTTCCAGCAGGAACCACATTCTGTAAAAAACAAACGAAAAGATAATGTGATAGCAAATATTTCAGTACATTTCAGTGGTGTTTTTGTTGTTGGATGCCATCATGTTCTCATCCCAGCTCATCATATACTGACACTTTGTCTTTTCAGTCGCAGTAAACACATGATTACTGTTGTGAAGTAAACAAAAACACTGCTTCGGTTCAGCTTATAAAACCACTATAGTTAGGTTTTGGGCTTAAAACTACTGTGAAACTACCAGTGAAAATGACACTGAACATTATGAATACAGGACACAAATGAACTGCTGATGACACGGGACACGAACAGCGGTCTCTTGGATGAAGGTCCTGTGTTTTTTTGATCCATGCCACCTTCCCGTCCTGCCCACCCTTTTGCAATTTAAACAACATTTACATAGTACTTTCCCTGAGCGTTTATATTGACGCAGATGGGTTTACATTGTAGTTAATGGAAAGCCTGGTGCAGCTCTTCAATGCCAGGGTGCCTTGTGTCTCTAATGGCAACAGTCGTCACAAAGCATTGATATTTGACGCCCTGGGAATGCCAACAGACTGTGGATGCATCTAATGATTTATATTCAGATATTATGTTACTAGTAATTTACTTCGTTGAAGATCTGTGTTTGTGCACTGGAGGCCTCAAGCTTCCACATCACATTAGTGTACATTGCATACTGGACGACTAGCTTCCAAACTGTGAAACTTTCCACTCGTCAGCCAGCAGATGAATGTGAAACCTAATGTCAAACTCTGTACATACATCGTTCTACACAGAGAAGGTCAGACATCCAAGTGAAATAACAATTATGTAAAACACATTTCACAAAACTTGTGGCTTCAATTGTGGTCAGTGTACTCTCTAGTGAATAACTCTCAAATCGAGCAGCATCCAAGCATCAAATCTGATTTAAAAGCGCTCTGTTGTGGTGGATCCCTGCTGATCCCAGAATGCAATCTTTAATCTTTTTTTCTGAAAAATCTGTTCGCCGACTGTTTGCTGCCTTCCTCATGCTTTCTCTTGTTTGTCTATAGTCTGTTCTATTCGTTTGAAGGCTGACTCCCATTGGATGCATTCATGGACAGTTATATAAGGCAAGAGGGCCACGGCAGCACACAAGGCCAGAACAGACTGGCCCAGACCAGAACTTCAACTGCTGGGCCCGTTCAGCATCATTACTCATTCACTCTGAATGATGAAGCAGAAGGGGGAACCATAAGTCTCCATCTGGAGAACAACCAACGCATGTGGCTAGGTCTGATGTTATATTCTCAGATTTCACCTTTTTGATTTCAATATTCAATTTAAAAGCACAGTTATACAAAGCTGACAGGTGGTAAGAATATCCACGTGAAACTTACCTCTGAGAGGAAAGTGACAAATGACTTTTAAGTGACTCACATCTTTGAGTTTTAGACAATGTGGGTGATTTAGTGAAAGGTTATGTTTCTTAAGACTTAAATCTAGGTGACATATAATATGCACCAAAACACTTACTCAGCACTGACAAATGAGCTTTAAATGAGTCATAATTGACAACTTGATTAGGACCAGGGTATAGTATTTGGGGGATTTATTTGCATAAATGGAAAATAATATTAATAACTATGTTTTTATTTAGTGTATAACCACCTGAAGCTCAGCATCATTGTGTTTTTGTTAGCTTAAAATTAGCCCTTTATATTGACATAGGGTGCAGGTCTTCTTCATGGTCGTGGAGAAGGTAACACAGCAACCTGGCCTCACTCCCAACTTGTCAAACACTGCTGATTGGGCAGCACCCCTCGCAATGGAAACCGTCATACGAAGGCTCCCTTTAGTGACAGTATGTGACGAATCACGCTTTCACCTAACTCCAAAGTTTTAACCCACCCGCAGCATTATTTGACAGTCGGAGCAACTAACCTATTAACAGCACGAGAGTCCATTCAGTGCGGGCGGGAATGTTGGTGGTTGGCTCAAACAAACACAGGACTTTCAGCCATGATCTAAAATAGGTGTTGGTTTACTGGACACCAAACTGGAATGAACTCTTGGATGATGGTTCTATTAATGTATTTGTAATCTCCACAGGTTGTCCAGTAAGAACAGGAAGATGCTGATGAGTCACTTAATCCAGGTTACACACTCTCATTGAGATGCCACTGATTTATTGTAGATGGTTTATAAAATCTTTGTGAAGATGTATGAGTGGTGCAGTGTGCCGTGTTTAATTGTCATGGACGCACAGGATATGATAAACCATATGAATAGACAAAGGGAAATAGAGTCCAGAAAACTGCAGCCATGATGAAGACTTCCTTAGTTTGGGCCAAAAGCTGTAATACTGATGGCGAGCTGAGTTGGAGGACAGATGAGGCTTGTCATTAGTGTAGATGGTGGTTGGCACTGAAACACTCTCTGTTCATGTGAAGTCCGTGTGCCGAGCCACAGATGCCAGGACTGTGCATGTGAACAGTGCATGGGCAGGAAAGGGGATGCTTGTGAAGAATAGCCGACCGTTGTTTGTGTCCTGTGTGAAACTAAAAGTCAAGTAACTTGAAGGTATTGTCACTCCCATGGGTTACGTGAGTCATTGGTATCATCAGTCCTGTGAGTCACGTGAGATGCTAGTCAATAAAGTTCACTTTAACTATGACCGTTTCCTTACCCAACCCAAGTGGTTGTGTTTCCTAAACCTAACTATGAAAATTGAAGTTTATTTTCAAAAGACACTATACTTGTAGCAAGCATTTACTGACATGCCGTCCCCAGTCTGTCCAAAAGTAACTTAAGAGGGGTATCCCTTGCATTGGTCTAGGATGCCGAGGAGCGCTGACCTGGTGATGGTATCTGACAAGTTGGGAGTGAGAATGTGATGAACATGCAAACTGCAAAAGGTCTCATAAGATAGTTAGTTAGGCACTGACCTTGAATGTTTAGTTAGGAGAGGTCATTGGACAGAGTTTTTGCAAAATTTTGCAATTTGAGGATTGCATTCTAGACATGACCCCTCTTCATGGAGTCCACCATGTTGCTCCGCCATGTTTCTACAGTAGCCCAGAATAGACAAACCAAAGTCTGGCTCCACAGAGAGCCTTTCATGTATTTACGTTACGTACCTGAAGGTCACCATCGTTCTCCGACATGCTTGAAAAGGGAGGGGTGAGTGGTATTCAGTTGGTTACCATCTGCAACCTCACCACTAGATGTCACTAAATGCTACACACTGATCCGTTAAGAAAAAAATAATATTGGTAGAAAGGAGTTTTAAATGTTGAATAAAAGGGTCATTTCACTATTTTCACAAAGAAAGGCATGCAATATTTTCTCACTAAACCCAGCGGATGTCTAGCAATGCAGACAATTTTGGTTTATCTGCTTAGCAGTTATGAGATTAGCTGAGGTTAATGGAAATTTGATTGTGGCGCACTGAAACATTTCTTGGTTAGGACAAAGGTCGGCACCTCGCTGTAGACCGTTTTCATTGGAACTACTTTGTACCACTGCCGACAGCGAGGTCTGGGGATTATCCAAAATAACCAGGACATTGTTTGTGGAAAGAAACTTTGCTGTTGGATTTTTCAGACTTATGGGTATGGGTAATCAACATTAGTGGTACATGGAGTGAACTGATCCTATTATTTTTTATTAATCAGTTTTGAAACATGATGTCCCTTTGACATGTTGGTAAACCGCAGTTTATTCAGGACATCCAGCCTCACCTAATAACCTTTAGCCAGGACAATAAAAACTAAATCATCCTTGTTTGAGCTCTGACATCACACTGACTCTGACCACCCAACCACCAAAAATGACGCCCCATTTATAAGCTTTATGGACAAATATGCAAACACCAGAATCATACTCCATCCATGTCACACTGGGCTTTGTTGCAGGTACTGCAATGACATTTTTGGCCAGTGAGGTCATGTGACAGCAGAGGTAAAGTGTCTACTATGAGGGGTTCAAGGTTTATTTATTGTGCAAGCAGCACGTTCTCATTAGCACAGCATGTTTTCACTGTTTGATGTAGTGAGCCACGCCACACACAGAGTAAACAGATGTGACACACACACACACAAAACACAGCAACTCATCTGTTTTTGCTTAATTGATCAGCTCAGTACGTGTTTGCTGTCTTGATTTTTTTTTATTTGCTTAGAGCTGAGCTTTTCTCTTCTCCTTCTGTGAATAGAGTGCTATAGTCCTAAAACCTTAAACGAGTTAGTATTTTAGTTTTCCCAATTCCCTCATCTGGAAGTCAATTTTTCTAATCAAATAAGGTCTGTGGTTAACACAAGCTTTAGAGAGCTTTAGAGATTTTAACGTTTTGTTCTACAATATAAAAATATATCAGTGAATATCCCAGTCGTAAATTTTGAAGCTTTTACGTGTCTTAAAAAAGGCCGTTGCTAACAAGTTGCTAACAAGTGGCTAAACGTGACGTCATCGCATCGACTCGTCCACCTTTTAGTTTGTTTATAGCCTACCATTAGTTTTTAATCCTGGCAATTGCCTTCACACTTTTTTTTACAAAATTGTAAAACTGGTGTTCATTTGTGAAGATTATCTTGCTGAGCAAAACATGTAAGCATCATAAACTTTTGTTTGCCACAGAGTTTATTTTCTGTCATAACCATAAACCCAGTGGAAAAATTCCTTTTAGGTTTTTGTTGAGGAAACCAGGGCGATGCTAATTTCTTTGTTGGCCTACAAAAATAACGTCGTCCCTGGAGCCCTCTATGTGCCCTTTTCTTCTTTAATCAAAATGGTATCGCTGTTATGACCCTTGTGAGGAAACAAATAATAGTATAAGCACCCGGTGCAAAGTCCTCCCACCAGCCAACCAAAGCTACCCTCTATTTGTTTTATTTTGTTTTATATTTTGCCTTGTTTTGCACTGTTATTTGTAGGTGAAAGATAAAAATGCATTTAAAAAATGTTATTATGTTTGAATAACAGAAAGGAAAAGAAATAACAAATATAAATATATAAATATAACACAATAAAGTACATCTATATACACTCACTGTCCACATACTTAGGTACACCTTGCTAGTAAAAGGTTGGACCTCCTTTTGCCTTCAGAAGTGCTTTAATTCTTCATGTCATACTTTCAACTTGGTGTTGGAAACATTCCTCAGAGATTTTGGTCCATATTGACATGACAGCATCACAAGGTTGCTGCAGATGTGTCGGCTACACATCTATGATGCGAATCTCCCGTTCCACCACATCCCAAAGGTGCTCTGCTGGATTGAGATCTGGTGACTGTGACAGCAAACTCATTGCCATGTTTAATAACCCAGTTTGAGATGAGCTTTGTAACATGGTGCATTATCCTGCTGGAAGCAGCCATCAGAAGATGGTACACTGTGGTCATAAAGGGATGGACATGGTCAGCAACAATACTCAGGTAGGCTGCAACATTTAAACAATGCTCAAATGGTATTTATGGGCCCAAAGCGTGCCAAGAAAATATCCTCCACACCATTACACCACCAGCAGCCTGAACCGTTGATACAAGGCAGGATGGATCCAGGCTTTCATGTTGTTTATGCCAGACTCTGACCCCGTCGTCTGAATGTCGCAGCTGAAATCGAGACTCGTCAGACAAGGCAAGGTTTTTTTCAATCTTCTATTTTCAAATTTTGGTGAACCTGTGCAAATTGTAGTCTCAGTTTCCTGTTGTTAGCTGACAGGAGTGGCACCTGGTGTGGTCTTCAGCTGCTGTAGCTCATCTTCTTCAAGGTTTGACGTATTGTACGTTCAGAGATGGTACTCTGCATTCCTTGGTTGTAACCAGAAGTTATTCGAGTTACTGTTGCCTTTCTATCATCTCAAACCTGTCTGTCCATTCTCCTCTGACCTCTCATATCAACAAGGCCTTTTTTGTCCACACAACTGCCGCTCACTAGATATTTTCTCTTTTTCAGACCATTCTCTGTAAACCCTAGAGATGGTTATGTGTGAGAGAGAGAGAGAGAAGATTGGCCTTGCTGTCATAATACTAAGCACACACAGACACCTGCAGGTTGCAATCATGTCTGAGCCAGCCCCTCTCAAACACGTTATGTTTGGCAACAGTCGAGAGAGAGAGAGAGAGAGAGAGAGAGAGAGAGAGAGAGAGAGAGAGATGGAATGCTAATGGAGTGTCACTGAGTTCAAATGCGAAAGTTCAAAAAGTGAAAGATGGCGATGGGAATCTGAGGATTTCTGTAATCTCTGAGACACCAGGGACGTACCCCATCCAAGTATGTGTGTTTGTGGGTGTGGGTGGTAGCATGTGCCTCCTAAGTCATAGCTGCAGCTAATTATTTGAATGGCAATCATCGGGACTATTGGCAGTATAATAATTACTCCCTATAATTCATTTTTACACTCCACAGCAGCAGCATCAAGCAACACACAGTGGTGTGTCATTTTTTTTTTAATTTCATTTAATTTTATTTATTTTTTTTTTTTTTGCAAACTGAAAACCAACCTAAACCAGATGAGAATCAATTAACAGTGAAACTGGGAAGAAGCAGGGTGCATATAGCGATCAGAAAAGTCCTGACATCAGGCATTACCAGAGCTCTGGGAGAAATTATAGACATCATTGTGTTGTAGTCAATAATGGTTTTCTTGCCAAATTATTATCACATAATAATAATTCCTATCTGTGAATTTTTGTACCCAAATGAAATACAGATCCAATCAATCAGTGCTGGTTTTAGTTCAGCAGGAATTTGAATTTTACAACCAAGGATTTATGCAGACCAGTGGAGCTGCTTTGCCAAACTTACAGTCACTGTGACAGAGAGCATCCATCCTGCCAAACCGTCCTTAAACAATAAAGTGTCTCTTCCCAGCACTGCTCTGTTTCTGGCCCTGATCTCTGTGGAGGGAACAACCAAAGAAGACAAATTTCTCCTTTGGGGGGATTAGTGGAGCACCACAAAATCAAAGTTTATGCAACAAACTGCGCAAAAGCATCAATTTCAATTTGAGGATGTTTTGGATATTTATTGTTCGTGTCCGTCCAGCGTGCATTGGGTTTTTGCATCCCCACTGTCACTCACTTCCTCTTGTCACTGGATCCCACTGTGCTAGGTTATACAAAGACAAAGGAGTAAAACATGAGAGGCAGGCCAGGGCAGAGTAGGCCAGCTGAGATACTATTACTCACAGGCTTTTAAAGGTAAGGAATCATTAGTCATTTGTCTTGTCGTCTCACCTCAGTCTATTCATATGTTCAGTGCTTTTATTCTCTCTTTATCTAGTCATAATAAAATGTACTGTTGCCACAATGAGTTACAGTCAATCTGTCATACGCCAACATCAATGAGGTTTTCAAATTTTAAAGCTGTGGAAAAAGCACATACATCATATAGAGTTCAGGTACTGGGAGAGAAGTCAAGCCAATTTTATTTATGTAACCCAATATCACAAATTTGACTTTACACCCTGTACAGGATACAACACCCTCTGTCCTTACCGGTACGGCCCTCTCATCAGGATGAAAAACAACCAAAAACAGGGACACCTTTTAACAGGGAAATAATGGAAACAACCTCAAGAGGAGCAACAGAGGAGGATCCCTCTCTCAGGATGGACAAATGAAAATCATGAATCTGTGCATCCTTAGTCTTTATCTCTTGATATTGACCTTTATTCTGTCAACAATGGAACGAGATTGTCCAACAGAATCTCTGTTTTTGGGAAAAAATGACAAAAATAAACTGACAAAAGTTAACTAAAGTCAGCTAACATCTCAACATACCTCAACATTGTTAATTGAATTTCTGTATAGAAATGTTTTTTATTACGCCGGACCAATTTTTGAGTTGACACTCAAGAGGCCAACATTGTTTTTATTATCATCATCTCAGCTGTCAATGCCTGAACAAAGGCACGTTAGCAAGAGTGACATCTTGAGGTGCCTTAAACTATATGTGACTCCAACATGTTACACAGGGGTCAAAGGTTAAGCTATAACCGGCACATTTACCTTTGAAATGACATCTCACTGAAAGCTTTTTCCATTCTCTAGTTTCTGTGTTTCTTTCCCACAAGTGATTAAAGGTAATTCATTGTTTACGCTAGTAAAATCACTCAATTTCCAAATAGCAAAGCACTCTTTCCATGCAAGGTAGCCGGCAATCAATGACTGGCAGTGGGTTTCATGTGCATGTGTGGACAGGCCACAGGGATGCATTCATGCATTAGTGTCATCCCACCATTTTAACACTTTTCTCTGAGGCAGTATTCATTATTGTAATTAAAGGAGTTACAGAGCAACACCAATACCAAACACATTTAACACACCAGCAATAATTTGGATTCCACATCGCCATCAATCAGGGAAGTAGAAAATATAAGTGAACCATAAAATAAAATACATTTTTGGTCACATAAGACTTGGCTAAGTCTGGTTTTGATCATCTGATTCCATGATTGGCTGTGCTTTTACCCATATTAACTCTCAGGGTATTTATAGTGTGATTTCATCTTGCATTGATTAGGGGTATTAGGTTAGCATTTACAGAGGACAGGCTAAGCGAAGGGCATATAGAGGGATTAAATGTAGGATTTTCCTCTTTATTTCAAAAAGAAAATATTTTCTTAAATACAGACTCAAATAACATGTGGCCTGCTTCTAATAGTTACAGCTATTTTCCCCTCTAAATAAATGTGTCATATTTGGTAACCAGATGCCATAATAATACATGTGTACACCACTATGACTGTGTTTCACTACTGTCTAAATCTCCATACATTCTCAATTTGATCCCCATCACAGAGCAGTAAATCTGCAGGTCAGCAGTATTTTTGGAAAAGACATGAAAGCAACAATCTTATGACTACAGGGGGTCGAAGCAGTGATTTCACAGAGCAGAGAGTTATGAAGTTTGGGTGGGAGGAGAGGCCAGGTTTCCAGCAGCCGCAGGCAGCTGTAGATCAATCTCACACAACAAGATCTGACCTACATGTCTGAGGCAGACGGACGGAGGAAACACTAAAATCTCCAGCTGCCTGGATGTTTGACAGGCATTGAAGTTCCTACCAGCTTTATCATGAGTTCCTCTTATATAATCTTCAACGTGCAAACACTCATTACCTCTGTGTTGCCTGAGTAATGCTAACATTTTAGACTGTTTGTTGGATTAAAAAAGTAGTGCCATTATGTGTTATTAATCAAGCCTTTACTGTGATATGCTCATTTTGCACTTGCACATTTTGACTGATTTAGTTACGTTTTTGGTCATTGAAACATTTTCTGGGAATTATGTTTTAATAAAATCCTTGTTTTTATAGCTTTAGTTTTCTTAAATGGGATCATTCTTTAAAATATCTCGGATGAAGCCATTGTTCTTTTGTTATTGTACAGATGTTTGTGCTAAATAAATTCAGTAAAATGTTAAATACAAAATCTGCACAATTTTACACATCCAGCAATTTATGGAGCAACATTGTCATTAATATGGAGTCATATCTGTGTCCAGCTGAAGAATGTAAGTTCAATATTTACTGTCTTTTAGCTCTAAGATTAACTCTTTAGATGCTAGCTGTTCACCAGCATGCTGATGTGTGCTGTTTGCCTTTTAGTTCCCAATCTATGGTTACCTTATTAGGGTAAATCTATGAAAAATAAAGGATTTTAATGCTACACAGTCACCACATTGATTTAAGCAGATTATATTTTTCCTGCACAATGGCACAGTGCAGTTTTATATTCAACATGCTGAAACAGGATATTTAAAAGTTGATTCAAAGTTACCGTGAGTCACATTTACTGTAAGACCGTGTCAACTTCTTTTACACAAACAATGGAAACTGGCTCATTCAGGGTGGATACAGTACAAAGAAGTTCATACAAATCTGGAAGTCCTGATTTGACATAAACAGTGATTTGACAATTATAAACAAGATTTTTGGTTGTGTCTGACAGCAGGGGAATTACTTAACGTGTAACTAAAATGGGTTTAAAAGGCAAATTTAAATTTCCCTTTTAAACATTTTTAAATTTAAACTTTACTCTCAGAAAACTTCCCAATCAAAGAGCTCCTATCGATTCCTCAAAAAACAGCGTTCACTGTCGAACCATCAGAAGCTGGAATCATGTCACAGTTAAAGCAACATCAGCTGCTATAAATCCAGTGGTCATTTCAATAAACTCTTCAACTCTTCAACATGTAGGCAACTAAATCAAAGGAATCTAAATATTCCTCTCCTGCCAAACATTGAAACATAAACTAAAATAAGTCTCAGAAAGGCCTGAAGTCAGCGGGCCCAACCAATGTCAGTGGCTTTTACTGTATGGAGCCATTTAGTCTGTGTGTGTTTTGGCCAATCTTGCAACACTTTTGCCAGCACAGACTGAATTGTGAGAGACATTAAGAATAACACAACTCAACAATTTGTGCCATGATATAGTTGTACAGAAATGTAAGGACTGTGTTCTGCACAGGCATTTGTAGGCTGCTGTTCAGCTAAATCCCTTTGTATGATTAATGAATTTTTCACTATATGGAGTCAAACTAGATTATGTAACTCCATGGCTTTCATGCACAGCTCTGAATCTGTACCTTTAAAGTTGCTAATGATGAGCTGTGCACCCGGTTCAACTGTCATCAGCCTATTTAATAGGTGTTATCAGTCGCTATAAGCACCACAGATATGGGTCAGTAGGGCGACAGCAAAACTTAAAAGCAAACACATAAAATGGATTTGAAACATTATAAACAAATAAAAAGGCTTCTTTAGTTTTAGGCAACAAAACCACTTAGTTAAGTTAAGGGAAAATAAATAAATAAATTTAAATAACTATGTTTCAAGCGTGAAAGTGAAACTAAACACTTGTGAATACAAAGACAAATACACATTGTTGGTTTCACATGACATGCAAACCAGGCCTCCAAGGTGAAACTCCTGTGTTTTGGGTCCCATCAATCATCTCCATCCTTCCTGGACTGGCTTAAGTCAAAGACCATATAGATGGTCGCCTAAGGAGCCACCTTCTGAAAAAAAAAAAAAATGCTGGTGGCCGCCCTCATTTTCTGCAGTGAATTAACAAGAAAGAGAGAAAGAAAGAAAGAAATCACACTTTTTCATCTGCCCAGCTGCATTTTTTTTTTTAACATCAATGTCTGATGTGTGTTGCGGCCGCTCTACAGGGGCTCCAAATCCAAATTCTGCCTCGGGCACCAAAAAGACTGGAGTATTATTACAGTGTTTCACTCCCACTGCTGCTCATGTCAATAACTATGGTCACCAGAGGTCACTGTTGTGTTCTTTCATACCTTATTTTGGTGATCTACCATGTGAATAGATGATAAAACCTGCTATTGGGTGGAGCGGGCCCTTATTAACCCACATCTATCGGCCTTATAGCGACCGATAACACCTATTTAATAGCCTGTCAACAGTCTTCAGTTTTCTGGACCGTCTGTGAGGCTAATAGTCCAGCACTCATTGCCATTTCAGTTACATGACAGCACTTTCCATTTGTTGCATTCGAGGCAGTTGTTCTACAAGCGTGTGCCCCTAACGTCCAGTTAATCCACCCAGACAATTGCAGTAGGAAAGTGGGCAGAGTGGTAATGGAGTAAACTTGTCACTGCATTGGAAAATAGAGGACATGTGTTCACTGGCTGGCTCGCTGAGTGTTTCTCTTGGCCAAGACCTCATGCTGTGTTGTCCCATCAGGCTGGTCTGAAATGATTCCTGGCTTTGTCCCCCCTCTCTCTCTCTCTCTCTCACACACACACACACATACACAAACACACACACCCAAACTAGTACACTACATGGCTCTGTTTCCACCTTTGTGTGTGTGAAATGCTGCAATGTCTAAGGTTTGCCCACACAGGGATACAATCGGTTATGATGAGCTATTTCCAGAGAAGCACATTATAATGAGAATCAGCACTTCTGAGTGACTCACTGATGTGTGCTGAAGGACAAAGGCTCGCACACCTGTTAAACAGCAATTCATCATAATTCAAGTTATCAATGCCTCCAAACTGCCAAAATGCTCCAGACACTTTTATCTATGATGGGATATGAAAGCTGAAATATTGCTGTTGCACTGACTGCTGGATTGATTTTCATCCCCCTAAGGTGAACAACTTGGTCCAGACTTGTATTTCTTTTATAGCATCTTTCTTTAATCACTTCAGGATACATTTATTAAAGGGGATTGTTATCACGGCTCACAGCTTGATGTTTCAGCGCACAGCTCTCTTTAGTTGTGTGATTTATCAATACTTTATACAGCCAGGTTTGCGTTTTGACACCTGATAAGGTTTAATAAACTCAAATTGTTTGTCATCCTCCTTTAATGCCAAACTAACTCAAACCCAGAGGAATTCCCCACTCTCCTCTGATCTCTTTGACTTCTGTTACTTCTCATTTCCTCTCAGCCTTCCAAAGCATGTTTTGTAAATTACTCATCAGACTGATGTTAGAAAGAACTAATTTTTCCCATTGAGGCAGTTATTATAATGAGGTTATGGAAATTAAAATCATCTTACAAGCCCTCGATAAAAAAGGTGATGATGGGCAATTGTTTTAGCTCTTCTCTTGCAGACTCACCACTTCCATTTAAATAATTAATCGCTGGTGGTGTTGTTTTGTGTTCATGATGCTGAAAAAAACAGAAATTGTTCTGTGAAATGGAAGTTATTAGAAGTAAATATCAGCTTCATGCTCTATTTATTTAAAGCTTTTTGATCACAAGACGGGATCAACACTTCAAAGCAGCTGTTGGTGTTTGTGTGCACATCTGTTTTTGCTTGTATGTTTGTGTCATAGTTTTAAGATTTTCTCACTAATTCAAAAAGTTTGGTAATCATGGCACAGTCACTAAATCACAGTTGAGTCTGATTATCATGCCTTTAACCCATTTGTGTCCAAAGACTATACTTAACACTGATTGGTCAAAAGTCTTCATTGAAATTTGGTGTGGACATACTTTGGGCAAGTATCTAACAGTACAACTGTAAAATTTTAGATCACACAGAAAAATCACACTTCTATAAACCCTTTGAGCCTGGTCTCGACTGACTTTACTGTCTTTCAGAGGCTGTAGCAGGTTCAGTTTTAGAGCCAGAGCAGGTTTAGATATTATATTAAACTAGAAAATTTAGGGAATCCATTGGTACCAACCATGTCATACTAGCTAAATATCCCTCCAAAGTTGGGCTAAATTGTTCAAACTGAACAAACTGACACACTTTTATTAAAAGTCAAAGACAGGATTTTTGAAGAAATATGAAAAACACTAACATTGTGCTTATTAAATGTTTTCCATATGAAATATGTTTCCTTTACACTGTGTATGCGTGCATATCTTTGACATGCGACTTGTTATATGTTCATCAATAGCAAATACTTGATTGTGCTCCTTGTAGTTTCTGAGATACAGCCACTTTCATTCGTACTATATCTAGTATTTGGTCATATGGGACTACTGTTTCTTCCTAAAATAGTGTATGGCAGAGTGTAATGTTTTGAAAGATTTTTACATGGCCATGTCTCAGTGAAGTTACATGGTAAGACAAAAAAAATATCTATCATACATTTGGGGCGGCTGTGGCTCAGTACCGGTAGAGCAGGTCATCCACCAATCAGAGGGTCTGTGGCTCGATCCCCCGGCTGCTCCGGTCACATGTCGATGTGTCCTTGAGCAAAACTCTTAACCCTTGAAGGCATAGGCATTGGTGTGTGAATGAGATGATTGAGTGTTTAGATTAGATCCTGATGGGCTAAGCTGGCACCTTAGCAGCCTCTGCCATCAGTGTGTGAATGGTTAAATGTGACAAAGCACTTTGAGTGGTCGGAAGACGAGAAAAGCGCTATATACTATTTACATTTCATTTTGTTGTGTTAGCTAGCTGAAAAAATAAATGTGCAGAAGCTAATGTATTCTGTGCAATCTGCGCTGCTCATTAGCTTCACCCCTCGCCCTCACTGTTTCCTCCTTATGCAGACATTTGTCAACATGTCAGCAGCCAAAGTGGTCTGTCAGTAATGCGTCAGTCATGTTGCACCATCCATCTTTTTCTACAGTCCTCAGCTTAGATTACATCTATCCTTGCTTTCATGTTTGTGTGTGAGCATGAGCTAGTGTTCCCACCATGGCTGGATGTTTATGTATGTGAACCTTTGCCCAGTGGTGGGTTTCCAGTGGGCTGCTGGCGAGGTTAGAGGCCAGTTAATCCCTGCTCCAACCCAAACACCCATCCAGCTGCTTATCTGAGAGAAAAAACAGGAGCTCTGTGTGTGTGTGTGTGTGTGTGTGTGTGTGTAAAATAAAACATTAGATTTTAGGGTGAGGACTTGGGTTAGGGTTAGGGTAAGGTTAGGTTTAGGTTGGGGTCAGGGTAAGGGTTAGGATAAGGCATGTAACAGTTAAACTTAGGGTTAGGGTACGTCTCCAGGAAGTGAATGTAAGTCAATGTAATGTCCTCAAATGTCCTGGTAGCACGACTGTGTGTGTGTGTGTGTGTGTGTGTGTGTGTGTGTGTGTGTGTGTGTGTGTGTGCGTGTGTGTGTGTGTGTGTGCGTGTGTGTTGTCTGCTCTTTTTGTCCTTCTGGGTTTTTGTACGCAGCTTTAAAAAGAAGAGAAAGAGTGAGTCATGCATTTACAGAGAAAGATAGCGACCTGTTGCCCTCGCCTGTGCGTGCATTCACACATCCATGTGTCTGCAGGCGGCATGTTGTCAGTTAAAACTGAGCTGTAAAACGCCGGCTGTAAAGCATATAACTCATGTGTGTCCGCCACTCCTGACAAAGACACTTAACGCCTCAGTTCTGTGTTAGCAGCAGTAATGAGAGTGGAGGGGAAAATGTATCCGGTCATTTCCTGAAATGTCTTGGTGGGCAGTTCATTCTCTCTGGAGGTTTATACTCATTTCCAGCAGGCTCGTTTTCAGGCGAAGGGAGACAAGCTGCCCACTTAACACAGCTCAATTTCAACATGGTGATCTGATAATTGGCACAACAGGAAGAAAAACGTAGGTAGAAGTGCAGTCAGCGGTGCCAGGTTAGACATTTTCAGTCATATATTTTCTGTTCCTTCTCTCTTTTCTTTATATAACTTTTTTCCTTTATATAATATTTATAGTATTTCTAATGTGCTCAAATAACTCCCTGTTGTTTCTCTATAATCACAGATTAGGGAGTCCGTTAAATGAAAAATTAAAACCATCAGGACGATAAATGGTGCTGTTAGTCGATTGTGTATTTCTTTTGATTGCAAAAAAACCCACAGAAACAAGGAGAAACAAAGGCCTGCTGCTTCAGCCAGTAAAGACCTCATTACACAATAAATCAATCAAGACTTTTGTTTATGGCTCCATGGGGGAAATACACCCAAGAGTAATAACCACACCATGCTAAGCTGCTGAAATTAAAGTGTTTGTTGGTTTGGATAGCACTATTGATTGCTCACTCGCTCTCTGACTCCCCATCCCCAATATCCCTCGGTCCCTCCTGCTGTTTCGGGACGATGTCCAAGATTGACGTTTGCTCTCACTCACTCAGCAGCTCTTGCAGGGCTTGTCTGGAAGTGAATCACCCCGGTTTTGGCGCAGGAACCACCACTGGACTCTGGCTCTGGTGAAGCTGCCATTAACCACAGGGAGGGCCAAAAAGTCACAAAAGGTCACGTTATTGAAATGTAGACACACAGTCTGCTACCATACAAGCACAGAGCAGCTGCCAGAGCTGCGGGTCTTCAATTAAAGTTTCCTTCTCTTTATAAAGCGTTGCTTAGCGAAACGCCATGTGGCTGATCTTGTCATTCCCAAAGATTCAAAGGGGAAGCCCTTAGCTCCCGCTCGTCCTCCAGCACCAGTACAGGACCTAAAGCCTCACAAATAAATATACAACACCAATATAACTGTGTTAAAGGATTATTCCAGTTTAGTACAGCTTGGGTCTTACTTTCGTACTTTTGGCCATTGTATACTCACCAAAGTGAGGACTTAAAGAGTAACTTCTGTATTTTTCAAGGTAAGGAAAAATGTTTTATTTCTTTGTAGGGTCCTCTCCATAATATTGTCAAACACTTATAACAATCTGAGCCTGTCAGCAGCAAAAACAAGCACTTTAAATGAAACTGTGTCGGGTTGCCCAAAGTAATTACCATATTTTTCACACTTTAAGGCGCACCGGATTATAAGGCACATTAAGCGAAACAAAATGGTCAGACAAACTATATTCAGTTCATTTAATAACTCAATAACTTCAATAACTCTCAACATTTTTCAGTTGTAACACATGAAATACACAACAATACATTCACTTTTCAGTTCATTCCTCTTCCACAAATCCATCAAATCCTTCATCATCAGTGTCTGAATTAAACAGTTGGGCAATTTTAAGTGCCTTATAGTGCAAAAAATACAGTACGTTACCGCTTGATTAGTGGCTGGAGGCTGCAGCGTTCTCCTCAATACCAGACCAATTTTTAAATCTGTAGACACCATTAGTCACTTAGAAATAAAAACATTTTGGACCAACGCTGCTGATACATCAATTGCTGACAATCTGATGACAAGGGTTATAGGCATCCATCCACTTTTTATTTATTTTTAAATATTCATTATTAATTTTATTATTATTTGATATGTTTATAGAATTTATCATATTTCATTGTTACTTTTTTCTTTGTCTGTTCATAAGACTGTTAGTAAGGCAGTACACTCTTCTGTTAACTGTAAGTTTGTATTCTGTGACATTGTTTGTATGACCTCTCATCTGGAGAGTTGTGTTGTGCAAGTTTCAGTTGTTAAAAGCGCAATAAAAACAGTGTTGACAAACATAAAAACATGGGAAAATAGTTAGCCTTTAAGGAACTTATGGCTTTTTTCACCAGTTTTCACTTCCACATGTTTGGCTAACTTTGGTCTGATTATTGTCTAACTGCTTGTGTTTTAATGATGACGAAGAGATCTCAGCAATTAGTGAGGACAATCAGTTATCATTATCAGCTGTAAAAATAGTTGGACAGTCCTGAAAAACAACAGCATCAGTCGTTTGTGTGCACACAAAACGTGATAAACACTAACTGGCGCTATCTACTTGACTAAACTTTCTCTTTTTTTGACAAATGTCCAGCGTCTTTCATTATCCCGATTCAGAGTCGAAAACATGGAACATGCAGGTCACAAGATGGATCCAGCTGTGATCTCAGCGGGACTTAAACCTAACTGTGACACAGTTTCCCTCCAATTATCCTGATTTTACCCTGAGCAAATTTTAAAACCGAGAAGTTTGGAATTATTGTGAGCCTTCGGGGAAGTGTAAGACTGAACCAGAGAAATTTTCTCTCTGACCTTGTGTCTTTCTCCTTAACTATCTCAGCACTGCTTCATGTTAGTGATCGATGAGGTCAGCCTGGACCTCACAGAGGGAAGGGCTGCTGCTGCTGCTGCTGAAGAAAAACATGAAAAAATGAATTAATTTCTGTGCGTGTTTAAAGAATATCACAGAGACAGAGGCATCTAAACTGAAGATCAGTTGCATAAAATTGAAGACAACCCGTTCCTTTCTCCCCTGTGTTTCAGCAGATGGTACATAATTATAACACCATTTAAAACATATAACCAAATCTGTATTAGAAGTGCCTTACACAGTTAATATTGAATGTAAAATTGGGTTAGACAGTGAAGTAAAACAACAGTGTTTCTCTAACCATAAAGTCCAACCAGTTCCATGAAGAGAAAGCTATTTGTCTCACGGCAGCTACCAGCCAACTCTCTGTGGGTCTTTCTGCTCCTCTCCCCCTGAAATCAGGAGATTTTTCTCCAACACTGTAATCCTATACAACACAACAGAACAGCTCATTGTTTGGGACAATAGCTGAGTCACAAGCTCGTAGTTCACAGAGTCCAGATATGCAGCTATAATCCCTTCAGGACCACAACTGGACCTTATAAACTAGCAAATAAACAGTGGCCCTCAATACCACAAAATTCAGAAATTAACAATATGTGAGATGATGAGAAGTGAAATGTGAGGATATTATCACATATAGGGATGTGAATAATGAACCATTTCTAATCCTCACTGCTCATTTTTGCTCAACAAGTAATTTTAAATGACGTATTGAGTCACTGTGATTTATCTTCAAGACCTGACTCTATTGTATGGAAGCACTGTGTAAGCTTCATGCATTCAGGAAGTATAATATCATTTGCTTAAATAGGATTTAATATACAAAACGAAAGGGTAACTTTTGTATTTTTCAACCTGGACCCTATTTGCTCATGTTTTTGTGTCGAAGCGACACAATGGGGACAACAATTTCTGAAATTCATCCAGTATTAAGGGAGAGCACTGTGACCAGCAGCCACAAAACGAGCTGCGAGGGCAAATGAGCAGTGTCAATATCCAGTATAATGGTACATTCACTAAAAGTGCTTGTTTTTGCTCTACAGAGAAATATAATAAACATATTCTTTACCTTGTGCTTTATCTGGTCTGTTTGTTATTGTGTCCAAGTCCAGATTCAAGGAGAAGACTTGTTGTTAAATCCGAATATCCTACACTCTGGCTCAGATAAATATGAGCCATTGAATTCAAAGACTTCATTCACATTGTCGAAATCAACTAAATATTCAGTCACGACGTTGAACACTTTTACATAACACTGAGCTACGCTTTCTGTTCTCCAACACAACAAACTCTGCTCGGTTGGCAGTCACGTTTCCACCAAGGATGTATTCCACTATTTCACCGCTGTCAGCAACACGTCACCTCACCAGATTTCAGAACGAAACCTTTCCTTGAGCAAGACTCTTTCCATTATGTCAAGACAAAAATCAGAGCCTGTCATGGCAAAAACAAGCTCTTTTAGTGGACAGAAATGGCAGTGCCAGCTTGCCCCAGTAGCACCATATTTACAGCGCTCTCAGTGCCGGACCAGTTTCAGAAATTGTTGACACAAAAACATGGGAAAATAGGGTACAGATTGAAAAATACCAAAGTTACCCTTTAATAGAAACTAGTAATATTAATTTGCATTATCTGAGTTATAGATTTAAATTGTTTCTATGTCTGTGCTTCTGTAGTTACTCATGATAAAAGCAGATTTTGGTTATTTTGTTATGAAATGGTCGGTAATATGGTGTAACACATCGTAAAAATTTAAAGCCCATACTTTTGCACCATATACTTTGAAATGTGACATCCTCCAGAGAGGTTGTACTTATGAAAGTTTTGGACTTGGAAAATCAGGACGTCTCTTCAGTGGGGCCGCGGTTGATGTTGTAAACTCTCTCACAGCTGTTGTCCTCATCTCGTTCACTCGAGAGAAAAAACAGACTGGGATGGAAAAGTCGTCTCTCCCACACTTTCCAGGTCCCATGTCCATCAAGGTGAGAGAGGCGTGAAGGGG
Source organism: Pterois miles (assembly GCA_947000775.1). NCBI lineage: Eukaryota > Metazoa > Chordata > Actinopteri > Perciformes > Scorpaenidae > Pterois > Pterois miles. Next base: position 19,275,541 of record CAMQGK010000052.1, read on the forward strand.
AGACTAAAAGAGTGGAGGGAAGTAAGCGTAGATGTAGGCGCAATTTATTTAAGTTCTGCCAACTGCGTTTCAACATTGTGCGAAGAGTTTGTGTCTGCCATTCCCACTGAACACACACCCTATATATTACATGATCCACTGGCACATCCAAATGTCTCATTTATGTCATCTCCCACAGAGTGTGTGTGCTTGTTTCACCCATCCCGGACTGGAAAAAAAGTGCTCATAGCACAGCAAGATAATGACTGCATCAGGATAAAGTCCCTCCATCATCCCGTAAAACAAAACAACATGGCTCCTTTTGTGAAGGGTTTAATTTTATGGTGAGTGATCATCGCACCTCAACACATTTTGGATTTGAAAGTCTCCAGCAGATTTGGCTAAAAAGTCTGCCACATGTCAGGAATTTGGAAAGTCATCTGATGCTCTTTTTCCCCTGCAGGTTTGCTTCTCAGTACTAATCTATGATATTATAAACAATTTAGTTATTTTTTTCTTTAATAAAGATTTTATTCACAGGTGTTATGACTCACCAGAAGCGAATATTGGCAGGCAGAGATGTTTAAAGGACCAACCTCTCAACCTCTCAGTTACCACTCCAGTAACATGATTATAGGAGCAGTAATCTAACAAATCATGGCAGCAGATATTGGAATAATAGATTTATAAATGTTGTGTCTCATATACAAATGTAGGGGAAGAGGAAAGTAAAAGTAAATGAAAGTAAGCTAACAAACATTATCTTTAACAATAAGCTTTTGTTTTGTGCATAGTTGCTCATAAAAGGGAGAGAAGAATTATTTCAAAATGTTAACAACACAGGAGGATCTGTTTGAAATAATAATGGCCACAGACAGTATCTGGTTTTTCTTTTTTTTTAAAGCACTGGAAACATACTCGAATGAGCATTGCAGATACTTTTTGTACTCTCTATCTACACATGCCTATACAAAGTAAAAAAGACAAATCCAGTTCCCCTGAGGTCTCCACTCTGGATGCACTTACGAAAACCAAGAGGCGTTTACACTGCAATCAAAATGCTGTTTACGTAGATGTCTTAGTCATCAGACCTGGACACTTGCCACTTCTACCTTGCCGGAGTGAACTGTACCTTGGATGAGCTGAATAAATGATTGCAGGTCCCTAATTTGGAGAAGCTTACTTAAAATCCTGTATGCTTTCCTACATGGCTACAATGCAGGAATTAGGTTTGTAACTGTTCAACTGTCATTTTTAATTCATCAGGACAGAAGCATCACTATGAAAAAAGTCCCCCACACATTGCCTTGTTCTGAGGGCCGCTCTACGAGGCATATTGATGCTTTCATCAGTACATTAATTTGTCCTGGGCACCTTCAGGACTTTCATTTTCTTCTTTGACTTTTCACGTGTAGTCTTCAATCGCATAATTTTTCTGTTGTTGATGAGGGTGTTACTTTAAATGTGGTTAAAGGTGCAGTGTTTGGGATCTGGTGGCAACTACAGTGAGGTTGCAGATTGCAACCAACCAACATATTCACATACAACAGTTTGTATGATATCCCTACAAACGTCTAGCAACACATTTCAATTTCTGCTCACTGTGGGAAATAACTTCCTTAGGTTTAAGCAATAAAACTAAGGTAGGTTTAGGAAAAGGTTGTGGTTTGGCTTACAATAACTCTGGAAGTGACATAACTTAACTTAACTTAAGTACGTAAGTTATGTGACAAATTGATCAACGTTGACTTCTGGTTTCACTCGGGACACCAGTCTCCTTGGTAAAGGTCCGGTATTTTTAGACCCACCCATCCACTCCGACCTCCTCCCTATGCGGCATTTGTTGATTCGTTCAATGATTTCGTGGGATATACACAAATTTCACTGCATCACTAGCCTGTACCAAATGAAACTTCTCCTTTGTGCCAAGTGTGTAGGAGAACTACGGTGCCAGATGCGAAAACATAATGACATTTGTATGTAGACATAAACAGCTCATTCTAAGCTTACCAAAACACAATGATTCATATCTTCAGGTGATTACACACTACAGAAAATGTAGTTATTCATGTTAGAGTCCATTTTTTCAATAGAACCCCTTAAATTTTATATACCTCCTTTAAAGAGTGACATTCAACGAACTCAAAAAGAGAAAACACAAAAATGGCTGCATTTATATAGCGCTTTTATCCAATACCACCCATTCACACACACACTGATGGTTGTGAACTACCATGCAACATGCTGAGCTGACCAGGTCCAGCGTCTTGCTCAAGGACACTTTGACATGTGGAGCTGAGGATTGAACCGCCAGCCTTGTAAGAGGTAGACAGTCTGTTCTACCTCCCAAACCACAGCTGCCCAAGGAGATGTACACCTACAGCCGGCCAAACATTTCCCTCCACAGGAGATTGAGTTTCACAGAGCCCCTAATCCTCATTGTCATCATCATTATCAAAATGGACTCTACCTCACTTGTAATTGCCTTCATAGTAAAAGCACCATTAATTTGGCAGATTTATTTGACTCAGTTTATTGTACAAACTCTCACAAACGACCATCACATGGTTCAAATCCAGTATAGTAGACATATCTGCATTTTTGAATGCAGACTCTGTGTTTTTTGGGAACACTGCCACGCACTTAAATCTCATATATACTTTTCTCTTTTCTTCAATACATTGTCCAACTTTCCAGCTGTTCGGTATTACATCCGTATTCATTCCAAGTTCCAGTCTTCACTGGTGAGGACATAGAGGATGAATTATTGTGAAGATGTATAGTCAGCACCACAGTCTGGGTCTTCAGTATAATGTCCTGGATTGAAAGTAAGAAACAGATGGTGCCAGCGTGATACAGACTTTTCTCTTTATTTACACGCACAAACAGACCATCGGCTTCATTATGGGATCTCTTTAAATCGCCGTCCAACAAGTGGTGTCGCTGTGCTTAACTGATTAAAACTAGTGATGATTAATTTCTGGTCAGTTATTCACTAAATAAAGCAAGTTCTGAGTCAATCGAGAAACTTGTAATGTTGCGGAAATCCAAGCCATTTTTAAGTTGCCGCACACATCAGAAATGACACTGGTAGTGTTTGCAACATGTGGATTCAAACTAACCGTGACCACATAAAATCCTGCTCTGTGTGCAGAGAAGAAAAGCTCCTACAAGCTCCCACTTTGAAACGGGACTGACCCTAAGCAAGCCCTGTCATGTGTGTGGACTTTTAGCTCTTGAAAGAAAGAAAGTGTGTGTGAGTGTGTGTGTGTGTGTGTGTGTGTGTGTGTGTGTGTGTGTGTGTGTGTGTGTGTGTGTGTGCAGCAGGTGAGGACTGGTTCTAACTGAGCCCCACCCAGAACCTTTCTGCTCTCATAAAGGAGCTGTTGAGACGTTGATGTTGAAAAAACACTTTTCAAGACAGAGCCAGAAGGAAAAAGAAATCTGCTTGCTGATGCTTAAACCAATATGGGGTCTAATAATTGTTAGAATGATTTTATGTAATTTTTCCATAAAACCCACGTGCTTAAACAGCAAGAGTACAACATATAACAATGGTGGCAAGTTTATTCTTCTACTTTACATCATCTACACCTGAAACCTGATTCATTCTGGATGATTTATCTACACCTTTGTGGAAACATTTAGAGACAATTCCCTCAAAAACTTCTGTAGCCTGCACATTACAGGCAAATATTGTTGGAAGGGGAAATATAAAATTCTTACAAATCTACTGACAGTTGTCCCTTATGTTGCTGCTGTTGGGCTGCGCCACTATGGCATTCGGCCTAATGAATCTGCTATCCTGCTGTTCCCCCTACTGTACAATTAAGGGACTTCAACCCACCAATATGTAGCCTACACATTGCTTATGCTTTGGGCTGAAGTTATACGTAACTTGTTTTAATAGTTGTCTTTCAAATTCGCCTAAACTTAAAACGTCTTCCAGCATTTATTAGAAGAAGTATTTCTTTTTGACCTTGCACGCATTTTGATTTACAAAACTGTTCTTAGCCAACTAAACAAAAAAGCAGCATACAGCACTATAACAATCAGTGCTCCCTCCTCAGTACTCCCTTACAGCTATGATATCCATACTGCTATGTATACATTGATCATATTTATATGCTGATAGCCAGGCTATAATCTCAATTAATTACCTTTGGAATCTGTTTTTTCGATCACACTGAACAAAAGAGCTTCTAAACAGACCCAAGGGGGGGGAAAGATAGATAGATAGATAGATAGATAGATAGATAGATAGATAGATTTTATTGATCCAAGTTGGGAAATTGTGGTGTTAAGAGAGGTTATCAGCACAATATACATGAGAGAATATACACATCTATGCACACATCTATGTACACATAAAAAAGAGAATATACACATCTGTACGAAGTGTGAAGTATATACAGAGAATCTTGTTATAAACTAATCTAATTCTAAGAAATGTAAACATTATACACTATAATAATAATAAGATAATAAAATAATAAATAATAAATAAAATGATATGATATAATGATATAGTATATAATGTAATGTTGTATAACATGACAAGATATGTATGTGTACATGATATGTATGTATGATACATATAATAAAATATATGTGGAAATAGAAATAGATATATAGAGACCTCTGGAAGCTCCTTGCTCTCAAAATGTGAAAGTACTGATTAAAGCTTCTGATGTTCACACAGTACTGAAGAGAAAAAGATATGAAAAATATGCATCTCCTCATAAAGCCATTCAAACAGATGGGTTTTCATGTGCATTGCGCTGCTCTCCCTGATGTTGTGAATTCCAGATGTTTTTATCATGTGTTGTACTCTTACAAAAAGAAGTATAATTCAAATTTATTTCATGATGTAAACTTAAGTATTGTATTAATCCAAGTATACTTTATGCACTAAGTATAGTAGTAGTAGTAGTAGTAGTATACTTGTAAGTGTACTACTTCAGTACTTTTTGGGACTAAATTGGCCCACGTTTTAGTTTATAAAAGTATACTTTTAAGTATATGTTAAATATAAGAGTTGTAAACTTTGAGTACACAACTAGTTTACATCCAAGTTGTATTTTGTACTGCAACTAAAATATGAACTATACTACAGGTGAACTTGTAGGTATGCTGTTAGTATATCAGTTATATTCTTGTAGCCCACTTTTTAGTTCATAAAATTACACTTTCAAGTATACTCTCTCAGTAAACTACTAGTTTAATACTTTTTACTGCAAGTATACTTATAAGATATGCTTCTTGTTTTCTGTCTGCTTTTCAGTATAAGCCAAGTATACTTGGACTTTTCTGTATACTTGTAAAGTAGAATAGAAGAATGGACCTTTATTAATCCCACAGTGGGGAAATTTGGTTGTTACAGCACAGTTACAAAATACACCCAGGTCTACATAAAAATATATGAAAAATATAAACAAATATACAGGAATATACAGAAAACTTTGGAACTGTAAATTCACAGAAATTAATATATTCTTTCATATAAGATTATATATGTAAAAACTGATCCAGACTTATTGTCTATAGAAAAGTATAGATATTGCACAGGTAATTACACAGAGATGTGGTCAGTTAGCAGTATTGGACAAACTCTATTGCAGTGTGGATAGTTTTACACATGTGGTGACCTGAAGGGCACATGTGATTTATTGCACATAGTTATTGAAGAGTCTGATGGCAGAGGGGATGAAAGACCTCCGGAAGCGCTCAGTCTCACACTGTTGCTCAGAGCTCACAGTGTCATGGAGGGGGTGCGAGATGTTGTCCATGATGGATGTCAGTTTCGCCAACATCCTCCTCTCCCCCACCTTCTCAGTGAGGTCCAGAGGCCTAACCAGCTTGTTGAGTCTCTTTCTGTTCTGCTCGGTGTTACCACACCCCCAGCAGACCACCGCATAAAACACTGCAGATGTCACTAAAGTGTCATAAAGTGTCATAAAAGGTTTTTAACAGTGTCCTGCACACTCCGAAAGACCTCAGTCTCCTCAAAAGATGAAGGTGACTTTGGCCCTTCTTATGCAGAGTGTTAGTGTTCGTGGACCAGTCCAGTTTATTGTTGAGGTGAACACCCAGGCACTTGTGCTGCTCTACAATCTCAATGTCCAAGCCCTGGATGTTCACTAGTGATGTTCGTGTGGGCTTCCTGTGGAAGTCGGTCATCTCCTTTGTCATGGTGGTGTTGATGTGAAGCTTGTTGGTCTCGCACCAGGTGACAAAGTCGTTGATGACCTCCCTGTAATTCAGGTCGTTCCCCTCAGATACATAGCCTACGATGGCTGTATCATCTGAGAACTTCTGAACGTGGCAGTAGTCCGAGTTGTTTTTGAAGTCCGAGGTGTAGGGGGAGAAAAGGAAAGGGAAGAGAACTGTTCCCTGAGGGGCCCCTGTGCTGCAGATTACCACATCAGACAGTCATGAAGCCTCACATTCTGTGGTCTGTTGATGAGGTAGTTGATGGTCCTCGCAGCCAGCTGACAGTCCACACCAGCTCCTTCCAGCTTCCCCCTCAGCAGAGGTGGCTGAATGGTGTTGAATGCACAGGAGAAGTCAAAGAACATGACCCTCACAGTGCTCCCAGGGGCGTCCAGGTGGGAGAGGGATCTGTGCAGCAAAAACTTAAAGCACTGATGGTACACAAACTGCAGGGGGTACAGTCCGTCATCTTCCTGAGGTGGATCAGCATGATCCTCTCCATGGACTTCATCAGGTGGGAGGTCAAGGCAACCAGCCTGAAGTGGTTTGGCTCCCTCAGGTGTGAAGCCTTGGGGACTGGAGCCACGCAGGACGTTTTCCACAAGACGGGTACCTTCTCCAGGCTGAGGCTCAGGTTGTAGATGTGCAGCAGCACATCACAGAGCTGGTCTACGAATTCAGTTCAGTTCATTTGCTCACTCCCTGTCTCCGGCTACTGGACTGCTCCCACTGCCTTTACTGTGGCCGGAGATTGTCCTCAGACCTCTCCACACCTCTCTGGCATTGCTCTGTTGGAGACGTACCTCCAACTTCCCCCTGTAGCTGTCCTTGCCTCTCCTAATCTCAAATTTGAAATCCTTCTGGACTTTGAAGAAGCAGGCTTTTAAAGCTGGGGGAAAGGGGCACCTGATCTTCAGGTGCTCCTTGTCCCCAGCTTTAAAAGCCTGCTTCTGAGTACACAGAATACTTCTCAGTATGAGCTAAAGATACTTGAGTATAATTTTGCTAACTGCATTTCTGAGAAGTCCATAGAAAGTAAACTGAAAGTATACCTTATGTAAAGTTTAAAAGAGGTATACTAATAGCATATTTGAATAAAGGTAACCTCCCTTTACCACCTGCTCTGTGTGTAACGTCTACAGTTATTCTATGCTGGAATATAACCACCTGATTTGCTGTGTGGTAATATGATTAAAAACATTATTTTACGATTATGCAACATATAAGCACAAAGTGTAGTTCAGTGATAAACATCCTGGAACTATTGTGACATACACATCCTCTTCAAGAAAGCCTCAAGATTGGGTAACAAAGCAGGACTCAAAAAGGAGTTTATTCAAGTGTGCTATTAGTATACTTCTTTTAAACCTTAAAAAAGAGGGTATACTTTCATATTACTTTCTATGTACTTATGAGAGATATACTTTACAAAAGTATGCTTGAGTCATACTGACAAGTATACAGAAAAGTCTAAATATACATGGTTCAAACTGACAAGTATACAGAAAAGTCCAGGTATACTTGGCTTATACTGACAAGTGTGCAGAAAAGTCTAAGTATACTTGACTCATAGTGACAAGTATACAGAAAAGTCTAAGTATATTTGGCTCATACCGTCAGTATATATGGCTTATACTGACATGTATACAGGAAAGTTGGCTTGGATTATAGGCCTACTTGTACATCATCTTTTGATCAAGTATTCTTGCCATATAGGCCTACAAAAAGGACTTGGCTAATAGTTGTGCTTACTTTTTGATAGACAAGCCTATTAAAGTGTGTGTCAGTTGATATTGTGCATTAATTTAGAGGTGCAAATCCCCAAACAAACCTCCAAATAAATTAATATAAATGGATGTGAATGTTTTGTAGGCTATAACGTACAGTACATCAGAAAGAAAGCAGAAAGTTGTCTCCATTTATCAGACGTGCGTATCAAGCATCAGTTGTGGCTCCGCCCACCGCTGCCCAAACCGGAAGTTTAGCTGTTGTTGTCACACTGGAAGAAAATGGCTGCTGCTCCGACTTTTTTTCAATGAAGACACTGATATTTCAATTTCATTTCGTTTTCTTGCATTGGAGCTACAGTCGACCGCTATGCAACCTAGAAGGCAAGTCCATCCTGTTCGATGAGATTGACGTCGCTTTATCGGTTTGTGTCCCGGACGACGTAACAACATTAGCGTAGCTAGTAACTTACAGCTTGCCCACTAGGAACGGGCTAGCATGCTAACGTTAGCCATGTTAGCCTCAACGGTCAGGCATCAACGAGCTTGTTGCTATTCAGTCACTCTGTTGACTGGGCTCGCAGTCACCAGACACCACTAACCTGAGCTACCCAGCTTTATCGACTCTGAGACAAATTGTGCATATATTTACTTTGCTGGAGCATTTGAAGTATACGCAGATGATGAAACAACTAAGATGAAACAGTTTCGCTCGTCACTCTTCTTAGCTGTGTGTGTGTGTGTGGTATCTGATTGAGTACGAGCCTGGTTATTTGCCACTGTACTGTCCTAATAACAACACCGAGTGTATCTGTGTTAATGTATCTAGTATCTGCGTTTGTATGTCCGTGCTGCGTTCAATGCGTCTTCTGTGTTGCTGTGCAGGGTGTGAATGGTCACTTTAGGAAGGTGACAGTGTGGGGCAGAAAGGACAGCATCGTCTACCGTCACTCGCCTTGCAGCTGGCGGTGGACCACAATGGTGAGTTTCATCTCTTCCAGGTCTTTTATATATATCCAGTGGACATCCACAATGATGCTTCATAGGCTACCAACATTAAGCATCAAACCAGAAACCTCACCAGGTCTTGCACAGGTTGTTCTTCCCTCTAGTTTCCATTGTGACTGATCTGTTTCATTTTACTCTTATTTCCCAAAGCAACAAGTTTTGGAATATGCATTGGATCGAGCTGAGGTAAAAAAATAAAAATATAAATGAAAAAATCAGTCTTGTTTGTAGAAAGAGAAATTAATAGCATGCACGCACTGTCTATGTTAGTGATGCATCATCTGTCCCATCATCCATTAACACAGCATATTATCTGTTATTCAGTACATTGTTGAAAGTGCTCGACAACGACCAGCCAAAAGAAGAATTTCATCCGGCGGGAGGAAGAGTTTGTATCACAAGCTCTATGAGCTGTACATCGAGGAATGCGAGAAAGAGCCAGAGTTGAAGGTTTGTGTTTTGACTCTTCGTTATTACTAGATAATTATGGGCATGCATCGAAATGTTGTTCATTCCAATCTGTTGGGAATGAGTGGGGGAAAATGTGATTTTTGGGACATGAACTGTGTTTATAAAGATTTCTTAACATTTTCAGGTTATCTGTCGATTGCCTGAAAATGTTTCCAGTATATCAGCATGAAAGAACAGTGTGTCCTTTTCTAACTAATAGGCTCAGAAAGGAGTGTCAATGGATTTTACTCTTTATTAATTGTAATATGCAACTAATTGGTTGTTAAGTAATACTGTCTGATTGATGGTAAAATCAGTGTGTTTGATCATAAATTGTAAACACGGTACAGCAACAGTAAAAATATAACTTCCACATCCATGTCAAAATACTAAAACAAGTGGCACCCAGGAAGGAAATATATTAAAAAGCCTTTATTATAGTGGCTTAATCAGGGCATTCAACAAATAGACAAAGCGGATGTGGCCTCACCTATATAGTATCAGCAGCAAGTCGAAGGCAATCACATGATCACCATAATATTAGATAGAAAGACAGATAGATACTTTATTCATCCCCGAGCTGAAATTCACATTTACAGAATATTGCAAAATAGCATGAAGAAATAACACAGAAACAAGTAATTTATGTACATCATCAATGAAAAATACTCCTTAGTTTTTAATATTGGCTGTAAAACAAACACAGGAGCCTATACAGAGAGAAGTAAAAAAAACTCTATACAGTATATATACATTTTACTTATTTACAGATTTACATATGCCAACATATTTGCACATTAGCGATTGATAAAACGATTTTCTTTCCTTGTCCATTACATTTTCTTTTAGAAAAGCATGTGAAAGTACTACTTAGCAGTGAAAATATACTTTTGTCACATACATTTAGCATGTTTTTTGTTGCTATTATGGAGGATTTGTTTCTGATGTGTGTGTTTGTTTGTTTGTTTTTTTTGTCTTTCTGAAGAATTTGAGGAGAAATGTGAATCTACTGGAGAAGCTGGTGTCTCAGGAGTCTGTATCATGTCTGGTGGTCAATTTGTACCCTGGGAATGAAGGCTATTCTTTAATGCTCAGGGGCAAAAATGGCTCTGGTGAGAAATGACAATTAAGTTCATAGTTGTTTGTTTCTGATCTGTGTACCACAATCGTCTCCTCTGTAACAGTCATGTTTGTTTTGGATTCTAGATTCTGAAACCATCCGTCTGCCATATGAAGAAGGGGAACTCCTGGAGTACCTAGATGCAGAAGAGTTGCCTCCTATTCTGGTGGACCTGTTGGAGAAATCGCAGGTTTGTAAATATGCAAGTGCTTAAATCATTTTTTAGATTCTGAAATGTTTTCCACTGCATCAACAGTAGATTTAACTTCTAAATGATTCAAAGTTGGGTTTCTATTAATGCAGGTATCATGAAGCATGCACAAAAGCTTCAGACAGGTTTTGGATTTGTCTTAAATGTATTAAGAGACCAGATCTATCCTGTTGGTTGACATCCGCCATGTGTAATTTGTCTCAGGTGAACATCTTCCACTGTGGCTGTGTAATAGTGGAGGTGAGAGACTACAGGCAGTCTGGTAACACCAAAATGCCCACCTATCAGAGCAGACACGTCCTGCTGCGGCCAACCATGCAGGTAAACCAATCAAATACATGGAATTCCCCTCTGACACAGGCCGACACAAACTGTAAAACAAATACTCTAATACTGTTATATGATGACCTGGAAAGAGTGAAAATTTACAGTTGACCTTTTACATAGAAAAGCAGTTTATATCTGCCTGTTTCCCCTTCAGACCCTGATCTGTGATGTCCATGCCATGACCAGTGACCACCACAAGTGGACACAGGTAAAGTGTCATATTTACTATGTCATTGAGAAACAAAAGAATAAATCCTGCCTCATCTGACATCTCTCTGTCTTAACATTTGCTTTAACTAATAAAAATGACCATAATAGTAGGCAGTTCTCACTTTCCTTTTTAGTATCAGCACATTGGACAGGTGTTTCCCATTGCGTTTGTTTTTCTCTGCTTTAGGATGACAAACTACAGCTGGAGAGTCAGTTGATTTTGGCCACAGCTGAACCTCTGTGCCTGGACCCCTCCATTTCTGTCACCTGCACAGCCAACCGCCTGCTTTACAACAAACAGAAAATGAACACTCGCTCCATGAAACGGTACTGAGCGTGTTCGCACACTCTTCAGCTCACTTTGAAGTCAGTCGAGGAAATGCTCGTTTATGAATGTTTTTTCTTTTTGAAATGGAAGACATGAAAATGAAAGCTCTGTGACTGTGAAAAAGAATGAATGAAGCTTAGGCCTTGATCATTTTTAGACACACTGTTTTTTCATTTGCGTTATAGGTGTTTCAAGAGGCACTCTCGAGCTGCACTGAACAGGCAGCAGGAGCTTTCCCATCTGCCCATGCCTCCGCAGCTGCGACTCTATGACTACTTGCAGAGGAGGAAGGAGAGGAAACCTGCTCCTGCCATAGACCTGAAGATCTCAAAGATTGGAAACGTAAGTATTCAGCACTTCCATGATTTGACAAGCATTTTTTGTGTGTGTGTAGTATACATACACAGATGGGCTGTTGACTAGGCGTGGGAAAAAAATCGAATCACCTATGTATAGCAATTTCTTTATGATTTTGAAAGTTTTTTTAATGCCAGAATTAATATATATTGCGTCATTTGAATCCATAGAGAGATTAAAGGAAGTTACCGCTTTAATTGTTGTAATTTGAGTAACGTGACGTCACATCCGTTCTGTATCCGTCAACCAAAACAAACTAGCCAGCTCCCGTGAGCAGGTAGAAAATGACGGAGGGCCCACATGGATAGGAGCTGCAGTCTCACATATTAAATTAAATAAAAGTGGTAAACACTACACATACAGTAAAGTAGGGAAACACTTTGGGTTTCACTCATTGCAGGAAGCAGAGCTAGACATCATGGCTGAAGCTGCATGCTAACTCTGTCATGGACAGGAAAGATAAGATAAGATAAGATATTCCTTTATTAGTCCCACAGTGGGGAAATTTACCCATTACAGCAGCAAGTGGATAGTGCAATAGAAGATAAGCATAGATTTAAAAACAATATTCATACAAATAAAAAAAACTAATAATTTAGTATATACATAATTGAAAAAGAAAAGAAAAATAAGAAAAATAAAAATAAAGCCAGAAGTATGTCCATTTATATCAATAAATAATTGTCCGGTTCCTATAATTCAAGCAGATGACATAGTTGCACATGAGACGTTATCATATTGCAGTAACGTGCGGTCAAGCCAGCCGTCACACTCATCTCTGTGGTCAAATCGGTTGACGCTTCAACTGTAGACCACCCATATACTGATTCAACTTTTTTCCATGGTCTGCTATTAAAAAGTTAACAAAAATCGTAATAAATCGCAGTATTGAATCGCAATACTTAAAAATCTGAATCTGCACCCAAGTATCATGAGGGTATCGAATCAGGAGATAGGTGAATCATCCCAATCCTACTATTTGGTAGATCTTCTCTACATGATGAAAGTTGTTTAGCAAAACGTCCAACCTATCTGTCTATCACAATGCTAATCACATCAAAATTAAATGTGAGGAAATGTTTCTTCCCACGATTGTGTACAGCCATGTCCTCAAGGGAGTCAATAAAATCATTGTGGAAAACAAGCTGATGTTTGAGTTCTGCCCCTTTTCTATTTATTGTTTACCACTGTTGAGAATAAGCTATACTTAAGCATACGTTAATGCATGCTGTCACAGTGCTCTCACGCTTGTACATCTTTTTGTTTTTTTTCTGCGGCTGTCGCGCCTTCGCGCTTCGTTGCCTCTCGGCTTTGGTCACTTCCAGTGTGTTGACATGTGGAAGCAGAGCAACTGCCAACTAACCGTACCGAAGGAAATTGATGTAAGTAGCCCAATGGTCCTCTTTAACACTGTCACTTACACACCTGAGCCAACACTATTTAAAATCCACTCAGCTCTAATAGTCTGGCAGTCATAATGTAGGGCATAGCAAACCAGATGGATTTGTTGGTGTGTTGCTCCAGGTGGAAAAGTATGCCGTGGTGGAGAGATCTCTGCAGTTGGAGGACTCTCAGCCCACTACTGTGATCTGGCCTGCTGAGGTAAGTGTGACGGCAGCATTAACACTCTGAGGCTACAGATCAGTGCTGGCTGTTTGCTGTTAATAATAAGCAGGGGAGTAGCTGTGTGTAATGCTTTATAGGGGGAAAAATGCCCCTCCTGCATTGTGCAGAATTCCCATACAGCCTCTTGGTTTTGTATTGAAAAAAGGCTTTTGTTTAGTGTAAACAATGAGAAAAGTGTGAACTCAGAATAGCTCCCAAGTGGGTGAACAACTGTAAACAGATTCCTTGTTGATGAAACATAAAATGAGCACAAAACTGCAGTAAATGTGGAACATTTTTTTAATTTCACACATGCTTCTGCTATTCTGGGAAAAAAAAAGACCATACTGGACTGCAGATAGACCATTTCAGGCACATTGTTTCTGTCCATAAATTGTGCTTCACTCTTTCTCCCATATTTTTTATACAACACACTTCGCTTCGCTTATGTAAGTCAATGAGACGAAGCTTAATATTTTTTGGGTGGTGGGCCCTAATACAGGTGGTTGTTGGCACCGTGAGTCAAATTTATTTCTATAGCTCTCTTCACAGACATACATCACAATGTACTTAACAAAATCATTATGCAAACACACAACAAATAACTCATACAAACATGTTGTGACCACACAATCCATGTGATTAATAAATGAATAAGTAAAACACAATGCATAGAAAAAAATTACAAAACACACACATTAAGTGTAACCCTGTTTCATACATATTACCCAAATGCCTGTCTAAACAGGTGAGTCTTTAACTGACCTTTTAAAGAATCTACGCAGTCAGCAGCCCATAAGGGTGTGAGCACAGCATTCCAAACTTTAGGTGCTACGGCCTCGAAAGATCGATCACCACTGGTCTTAAGGCGAGTGTGTGGGACAGACAACAGGTATTTCATGTGTGATTTAAGAGAGGGAGAGTCTGACCGTGTATTGCTCTGTAGGTGAGAGTAGGTCAGGCAAGGTCACAAGGCAGGGCCAGAACCTAAAGCAAAAATTAAAGGGATAGTTCAGGTGTTTTGCAATAGCGCAGCATGAGGTACTTATCCATGGTCAGTGTGCTACCTACAGTAGACAACGGTCGGCGCATCCCCTGTTTGTAGATATAGGCACAGGAGCAAAGCAATGTAGTGCTGTGGACATGACAGCAGAAAAATGAAAGGTACACGGAAGTCAGTTAATATCAATTTAAGTGTACACTATATTTAGAATATTTTAACCTCATTTTCCTCCCGTCAGACAGCCCTTTTCAATGTGAAACATTGAACAAGTGAAACTTTTCTATGCTCTATTCAAAGCGACCAGACTCTATTCTAATATTCTTGACTATGGATAAATACCTCATACAACCCCACTTCAAAGCACCTGAACTATCCCTTTAATGTTTGTGTCTACGCATTTTACAATAATTCATCTTACTCTGTGTGGTTGTAATTTACCCCTGCCTCTCTTTTCTCTCCTTCTTCGGCTTTTTTTTCATAAAACATTCTCATTAATGTTTGATAAAGTCAACAAAACACAGTCACAGTTTGTTTTGACTTTACCAACACAGTACTATAACACTTCTATGACTCATGCAAACCTTTTTAATTCTGTTGTCTGTGTCTACTTTCTTTACACAGGAAGTTGTAGATGACTACACGTTTGAGTGCGAGGTCGGGGGCCAACCCCAGATGACCAAGGTGTCTATCTTCCAATCTATGGGGGACCCGCTGGTATATGGGAAGATCTACTGTGCTAAAGAACCAAAAGCAGAGGAGGACAGTACAGACCTGAAGCTCATACATTCCCCGTAAGGACAGTCTGTGAGACAAATTCAGTATACACGACTGTATTTGAAATGTCACTGTGAATTCACTCATCTTCGTCTCTTTTGTCTCATTCACAGCTTCCTCATAGGCTCCAAGATAGATGCAGACCGGTGAGTCACCATGTTGGCTTTTGTTGAGAAGCTAATCCTGTCAAATGCACCATTTTTAGGGATATGCTGTCGGAGAGCCTTGTATACATTCTGTGTTATGTGTCTGTTTCGTAGGTTTCTTACTCAGTATAAAGGGGTGTATGAGCGAGACGTGAAGTGTCAGGTCAAAATGTCCCATAACTCAGGCAGCGTGGGACCGGGGCCTCCCTCTCCCAGCAAAGATGAGGTAAGTACTGGCTTGCTTGGATGTAGAAAAGGTTTGAGGTTGCTCCAGGTTTGAGGAAGTTACTCTTTGTAAGTATGTTGAACCTAATGAGCTATCTGACTTAAGGGTTGACTGTGCAGATGTTGAGAAGATTCCTTTTATGTTACTGTTGTGATGCACTGTGGCTAACAAACTGGCTTAAATGTCTTCTACAGGGTGATGGTATTTCTCCACTGGTCCAGACGTCTGTTTTGGGAAAAGGGG
Source organism: Pterois miles (assembly GCA_947000775.1). Lineage (NCBI taxonomy): Eukaryota > Metazoa > Chordata > Actinopteri > Perciformes > Scorpaenidae > Pterois > Pterois miles. The sequence goes on from CAMQGK010000052.1 coordinate 19,291,468, forward strand.
TGAAGCACCGACCCCCTCCCATCAAACTGCCTTCAGGATCAGGCAGCAGCTCCTCAGGTACATCTGCTACTTCTGACATTGTGCAAACATGTGATGTAATTCCTGAGAGTAAGGTGGGAGAATACAGATACAGAAAGATGAAAAGAAAGGCGATAAATAGCTACATTTGTGTAAAAGTCTCCCTCCTGTTGCTGTCTGTGATAATGAACAAACCAAATTTACACCCTTTCTCTGGGTTGGCTGAGAGGAATTCTGGAAATTGTAGCTAATCGCAAATCAAAGTAGACGAGACAGACTGGTGGAAATATGGTGCAACCAAACCCTAAATGGCAGCAAAAAAAACTTCTGGACTGTGTCAAACATCATAGTGTGATTAACTCTAGCAGCACAGAAGTGTCAGTGGGGGGATTTTTCCTTTCATGGCTAGCAGTAAGACAGCTGGGTGAAACTAAGGTCAGGTATTGGAGGGGAAGGATTGGCCTTTCACATCCCTAAGGTAAGGTAGTCAAGGTAAGGGTCAAGCCCAAGGGCAAAGTATTTCAGTTGGGCGTGGAGCACAAATGCCAACTGAACAAGTTCTTAAATATGAAATTATACAGTCATAAGGTTATTAAGTGATAGTCCATGTTACAAGCTCATTGTAGATTTGCCTCCTAACCAGGATGGATCCAAATGTATTCAGTACTCCATGTTTGTTATTATGAAAAGAGTGCAGTAAGTATCTTTTTTCATCAGGTAATCCATATAGTTCACAAACCACCAGTGGTCTACTCAAGTGTCCTACGCCCCCTCCAGCCAAAAGCCAGTCTCTGAACAGGAAGCACTCCATGGAGCTGAGCCAGGTGGGCCTGCTGTCGCCTGCCTCCCTCTCCCCCATGGGCTCCACACAGAGTGAGTACAGCCAGTCCGACTCACTGTTGGGCTGCTTGCTATCATCAGTCACCATTGTGCGAATGAGTTGTACTGGAATGTCTTACCTCAACTCTTCTCGAGCCTCCCTAGTTTTCCAGATCTGGAATTTTTTTTGACAAATTATGAAAAATTAACTTGATGAGGTTCCAGGTCTTAGGAAATATTGAAAAGCACAAAAAATATATAAAACCACAGGGATGTACCTGACAAGTACATGGAATATTGCATCGGTACAAGCACGATAGTATTATGTAACCTGATTAAAACCAGCTGCTTTGCAAATACTTCATCAGAAAAAGAGGTGACGTTTTGACGGGAGAGCCTCATGATTTAAATGTAACTCTTTGGCTGTTATTCCATGTGGCCATTATCATAATTATCATCTAAAACGCACTGACTTGACAGTATAATTTTGTCATGTAAAGCTCCTCACAAAACTTTATAGGCATCACCTGCTGAAAAGTCCTCCTCTCTATCTTCATTGTTTTGACACACCTTCCCCTCTTTTAGGATCGGGGACCCCCAAGCCATCCACCCCCACACCCACCAACACGCCATGCTCGACGCCGCACCCTGCCGACTCCCTCTCTGCTCCTCTCTCGCTGACCCCCACTCCTTCAGACCCTCCCATGGTTCAGAGCCAGTCGCAGCCCGCCCTCCTCACGCCCTTCGCCCAGCAGCAACTGGCTCTGAGCCAGCCGCTGCCTGTCATGACCATCCCCCTGCCCACCATGGGTACGTCCATCACCACGGGAACCACCTCGTCGCAGGTCATGGCCAACCCGGCGGGGCTCAATTTCATCAACGTGGTCAGCTCTGTCTGGTGAGAACATAAATAGTTACTGGTGCCTCTCTGCCACTAGCTTATCACTGTCGCTTTTCATAACCATCCTGTGCTGTTTGTGTAGCAGTCCTCAGACCTTGATGAGTGGCTCCAACCCCATGCTGGGTCCAGGCCTTAACCTGAGTGGAATCCTGCCTCCTGGAGGGCTGATGCCCACCATGCAGTCCACAGCACAGACTGGTAAGAAATTTCAATGCCACTTACCCTGAAGTATTACTATAATCGGTTATGAGCAGTTAGTCTCCACATAACCTGCCTGCAAACATGCTACAAGGTAGGAGGGTGGAAACTACCCTCCACATGAATTACCCATGTTATTTTGCATCCAACCAACTGAGATGTCCTCAAGCATAATAGTGAACTCCAGCTTCAGGGCTGCAGACCCCATTTTAACCAAACACAATCCTACAGCACAAACAGCAATTTGAAGTTGACCCCGAAGAAAAGTTCATTGATCAAGGAACTTTTGACAGTGTTGAACACACATTGGCTGCTCCAGGAATCAAACAAGTGACTTTACACAGTAATTGTGAGTCAAACCCCAGAAAAATTTGTTATTAAGTGTAATTAAAAAGCGTTACAGGTCCTCAACAACATTTTTGGACCCAGCCAAACTTGTCTAAGGAAAACTCTTCCAAAAAATCTTATTAAGTAAAGGGGAAATATGGGAAAAAACACTTGGAAGAAGCAGTTGAAAGAGAGATTCACCATCCTTGACTGGCTCTGTGTGCATCAGTAGTCATAAGTTTACAGTCCAGTAAAAGAAGCCCAGTGAATCTGATGAAAATGTCCAGTGATGAATTGAAACAGTAAGTTTTGTCTGTGCTGTTCTCTCTGGTGAATTTAGCTCTGATTTGTGTTCCAGGAAGTCCTTTTGGCCTGAACAGCAGTGCTGGGTTGAGACCATTGAACCTACTGCAGGTATGACACACTACCAGTTAGTCTGTTAGTAGCGTACACTGGGTATCTGTTTGATATAGCTAGTATCCTGATCCTGTACCTGTGTTACCACTCCTGGAAGAGTAATGAGCTACATGTGTGAATCAACTGCACAGCTCTACTTCCTCACACTTCCTTTTCCTGCACCTCGCTGCACATGCCATGTAGTGCATTACCTTTATCAAGTTGTTCTAGTTCTGATACCCGGATAGTAGTAATGGTCTAGTTACCCGGTGCTGTTTGATTGCTTTGCTAATTCTCCCGTTCCCTCTGCTCTTGTCCCCTTTTTTGCCTACATGTGCATCATTCCTTTCCCTCCGACTCTCCTCTCTCCATCTCCAACCCTGCCTTCATCCTCATCTCCCTCCACGTTACTCCCCCACTTTTTGTTTGTTGGCTTGTTCGTTGGTGTGTGATATTCATCTCCAGATCCCCACCGGTCCTCTCATCTTTAACTCTCTGCAGCAGCAGCAGCTGTCTCAGTTCTCCCCACAGCAGAGTCAGTCAGCCACCTCCAGCCCTCAACAGCAGGGGGAGACGGTGAGACACACAATGACATTTGCATGCAATCTCATCCATCCACCCGTTCATCCATTATCTGTAAGCGCTTATCCTGTTCAGGGAGCCGATCCCAGCTGACATTGCACGAAGGCACATTCACATACACACGTTATAAAACAACCAAACATAATTGCAGCAATAGAATATTGCAAATTGTGTTAAGACTAAATCTGGAATAGAAACAATTGTGTTTAATAATGTTTATGTTAGAAAGATTTACAGTGTCCATGTTTGTTCATATCGAAACTTGTGTCAAAATAGAAACAGAGTCACAGAGAAATTTAAAAAAAAATGTAATTACAAGACACTGTTCACCTGTTTGTCAGCAAAACTGAGCATCCTAGCTTGGTAGAATGGCAACGATTAATTGATTAACTGTCAACTATTAAATTGATGGACATCTATTTTGATAATCAATTAAGTAGTTTGAGTCATTTTTTTTTTTTTAAGAAAAAAAAGTTGACTGATTACAGCTTCATAATGGTGAATGTTTCAGGTTTCTTTACTCCTCTATGCCAGTAAAGTGAATATCTTTGAGTTGTGGACAAAACAAGACATCTTAGGACATCATCTTGAGCTTTAGGAAACACTGATGAACATTTTTCACCATTTTCTGACATTTTATAGACCAAACAACTAATCAGTTAATCGAGAAAATAATCAACAGATTAATCCATAATGAAAATATTCATTAGTTCTAGGCCTGTAGCTTGGTTCGGGAGTCAAGGACCTCTGTGAACCAATACCATTCAACAGTCATTAGAAACTGGGCTCTATGGTAGAGTGGCCAGATCTAAAATGAAGTTACTCCTAAAAAAAAAAGGTGGGGCAAGAACGTATGGTCCAGCAGGACAATGACCAAACTGTATTGACTTTAGAACAAGTAATTGAAACTGCTAGGGTGGCCCAGGCAAAGCCAAGACTTGTGTCACAATGGAAAGTCTGTGGAATGACCTCATGACAGCTGTTGAATCAAGAGCAAGTTTAAACAAATCTGCAAGGAATAATGGGAGGAAAGCCCAGAACCCAGCGGTGCCAAGGAGGTGATGCTTACATATTCAAGAAAATGCTGTAGCAGAAGCTTTAACCTCTGCCAAAACACCTCATAAACACCTCATAACTGGTGGTCCTGGACCCTCATGAGAACTAGAAAAATCACTTTTAAGATACAGTTTTGATAGTGTTACTTGTATTGTACTTTTTTCTTTTGAACAGTATTGCTTTGTAAAGAGTAGGTAAATTAATGCTTGTGCTCTTGAAGATAAAAGGGTTGAAACGTGGAAGTTCTCATTTAAAGCTTTTTATTAGAACTTTATAGGACTTGTAATTATGAACTTTTCATAACTTGAACAAGTGCATTAAGTTGTGTTTTTTATAGATTTCCTAACTTTCTTTTGAGTAGTGCTATAAAAAATAGAGTTTGAAAGGATTTTGTGACAGCAGTGAACAGGTGTGTGATGACCTCACTGTCCTGTGTTGCCTGTGTTTTCTCAGGGTGACCAGGGATCAGATCAGAGTTTAGGAAACCAGCAAACAGCGGTCATCAACCTGGGAGTCGGAGGCTTCATGTCTCCACAGGCAGCAGGTATGACTCGCATACACACACAGACACACATTAAAAACACACTAGCTCCTCTGAAACATTTCTTTGTTCAGTCCATTAACCTGTTTCAAAAGAAATTGACACCATGACACTAACTAGTACTAATGAGATCCGATTTACTAATGTATTTATTATTGTAATTACTGTACATTAGGACTCAATCTGTAACTAAACATTATCATTTTACTGAAGTCAGCCATTGTTCCTCTGAATGGAGCATGTAACAACTGACAGGAGAGACTCAACTTCCCCTTCTTCTCTGCTACATTCTCTCTTTTTTATTTTTCCCTGTTGTTTTTTGCCCCCACCCTTACTTTTTCCCTGCTGCACTGTCATCCTGTCCTCCTTCGCAACTTGCCCTGATCATTCACACCTTTCCGGCTCACCCCTTTCGTGCTATTTGCCTTTAATTTACTTAAAAATGTCCATGCACACGGTCATTTATCTGTGCTGCTGGCCTCCCTACAATGTTCCCTCTTTTTGTCTCCTCTTTTTTGTCATTTCATCTTTTCCCTTTCCATCACTGAAACCACGACTCCCCCATCCTCCCCCTCAAACTCACTCCCCTTCTGCCTGAATGTGCATTTTCCCTCTTTATACTTTACTCCGTTCTTTCTTCTGCTTCTCTCCCTCTCGCCGCCACATCCTTCCCTCTGGGGTTCCCTCTCTCCATCCCTCCCTCCCCCCTTAGTGCTGTCCCAGTTGGGCTGTGGGCTGGACGGGTCTGGGCCCCCGCTGCCTTCTCCAAGGCTTCAGCAGCAGCACCAGCCACAGATCCAAGTAATACAGCAACTTTAACATCTATATATACACACACACACACATATATATATATATATATATATATATATATATATATATATATATATATATATATATATATATATATATATACACACACATGTTTGTAGGAACACTGAGACTAGAATCATCAGCCAACTCTCCTCTGTGCCTTTATTTAGCAGGCAGGTGTATGTTGTGCTACACTAGAAACTGTCAGGAAATTAGGCCATTTAACTTTATGCTCTGCATGAAGACAAATATTACTTATTCTTACTTTACACATACATTTATTATTTTCATCAGACCTGGGTAAAATTTGAATTGATTTTAAAAAGCACTTCAAACAAATTCATACTTTATGTCACAATAAAAATACATTATGGCCCCTTGGAAGCAGAAATTTAAAGGGATAGTTCAGGTGTTTTGAAGTGGGGTTGTATTAGGTACTTATCTGTAGTCAGTGTAGTACCGCATGGAACCAATGTAATGTACTGCTGTGGATGGGGCCGGCAGCAAAACGTATTTCAACCACTTAAAATACCTAAATAAACACCCACCTACAAAAAACAACAACAATATCAGTTTAAGCTTACGTTATATTTAGAATATTTTCAACAGTTTGCTGTGAGACAACAATACAGCCCATGTTTCTAATGGGAACTGATGCTGTTATCAGTGCTCTCGTCAAAGCAACCAGATTCCACTGAAAAAAAAACAGTATTTTTTTACCTCGCACAACACCAGAGTTGCCGGTCTACCGCTGCCTCGATCGGTTAGCTTGTTTGTGTTATTGTGTGACTTTGGTTAGTTTGGATTCACCAAAGTCACTCAATAACACAAACAAGCTAACCGATCGATTCTTACTTTACACATATGTATATTATTTTCATCAGACCTGAGCAAAATGTGAATTGATTTTAAAAAGCAGTTCAAAGAAATGCATACTTTATGTCACAATAAAACTACATTTATGGCCCCTTGGAACCAGAATTTTAAAGGGATAGTTCAGGTGTAGACCAGCAACCCCTGAGGTCTGTGGGATGAAATTACCTTTTTTTTACCTTTTTTTCAGTGGAGTCTGGTGGCTTTGGCGAGAGCATAGATGGCTACAACGGCTTCAGTTCCGCGTCCGAAAGGGCTGCCTGACGGCAAGCTGCAGCTGTGAAAATATTCTAAATATGCATTTTGATATTGATTCTTTAGGTGGTCCCTTTTTTAGGTAGCTAAAATATGTTTTTGTGCCGGCACCGTCCACAGCAGTACATTGCTTTGGTTCTGTGCAGTAACTGTTTCTGTGCCAACCGTCTTCCACTGTAGGTAATACACTGACTATGGATAAGTACCTCATACAGCCCACTTCAAAACTTTCAAACCATCCATTTAGGACTTGAACATCTGAAAACATTTGGTATAACCAACCTTATGAGACTAATGGAAACATATTTTATTCAAAATATGTACTATTTTCTCAAATTTAATTTTTATCAACAGTAAAAAACATCTTAAATAATACCTGAGAATATATTCTCCCTTTTCTTCTAATGAAAAGTTGTTGGTGAAAGGGTATCACCCCAGGTCTGATTTTCATCCAGATTTCTCTGTTGTTCTGTAGATCCACACCGTCCACTCCATCTTGTGTTGTATGTTTGGTTAAAATGTTGTTTGACAAAGATCACAGCAGACCCAGTACTCCCACACACACACACCAGAGCTTGTGGCACTTCCAATGGCAGCAACTAACAGCGTGTCGAACTGGGAGGCATGTTTTTACAAAGCATTTAGAAATATCGTCACTGGGTTTACACACACTGTTGAAATGTTGCTGACTGCATCATCATGGCAGATTAAAGATGATAGGCTGCAAGCATGAATCGTAAGGTGTTAAAAGATTTAATTTTTTTGCCCAGTTGAAGTTGCTGACTTACTCTGAGCAGAAAGCACGGTTGCTGAGCTGCATGTCTGTTTTTTGCCAGGACCACAGGCAATAATTTGTCTCCAGAACGCCACTGGTGCTGCTTGACTGTATCCTGCCTCACTCCCCAACACACCCCAACTCGTCCCAGATCTCCTCTTTCTTCTCCCTCCCCTCTGCAACCCATTAACCACTCTTCTCTGTTTCTCCGCACACTCCTCTTGTATGTCGTACCAGGCTTTAGTTCAGCTTCACTAACCCATGGCACTTATAGATACTTCTAAAGTATTGCGCTGATAATATAAGATCAAATTTGAGGCTCAACACTGGTGCCAATGAATGTCTTTTTAACCAAGCCGCACATGCTTACACATAGATCTACTGACGAAAACATTGTGTTGCTTGCAGTAACATACTGAAAACTCCTCTGATGTTTTTTTTTTTTGTTTTTGTTTTTCATCTTTTTTTTTCTGCGCTGGTACAGTTGCAATTCTTGCAGCACCAAATGCAGCAGCAGCAAATGGCTATGGGAGCAGCAGCTCCTCAGGCGGGAGCACCACGGCAACATACCGCCAACCAACCAAGAAGTAAGAGGAAGAGGAGCATGCCACAGCCCCTCCCTAAGTCATGACAGACTAAAATCACACTAAAAAGGACATGAATGATCCATACTGTGCTCTTTGTCTGCCTCACTGTGGAGACTGCAGACAAAACTTTTTTGGTCCTTTCTGTGTGTCTTTTTCTAGCTGACAAATTTGTATGTAATGGTTGTCAGAGGTTTTGGAGAACCAAAACTGTGTCCACCATAGAGGGTTTTTTTAGAACAGGGAGCTCTACACTTAAAGAACCTTAGTGGTATTTTTTGCGATGAAACAGAATTAAGATGGTTCTCGTAAGTGGCGGGCTTTCACAATAACACATCGCCCCTTCAGGAAGACTTTTCTCTATAAGGTGGCCTGGGACTGAAAGGATCATGAATGCACATTCTCAGAGGATTCCTCGTGAGCCTGCCCGACTCGCCTGCCTCTGCTTGGTTGACCCTGGTAGAAACTGCCCTTTAAGCACGGATCCCAGTGAGCTTATCGACACCAAATCCTCCACATAACCATTACATGTGAACATGCAAATCTGATCTTGGAGTAGTGCCTGGGGGCAGCTCTCTACCTCTCAGTCTGTTGGAAGTCTTTTGTCTGTTAGCCATCCAGGCACAGGGCTCAACTCGAGGACTCAAGATGAACATGCAAGACGGTGTACCTGCTTTTTGTACAGCACATTTTTGAAAAAGGCATTTCCTTTTAATTAGTTCAGGAGCCATGAGCGTATTCTTACGAGACATCAACTGAGTGTGTGTGTGTGTGTGAGACATTTCTGGACACTGAGAAATAATTTTTTAAGCAGTCTTTGTCAGCAGTTTTATTGTTATTAAAAAAAAAAAAAGAATATATATTGACAGTGGAAAATACAGCTTTTAGATAAAAAAGCGTTGTCTGTCTTTATTGTGCCGTCTTCACACTGTGTATGACTTTGTCAATGAGCTTCTGGATCTCTTTCTGTCGCGCCGTTGCTCTGCTGATACACTCCTGCAGCTTCTCTCCTGACAGCGACGTCCCACCTGAGCCAAAGGGAAGACTGTTAGCAGCCATAATTTTCCTTTTTTTTCCCCCATTCACTCTCATAGTATAGTTGATATGACTACGCCCATGTATTGCAGCAGCACCTTTCATGCTGTTTCAGTCACTCAAACTTAATTTGTGTAGCACCTTTCATACAGGTTAGTGCAGTGACTGAAAGTAAGACAGAACAAGTGCGAACCGTGAAAACAGAAAAGATGAAAACAATTAACAATGAAATAATTTGAGACCAGCCCATGCAAGACAATAAAATTATAAAAATTGAAAAAAATAAAATTAAAATCTCTAACAATATTAGTAGTAAAACAGTATTAACTAGATATAGTTATAAACTACATTAAATTGAAATTGAAATGTAACCTTTGTATTCTTAAACAAAAAAAAAACAGGATAGATCAGCTTCTCCAGCCCTGCATTTTTAACAATTAAAAAAACAATTTTTCTTTTGTGCAGACAATCAGAAATTGGACTCACACCGAGTATAATTTGCACAGGGAGAGGCGGATCATTACAGACTGTGTTTCTGACCTGGTTTGTGTAAGACGCAGAGTCGATCTTCCTCGTCTGTCACCACAGTGAGGTGAGAGGTCGACAGACTCTCCTCCTCAGCTGTGGGGTCTACGATCAGTATGGAGCTGCACAGAGAGCAGGCCAGGATTACAAAAGGTACGAACACAGAATACAGTTTTTAATCCGGGCTAAACAAACAAGCGAACAAAAATCATTCACTTACTCGTCAAAGACACAAAAAGAGGCACCGACTGGATGTTTGTGAATACGCAGGCCAGTTTTCTTTTCTAAATTCACCTCTGGTGCACTAGTCTCTGTGCTGATGGTGACCTCTGGGAGTTGTGCTGTGGGGAGCAGGGAAACTGTTAATATACTGATAAAAAAACAGCTTATAAAACAGCCACTTTACAGCACATACTGTTCTTCAGGGCAGCCAGCAGGGCAATGATACAAGCATCCAGCACGTTGCCATCGTAGTCCAGACACATGATGTCACAGTAGAGCACCCAGCAGAGCTACAACAGGAAATCAGCAGGATCAGGAACAATGACCCAACATTAGCAGTAACAGTCTAACAGCACCAGTGTGTGTGCATGTAGTCACCTTTCCTCTTTCAATGCACAAGTCCTCTGTTTGTATCACCTCAGAACTGCAACACCCGGATAAAAAAGGTTAGTGAAAGCAGAAGCAGGCATTAACAGAAACCTGATGGTGCTGTGAAACGAAACTAAAATGTGTGTTAAAGTCTGTCGCACCTTTCGATTACATCAGCGATGAACTGGCTGGCAGCCTGTGCCTGCTCTCCTGGTGGACCCGGCCGAAACCGAGAGGAACACAGCGGTGGCAAGTCCACGTTGGGCACTGAGAAGAATGGAAAGAGTCGGGTAGGGATGCACCGATCCGACTTTTTCAGTCCGATAGTGATACCTGGGCTTTGGGTATCGGCCCATACAGAGTACCGATCCCATACCAGTGTTAAAATAATAAACTGTATGTCTCACTGTGACTGGGATCATTCTTTAATGTATAAGGTAACATCGAGCTTGACTTAAAATTTGTTTTCGTAACTGTAGAACACAATATAAAAAATGCATGTAACACATTTATAGCAATTTAAGGCTGGAACGTCAACAAATAGTTTAAAATATAAAGGTACTAGGTACTAGGCTGCATTGCTTGTGGATGTGCAGTAAGATTGATTTATTCTGGAGGGAAATATTGAAAACTGAAAACTGAATTTCCCCACTGTGGGACTAATAAAGGAATATCTTTCTTTCTTTCTTTCTTTTCTTCTTGACATTAGTAGAGCAACAGGTGTCGGCAAACCCACTTCTATGGAAAAGTCCCTGACTCTCTAAGAAAATATGAGGAAGTGGTTCAATCGCTTATAATACTGGTGTGGAAGGCCATTATGATGAAGTGGGTTGTTTGTTAAAAGTTTCATAAAATAAAAGTCTAAAATACTTTCTAAAATAGCAACTTTGCAAAAAGATCTTCAAAATTTACAGGACTTACAATTCAGCTGAATTTAAATGTGGCAAAACATTGATCAAAACAGGAATCAAAAATCCAGTGTCTGTTGTATGTAGTATACAAAACATAAAAATGACTTCACTAGATCAGCCCCATTATCACTGATATCCGATCCAGCTATTTGAATCAGTATCGGCCCGATATCCAATCCGGTACCTGTGCACCCTTAGTCAGTGTTTATTTAAATCCCCTTTAGTGCACCTTGCTTTAAATCAACACTTGACACCTTCGTACTGGACTTACCGATGTAACCTTTCCCAGGTGCCTCCACCAAAGGGTTTGTCAGCTCCTGCATATGAAGAAACACAAAAAATACCAGTGAACATCTGGTCCAGATTCGTGGAAATAAGGTTTTTAACTGCTGTGTTCATGATCATTTACCACTTTGACCCCACAGATAACAGTGGTGTTTCCAACCTTCACCAGGGCTGAGCCATCTGCTGTGGATATGGATCCTGAGCAGAGCAGACAAGAGAAAATCATCCCATGTAGACTGAGAGCAACATCATCCATACTGTAGATAAGGATCGATGCTGCCTCTCACCTATGTTTAATGTTGTGGTTCTGAACTCTGACAGCTCCCGTCCATCAGGTCGACAGTTTTCTTTCTGAAAGGGAAACATTAGATTTTAAATGACAGCTAACACTGTCAGTAGTAATACATACGAGTGTCACATATGGGCTGAATGTGGACAGTTTTGTGTTTTCATCACTGACCAGAAAGCTCCTGTGGTACTCCAGAGGCTCAGCGATCCTGGAAGTGTCCAGGTTTACACGGAGGGGAGGAAGAGGTGAGTAGATGTTGGCTTACAGAGACTTACACTGTTATAAATGCATTTATCCTGCGACCCAGAGTTCAGTTATATGACGGATACATGTTACACAGTCCTGTGATCAGATCAGTGACAACAGTACAGTGACAGATGCCTCATTAAACAGGCTAGTCACTGCTTCTGTCTTGTTTCAGCTAACTATATTCAGCAGTCAGACATACTTAACGTACACCGTTAATATATTAACTACACAACAGGACATAACAGGTCTGAATGAAGCGCGCTTATTTATCTAAAATCAGTCAATTATCAGATCTAATCTGGCGCCACTGATACAATAATTCAACAGCAGATAATAAATCATCAATCAAGTGTTACTTTTTGTGTGATAGGCAGAGTTTAGTCAGTCTTACTTGAAACCAGCCGCCATGATGTTTTGATTAACCACGTGGGTTTGGTGGACGTACTACGGTAGCCGGTAGGAGGAAGCACGACGGCGATGAAATGCGATTTTAATGTCGATGAACTCCCATTTATCCTATACACGTTCAACAGGCAGGCTCTTTTACAGTGATGTCTTAGTCACAAACGTAATGTTCCCCTCTCTTTCATCATAACTAAATATAGCCGAAATAACTATCAAGAATAAATCAGTTTTATATGCCAACATGATAAAAAACGTGATATTTTCATGATGCGTGTGTGTATATATGTGTGTGTGTATATATACATATACATATATAATATATAATAATATATATAGTGTTGTAAAATAAATTATAGTAATATATAAAATCTGTTATAGTGTTGTAAAATAAAATAAAATAAATATATTTATTATATAGCATTTTATAAATAGGTATTATTTATTCTGAAATTGAAATAATACATATTTATGTATTATTTCATAATAAATAAGAAATATTCATTGTGAATTGAAACACTAAATCGTTGTTCATTTCCAAGGAGGCTTTACAAGATTTGTCATGTTAACTAATTTTGTCTGATATCAGTCAAAAATAATGTTATATTTGTTTTTTTCATTACTCTAAGATGACTTTTCTATAAGCACAACGTGTGAGTACCAACTTGCAGTTTCTTACTTGTATTATTACCATAATTACCAGCAAACACTGCACATGAAGTGATGTCTTAATGCAAATATTTGTACATATTTCATTTTTTTTCATTTTCTTATTTTTAATTTTAGTACTTATATTTCTTTACATACATTTTGTTTTATTGTAGCATCATGTGCACATTGTAGCGTTATTTACAAAATTCGCATGTTACATCCTTTTTTAATTTCTATTTCCTTATATTTCTTATATTATTACAAGAGCAACTGTAACTCCTTAGTTTCTCCCTGGGGATCAATAAAGCATTTCTGAAAAAAAAAGTCATGGTGCATGACATTAATTTTGATCTATTTCTGATCTATTGACTTAATTAATGTGATTAATATCACCTGTGCATAATATGAGGGAAACTCGACACTTTTGAAACCTCTTATTTAAATAAAAAATTTGAATACCTCTTATTTATCCGAGTTGTTGCGGTCGTTCCCACCCCCGGCCGCCAGGTGGCGGTGTGTGTGTCACTGCAGGCTGCTCGGTGTTGTCTTGACTCAAACTGATGATGTGTCGAGAAAACCTGTCACTTCCTGTGCAGCTGTGTTCAGTTGTGATTGGAAATGGAGTTCATTGAACTGCCCACAGAGTAATGGAAATATACAGGCTCTTATGTAGTGTTTCTACCTTCAAAACAACCTCGTAAGCTTGTATTTTCTTGTTTATTCTGAGAAGGTAAAGTACCGACTACAAGACGCAAAGCAAAGCGAGGAGAAAGCAAGCTAGCTTTTTAGCTAGCCACTCTGACTAGTGGTGGTCTGTCAGTGGCTACAGGCTAACTAATGGAAAATGGATTTCCTCTGTGAAATAGTTCAAGCCTTGGTCGCATTGGCAGCTGTCGGGTTTATTGTGGTAAGTACTTACAGTATTAAGTTAATACTGTGTCGGCTGAGATCTTTTGTAGCTTGTTTTATGTGAAGTAAAAGCTGTTGCACCAACTGATTGATAGTATCAGTGTCTGGATTTCTCTGTGTGTTTTTCCATGTAAGAAGGCACTGAGCAAAGTATTCATCCTGTACCTTCCTCCGATTTTATAATACTGCATTTTCTTTCTGCGTTTGATTATAAACACAGAATTTTAGTTGTTAACGTTAGCCTTGAGGAAGTCACGATTTAAGAGTAATATTAGTCCACTTAAATGTGGCTAACAAAATTATCAAAAGTAGTAAAATGTTTTTAATACTTATACATAATGAAAAGATACAAACTGTCCTAAAAAGGAAGAAAAAATAAATTCCCAAAACACAGATTCAATCCAACGTATGACACAGAAATGCAGTGCCAACAAATACAAATCAGATTAAGTAAAACTAACCATAAATAGCATGTAACAAAAATTTAAGCATGACACAGGATAAAAACATTAAAAATTAATTTCTGGCCTTCTTCAAATTATGTTAACAATAATAATTGCTGTCCATCTGCTATATTACAAGGTATTACATTATATTATACAAATAGTACATATTCTGTAGTATCAATACATTCACAACTCTCGTCAATTAATTTTGTTAAAATGTTTACATTTGTTTTTACATGTGTATTTAAAAACTCTAAAAACTACCCAACAGCAAGAGGTGCAGAAATAACATTCTCATATTTCTTCCTTTTCAGGTCCTCATAGTAGCCCACGTCACTGCTGGGATGGTGAACTTGATACGCCACGAGAAGGAGAAATACTTCCTCACTGCAACAGGAGAGAAAGAGCTTTTCCCCAGCCTGCATGATCCCCATTCCAGGGAGCTCTCTGTGGTGATCCCGGCCTACAACGAGGAACTCCGCAGTGAGTGATGGGAGGTGCATCCTGTTTTCTGTCAGGAATTTCTGTACAGCAACTTATGTAGTGACTAACTTTACCTGTCGATGTCCCATCAGCATTCAGCTTTGCTTGAATGCAGACACAGCAGAATGTAAAAAGTAAAGTTAACCCAGTGGGGAAATCAGTCAGTCAGTAAATATCCCACTCATGAACTTTGAGGCTTTTACGTGTCTTGAAAAAGCTGATGCTAACAAGCGGCAAAATGAGACGACTCAGCATCATCACGCCGACTCGTCTGCCTTTACAGCCTTGTTGTGTATACTCATTTGATTGACAGCTGCCATCTTTGAATGGACAGCCAATAGGGCTAGATATTTTCAAGTCTGAAAACAGAGCCATGAGGAGGTGCAGAAGTCTAGTTTTCTCTCAAAACACTTGAATAACAATATGCTGAAAGGTTATTGTGGAACATTTGCCCAGTAATGCCAAAAATATACTGCCTACTGCAGGTTTAAGTTGGTGCAGTTTAAATCCCACAATCCCATTCTCTCAGGCTTCATGTCACTGCACACCTGCCTTAGGTGTTAATATCATCTATTAGGACCTATAACCCACTGCAATATGCGTGTAAATGTGCCACATGGTAGCTCCTTCTACGGACAGATTTCCATCAAATTAATTATTTGTTCCACCACAGTCAGTTTGTTTTTACTGCTAATGCAGAAATGATTTTACAGGCGGAAACATTGTTCACAAGCTGGAGTTCCACCCGGAAACGTTCTCAGCAGTCCGCAATTAGCAACAGGTGTTGACGTTAGCAGCCAGTGGTTTGCCTAGTAAGCTGACTGGCTTGCGGGTTAGTTCACTATGGTGGGCGCAAATATATCGGTGGAGGTGGAGGTCCAGTCTGCAGGCTCCCGGTCAGCAGACCAGAGAGAGGTGTGTACAAGACCAGGACGGTATGTCGGCGTTGCTCCTCCGTTGTCGGTATGTGAATGGAAACGTTTCTAACGTGACGCCGCCGAATGAGCGTGGGACGATCAGCTCCCAGCTCCTTATCCCAGCTCCTTATCCCAGCTCCACATCCCAGCTCCTTATCCCAGCTCCTCAACCCAGCTCCTCAACCCAGCTCCTCAACCCAGCTCCTCAACCCAGCTCCTCAACCCAGCTCCTTATCCCAGCTCCCTATCCCAGCTCCCTTCAAGCAGCCTCAAGACGCAGAAGGGTATAACATAATAACCAAAATAAAAGTTTTTTAAATATAGCAATAGTAATAGCAAGTTTACTTGTATAGGTCATTTCGTACACTTATTTAGTGTACAGCATATTTAGTGTACATACATAAATCAAACAAAAAGGAACATTCATATGTAAAATATGATTAAAAGATAGTATAAAGATAAAATATGTAAAGTAGAATAAAAAATATTGTTTGAAATAAAAACATAGCTCAGTCATAGGCACACGAAAAAAAGATGTTTTAATGGATTTAAAAATAGCTACATTTGGTGCACATACTCTATAATATCTGGTAGTTTATCAGCATAGAGCCAAGGTCAACACTCCTTTCCTTTTTATTATTATATCTGTGTAGTAGGCCTATTTTTAATTTCATAGCATGAGATATTTTTTCAGTTTTATAGCCTATTTTGACCTGTTGCCTTTTGGAAATTGTTCGTACAGTGTGATATAGATGTTTTTAAATGTGTCTTATTTTTACAGTGAAAATAGTTCACCAAAGTTGCTGCATCGTCTTAGTAGAGATCGTCTGTGTGCAGTAGGAATAAGAATCATTGTGCAGTCGCATACTAAAGTGACAAGGTTTTTTTTTTAAAGCAGACTGACTGATTCTGTTGCCTTTAAAGTTGATAAAGATAAGTACAGATATTATTATTATTTTTACTATAATAATTATGGTGGGATAGTTCAGATGTGTAAAACAATGTTCAGTAAAGAGAGAAATAACATTTTTTGCAGCTAAAATGCATAATTTTATACTTAACATGCATAAGTTGATACACTGCCAGGGCTAAAAATCATGCAATCATCAATTGCACAATTTAAAATAATAAAAATAACACACTAGGCCACTTTGCACCTTTGGCACTTGTCACCACACAACCTGAACACCAGTAAAAAAAAAAAAAAAAAAAAAAAAAGAATAATAATAATAAATAAAATTCTCACCAATACCTGTGTGTGTCATTACAGTGCCTGTGATGATGGATGAAGCTATGGAGTACCTGGAAAACAGACAGGTAAGTGCTCAATCTCGTACAGGCAGTGTTAAACTATCACAAGTCACAAAGTTTAGTCGCAAACTGGCCTGAAAACTTATACAAGTGAAAGGGTGAGCTGCCATTTTTCTGGATAAAAAGCACTATAACGTCTACATTTCTCAACTGATTTCAATGAGTTGTTTTATATTCAAATGTTAATGATCTACAAGGAGTAACACTAAGTTTTAACGTTACATTCTTTTTTTTTTTCCAAAAGAGTTTGGGGAAAAAATGTTAAAAAGGTGAACATTGGTAGCTTCAGGTTCATGGATATCAGTCTGGTCTGATATGATGGGATTAAATCAATTAATAAGTAATTATTAAACATCCAAAGATTTTTGGTGAAAAACTGTTAAAAAGGTGAACATTGGCTTTTTATCGAAAAAAAAAGAAAAAACCAGAACTTTTATAAAAAAAAAAAAAAAAAAAAAAAAAAAAAAAAAAAACCCGGGGGGGGAAAATAAAAAAAAAAAAAATTTATTTAAAAATAAAAAAAAAAAAAAAAAAAATGAAACACACAAGCACATCATCAATGGAGAGATGTCAGAGTGGGGGGGCTCCTGACAAGCGCCCCGACGTTGGGGGTTTGGGCCTTGCTGGGGGACTGGGGTGCCCGAGGGACATGGACCTCTCCAGCTACCAGTTCACACTCAGTTCTTGGTCATATGGGCTTGAAGGTCCCAAGCAACCCTACAGATGGGGTAATGCCGCCAGAGAATGTATGGGGGGAAAGGGAGGTTCTGTAAAGTGGGGGCCGGGAAAATCCCAACGGCTTGAAGGGTCCAATGCAGCTTCTATGTATATACAGAATGTCTACGGTCTCAACAAAAAAAGCATTTATGGCTGGATCAGTTATTCTCCAAGTGACCAGTAGGTGGAAGCATTCACCTTAAAACATGCCTGTTGTGAAATAAATCCCTGTTGTTATTTTCTTTACTGCAGAAACAGCACCCGTCTTTTACCTATGAGGTCATTGTAGTTGATGATGGCAGCAAAGACAAAACCACAGAGGTGATCATTTTAAACCTTTTTTTTCTCTCTTTTGGGAATATTTAGCAACAAACATTTCAAAGTGGAACCAACAGAGATTTGTTTTTTTCTGTTGTATTTGTTGTCCTGCCAGGTTGCTTTGCAGTACAGTAGGAAGTACGGTGCTGATAAAGTGCGTGTCCTGACGCTGGTGAAGAACAGGGGGAAAGGAGGAGCCGTGCGGATGGTGAGACTGTAGCTAGTAAACACCAGTACGTCTAAATGCATCTCAAAATCAACAGTATGGATTCGACTTAGTGATTTTTTTCACTGTGTCATGTTGTTTCTCTTAAAGGGAACTCTGAGCTCCAGAGGGAAAGTCATTCTCATGGCAGATGCTGACGGAGCCACAAAGTTTTCTGACATTGAGAAAGTGGAGGCTGGACTCAACGATCTAAACCCTAAACCGGTGTGGTGCTCCTGTTCAGTTTTTGTTTTTCTGTCTCACATACATATAAAGAGAAGATGGTTAGTGTAAAATGTCTGTCTCTACATTTAGGAGAACATGGCTATTTCCTGTGGGTCCAGAGCTCACCTGGAGCAAGACTCAGTAGCTCAGGTAATTGTCTATTTGTCTTTTTTGTTGTATTATAGACTGGTTTCTCTAACCATTAAATAACCACAGTTGTGTCTCTTCCACAGCGATCTGTGTTTCGTACATTCCTGATGTATGGTTTTCACTTCCTGGTGTGGTTCTTTTGTGTGAGGGGGGTCAAGGACACACAGTGCGGCTTTAAGCTTTTCACACGCGAGGCTGCACTCAAGACCTTCTCCTCTCTCCACGTAGAGCGATGGTAAGGACTCACACTCCTCCATGAACACTTTATTCCTTAGAGTGCTGATGCGATTACAGTTGTCATGTGTTGTTGTGTTAAAAGAGGGTTGTATTCAGAATGCTAATGTGTCTTCGATTCCTTTCCTCGCCTCCTCTTCTCGCATCCTAGTCCTGCCCATGGGACATGCGAGCGATGGAGGCGAGGACTTGGCAAACATTCAACAAAATGAGAAATCCAGCTGTCATTTTAAAAATACGTCAATTAAATATGACGTGTGTCACAATGTTCATGACAACTTGTATAATATTACTTTAATTCAATTCAAAGTGTATAATGTGTCAAGAATGTACAGCTGTCATACATTTTTATTTAGCACACATGATAACGTTTATGTATTTTGTATGAAGCACTACAAATGTCTGTATGAAAGTTACGCCACCATACAAAAAAGTTCACAAGTATATTGTATATTACATGCACACAAACACACACATATCTATCTATATGACAACATGATATACAGGAAATTAGTGATGAATTTTCTCATTGATATTGTAATTTGCTGTTTTAGCAGCTGTTTGCATTTGTAAACATAATGTCACTATTATAGCAGGTAAACTGAGTGTTGCCTACATGCAACAATATCAGTAATATCATAGTGCAATGTCATTAAGGAATGTGGTTACAGCGTCGTACGAGACCCTGCACAAACAGGGAGGAGCAGATAGTTCATCATGAATAACTACAACTTATGAATACAGAAGGAACATTTGTATTTGTAGAATCCTGTAAAGGTTTGAGATTATTCCAGCTGTGTGTCCCGCCTACATCATGGACGCCAAAAAAGACCTCTGTAGAGGATACACCAGTGTATCCTCGCTTATAGCTCATCCGGCAAGCTGTTTCACTCCCCGAGATGCAATTTAGGAATTGGGATGTCCTTCAAGATGGAGCGCTGAGATCAATTTCTGGGACACAAATAGGAGGATCCAGGAAATGAGAAGGCAAAAAATTGAGAAAAACAAGAACCCCAGGTCACCTCTGTGTGTGTAGGGGCATTAATATTGTCCGATTAAGACTGTTGTGACTAGTCTGCACATTTGAACATGAAGTTAATACTATTTTTGAACCTCTCTCATCACAGGGCTTTTGATGTGGAGCTCCTGTATATTGCCCAGTGTTTTAGAATCCCCATAGCAGAGGTGGCGGTCAACTGGACTGAAATAGAAGGTAGGATTTTCATGGAATATGTGGACATGTGTCCTCCCTCTGTGCTATCTATTGTTCTATAAATATCTCCGTTGGGTTGGGTTTGTAAGTCTGGTTGGCTGATTTTTAGACTTATTTTCATTAACATTTTGCATATGTTAGGTGTTTATTGATCATCTTTGTGGGTTTCATTCTCTTTGAGTTTTGTTCTCTTTTGCATGTTTTGTTTATCTGTGTTTTGTTCTCCTGTTCCACTTGATTTATAAAACATGTTTTCAGCTGCTTACCTAAGCCTACTTAGTGAGATGGGTGATACGTGATATGTAATTTTAAATCACTATACAGTAATTGTTCTGTAGATTCGATTAAGAAATGGTTTAAAATAATCCTACTGCACGTCATCACATTCGATTATATTCTTTTATTTGGAATTTCCATACCAAAAAATAACAGCAACAACAACATGAGACAACACGACTTAAAAACAAAAACTCAAAACAGTAACTCTAAAATTCTTTAAACATTGAAGCTTAAAGGATCCTGAGAGCCTGACTTCAGTCACACAATCTAATATAAAAATCTCACAAATTTGTATTCATACCAAAAGAGAAAAAAACTTCCTGCAGAATTTGCTCCTTTCATTTCAAAAGGCTGACAAACTCTGTCAAAATAAACTAGGTGTGCAAATATCTGGTAATCATGTACCCTGAGTTCTTCCTCATCTTGACTTGGTTGGGATGTCACCTCCTGCTCTACTTAACTCTCCTCCTCCATTTCTGCCGAAATCAAGTTGCCTTGTGAGTCAGCTGGATTTGCAGGATCACGAGAATGGGATAATCACAAGATCACGCTAGAATAGCACCACAGTGGAAACAGTATTGCCAAATCACTACCGGTGGACACATTTCTACCGTCATATTGCCCAAACCTAGTGTGATTCAGTCTTCTCTGATGGAGTTACTGCATGGCCTAGCAGCAGCAAATGGTCCATCAGTAACCTGGCATATTTCCTATAAAAATATCATTTGAGAATGAAGTACCTGTGCGTTTGCTCTGCCAGGATCCAAGCTGGTCCCATTTTGGAGCTGGCTGCAGATGGGACGGGACCTGGTTTTCATTCGCCTGCGCTACGTCACCGGAGCCTGGAAGCTGCAGTCCCCTCAGAAGACTGACTAGCCAATCAAACGAGCCCTGGTGTCTTATAGAGACAGCCTGCGATAGGGCCATCAAACCTTTGGATGAGGTGGGATTAACAACTGTGTCCATCACTCACTGTAATCAAGAACAAAGTGCAGTATATCGCATCTTTTTCCTCTCCAGATGTCACTGGATGTGAAGTCATGACACAGTTGTGACTTCTTCACGGCCCTGCCTTTTTAAGTTTGGATTTTGGCTTGTGATGGCTGCCGTTACAGAATGTCTGTGACTGATCGACGTACTAAGTTACTTGATGTTTATTTTGTGGCCAATCAGCTGGAAGTGAGAGAGACTGGTAGTGAAATGCGGAGGGTCTGATAATCTGGTAGAATGAATGTTACAGTGTGAGGTTTTCAAAGGGAGGGAGTGTATTTTTGAGCAAACATGGCCTTGGGTTAATGGGCTGGATAAACCAAAAATAAAAATGTCTGATTTATGATTTGCTAATCATTATTAACATATCCACAGCTGCAACAGTTAGTCGATTAACTGTTAAGAAATTTAATCTGCAACTATTTTGATAATTGATTAATCATTAAAGTCATTTTTCTTGCAAACATGCCAAACATTTGATGATCCCAGATGTTCAAATGTTAGACTTTGCTGCCTTCTTTGGTCTTACGTTGCTGTAAAATTCAAATTTGAACTGTTGATCAGACGAAAGACACCATTTAATATTGTCACCCTAATCAATAATCGCTGCAGCCCTACTACTAGCAGTATCAAAACAACAAACTTTACATAGCACATGGTAGTACAGAAGTTACAAAGTGCTCTACAGGGGGAAGAAAAGAGAGAATTAATATAGAGAAAATGTGTACAAGCCAAAGAAAATACACCAGAAACCCCCTGTACTGACGACCTGCTGAGAATCAATCAGAACATGACAGGAAACCTGTAGAGATGAGCTTAAACTGGTGCACTGTGTGATCTATATTTTATATTTGTTAGAAAGCCTTGCTGAGCAACATCTGATGTATTTTTCATAATCTTTAAGATAAAGCTTAAGTTACTTGCAATGTAAAAAATTCAAATTTTGGAGCTCAAAATTTGCATTAGGGTGAAGCATAACCCCGAGAGTTTCTACAGTGTTTTAACATTTTGATAACGTTTGAAACTTAATACTGTGGATTGTATCCTGATCTTCCATCAGTCAGCTTCCAGTCTCTGTGTACGAGCCTCACCCTGCTAATTTGATCTTTCTTGAAGCACTTGGTATCTTAACACACAGGGAGCAGTGTGTGACTGTAGCCATGTTTCTACTGCATGTTACCGCTCTGCTTTCAGAGTCTCAGTCCGGCATCCTTCAGAGGAAACTGGCCTCAAGAAGATATCTGTTAAATACACTACTCAACAAAATTAATGGAACAAATATTTAAATCATATTTTTTATTGCCAAAATAACCTAGTGCATGTTTGAGTTTATTTAATTTGAGATCGTATCCAAGAAATAATGAAATGTCAACATAATTTGATCTTTAAAGAACGCTCGTATAAAAACATACACCAAAAACAGATTAAAAACATATTTGTAAGTAAAATGACATTTATTCACCATAAATGTTCACTAATAACTTGTGTTCCTCCCTCTTGTGTTGACACTGGCATACTCCTGTTTATCCGTACCATGTCATTCTGGGTTGTGTACCAGATGGATGTTCTCGGCCTCTAACACACTTGGATAGCGTGTCCCAGACACGCTCGTTTGGGTTTAGGTCAGGAGACCCGGCCGGCCAGTCTATCACAGACATGCCTTCGTCCTCAAGCAAGGTCACAGACACTCGAGCTGTGTGGGGGTGGGCATTATCTGGCATTATGTTGAAGTCATCACCAACAGTGCCTGCAGATGGTCTGACAGTAGGCTCCAGGATTTCACTGCGGTACCTTACAGCTGTTAGACCTCCTCTGCTGAACATGTGTATGTCTGTACGACCACCCAAACACACTCCGGCCTTAACCATGACCCGAGTCTCCACCGTACCCATCAACCTCTACAATGCTGCAGTCAGCATACCTCTCTCCCTGGTGCCTCCTAACACACCTATCATAAGTGGAGACCTGCTCTTGTCTGTGAAGAGTACCAGACTCCAGTGACGAAGTTACCAGTTCTGGTGTTCACGTACAAAGTTTAGTCGTGCTGTACGATGTCCAGCGGTGAGATTAAGTCCTGTCACCAGGTATCGTGGAGTTGATTCCTAACAGTCTGGCTGGATAAGTGAACTCCAGCAGAGTGGGGGGAGTCCTTTTTGAAAGATCAAGCTGTACTCCTGCAGTTTCGACTGCATAAGGTGATGAGAACGGTCGTCTGGCTACCTCAGTCTGGTCCAAGTGCTGTCTGACACCACCAACGACCCTCAGGAGACATCCAGCAGTCACATCATCCAGCAGTCACATCATCCAGCAGTCACATCATCCTGCCCATAGAATGGATAATTATCACAATAACACAAATGCTTTTCCTTATAAGGGGGTATGATCACAGAGCCACGGCTATAGGCATCACCTTCATGCTTGAGACCATTCAAACCTATGAGCTCTAGTTAGCTAAACTAATCCCCTAATTACATAAAATGCACAAAATCTACTTTATTGTAAATAGAGGTCGATTTTTACAACAATGCAATGAAAATTTTTTTAAAACAATGCAATGATGGTTTAAAGCTGCAAAAGCCGATAGCTGATTGATCAGATAATAACCTCCACCCTGCAAGTCAGAAATTAATAATCTTTGACTATCATAAACTAACTGACATCTAAGTCAAAGTAATAAATAACTAATAAATCTGGAACTGTACATTATAATCCCAAGGTAGTAAATACCCAAATAAGTAAATAAAAATGGAGCTGAACATCAAACTCACAGTAATAAATATATAAAATAAATAAATCTGGAACTGGACATCAAACCCAAACTGATTTTGATTGTTAGTAAGAGAATATCCTGACCTGTGATTTTATGGATCGTTGGAATATGATCTATTTATTTACAATTTTACAAAAAAATCAGAGGCGTCCAACATGACCTGCCACTTCACTGATCCAAAATAAAGACGGAGACAGCAACCGCATGGCTTATTTCTCACATAAAATGTTGTCAGAAACACATTTTGAGGAGCTAGTTTTGTGATATGAGAGAAAAAGCTTCCAAACGAGCCGCCATGTTGGTTCCGGTTTGAAAGCTGGGAGCAGCCGCTCATGAGGGAAAGCGTTCGTCCAATCAGGTAGCTCCTGTGTTTTGTAAAATTGCTGCACATCAACCGTCCAATGCTGAGAAGTGAGGTGATCCCTCATGTTGCAAAAAAAAAACAAAACAAAAAAAAACATTACTGCTGCTGTGCACCCCTTTACATTGTTAAATACAACCCTTAGAAAATCAATGTGGAGCAACATAATTTATATATAATGGTAAACTTTCTAAAAACATTATTTCTTCTGAGTTGTGTATTATTACGAGAAATCTGCAGGATTTAAGTGTAAAATTAGATTTAACAGCCAAAATCCTCAGATGAAGATAGCTGGGTTCAGCTGTATGAAATGTCAGAGGGTTAAACGTTTGGAGTTTCTTGACATTAAAACAGCGGAGAAACACTGGATTACATAATCTATCACCAAGGCCATCCTCTTTGCTTGTCTCTTAAACCTCATGTGGACATCTTCTTGGCCAGCAAGCATTTTTGCTGTCTGAGTAAGTGAAGTTGTTCATAGTGCTGTTTTCTTATGCGAGCCTGAGGTCTACGGTCCGGGCTGATGCGGATGTCTCGGGGGCCTCTCGGAGCCCCGGGGAGCACATCCTGTTTGTGCCCTGCCTGTCTGTCTGAGCCAATGAATCCTAATCTGGCTGCTCTTTTCTAGTTTCCTGCCTCAGGACTCTGCTGCTCTTCACTGAAAAGGTGAACCGAGGATGGTGTTTCATTGATCTACCTCTGATTCACTTGTGATGCCTGAATAGACGACAGTTAATTATGAGACTAAACCAGCGTGAATTAGCTTTATTTTGTTGTTTTCTTATTTCTAAGGTTTGAGCAAACAGCTCATTAAGCGCTCCTCGGTTTACCATGGGACCTCTTGGCGTCTTTCCTGCGGGTCCCCGGACCACGTTTTGGAAATAACTGGTTTCGATCGACCACCACCTATTTGTGGCTTAGCTTGTCCTGGTGGTGCATGTTGATGATGATGATCCACCTGGTGGAGAAAAGAAAGAGGTTTTTGACAGGGTCCCCAGAGTGCTTTCACTTGGTGTCTGGAGTATTGTTACGTTCCGCAGCAGTTGCTGTAAACTGAAAATGTCAAACTTGTAGACTCGCTGTCGCCAGCCGGGCTTGCGTCATTAACTGGACTAGTCACGGCACTCCCAATAAAGGATCGTATCCATCCGCAGTGAGAAAGACCTCTGCGTGGCTCCCAACAATAGATAAACCATTTGGATTACAAATCATAAAGCTTTATTGAATGTGCGCGGGAGGACGGTCCCTCCTTTTGCATTTTTTTAGGCTACAGGTGCAGTGCGTGTGCGCACGTTCACATAATAGCCTAAAATACTTATTTAATTTTACGTTTTATAAAGTAGCCCTTAGAATCTAATGTAAAAGTTAATTATTGATTTTAAACCAATTTAAACACATTGGTTCGGTAACATAATAAACTGGGATCCGCCACCGTTATCTTTATTAATATAAGATCAAATATGAGCAACCAATTAAGCAGACATTGATGAGAGATTAAAAGCAGAAAATAGATATTTATCTTTGAGAATAATAACCAAAACACACTGGACGAACATTATAAACTGCTGCAGCATGTGTCCTTCGTTCTCTGCATTCATTCCTGTCTGAAAAGGGGAACAGGTGTGATTGTTTTTCCTCCTGGCCTCGGACTGGGGGTCTGGGCATGGCTCAGGTGGGACCGTGGATGGGACGCGCACACGCGTCATGCAGCTTGCGGTGCCTGAATCTGTAAAATCCCTGAAATCCTGGGAAAGTTCCAGGAGGGGGGAAGGCGGAGGGATCTTACATGCAGGCGCTGCGGTTCCAGCCAGGCTGACGCCGCCGAGGCTGTGTGGCGCTCGGCTGGGGCTGCTGGAGGAGCGGAGGCTCCGGGCGCTGCAGACCTGCGTCAAGATGGCGTCAACACGCAGACTGCCGGGACAGGACCGGAAGACGGCGTGACCGTGCCTTCACAATAAAAGCGGAGATTGCTGAGGTGCCAGGTGTCTGCCACTGGGGGAACAATGGAAGTGGTAAGTTAGATATTGATTAATTGTTAAATGAAAGTATATAGAAATGTATTATTGTGTAAATTCACATGTAACCTGTATCATTTGTGATTTACCAATTATATTCACTTATTTTAAATATAGAAAATGAAATTAAATTAAAAAAAATCTTAAATCCACATGTGCTCTGTAAAACAAAATAATAATGTGAGTAAAATGTGGGATTTACAGATTATGCTCCATTATTTTAAATATAGATAATAACTTAATGTTGTTGTTACATGTTGTTTGTGCTATAATATTTTATTTAACTTGTTTTTACCAAGAATCTATGTAAAATATGCAAACAATAGCAATAGTAAAGGGCCTAATTACTATAAAATAAAATGCTATAATTTGTAAATTATGAAAAGTATTAGTATTTTGTTATAATTAGCTATTGATGATTTATAAATTACGTCTCAAAAATATTCAACATAAATCTTAAATTCACATGTAGCCTTGACTTGAATGGTGCTCTGTCAAACAAAATAAAAACATTTGTGATTTTCTTATTGTATTCACTTTATTTTAAATATAGGTAATGACTAAATATTGATCCCTATCATAACATTTATTTTATGTTTTTGTTCCGTTCACTAGTGTGTTTTCCTGTGTGTCTTTGTTGCTTCAACACAGAAGAAAATAAAATTTAATAGAATTTTATAATTCAATTTTAAATTATTGATATAATTAAAATAATAAAGCAGAATTATCACTCGACTTGTTAATAGTTATTTCACTTTTTATACAAAAAATCTCTCCTGAACATGCAAAAATAACAACAATAGGTCTAATTAGTAATTAAACAAATTCTGAAAAATATTTATAGCTTCTTGTAATTTGCTATTGCTGAGTGTTTATTGTTAGATTAGATTATTTTTAAGTATAAAAAATATCTATCTATGTACAGCTAAATTTGGCCATCACCATCTAATAGTCTGTATGCCACAAATAGGATATGTAAAATCCTATAGCCTAAAACATAAATTGTAAATATATCCCCCATACCTCTCTTATTTCCTCCTGGGACTGGTTACTTTGTATCTGTGTACGTACATGTACACAAACCACAATCAATATGGCCTGCACTCTCAAAATGCTCTACAGATCTTGGTCCCAAAGGTTAAAAAGGAGCTAGGCAAAAAAGCTTTTAAAAACGCTGCTCCGTCTTCCTGGAATAATGTACAGACCTAAAAATAGCAGAGCTGATTGCCACAGGGGACTTTAAATCCATTTTAAAGGATCGAGAAAGTGGCGCTATAGTTCGATGTGATTGCTCTTGATTTTCTCACTGAATTGTTTCGATGACCTGTTTGTATATTATAGGTGTTTTTGTGTTGCATACAAACTGGCTGTGATGCTTATTCACTTGTGGTGTGTGATTGTTGTATTTATCTGCTTATATTGTTTGTTTTCATGGTGTTAACGATATCTCTGTACTGCTCTTGGCCAGGTCACTCTTAGAAAACAGATTTTATGGTAATCTCAATGATTTTTTACCTGGTTAAAGTAAGTTTGGAAATTTGTTTGGTGAAGTATTTCTCTGTTACAGTTGTTTTACATGGTTGGAAAGCCTGTTTCTTTACTTTCACAATGGTGTCCAACCTGTCAGGATCGTGCATCTGTGGGATGAGCAGCACAGCTGATTATGTGAGTAGCACCCAAGTGGAATTTTGCCAAAATTCTCTGTCAGCGCTAAACAGAGTATTCTTGGCCCTGACTCTTGTTTTGAGCTCCAGGTGCTGCCAAATGGGAACCACAAGACCAGACCACAGGATCACAAAGTCAGCTTTTTAAAAACCAATATGGCACAGTTCAAAGTTTTATTTCTATTTATTTTTTATCAGTGCTGGAGCTCAAAACAAGAGTTGATACCAACAGGAGAATACACTGTTGAGCACTGGCAGAGAACTTGGCCAAATTTCACTTGGGCGCTTCCCACATAATCAGCTGTGCTGCTCAACCCACAAATACATGATCCTTACAAGTTGGATACCATTGTGAAATTAAATAAACAGGCTTTCCAACGGGCTGCAGGTGGTGTAGTGGTTAGGCTGTCCCCCAAAAAAAAGGGGGGGGAGGTTTTATTCCATCTTGGGGTTTTTTTTGGGGGTTTTATTTTTCCCTGTGAGGTGGGGTTTTCTTGTGCTCCCCCCTCCCCCCCACAAAAAAAAAATAATTTATAAAAATAAATGAATAAAAAAAAAATGGGGGAGAGGGGGAATGTTTTTTTTTTTTATGTTGGGGGGGGCGGGGGGCTCCCCCAGCGGGGGGGCCCCCAGAGAGAGAGGGGGGGCATGTAAAACACAACTGTAACAACAGAGGAAAATAATCCACCAAACACAAATTTCCAAACTTTTTTTATATACAGTATAAATAGTAATTGTTGTATTTATGATATAAACTCTATTTGACATGACAGAGCATCTCTAGGCCTACTTGAATACCTGCAACACAGGCTACGTTTAGTCGGCAACGCTTTTATTTTGAAACGTCCAACTGGATGCACTGTTAAATGAGACATGGCTTGACACTTCAACGTTAACACACGCTCTCTCTCTCTCTCTCTCTCTCTCTCTCTCTCTCTCTCTCTCTCTCTCTCTCTCACACACACACACACACACACACACACACACACACACACACGCGCATACAAACAGACACACACCTCTGTTGCAGTGTGCTGGTCGACCGACTGCAGACAGGGAAGTCTCCACAAGCTCACGGTTGTCTGCGGCGCACTTGTTATCACAACAGCGGTGAGTAAATAATCACTTTGTATAGTTCACAAAACTGTTATTTAAAAAAATCTCCTATGTGTCTTATGTCTTAAGATGATTGTTGTTAAATACTTTAATGATGAGCAACTGTGTGGATTAAATATATTATCTGTATATATTGAGGTTTAGAGAAATAGGCTATAGTGTTATAGCTGAGGATTGATCAGTGATCAATAGATGGGTCCACTTTGAGCACACCTTAAAGAATATTTAGGTGTTATCACGGGTTTATTTTGTACTTTACTGGTTGAACTTAGGTGTATGACATGTCATAGCAGGGTTTTGAGTGCCAGACCTCACCTACAGCAGCCTGCACCGTCAAGGTGCGTTTAGAGCTTATAGGGCAGATCCTACATTATGTAGCGGCAAAACGACTCGCTGCTGTCGTAGTAAAAGGAAGCTGGCGTGTTTACTTCTTTGGGAAGGGGTGTCCTGGTGATAAAGCATTAGGTAATTAGCCTATCTGAGCCTGCAGACTGACTGACGCCAGACTCCATAAAGCGCCAGCGGCAGACTGATGCCGCATTGAGCTGGTGCGCTTTTGCTGTCATTGTAAACCTCAGCTGTCCTGTTTATCTGCGGGAAGTTAGTGTTGGACACATACGACACAGGACATAATGTAGATATGCGGATTCACACACTACGTAGTACCTGTGTGTATTTTGAGATCCATCTTATTGGAAAACCACAAAGTCTTAGATCCAAGTGGAAAGTCTAACGTGGTTTTGTTGTGTATTTTTGAATAATAGGGTGTCCGAGCCAAAGCTGCGGTTAAAGGAGCTCCCTGTTTACCTTTTATAAACTCTTTGCTTGTCTAAAGGCGATTTAAATGTGTACAAACGAGCAGAAGGAGCACGCAAAAGTGATTTACAACATTAATACAAGAACTTTGGGTCAGACATGGAAAACTTAATGACATACTTAGTGTCTGGTTATTGGGCAAAGTCTGATGATTTGTCAGTGATTTATCAGTAAGGTGAGGCAGCTGGAGCGATGCGCGAAATGGTTTTGTTACAACCTTAAAAGAAGGGCAAATTTATAAGAATTTTTCTTATTAATCCATTTTATTAACTTATTTTTACAAAGAATCCATACAAAATATACAAAAAAATAGTAATGGCAAAACACCTAATTACTATAAAATATGAGCAAATGTAATTCTGTTGTGTATTTTTGGATTAATAGGGTGTCCAAGCCAAAAGCTGCAGCCAAAAGAGCCTCTAGTTTACCTTTTATGAACTCTTTGCTTGTGTTGAGGGTCTTTTGGATGCGTAAAAACAAACAGGCATGCATAAAGAGCAGAACAAGCATGAAGAAGTGATTAATACAAAAACTCTGGGCCTGCTGCAAGGCATAAAGGAAGATCAACATCATAAACATACTCTACTGTATGAATATTTGGGGAAAAGTTTGGTTTATAAGAAAGGTGAGGCAGCTGGAGTGACGCACAATAAATACTTCTGTCTCTTTCTGTCCATCTAAAAACTTGAAGAAATAAACAAAAAAACAGGGAGAGCTCTCTCTCTCTCTCTCTCTCTGTCTGTCTGCCTCCCTCCCTCTCTCCCTCTCCTCCCTCCTCTCTCCCCCTCCTGTCCTGTGATGTGTTCTGGCCAGACAGTATGGCTCCTGGGCGTCAGTGGCATGATCATAGAAACAGAGGCCAGAAAGGACATTCCTCATTGTTGGTGAATCTAGAAATGAGCTTGGCCATCTTGTCCTGCTTTTTCTGAAACCGTTCTGGTACACGTTTCATTTTCTCCACAGAAAATAACAACCTTGTGAGAGTCAGTTGGATGCAGGCCTGTATCATTGTCCCGCTGATGCAGCCTCCTTATCGTAGAAATCCACCTCTAATGCCCAGTTTGTTAAATATGAGTCGATTTTGCTCATGTGGTTTCAGTCTTTGATTTCATTCTGGATAAATTCCTCTTACAATGAAATCCCAAGGTCTCTTTTCTACCTAATGACTTAACTTATTCTCCAACCATGGATCTGTTTCAGCTAAATTAACACTTAATACTGTCTCTCTCTTCTCTTGCCAGATGATTGAAACTTGACCTGGATTTCTGACTGTGTGAGGAACAACCTTCCCTGCAGGAGGCTTCAAATCCAGAGCTGTCGAATCCCGTCTGAGCCAGCACAGAGAGGGGATTTAGAGTTTGTGCTCCGCCGCCAGCGCCACTCGGAAGTAACAGCGGAACACAAAAAAACAGCCGCTGTTTACACAGACTCACCACGCTACCTCTTTTATCCTCACTTCTGTCCTGGCGTCTTATTATTTGCCTCCTTGCTGCTGTCCTCAGGGGAACTTTTATCCCTTTAACAGCATCCATCACCTCATCTCACCACCCATTTATCCATCTCATAATGAACTCCTCTGCCTCCATTACATCC
The DNA here is from genome assembly GCA_947000775.1 of Pterois miles. NCBI lineage: Eukaryota > Metazoa > Chordata > Actinopteri > Perciformes > Scorpaenidae > Pterois > Pterois miles. The sequence continues at coordinate 19,323,276 of CAMQGK010000052.1, forward strand.
CTATTCTCCTTCACCAGCCCAGCGGTGAAGCGCCTGCTCGGCTGGAAACAAGGGGATGAGGAGGAGAAGTGGGCGGAAAAGGCTGTGGACTCTCTAGTGAAGAAACTAAAGAAGAAGAAGGGGGCCATGGAGGAGCTGGAGAGAGCCCTCAGCTGCCCTGGGCAGCCCAGTGAGTATCACTGTTTCAAACATTCAGTAGTAGTCTTGCCCAGGGGATCACAAGATAAACACGAGTTTCACGTCTTTAATGTCTAATATTTTGCTTATTTCTTATGAAAGCACTTTTACTTCTCTGGCCTCTATGAATTATTTAAATGAAACAATTTGAGAGGGAATAAAATCACTCAACTAATTCACATATTATGCAGCATAATGCTTTATTTTAGGGGTAAAAAGGTGGAAAGAGGATGTTTCCTACCTGTGAGGTTGCAGGTTTCACACTATTGTGAGTTGCTCTAGGATGAAAGCATATTACTAAAAGCCTGAAAAGTGAAATTATACTAGTCTGATTATCACTTATGTTTAAATGATTTTAAAAAAATCTCATGTATTGTGATTTACAATGTAGCACCATCAGGTTACGTGGAGATAGCCATTTGGCACAAGTAAATCACCCTAGTACCGTAATTAGCTGAACATAGAGTATATAAAAAGAAAAGTACAGCAGAGTGTCTGCCGATGATCTTCTTGCACCTTCCATTTTAAAAGTGCATGAGAGGTAGTAGCTGCATACTGTTCATACATCTGCAGGTTTCTTCAAGCTGTATTGAGGTCCGTGCTGTTTAATTTGAATCCTTCAGGCAAGTGCGTGACGATTCCTCGGTCGCTGGACGGGAGGTTGCAGGTGTCCCACAGGAAGGGACTGCCCCACGTCATCTACTGCAGGGTGTGGCGCTGGCCTGACCTGCAGTCCCACCACGAGCTGAAAGCCCTGGAGTGCTGCGAGTTCGCTTTTGGCTCCAAGCAGAAGGACATCTGCGTCAACCCTTACCACTACAGGCGCGTGGAGACTCCAGGTACACACATTATCAGAGAGCATCATCTATATTTTCTGTGAAAAAATATGGTCATTGTTGAGTTTTACTTAGGGCTGTCAATCGATTAACATATACAATTGTGATTAATGGCATGATTGTTCTAGTTAATTGTGGTTAATTGCAAATTAATCACATTTTTTATCTGTTCAAAATGTGGGCAAATATGCTTCTTTATGAAAATGTATGTATATATTTATTATTGGAAATCAATTAACAACACAAAACAATACCAAATATTGTCCAGCAACCCATAACTGTGCTGCATTTAGTGTAAAAAATATGATGAAATCATAACATGGCAAACTGAAGCCCAACAGGCAAAAACAGCTGTCAGTGTGACTATGACTTGGCCCAAACTGCATGTGATTATCATAAAGTGGGCATATCTGTAAAGAGGAGACGGGTGGGTACCCAGAGAATCCATATTCATTCTGATATGTTGAGGTAAGTGGTGAGGGGACCCCTTTGAAAATGGCCATGCCAGTTTTTCCTCACCAGAATCTGGGTTTTCTATTTTCATATGATGCCAGTATCTTCTCTTTAGCTTAAACTTTGACCCAGCTGCAACCTAAAAATCACAAGTTGTGTGAATACGTTAAAGAAATTAGTGGCATTAAGACAAATTTGCATTAACACATTATTATGGCGTTAACTCTGACAGCCCTAGTTTTACTATCATAACAGTAAATCTTTTGTGGGTTTCCAAACAGAGACATGAGATCTAATCTGATACAGTGTTCCCAAGCCAAAAGGATTTGCAGTAATATGATCTTTTATAACAGCATCTGGTCTTGCTCTGAGTCTCTCTGTCTCTGTTCGCTTCCTCTCTACCTTTTTTCCTTCCCTTCTCTCGTCCCCTCTCAGTGCTGCCACCAGTTCTGGTCCCACGCCACAGTGAGTTCAACCCTCAACACAGTTTACTGGCGAAGTTCAGGAACACCTCCCTGCACAACGAGCCTCTGATGCCGCAGAACGCCACCTACCCGGACTCCTTCCCTGCACTGCCCTGCTCCTCCTTTTCCTCCTCCCCTTCTTCCTCACTCGTCCAGTCTCCCTCCTCACAGAGTTACCCCAACTCCCCCAACAGCTCTGCAGAGCCTGGCAGTCCATATCACATCACAGGTAGGAACCAAAACATGCAAGCTGATACTTTAAGTGTTAGTCTGTGAAGTGGCAGGGAAACACCTGTCCCTTCAGCAGGTTTCTGACTTTATTCATAACTTCAAGTCTCTTAGGGCACTTAGGTCAACTACTTTTCCCATTCTGTGATTTGTGATGTGCTTTTCCAGCAGAGACTCCCCCACCTCCCTACAGCATGATGGAGACAAGCCCTCAAGAGGATGTGAAGCCCAGCAACTCCACAGAAACCCTCAAACTCACATTTTCTGCTCCACACAGAGGTAAATTTAGGTCACACAACTGGAAATATGCAGGAAATGAAAGTGCAGACAAATAAAGTAGAATTATGAATTATGGCTGTCAAAGTAAATGTGAGAACACGTTAATGCAAATTCTTTTAATGCCACTCATATCTTTAACACATTAACGCAACTGTTTAAGTTACAACAGGCTCAATTTTAAAGCTATACCTCTGACCTCAAGATATGTGAGTGACTATGGTTCTCTGGGTACCCACGAGTCTCCCCTTTACAGACATGCCCACTTCATGATAATCACAACCAGTTTGGGGCAAGTCAGCACACTGACACACTGAATGATTAAATATTTTAATTGATTGACAGCCCTAGTATTTACGCATATTAAGTAACAAGATATATACAGTATACCATGTGTAGGAGCCATGTATTTTATTTGTGTTAGGTGTAATATGCCTCCAGGCACTAGGGGGGTGTATGGTGTAAGCAGAGGCTGGCCTCAGGTCATCTAGGCCACATGCCAGCTCCCTCAGGTGCTGCTGATTGGAAGGAGCAAACAGTTTTTGACTGCGCTTCAAATGCTGTAGTGTCGTGTTAAAGTCCTAATTTAGGGATTAAAACTTATTGGAAGCGACAGACATGGATGGACATTATTGGTAAATATACACCTTGTTTGTTCGGAGCACATTTCTGAACAATAAGGACTAATTAGCAGCCAGTAGTTGCTAAGTCTTTAGTTACTGCACCTTGAGATAATAAATGCATCAGACAGAAATGTTGTTATACTGTATATACGGAGGTACACGTACCTCCAGCTGTACTTTTACCACTGCAGGTAATTAACAACTAATCGCTGTTTTGTTCATAGTTGGCTAAGATTATATTATTTGGTTCATTGTTTTTTTATGCTTTTTTTCATGCTGAATGATTTATTTCCAAGAAACTGATGAGCAAAATTCTGGTAAATGCCAGCTTTAAAGCAGTGCTTTTGTGTGATTCTTTGTGGAGAAACTCAGTTTTACAGAGCTGTCAATTAAATCAACTAATGGATTAGCCAACAAAATTGTATGAGTGTTAGTTGTCTAAGAAGTTCTTGCATTACATTTTGCATCAGTGTGATAAAACATGTAAAATGAAATGTACCATAGCATATTTTATCCTTAAAGCCCACCTCTAAGCCAACCTGTCCTTGTGTTCCTGGTTAGATTTACGGCCCGTATGTTATGAAGAACCGGAGTACTGGTGTTCGGTAGCTTACTACGAGCTCAACAACCGGGTAGGGGAGACGTTCCACGCGACGTCCCGCAGCGTCCTGGTGGACGGCTTCACAGACCCATCCAACAACAAGAACCGCTTCTGCCTCGGCCTGCTGTCCAATGTTAACCGCAACTCCACCATCGAACACACACGCAGGCACATAGGCAAAGGTAGGCTGGATGACTCATGCAAATAATTCACATCAGAACTGGGGATGCACCGATACCAGATCGGATATATATTCTGGTAATGGTGACAATGGAGCCATTCTATCCAATTCAGTTAGTTTATATACTTTACTATATTATATATTTGAATTCTTATGTAAGGCTCAACCAGTTTGTTGCTGCATTGAAAAAGATTTGACTTATAATTCCTTTAAATTTGGATGATTTTTTTTTTTTTTACTAAGTTGCTTCTGTACCATTTATTACTTAACCTCTTAGGACCTGGCGTACACATACGATGACATCACATTTTGGGTCATATGAACATAATACTTAATTTTATTTAACTGGGGTCTTGTGTACACGTACAAGGATACGTACACTGCCATCTAGTAGTCCTGCAACTGTTTGCAGCACTTCAAATGAGCCATACTGTTGCTATGACTGTCCAAAAGGGGAAAAAAATTTCATTTTGTTAAATTGTACTGTGATGTTCCAAAATGTTTAAAAAAAACATGTTTGCAAGTGTTATTAATAAATGCAAAAGCAGTCAGGAAAAACACTGCTGTGTTCAGAGTGGACATATAGAGGTTTGCACTATTACACAATGGTGATTTTATTGTGTTTTATGGAAATTCAGAACGAGTGTCCACTATGTGGACATAATTTTTCTCTAAAACTACATTATGTCAAAAGATGATGCTTAGTTTTTATACTTATCAGGTTCCAATAAGCCCAAATAGCAAAGAGACATCAAAAATGCATATCAAAAAAAGAGCTCGGGTCTTAAGAGGTTAAAATAATAATAAATAATGTTTTTTACAAAGTTAAAGCAATGTTTAGGTCAAGCCTGATGTTTCCTAACAGAACACAGTCTTTTGTAATAATTAATGATCTTTGGGAGAAATCAAGAACTGAGGGAAGGGATGCATTCATCCAACTTTGTCAGCACCAGTAGCGATACCTGGGCTTTGGCATCAGCCGATACCAAGTACTGATCAGATACCAGTGTTTAATTAATAAGATGTATGCCTCATTGTGTGGAAGTGACTGGGAACATTATTTTATGTGCAAGGAAACATCAAAATACGTAGATATAAATTCAGAGAATTTTTCTTTATTATTAAAATAATACATTTTACACCAGGAACTTGGTAAAAAAAAATCAGTAATATTAAAAGGAATTAAAATTCAAGTGTAAACTTTATAAATGCAGCAACAAATTGGTGAAAACTTAAACAGGAATTCAAATTCTGGTATATAATGTCGTATATATAATCATTCCTAAATGAGCGGAAGGTTTGTTTGCAAAAATGAATCCACACATTTTTCTATAGATGCCCACTGAAAGTGTCTTTTGTAAGCAATCACATCACTTCATGCTTTACAATCAGCTTGTGCTGAATCCTTCAGGCCAAATGTTTTTTTTTCATGGTAAGCGTTTGGAAAGCATTCCTTTGTTGGACAGACATCATGTAAACTGTGCACTTTGTGGTTTTGAATGATAGGAGAGACAAAAGGGGTTGAGGGAAGTTGGTCCCCAACTCTGCAGCTACTCAGACATTTCTTATTTACAAGCTTAGATGCCACTGTGGTTTTCCTGTGGCAGAATGAGAAAAACACAGCAGCAGTTTGTATACAATGAAGCGACTGAATGTAATCTCTGATGATATGTTTTCTTTTCTTTGATTTTTCTCCTCCATTCCTCTCAGGTTTACACCTGTACTATGTGGGCGGCGAGGTGTACGCGGAGTGTCTGAGCGACAGCAGCATCTTCGTCCAGAGCCGCAACTGTAATTTCCAGCACGGCTTCCACGCCACCACTGTGTGCAAGATCCCCAGCGGCTGCAGCCTCAAGATCTTCAACAACCAGCTGTTTGCCCAGCTCCTCGCCCAGTCTGTTAACCACGGATTTGAGGTCGTCTATGAGCTCACTAAGATGTGTACCATCCGCATGAGCTTCGTTAAGGTACTGAGCTTTCTTGTAAAACGACACAGTTGGGAATAGACGACATGTAGCCATAGAAATGCAACCGGCGATCATCCTTTGGCCCATGGTTCTGCTTGATACCTATATGGCTTAATAAGAAGGGTTGCATATCCACTCAGTTTATCACCATAACTTAATATGCTGTTATTTTGGACATGATGTGCTGTTGAGTGTGTCAGATCCTATTGCACACAAGGTGGGATTATACTTGTTCACTTAACACCCATTAATTTTAATAGTTAACTTAACTGTCAACATGTGCAGCTGAGATTTATGGTTGTGTGTTCCCCTCAGGGCTGGGGTGCTGAATACCACCGTCAAGACGTCACCAGCACCCCCTGCTGGATCGAGGTACATCTGCACGGGCCCCTGCAGTGGCTGGACAAGGTCCTCACACAGATGGGCTCCCCACACAACCCCATTTCTTCAGTGTCATAACATGGACACACGTCTGTGCTTTTGGCCCTTCATACAGGTAGTCGTAGATTCTGTATATTCTGATATGTCCAGGTTTTCTGTCCTACGGGCCTTCTCTTTACATCTCAAACAAAATTACACAAGTATCCGTTACCCACAGCTTCGTCACATCATACCATAAAACTAAAACGTGAGTGAATTTCAATTACAGCTCATGCACGGTAGTTAAATGATCAAGTGTTTCAGTAAGACTGAAAGTATTTATCGTGTCTCTCTATAGAGTGCTGCAGGGATGTTCTCAACAAAAAGCCAATGGGATTTCTCCATTTGGTTTTGATTATAGCAGAAAATAAGCTCTATGGCAAACACACATTTCTGATACTTACATGATTGTTCTGTAAGATAATCTTCACAAATTAACACCACTTTTATGGTGGTCTATTTTTGAAGTGTAAATGCAATCACCAGAAGTAAAACGCTAACGTTGGGCTATAAAACTACACCACGGTCGCATGACTGCGAGTATAAGCAACGAGCCGGCGTGATGACAGTTAATAATCTCATTTAGCCACTTGTTAGCAACTGCCTTTTTCAAGGACACTTAAGTGTCAAAATTCCCGAATGAGGGATTTCCAGGAGAGGGAACAAAATGTAAACATTTGTTAAGCTTGTGTCAACCACAGACTTTATTTCAGGCTTCTAGTCCTTTCTGGGTTTTAGGACTCCTTCCTGCATCGCTCTATTTTCATTGGGACATTAACTGCACTCCACCAAAATGGGATATATTTGTAGGTACTAAAGGCGTGTTATACGTGCTGTAAATGTTATTACAGTGGTATTTACTGGATGTCCATGTGTTGACTAACTTGACTTGATGTAGTTTTTGCTTTTTACTGGTTCTATTAAAGTTGTTTTTTTCTTCAAGTATCCACATTTGAATGTATAAACAGCATGTTAAAGAACAAAGCATCACATTGCAATATAAGCATCATTTTACTCAAAGCAGGATATACACTTCAACATAAAAACATAGGAACAACATACAGTAGAGTACAGCAGCGCTAGCATGACCATATTAATCCCAATTAATACCAAACTTGATTTGGGTTCCTTTTTGTAAACAGTTAGGATTTTCTCTGTGCAACAGCTTCAGATAAACAGGGACATAAAATATTGTTTAAAAACAAGTCCTGAAAGCCCAATGTGACTAAAAAGAGGCTCCAGACATGCAATACACAACTGATTGTCACACGTAACAGCACGTTCATGTTCAAGAGAGGCTAACATTAGGCTAAAAACAAAGTGGATAATTCATTAAGGGAAAACTCATGGTCTCAGTCACAGTGGATCTAACTGAGCTCACAGGATTATTTTGTTGAAAGGATGCTTAAACAACTGAATAACTTTGGACAATTATAATCCAGTGTATTCATTATTATTACACAGGTTTGTTGTTTCTTTCTACGGTCTGTTATTTGTTTATAGCAGTTCTGATGTCAAACTCCAGGGACCATTTTTGTGCCAAATTGATTTCGTAAGTAAGAAGCAGGACAATGTACAGCAAGCCGGTCATTGTTGTGAAACAAACCCTGAAGGGGTTTTTATTTCACAACAACCACCAGCTCGCTGCACATTATCCCTTACAGGGATGTTAATAGTTAAACCGATTAACACTATCAGTTGACAGTGAGCTGCATGCGACATACAAATCTGGACAGTTAACAAGGGCCAGTTATCAGTAAACAAACAGTGCTGAGAAATATAACATGGGGGAAAAAAAAATCTGATTTGGGCCACATTTTTCTGTAATGTGAACATAGCCCTAGTTTAGTCCACCAGTCTCACTACACCTTAAAAACGTCCCTCATTTACCGTGTTATTCTTCTTTCGGCGCGGCTGTCTGGCTGGGGAAATTCATGTTTACAGTGTATGGTTACCATCCATTTACACGACGTGCGAGTGTTTCTTCAGTGCTCTTCGTAAAACACTGACCAGCCGGTGTCAACAGCCCTGGAACTGCCGCTGTGATTGGCTGCGGCTCTGTGTGGCAAGGAGCTGCTGCTGCTGCTGCAGGAAGCTGATCACCTCTGGACTTCTGAGCAGTGACTGCAGGAAACACACACATTCAAATTTCAGAGCAAAATACTACAACAAATATTTCTGTAGATACTACTTGTCTTGTTCTGCCTTTGCAGGGAAGAGGACGCCTTTTGCCAAAATGTTTCTATACATTAAAACCTGATGTCTCCCAATCTGGGTGGAAGAGCATGAGAAACACAATGGCTGTCAAACATGTTCACTCAAGATACTTAACAGATGCATGCAAGTAATGTGGATGAAGTTTTCAACCATGCTCTATAGCTAAGCCTGAGGAAAACACAGATAAAACTGAGAATAACAACAGTCATACACAGTGGTGGGTAGAGTACCAGAGACTGTACTCAAGTAGAAGTAAGAGGACAAAAGTATTTACTGAAAAAGTTTCTTGAGTAGAGAGCACCTTAATAATAAAAACACTGGCGCACTCCCGTCTTTTATTTAATGTGGATGTGACTGGAATCATTTCAACCACACATCATCTTCCTCAGGTAAAGTTCAAGAAGTAAACATACACCTAAGTATTTGTAATAAAATGACAATGACAGGCATCATCTGCTGATTAAGACAATCCGTCACATATACACCAGACAATATTGCCATCTATATCTGTAAGTGTGATCACAAAATGTATTGATATTAGACGCTACACTATTAAGTACACCAGTACGTAAAGATTTTTTTTTAAATGACATTATGTTTGTTGACTCCTATATTATATTATGATTTGGCAAATCTGAAAATATATCAGGGGACTCATTTAGGCTAATTAGGAGATAATACTGTGATGTTTCATTATTAATTAATTCTACATTTAGCCTATTAAATACAGGTGTGTTCACTTCTTTACTTTGACCTGAGGAAGATGATCTGTGGATGAAATCTTCGTGACTTATATCCACATGAAATAAAAGCATTTTCTTTCTTACGCATTATTTGGTCTGTACTTTTCTGACAAATCACGAGTAGTTAAATGCACACTGCTTGCAGACCATTGAATATTTACATTACAACAGAAAACAGGAGTAGTGGTAGTTTTAAAACGTGATATACTCCGTGTATAGCTTATTAAACTTATTAACACAATAGACACACTTGCTGCACTGTGTGCCATTAACTGATTCGTAAATGCTAGTTATTGCTATTTGAAAGTCATAACATGAATATTACTCCTGTAGCATCAGCTGCGTCATGTGGAGGCATAGCTGTGGTAGGATAACAGAGCACGTAGCAGACCACTACCACCTGCCTCTTTACTGCTCACAAAAGCATAAAATAATACATAAAAGTAACGTGATGAATGCATCCAAATGTAATGGAGTAAATGTTCTGATTCTCTAAAAAATCTACTCAAGATAGACAAGTATGCTGCTTTTAAACTACTCTGACAAGTACAATTAGCTCCAGTTAATTGAATACATGTAACTGAGTAAATGTAACTTCTTACTACCCACCTCTGGTCAAACAGATAGATGACAATTTAGAGGAGAAAGTTAACAAATACTATATAATGAAATTAGTCTTCAAATGCTCACAAATGTGTATAACATGACCTACATATGAAAAATAATTTGCAAATGTGGACTACGATTTTTTGGGTTCTCACAAATGTGTGTTCCAATCTACACACAAACACCAATCAATTTGAACACGTGCAAAACAGTTTTACAAATCCTCACATCACAACCTGAATAAATAGCAATATTTTACATACAGATTTTTAGCTTCAACTTCACAGATCTGATCACATCTCATTTTCGCTTTCGAAAAGCTTCCTGCGTGCACACGGATCAACTGATGCACCAGGATCAGAGTTGTATGTAGAGTTTTGAGACTATTTTCACATCTCCAGCTCCACAAATACATGCTGAGATGAAGTACAAACAGAAAACTGCGACACCTGAGCTTTCAGTGAAATCATGCAATTTCAAAGTTGGAAAGTTGTTTTTCTAAATACACAGAATAGCTCGTCACCCCTTGATTACAACACATACATTTACCGACTATATAATCAATACAGTAGCATATCTAACTACCTAGCTACTTGTTCCTCTGCAGACAGGAGAGAGCACCACTGTGGGACGTCTCGGTGGCACATCCTCTGAAGTGAGTATAAGCTAAGCCACCAGTTGTAAGGAAAACATCTATGCTTTGCAATATGAATATAATGCAGTTACCTTTATCTGTGTCTCTTAGTTTGGTGGTCTGTTCATCTTTCCATCCAGCGACCTACTGTCAACTACTAACAGTAGGCTACAAATATGCTGTTTAGGTCATTTTATCAAATGTTAGTTGCTAATATAGTTTTAATACTTAGTATGTCTGTTCCTGAACTCTAGAAGTTATGTCATCTGAATTTATAACCAAGTTAACATAGTTTTCTCGTGTCAGCTAACATCAGGTTAGCTAAACCCTGTAGCTATCAATTAGCCCTAGTTTGTTAAGAGTATATTTATCTCCTAATCGGTATCTTTTTAGCTTTTATGAGTTGAAATATTTAGATGTTTTTGAAATGACAGCTGTGAACTGAGTCTATAAAATTAGGCTAAAAATGAAAAGCAAATGAATAACTGGGTCTCAAGTAATTGAAATATATTGTTTGGATTAGTCAGTTTTAGTATTGTCTAGTTCATTTATTCCAGTGTACTGCTGCTGCGTAATGTTAGCTCTGATGTTGATGGACAAAGCAAATGTATATAGGTCTAAAAACATTGTCCTAAAATCTATTACCTGCTGCCAGTGCATTTCTTGGCTTTAACCAACATTTCTCCTCCAATTTATATTTGTTTTTATGGTCGTATTGTAAAGCAGACATGTTTTGCTTACAACTGGTGGTTTTGCCTATTCACATTCAGACAATGAGCCACCGGGATGTCCCGCAATGTTGTTCTCTCCTGTCTGCAGAAGAAAAAGTCCATCACCTACAAGTAGCTTATTTTTACCATAAATTCACATTTAAAGGCTACTGTACTGAGTATATAGTTGGTAAATGTAGTGTTCTAATCAAGGGGTGACAAGCTATTCTGTCTATTTAGAAAAATGTCTTTCCCACTTTGAAATAATGCTTGATTTCACCGAAATGCCTAGACGTCTGTTTGAGCTGACGATGTGCAAAAAATCTCAAAAATCCATGTTTTTCCAAGTGAAAATGATCAGATGTGTGAAGTTTAAGTTAAAAATCTATACATAAAATATGAATATTAATTCAGGTTATGATGTGTGCATTTGTAAAACTGCTTTGTATGTGTTCAAACTGACTGATTTGACTGGAACACAAGTTTGTGAGTATCCAAAATTACACACAAATAATCTTATTTGTCACTATCAGATCATGTAGTAGAGATTAGTTACCATTTTGAGACTTATTTCACTCCATAAAATGCAGATGCTGTCTTAAAGTAGGGGGCATTTTCCTGGCATGGCTTTGGTCCACATATGAAGGGAAAAGAGCCATTTGACAGTTATGAAAATAATGCAAATGATATGCCAAGCAGCTCAAGCTGTTCTGGGGGCTCTTGGTGGTCCTTGAAAAGACGCTTTATGTTGTTTTCTCCTTTAACTTGTCACCTATCTGTAGTTGCATCATGGCACAATCAGTTGATGTGTCCAGTTATGGCTTACCAGTCTTTTCTGGTTGAGGACCTGCTCTATCAGGGAGGGTCTGGCAGGCCGGTCCCCCATGGCACCAAGTCGCTGTTTGTTCACAGACACAGGCCGCTCTTCTGAGTTTTCCTGATTAACACACAAAAAAAGACAAAAACAAGCAATTAACTGGGAGGCTTTTGTTAGTTAAGTCTGGACAAACAGGCCCAGGAAAGGACATGTGCCAATGAGTTCAGTCCTGGTAGTGGTAAATTGTGCGCAGTGTAAGCTGAGTTTACACATTCACTTCTGCAGTCACCTAGACAAAAGTCCACTCTGTATGGTTTGTATGGACAGTCTCACAACTTGATGGGTTCAGACGAATGGATCTAGATATGAAAGCATCTCTGAAGCTTATTCTTACATCAAGTTTTCCACTGGACATGGCCTGATCACTCTTCTTCTTCTTGTACTTGTCTTTGTACATCTTGTTGCGGTGTTTTTTACACATCCACGGTTTCCTCTGCTTGGCCACCTGCGTTGTGGTCTCCGTGCATCCCTCATAGGTGCACTGCTTGGGAGCGTTGTCTCCCTCCGAGGTCTCCTCGTCGTTGAGTTCCTCCGGGCTTGCGGCGCTGTCTCTGGGATCCGAGGTGTCCAGAACGTCGCTCTCCTCGTCCGGATCATCCATGTCGTAGGAAGAGACGTTGTTCTCCGGTTCTTGCGGCGTTATCACATTTCTGCTGTCGACGACTCCGCTCTTACTCACGTAGTACCTCTGTCCGTCTTTAGTAAGCAAGAGAGTCGAGTCTTTGTCTTTATTTGCTGATGCTGAATTGTCATCTTCGCTCATGATTACGGTGAACAGTGTTGTAGCAGCAGCTAGTTAGCTACCTACCTTCCCTTCTTAGTAAGCTCGCGTTAACTAGCTTAGTTAGCTAACACAGCTGTCTACACAGCTTGCTATATTAGTGGGCGTTTATCCAATCTGGGAATTTGTGAAATCATGCGGTTTGGGGAATAAATCGTATGACTTCTAGCCGCCTACTAGCATACTTCCACAGATTCAGCCTGCCACTGAACTCGGGTCGTGTCTGCAGGGTAACCCGCAAAAGCTCGTTCAACGTGCAAAATTCTCGCGAGACTCGCTACGTGACGACCGAAAGGTGGACCTAGAAAAGAATGTCAACCTTGCCGATCTCGCGAGAGTTTCCACATTGTGGGTTACCTTCTGGACAAACCCTCATCTCGCTGCATTTCGAGAGCAAGGATTTTCTTCTTCGCTGCATTGGTCCTATGTGGTAGTGACGCCTAGTGGTCACCTTAAGAAGAAGAAGAAGAAGAAGAAGAAGATAGTCCTTTATTAGTCCCACGAGGGGAAATTCAATTTTTTCACTCTGTTGTTAACTTATACACGGTACATGCAGACCCGAACACACACATGCACAAACATGCAACAATGGAGAGATGTCAGAGTGAGGGCTGCTCCTGACAAGCGCCCCGAGCAGTTGGGGGTTTGGTGCCTTGCTCAGGGGCACCTCGGCAGTGCCCAAGAGGTAAACTGGCACCTCTCCAGCTACCAGTTCACACTCAGTTCTTGGTCCATGGCGGGACTTGAACCGGTGACCCTCCGGTTCCCAAGCCAACTCCCTACAGACTGAGCTACTGCCGCCCCCAAATGCATGCTCCTTTATGCTCTTTTTGATGGTAAATATTTTAAAATCTGAAGAACTGTGCATGCGTCATTAAATTGAAGAGTTTTAATTACTGCGGTTATAACCCAAATAATCAATGCCGATTAAAGAGGATTAAAACGTCAGATGATAGACATGGCCAAGAACTTTGGTCAATGAAAATGAAGTATTTGGCATATTTAGACATTTAACATTTTAATGAAATAAGACAATGTGGCTTTTTTTTAAAACTTTTGTTTTCAACCTACTATACTGACTTTTTTGACATACTATACTATGACTTTTTAAGACATACTACATGCAGTCTTTTTTTTTTTTACATACATTTAAAAAAAAATTTCAACATACTATTCTCTGACTTAGTTTTTCAGCATACTATATTATGACTTTTTGGTATACGATACTGTGTTTTTTCCGAAATACTATAAGATGACTTTTTAATATTTTCGACATACTTTACAACAACCAATTTCAATATACTATACTATGACTTTTGTATTTTTTCAAAAAGTACTAGGACTTTATTTTTTGATATACCATAATTTGGGTTTAATTTTTTCAGCATACTCTACTGGCTTTTTCAACATACTATATGATGACATTTATCTTTCTGACATACTACACAACTTTTTTCGATGTACTATACTATGAATTTAAAAAAAAAAAAAAAAAGATGTACTATACTTTAACATTGTTTATTTATTCGAAATACTATATTATGACTTTATTTTTTCAATATACTATACTATCACTTTTTTCAAAAAACTACTGTATATTATGACTTATTGTTTTCCACATATATTTCTGGATTCTGGATCACTTTGAAATTTTCGTTAACATTGGGGTAAATGGGACCCGAAAAATTGTTTCTCAATATCTCTGGTAATTGTTGCCCAAAGCTCATGAAATATGACTCAGGGATTTACAGCGTGTACTTCTACCAAATCCCAAAGGCTGATCCAGATCTGATCCAGATGGCGGATTTTATAGCAATTTATATAAAAAATGGGGGTACTCTTACATTTTGGCCTACTGTGCATTTAATATTAGAGGTAGAGATTTCTAACAAGCGGCATCATGTAGCTGAGACAATTCAGCATCTGAAGTATGTCAACGTACGTCTCCGAGTGCTTTTCTAGTTTCAACATACTATACTATGACTTTTTATTTTTTCAACATACTATACTATGACTTTATTTTTGTGACATTCTGTGCCATTTTGATTTTTTTCAACATACTATACTATGACTTTTTTCATTTTTCGACATTGCATATATTATTACTTTTCACTGACATACTATAGCAAGACTTTTTCTCCCCGACATACTACACTAGGACTTTTTTTTTATTTTGTCATTTATTTTGTCACATACAATATTATGACATTTAAATTTTAGCGATGTACAATACTATGACTTTTATATTTCTTTGACATACAATACTATGACATAGTACACTATGATTTTTTAAATTCTTTTCAACATACTATAGCACAGGTGTCAAACTCAAGGACCGCGGGCCAAATCCAGCCCGCCACCTCAATTTATGTGGCCCGCCAGGGCTTGCAAGGAATATGGAATGCATATCATTCAATTCTATGCCGCTTCACAGAAGTAGTGTCCTTAAACAGCATGTCCCACAATGCATCTCGATTTTTTGACATGCGCACTGTAGCGTCTCAGTCTCAGCAGTTTCCTGCTGCAGCGCAGTGTTGCCAATTTAGCGACTTAGTCGCTATATTTAGCCAGTGTTCAGACCCCTCGAGCGAGTCTTTCAAATAAGAAATTAGCGACAAATCTAACGAGTTTTGCTGGTGTTACTAGAGACTTTTTGAGACTCTGGTGTGAAAATAGGTATCGTTCTTCTCAGTGAGCAGCGGGTGCTGCCGTGGACTCCTCCCATGTCCCAAAGCAGTCACAAGCGGCACAGTCCTCGTCAGCAGTCCCTCCTAGCTAGTCAGAGCTGTTCACCCCTCCGCATCCAGACTGAATGAATCACGCATGCACAAAGCCACAAAATGCACAAAAAATATAGGGAAAAAAACAGAAGTTACTCCGCCAGAGTGTCTCCTTTGGGTCACTTTTGCTGGTCCCAAGTCTGGATAAAGGAAGAGGGTTGAATTGTGGTGTATATATATATATATATATAAAAAAAAAACAACTGGCAGAAGAAAGTTCATTTGTAGTTCTAAACATATTTAGGGAATTGTTTTACTCACTTTTTTGTCTTCAGAACTAGTCACTAGATAAATTATGACTAAAACTAATAATAATCAAATGTAGAGGATACTTTGTAAAATGATCAAAAGTAGATATATTTATATACCGGTAGTCTTAGAATTACAACCGGCCCTTTGAGGGCAGCCGTGATACTGATGAGGCCCGGGATGAAATTGAATTATAGCATGACTTTCTAAAGATATTTTTTGACACACTATACTATGACTTTTCAAAACCAAATAAAATTACTTTTTTTCACCTTAGAATCATTTCACATGCTACAAAATTATTATTTTCATGCATTTTTTCATCATACAAAAATTTGAAGTTTTCATCGTAAAATTTCGACATACTATAGTATGACTTTTTTTTGTAAAATTTTTCAACATTTGATAAACTGACTTTTTTTCACCATAAAATCATTTCTCAAGCTACAATATGATTCTTTTCGTGCATTTTTTCAACATACAAAAATTTGACGTTTCCAACGTAAAATTTTCAATTTTCTGACATTTTTTTGTAAAATTTTTAAACATTCGATAAAATAACTTATTTTCACCGTAGAATCATTTATCAAGCTACAATATGATTGTTTTCATGCATTTTTTGAACGTCCAAAAATTTGACGTTTTTATCGTAGAATTTTCGACAATTTTTTGTAAAATTTTCCTACGTTTCCCAAAATGACTTTTGTTCACCATAGAATCATTCTACATGCTATAATACGAGTGTTTTCATGATTTATTTCAACATAATAAAATTTGACGGTTTTGTCAAAAAATTTCGACAGACTATACTATGGCGTTTTTTTTTTTGTAAAATTTTCCAACATTTCCCGAAATGACTTTTGTTCACCATAGAATCTTTCTACATGCTGTAATACGACTGTTTTCATGATTTTTTTCAACATCAAAAAAATTTGACGTTTTCGTCGAAAAATTTCGACATACTATACTATGGCGTTTTTTTTTTGTAAAATTTTCCAACTTTTCACGAAATGACTTTTGTTCACCATAGAATCATTCTACATGCTATAATACGAGCGTTTTCATGATTTTTTTCAACATCAAAAAAATTTGACGTTTTCGTCAAAAAATTTCGACATACTATACTATGCCGTTTTTTTTTTTTTTGTAAAATTTTCCAATATTTCCCGAAATGACTTTTTTTCACCATAGCATCATTCTACATGCTATAATATGACCGTTTTCATGATTTTGATCAACATCAAAAATATTTGACGTTTTCATCGAAAAATTTCGACATACTATACTATGGCGTTTTTTTTTTTTGTAAAATTTCCAATATTTCCCGAAATGACTTTTGTTCACCATAGAATCATTCAAAATGCTATAATACGAACGTTTTCATCGTTTTTTTCAACATCAAAAAAATTTGACCTTTTTGTCGAAAAATTGACATACTATACTACGGCGTTTTTTTTTTTTTTTTTTTTTAAATTTTCCAACATTTCCCCAAATGAATTTTGTTCACCATAGAATCATTCTACATGCTGTAAAATGACCGTTTTCATGATTTTTTTCAACATCAAAAAAATGTGACGTTTTAGTCAAAAAATTTCAACATACTATACTATGGCGTTTTTTTTTTTTTTTTGTAAAATTTTCCAAAATTTCCCGAAATGACATTTGTTCACCATAGAATCATTCTACATACTGTAATACGACCGTTTTCATTGTTTTTTTCAACATCAAAAAAATTTGACATTTTAGTCAAAAAATTTCAACATACTATACTATGGCGTTTTTTTTGTAAAATTTTCCAACACTTCACGAAATTTCTTTTGTTCACCATAGAATCATTGTACATGCTATAATGTGACCGTTTTCATGATTTTTTTCAACATCAAAAATATTTGAGGTTTTCATCGAAAAATTTCGACATGCTATACTATGGCGTTTTTTTTTTTTTTTTAAATTTTCCAACATTTCCCCAAATGAATTTTGTTCACCATAGAGTCATTCTACATGCTGTAAAATGACCGTTTTCATGATTTTTTTCAACATCAAAAAAATTTGACGTTTTTCGTCAAAAAATTTCGACATACTATACTATGGCGTTTTTTTTTTTTTTTTTAATTTTACAAAATTTTCCAATATTTCCCGAAATGACTTTTCTTCACCATAGCATCATTCTACATGCTATAAAACCAGCGTTTTCATGATTTTTTTCAACATCAAAAAAATTTGACGTTTTAGTCGAAAAATTTCGACATACTATACTATGGCGTTTTTTTTTTTTTTTTTTAAATTTTCCAAAATTTCCCGAAATGACTTTTGTTCACCATAGAATCATTCTACATGCTATAATACAAGCGTTTTCATGATTTTTTTTCAACATCAAAAAAATTTTGACGTTTTCGTCGAAAAATTTCGACATACTATACTATGGCGTTATACTGTGGCGTAAAATTTTTCAACATTTGATAAACTGACTTTTTTTCACCATAAAATCATTTCTCAAGCTACAATATGATCCTTTTCGTGCATTTTTTCAACATACAAAAATTTGACGTTTCCAACGTAAAATTTTCAATTTTCTGACTTTTTTTTTTTTGTAAAATTTTTAAACATTCGATAAAATAACTTATTTTCACCGTAGAATCATTTATCAAGCTACAATATGATTGTTTTCATGCATTTTTTGAACGTCACAAAAATTTGACGTTTTTATCGTAGAATTTTCGACAATTTTTCTTGTAAAATTTTCCAACATTTCCCGAAATGACATTTGTTCACCATAGAATCATTCTACATGCTATAATACGAAGTGTTTTCATTGTTTTTTTCAACATCAAAAAAATTTGACATTTTAGTCGAAAAATTTCGACATACTATACTATGGCGTTTTTTTTTTTTTGTATAATTTTCCAACATTTCCCGAAATAACTTTTGTTCACCATAGAATCATTCTACATGCTGTAAAATGACCGTTTTCATGATTTTTTTCAACATCAAAAAAATTTGACATTTTCGTCGAAAAATTTCGACATACTATACTATGGCGTTTTTTTTTTTTGTAAAATTTTCCAATATTTCCCGAAATGACTTTTGTTCACCATAGAATCATTTGACATGCTATAATATGACCGTTTTCATGATTTTTTTCAACATCAAAAAAATTTGACGTTTTCGTCGAAAAATTTCGACATACTATACTATGGCGTTTTTTTTTTTTTTTGTAAAATTTTCCAAAATTTCCCGAAATGACTTTTGTTCACCATAGAATCATTCTACATGCTGTAATACGAGCGTTTTCATGATTTTTTTCAACATCAAAAAAATTTGACGTTTTAGTCGAAAAATTTCGACATACTATACTATGGCGTTTTTTTTTTTTTTTTTTTAATTTTCCAACATTTCCCCAAATGAATTTTGTTCACCATAGAATCATTCTACATGCTGTAAAATGACCGTTTTCATGATTTTTTTCAACATCAAAAAAATTTGACGTTTTCGTCGAAAAATTTCGACATACTATACTATGGCGTTTTTTTTTTTTTTTTTAATTTTACAAAATTTTCCAATATTTCCCGAAATGACTTTTGTTCACCATAGCATCATTCTACATGCTATAATACCAGCGTTTTCATGATTTTTTTCAACATCAAAAAAATTTGACGTTTTAGTCGAAAAATTTCGACATACTATACTATGGCGTTTTTTTTTTTTTTTTTTAAATTTTCCAAAATTTCCCGAAATGACTTTTGTTCACCATAGAATCATTCTACATGCTGTAATATGACCGTTTTCATGATTTTTTTCAACATCAAAAAAATTTGACGTTTTCGTCGAAAAATTTCGACATACTATACTATGGCGTTTTTTTTTTTTTTTTAAATTTTCCAAAATTTCCCGAAATGACTTTTGTTCACCATAGAATCATTCTACATGCTATAATACAACGTTTTCATGATTTTTTTCAACATCAAAAAAATTTGACGTTTTCGTCGAAAAATTTCGACATACTATACTATGGCGTTTTTTTTTTTTTTTTGTATAATTTTCCAACATTTCCCCAAATGAATTTTGTTCACCATAGAATCATTCTACATGCTGTAAAATGACCGTTTTCATGATTTTTTTCAACATCAAAAAAATTTGACGTTTTAGTCGAAAAATTTCGACATACTATACTATGGCGTTTTTTTTTTTTTTAAATTTTTAATTTTCCAACATTTCCCGAAATGACTTTTGTTCACCATAGAATCATTCTACATGCTATAATACGAGCGTTTTCATGATTTTTTTCAACATCAAAAAAATTTGACGTTTTCGTCGAAAAATTTCGACATACTATACTATGGCGTTTTTTTTTTTTTTTTTTTTTTAAAATTTTCCAATATTTCCCGAAATGACTTTTGTTCACCATAGAATCATTCTACATGCTATAATAATGACCGTTTTCATGATTTTTTTCAACATCAAAAAAATTTGACCTTTTTGTCGAAAAATTTCGACATACTATACTATGGCGTTTTTTTTTTTTGTAAAATTTTCCAACATTTCCCGAAATGACTTTTGTTCACCATAGAATCATTCTACATGCTATAATACCAGCGTTTTCATGATTTTTTTCAACATCAAAAAAATTTGACGTTTTCGTCGAAAAATTTCGACATACTATACTATGCCGTTTTTTTTTTTTTTGTATAATTTTCCAACATTTCCCGAAATGACTTTTGTTCACCATAGAATCATTCTACATGCTGTAAAATGACCATTTTCAATGATTTTTTTCAACATCAAAAAATATTTGAGGTTTTCTTTGAAAAATTTCGACATACTATACTATGCCGTTTTTTTTTTTGTCAAATTTTCCAATATTTCCCGAAATGACTTTTGTTCACCATAGCATCATTCTACATGCTATAATACCAGCGTTTTCATGATTTTTTTCAACATCAAAAAAATTTGACGTTTTAGTCGAAAAATTTCGACATACTATACTATGGCGTTTTTTTTTTTTTTTTTTTTTAAATTTTCCAACATTTCCCCAAATGAATTTTGTTCACCATGGAATCATTCTACATGCTGTAAAATGACCGTTTTCATGATTTTTTTCAACATCAAAAAAATTAGACGTTTTCGTCGAAAAATTTCGACATACTATACTATGGCTTTTTTTTTTTTTTTTTTGTAAAATTTTCCAAAATTTCCCGAAATGACTTTTGTTCACCATAGAATCATTCTACATGCTGTAATATGACCGTTTTCATGATTTTTTTCAACATCAAAAAAATTTGATGTTTTCGTCGAAAAATTTCGATATACTATACTATGGCGTTTTTTTGTCAAATTTTCCAATATTTCCCGAAATGACTTTTGTTCACCATAGCATCATTCTACATGCTATAATACCAGCGTTTTCATGATTTTTTTCAACATCAAAAAAATTTGACGTTTTAGTCGAAAAATTTCGACATACTATACTATGGCATTTTTTTTTTTTTTTAAATTTTACAAAATTTCCCGAAATGACTTTTGTTCACCATAGAATCATTCTACATGCTATAATACAAGAGTTTTCACGATTTTTTTAAACATCAAAAAAATTTGACGTTTTCGTCGAAAAATTTCGACATACTATACTATGGCGTTATTTTTTTGTAAAATTTTCCAACATTTCCCGGAATGACATTTGTTCACCATCGAATCATTCTACATGCTATAATACGAGTGTTTTCATTGTTTTTTTCAACATCAAAAAAATTTGACGTTTTAGTCGAAAAATTTCGACATACTATACTATGGTTTTTTTTTTTTTTGTAAAATTTCCAATATTTCCCGAAATGACTTTTGTTCACCATAGAATCATTCAAAATGCTATAATACGAACGTTTTCATCGTTTTTTTCAACATCAAAAAAATTTGACCTTTTTGTCGAAAAATTTCGACATACTATACTATGGCGTTTTTTTTTTTTATAAAATTTTCCAACATTTCCCGAAATGACTTTTGTTCACCATAGAATCATTTTACATGCTGTAATACGACCGTTTTCATGATTTTTTTCAACATCAAAAAAATTAGACATTTTCGTCGAAAAATTTCGACATACTATACTATGGCGTTTTTTTTTTTTTTTTTTTAAATTTTCCAACATTTCCCCAAATGAATTTTGTTCACCATAGAATCATTCTACATGCTGTAAAATGACCATTTTCATGATTTTTTTCAACATCAAAAAAATTAGACATTTTCGTCGAAAAATTTCGACATACTATACTATGCCGTTTTTTTTTTTTTGTATAATTTTCCAACATTTCCCGAAATGACTTTTGTTCACCATAGAATCTTTCTACATGCTGTAATATGACCGTTTTCATGATTTTTTTCAACATCAAAAAAATTTGACGTTTTTGTCGAAAAATTTCGACATACTATACTATGGCGTTTTTTTTTTTTTTTTTTTTTGTAAAATTTTCAAATATTTCCCGAAATGACTTTTGTTCACCATAGAATCATTCTACATGCTATAATACCAGCGTTTTCATGATTTTTTTCAACATCAAAAAAATTTGACGTTTTAGTCGAAAAATTTCGACATACTATACTATGGCGTTTTTTTTTTTTTTTTAAATTTTCCAAAATTTCCCGAAATGACTTTTGTTCACCATAGAATCATTCTACATGCTATAATACCAGCGTTTTCATGATTTTTTTCAACATCAAAAAAATTTGACGTTTTAGTCGAAAAATTTCGACATACTATACTATGGCGTTTTTTTTTTTTGTAAAATTTTCCAAAATTTCCCGAAATGACTTTTGTTCACCATCGAATCATTCTACATGCTATAATACGAGCGTTTTCATTGTTTTTTTCAACATCAAAAAAATTTGACGTTTTAGTCGAAAAATTTCGACATACTATACTATGGCGTTTTTTTTTTTTTTTTAATTTTCCAACATTTCCCGAAATGATTTTTGTTCACCATAGATTCTTTCTACATGCTGTAATACGACTGTTTTCATGATTTTTTTCAACATCAAAAAAATTTGACGTTTTCGTCGAAAAATTTCGACATACTATACTATGGCGTTTTTTTTTTTTTTAAATTTTACAAAATTTTCCAATATTTCCCGAAATGACTTTTGTTCACCATAGCATCATTCTACATGCTATAATACCAGCGTTTTCATGATTTTTTTCAACATCAAAAAAATTTGACGTTTTAGTCGAAAAATTTCGACATACTATACTATGAGTTTTTTTTTTTTTGTAAAATTTCCAATATTTCCCGAAATGACTTTTGTTCACCATAGAATCATTCAAAATGCTATAATACGAACGTTTTCATCGTTTTTTTCAACATCAAAAAAATTTGACCTTTTTGTCGAAAAATTTCGACATACTATACTATGGCGTTTTTTCTTTTTGTAAAATTTTCCAACATTTCCCGAAATGACTTTTGTTCACCATAGAATCATTCTACATGCTGTAATACGACCGTTTTCATGATTTTTTTCAACATCAAAAAAATTAGACATTTTCGTCGAAAAATTTCGACATACTATACTATGGCGTTTTTTTTTTTTTTTTTTTTTTTAAATTTTCCAACATTTCCCCAAATGAATTTTGTTCACCATAGAATCATTCTACATGCTGTAAAATGACCATTTTCATGATTTTTTTCAACATCAAAAAAATTTGAGGTTTTCTTTGAAAAATTTCGACATACTATACTATGCCGTTTTTTTTTTTTGTATAATTTTCCAACATTTCCCGAAATGACTTTTGTTCACCATAGAATCTTTCTACATGCTGTAATACGACTGTTTTCATGATTTTTTTCAACATCAAAAAAATTTGACGTTTTCGTCGAAAAATTTCGACATACTATACTATGGCGTTTTTTTGTCAAATTTTCCAATATTTCCCGAAATGACTTTTGTTCACCATAGCATCATTCTACATGCTATAATACCAGCGTTTTCATGATTTTTTTCAACATCAAAAAAATTTGACGTTTTAGTCGAAAAATTTCGACATACTATACTATGGCGTTTTTTTTTTTTTTTTTTAAATTTTCCAACATTTCCCCAAATGAATTTTGTTCACCATAGAATCATTCTACATGCTGTAAAATGACCAGTTTTCATGATTTTTTTTCAACATCAAAAAAATTTGACGTTTTCGTCGAAAAATTTCGACATACTATACTATGGCGTTTTTTTTTTTTTTTTGTAAAATTTTCCAATATTTCCCGAAATGACTTTTGTTCACCATAGAATCATTCTACATGCTGTAAAATGACCGTTTTCATGATTTTTTTCAACATCAAAAAAATTTGACGTTTTCGTCGAAAAATTTCGACATACTATACTATGGCGTTTTTTTTTTTTTTTTTAAATTTTCCAACATTTCCCGAAATGACTTTTGTTCACCATAGAATCATTCTACATGCTATAATACGAGCGTTTTCATGATTTTTTTCAACATCAAAAAAATTTGACGTTTTCGTCGAAAAATTTCGACATACTATACTATGCCGTTTTTTTTTTTTGTATAATTTTCCAACATTTCCCCAAATGAATTTTGTTCACCATAGAATCATTCTACATGCTGTAAAATGACCATTTTCATGATTTTTTTCAACATCAAAAAAATTTGAGGTTTTCGTCGAAAAATTTCGACATACTATACTATGGCGTTTTTTTTTTTTTTGTCAAATTTTCCAACATTTCCCGAAATGACTTTTGTTCACCATAGAATCATTCTACATGCTATAATACGAGCGTTTTCATGATTTTTTTCAACATCAAAAAAATTTGACGTTTTCGTCGAAAAATTTCGACATACTATACTATGGCGTTTTTTTTTTTTTTTTGTAAAATTTTCCAATATTTCCCGAAATGACTTTTGTTCACCATAGAATCATTCTACATGCTATAATACGAGCGTTTTCATGATTTTTTTCAACATCAAAAAAATTTGACGTTTTAGTCGAAAAATTTCGACATACTATACTATGGCGTTTTTTTTTTTTTTTAAAATTTTCCAACATTTCCCCAAATGAATTTTGTTCACCATAGAATCATTCTACATGCTGTAAAATGACCGTTTTCATGATTTTTTTCAACATCAAAAAAATTTGACGTTTTCGTCGAAAAATTTCGACATACTATACTATGGCGTTTTTTTTTTTTTTTTTAAATTTTACAAAATTTTCCAATATTTCCCGAAATGACTTTTGTTCACCATAGCATCATTCTACATGCTATAATACCAGCGTTTTCATGATTTTTTTCAACATCAAAAAAATTTGACGTTTTCGTCGAAAAATTTCGACATACTATACTATGGCGTTTTTTTTTTTTTTTTGTAAAATTTTCCAACATTTCCCGAAATGACTTTTGTTCACCATAGAATCATTCTACATGCTATAATACGAGCGTTTTCATGATTTTTTTCAACATCAAAAAAATTTGACATTTTCGTCGAAAAATTTCGACATACTATACTATGGCGTTTTTTTTTTTTTTTTAAAATTTTCCAACATTTCCCAAATGACTTTTGTTCACCATAGAATCATTCTACATGCTGTAAAATGACCATTTTCATGATTTTTTTCAACATCAAAAAAATTAGACATTTTCGTCGAAAAATTTCGACATACTATACTATGGCGTTTTTTTTTTTTTTTTTTAAATTTTCCAACATTTCCCCAAATGAATTTTGTTCACCATAGAATCATTCTACATGCTGTAAAATGACCATTTTCATGATTTTTTTCAACATCAAAAATATCTGAGGTTTTCTTTGAAAAATTTCGACATACTATACTATGCCGTTTTTTTTTTTGTATAATTTTCCAACATTTCCCGAAATGACTTTTGTTCACCATAGAATCATTCTACATGCTGTAATACGACTGTTTTCATGATTTTTTTCAACATCAAAAAAATTTGACGTTTTCGTCGAAAAATTTCGACATACTATACTATGGCGTTTTTTTTTTTGTAAAATTTTCCAATATTTCCCGAAATGACTTTTGTTCACCATAGAATCATTTGACATGCTATAATATGACCGTTTTCATGATTTTTTTCAACATCAAAAAAATTTGACGTTTTCGTCGAAAAATTTCGACATACTATACTATGGCGTTTTTTTTTTTTTGTAAAATTTTCCAACATTTCCCGAAATGACTTTTGTTCACCATAGAATCATTCTACATGCTGTAATACGACCGTTTTCATGATTTTTTTCAACATCAAAAAAATTTGACATTTTCGTCGAAAAATTTCGACATACTATACTATGGCTTTTTTTTTTTTTTTTGTAAAATTTTCCAATATTTCCCCAAATGACTTTTGTTCACCATAGAATCATTCTACATGCTATAATATGACCGTTTTCATGATTTTTTTCAACATCAAAAAAATTTGACGTTTTCGTCGAAAAATTTCGACATACTATACTATGGCGTTTTTTTTTTTTTTTTTTTTTTGTCAAATTTTCCAAAATTTCCCGAAATGACTTTTGTTCACCATAGAATCATTCTACATGCTATAATACGAGCGTTTTCATGATTTTTTTCAACATCAAAAAAATTTGACGTTTTAGTCGAAAAATTTCGACATACTATACTATGGCGTTTTTTTTTTTTTTTTAAATTTTACAAAATTTTCCAATATTTCCCGAAATGACTTTTTGTTCACCATAGAATCATTCTACATGCTGTAATACGAGCGTTTTCATGATTTTTTTCAACATCAAAAAAATTTGACGTTTTAGTCGAAAAATTTCGACATACTATACTATGGCGTTTTTTTTTTTGTATAAATTTTCCAACATTTCCCGAAATGACTTTTGTTCACCATAGAATCATTCTACATGCTGTAATACGACCGTTTTCATGATTTTTTTCAACATCAAAAAAATTTGACGTTTTAGTCGAAAAATTTCGACATACTATACTATGGCGTTTTTTTTTTTTTAAAATTTTCCAATATTTCCCGAAATGACTTTTGTTCACCATAGAATCATTCTACATGCTATAATACGAGCGTTTTCATGATTTTTTTCAACATCAAAAAAATTTGACGTTTTAGTCGAAAAATTTCGACATACTATACTATGGCGTTTTTTTTTTTTTTTTGAAAAATTTCCAACATTTCCCCAAATGACTTTTGTTCACCATAGAATCATTCTACATGCTGTAAAATGACCATTTTCATGATTTTTTTCAACATCAAAAAAATTAGACATTTTCGTCGAAAAATTTCGACATACTATACTATGTCGTTTTTTTTTTTTTTTTTAAATTTTCCAACATTTCCCCAAATGAATTTTGTTCACCATAGAATCATTCTACATGCTGTAAAATGACCATTTTCATGATTTTTTTCAACATCAAAAATATTTGAGGTTTTCTTTGAAAAATTTCGACATACTATACTATGGCGTTTTTTTTTTTTTTGTATAATTTTCCAACATTTCCCGAAATGACTTTTGTTCACCATAGAATCATTCTACATGCTGTAATACGAGCGTTTTCATGATTTTTTTCAACATCAAAAAAATTTGACGTTTTAGTCGAAAAATTTCGACATACTATACTATGGCGTTTTTTTTTTTTTTTTTTTTTGTCAAAATTTTCCAATATTTCCCGAAATGACTTTTGTTCACCATAGCATCATTCTACATGCTATAATACCAGCGTTTTCATGATTTTTTTCAACATCAAAAAAATTTGACGTTTTAGTCGAAAAATTTCGACATACTATACTATGGCGTTTTTTTTTTTTTTTTAAATTTTCCAACATTTCCCGAAATGACTTTTGTTCACCATAGGATCATTCTACATGCTATAATACGACCGTTTTCATGATTTTTTTCAACATCAAAAAAATTTGACGTTTTAGTCGAAAAATTTCGACATACTATACTATGGCGTTTTTTTTTTTTTTTTTAATTTTCCAACATTTCCCCAAATGAATTTTGTTCACCATAGGATCATTCTACATGCTGTAAAATGACCGTTTTCATGATTTTTTTCAACATCAAAAAAATTTGACCTTTTTGTCAAAAAATTTCGACATACTATACTATGGCGTTTTTTTTTTTTGTAAAATTTTCCAACATTTCCCGAAATGACTTTTGTTCACCATAGAATCATTCTACATGCTGTAATACGACCGTTTTCATGATTTTTTTCAACATCAAAAAAATTAGACATTTTCGTCGAAAAATTTCGACATACTATACTATGGCGTTTTTTTTTTTTTTTTTTTTTTTTAATTTTCCAACATTTCCCCAAATGAATTTTGTTCACCATAGAATCATTCTACATGCTGTAAAATGACCATTTTCATGATTTTTTTCAACGTCAAAAATATCTGAGGTTTTTGAAAAATTTCGACATACTATACTATGCCGTTTTTTTTTTGTATAATTTTCCAACATTTCCCGAAATGACTTTTGTTCACCATAGAATCTTTCTACATGCTGTAATACGACTGTTTTCATGATTTTTTTCAACATCAAAAAAATTTGACGTTTTTGTCGAAAAAATTTCGACATACAATACTATGGCGTTTTTTTTTTTTTGTCAAATTTTCCAATATTTCCCGAAATGACTTTTGTTCACCACAGCATCATTCTACATGCTATAATACCAGCGTTTTCATGATTTTTTTCCAACATCAAAAAAATTTGACGTTTTAGTCGAAAAATTTCGACATACTATACTATGGCGTTTTTTTTTTTTTTTAATTTTACAAAAATTCCCGAAATGACTTTTTTTCACCATAGAATCATTCTACATGCTATAATACAAGCGTTTTCATGATTTTTTTCAACATCAAAAAAATTTGACGTTTTAGTCGAAAAATTTCGACATACTATACTATGGCGTTTTTTTTTTTTTTTTTTGTAAAATTTTCCAACATTTCCCGAAATGACTTTTGTTCACCATCGAATCATTCTACATGCTATAATGCGACCGTTTTCATGATTTTTTTCAACATCAAAAATATTTGAGGTTTTCTTTGAAAAATTTCGACATACTATACTATGGCGTTTTTTTTTTTTTGTATAATTTTCCAACATTTCCCGAAATGACTTTTGTTCACCATAGAATCTTTCTACATGCTGTAATACAACTGTTTTCATGATTTTTTTCAACATCAAAAAAATTTGACATTTTTGTCGAAAAATTGCGACATACTATACTATGGCGTTTTTTTTTTTTTTTTTTGTAAAATTTTCCAATATTTCCCGAAATGACTTTTGTTCACCATAGAATCATTTCTACATGCTATAATATGACCGTTTTCATGATATTTTTCAAAATCAAAAAAATTTGATGTTTTCGTCGAAAAATTTCGACATACTATACTATGGCGTTTTTTTTTTTTTTGTCAAATTTTCCAATATTTCCCGAAATGACTTTTGTTCACCATAGCATCATTCTACATGCTATAATACCAGCGTTTTCATGATTTTTTTCAACATCAAAAAAATTTGACGTTTTAGTCGAAAAATTTCGACATACTATACTATGGCGTTTTTTTTTTTTTTTTAATTTTCCAACATTTCCCCAAATGAATTTTGTTCACCATAGGATCATTCTACATGCTGTAAAATGACCGTTTTCATGATTTTTTTCAACATCAAAAAAATTTGACGTTTTCGTCAAAAAATTTCGACATACTATACTATGGCGTTTTTTTTTTTTTTTTTTTTAATTTTACAAAATTTTCCAATATTTCCCGAAATGACTTTTGTTCACCATAGCATCATTCTACATGCTATAATACGAGCGTTTTCATTGTTTTTTTCAACATTAAAAAAATTTGACGTTTTTGTCGAAAAAATTTCGACATACTATACTATGGCGTTTTTTTTTTTTTGTAAAATTTCCAATATTTCCCGAAATGACTTTTGCTCACCATAGAATCATTCAAAATGCTATAATACGAACGTTTTCACCGTTTTTTTCAACATCAAAAAAATTTGACCTTTTTGTCGAAAAATTTCGACATACTATACTATGGCGTTTTTTCTTTTTGTAAAATTTTCCAACATTTCCCGAAATGACTTTTGTTCACCATAGAATCATTCTACATGCTGTAATACGACCGTTTTCATGATTTTTTTTAAACATCAAAAAAATTAGACATTTTCGTCGAAAAATTTCGACATACTATACTATGGCGTTTTTTTTTTTTTTTTTTTTTTAAATTTTCCAACATTTCCCCAAATGAATTTTGTTCACCATAGAATCATTCTACATGCTGTAAAATGACCATTTTCATGATTTTTTTCAACATCAAAAATATTTGAGGTTTTCTTTGAAAAATTTCGACATACTATACTATGGCGTTTTTTTTTTTTGTATAAATTTTCCAACATTTCCCGAAATGACTTTTGTTCACCATAGAATCATTCTACATGCTGTAATACGACCGTTTTCATGATTTTTTTCAACATCAAAAAAATTTGACGTTTTCGTCGAAAAATTTCGACATACTATACTATGGCGTTTTTTTTTTTGTAAAATTTTCCAATATTTCCCGAAATGACTTTTGTTCACCATAGAATCATTCGACATGCTATAATATGACCGTTTTCATGATATTTTTCAACATCAAAAAAATTTGATGTTTTCGTCGAAAAATTTCGACATACTATACTATGGCGTTTTTTTTTTTTTTTAAAATTTTACAAAATTTTCCAATATTTCCCGAAATGACTTTTGTTCACCATAGCATCATTCTACATGCTATAATACCAGCGTTTTCATGATTTTTTTCAACATCAAAAAAATTTGACGTTTCAGTCGAAAAATTCCGACATACTATACTATGGCGTTTTTTTTTTTTTTTAAATTTTACAAAAATTCCCGAAATGACTTTTGTTCACCATAGAATCATTCTACATGCTATAATACCAGCGTTTTCATGATTTTTTTCAACATCAAAAAAATTTGACGTTTTAGTCGAAAAATTTCGACATACTATACTATGGCGTTTTTTTTTTTTTTGTATAATTTTCCAACATTTCCCGAAATGACTTTTGTTCACCATAGAATCTTTCTACATGCTGTAATATGACCGTTTTCATGATTTTTTTCAACATCAAAAAAATTTGACGTTTTAGTCGAAAAATTTCGACATACTATACTATGGCGTTTTTTTTTTTTTTTTAAAATTTTACAAAATTTCCCGAAATGACTTTTGTTCACCATAGAATCATTCTACATGCTATAATACGAGCGTTTTCATGATTTTTTTCAACATCAAAAAAATTTGACGTTTTAGTCGAAAAATTTCGACATACTATACTATGGCGTTTTTTTTTTTTTTTTTTTTTGTAAAATTTCCAATATTTCCCGAAATGACTTTTGTTCACCATAGAATCATTCAAAATGCTATAATACGAACGTTTTCATCGTTTTTTTCAACATCAAAAAAATTTGACCTTTTTGTCGAAAAATTTCGACATACTATACTATGGCGTTTTTTTTTTTTTGTAAAATTTTCCAACATTTCCCGAAATGACTTTTGTTCACCATAGAATCATTCTACATGCTGTAATATGACCATTTTCATGATTTTTTTCAACATCAAAAAAATTCGAGGTTTTCGTCGAAAAATTTCGACATACTATACTATGGCGTTTTTTTTTTTTTGTATAATTTTCCAACATTTCCCCAAATGACTTTTGTTCACCATAGAATCTTTCTACATGCTGTAAAACGACTGTTTTCATGATTTTTTTCAACATCAAAAAAATTTGACGTTTTCGTCAAAAAATTTCGACATACTATACTATGGCGTTTTTTTTTTTTTTTTAATTTTACAAAATTTTCCAATATTTCCCGAAATGACTTTTGTTCACCATAGCATCATTCTACATGCTATAATACCAGCGTTTTCATGATTTTTTTCAACATCAAAAAAATTTGACATTTTAGTCGAAAAATTTCGACATACTATACTATGGCGTTTTTTTTTTTTTGTAAAATTTTCCAAAATTTCCCGAAATGACTTTTGTTCACCATAGAATCATTCTACATGCTATAATACGAGCGTTTTCATTGTTTTTTTCAACATCAAAAAAATTTGACGTTTTCGTCGAAAAATTTCGACATACTATACTATGGCGTTTTTTTTTTTTTTGTAAATTTTCCAATATTTCCCGAAATGACTTTTGTTCACCATAGAATCATTCTACATGCTATAATACGACCGTTTTCATGATTTTTTTCAACATCAAAAAAATTTGAAGTTTTGTCAAAAAATTTCGACATACTATACTATGGCGTTTTTTTTTTTTTTTTTTTTTTAAATTTTACAAAATTTTCCAATATTTCCCGAAATGACTTTTGTTCACCATAGCATCATTCTACATGCTATAATACCAGCGTTTTCATGATTTTTTTCAACATCAAAAAAAATTGACGTTTTAGTCGAAAAATTTCGACATACTATACTATGGCGTTTTTTTTTTTTTTTTTTTAATTTTCCAACATTTCCCCAAATGAATTTTGTTCACCATAGGATCATTCTACATGCTGTAAAATGACCGTTTTCATGATTTTTTTCAACATCAAAAAAATTTGACGTTGTCTTCAAAAAATTTCGACATACTATACTATGGCGTTTTTTTTTTTTTTTTTAATTTTACAAAAATTCACGAAATGACTTTTGTTCACCATAGAATCATTCTACATGCTATAATACGAGCGTTTTCATTGTTTTTTTCAACATCAAAAAAATTTGACGTTTTAGTCGAAAAAATTTCGACATACTATACTATGGCGTTTTTTTTTTTTGTAAAATTTTCCAACATTTCCCGAAATGACTTTTGTTCACCATAGAATCATTCTACATGCTATAATACGACCGTTTTCATGATTTTTTTCAACATCAAAAAAATTTGACGTTTTTGTCGAAAAATTTCGACATACTATACTATGGCGTTTTTTTTTTTTGTATAATTTTCCAACATTTCCCCAAATGACTTTTGTTCACCATAGAATCATTCTACATGCTGTAAAATGACCGTTTTCATGATTTTTTTCAACATCAAAAAAATTTGACGTTTTCGTCAAAAAATTTCGACATACTATACTATGGCGTTTTTTTTTTTTTTTTTTTTAAATTTTACAAAATTTTCCAATATTTCCCGAAATGACTTTTGTTCACCATAGCATCATTCTACATGCTATAATACCAGCGTTTTCATGATTTTTTTCAACATCAAAAAAATTTGACGATTTAGTCGAAAAATTTCGACATACTATACTATGGCGTTTTTTTTTTTTTTTTTTTAAATTTTACAAAATTTCCCGAAATGACTTTTGTTCACCATAGAATCATTCTACATGCTATAATACGAGCGTTTTCATTGTTTTTTTCAACATTAAAAAAATTTGACGTTTTAGTCGAAAAATTTCGACATACTATACTATGGCGTTTTTTTTTTTTTTTTTAAATTTTCCAACATTTCCCGAAATGACTTTTGTTCACCATAGAATCATTCTACATGCTGTAATATGACCGTTTTCATGATTTTTTTCAACATCAAAAAAATTTGACGTTTTCGTCGAAAAATTTCGACATACTATACTATGGCGTTTTTTTTTTTTTTTTAAATTTTACAAAATTTTCCAATATTTCCCGAAATGACTTTTGTTCACCATAGCATCATTCTACATGCTATAATACCAGCGTTTTCATGATTTTTTTCAACATCAAAAAAATTTGACGTTTTAGTCGAAAAATTTCGACATACTATACTATGGCGTTTTTTTTTTTTTTTTGTAAAATTTTCCAACATTTCCCGAAATGACTTTTGTTCACCATAGAATCATTCTACATGCTATAATACCAGCGTTTTCATGATTTTTTTCAACATCAAAAAAATTTGACGTTTTAGTCGAAAAATTTCGACATACTATACTATGGCATTTTTTTTTTTTTTTTAATTTTCCAACATTTCCCCAAATGACTTTTGTTCACCATAGAATCATTCTACATGCTATAAAATGACCGTTTTCATGAATTTTTTTCAACATCAAAAAAATTTGACGTTTTCGTTAAAAATTTCGACATACTATACTATGGCGTTTTTTTTTTTTTTTTAAAATTTTCCAAAATTTCCCGAAATGACTTTTGTTCACCATAGAATCATTCTACATGCTGTAATACGACCGTTTTCATGATTTTTTTCAACATCAAAAAAATTTGACATTTTTGTCGAAAAATTTCGACATACTATACTATGGCGTTTTTTTTTTTTGTAAAATTTTCCAACATTTCCCGAAATGACTTTTGTTCACCATAGAATCATTCTACATGCTGTAATACGACCGTTTTCATGATTTTTTTCAACATCAAAAAAATTAGACATTTTCGTCGAAAAATTTCGACATACTATACTATGGCGTTTTTTTTTTTTTTTTTTTAAATTTTCCAACATTTCCCCAAATGAATTTTGTTCACCATAGGATCATTCTACATGCTGTAAAATGACCGTTTTCATGATTTTTTTCAACATCAAAAAAATTTGACGTTTTCGTCGAAAAATTTCGACATACTATACTATGCCGTTTTTTTTTTTTGTATAATTTTCCAACATTTCCCAAAATGACTTTTGTTCACCATAGAATCTTTCTACATGCTGTAATACGACTGTTTTCATGATTTTTTTCAACATCAAAAAAATTTGACGTCTTAGTCGAAAAATTTCGACATACTATACTATGGCGTTTTTTTTTTTTTTTTTTTTAATTTTCCAACATTTCCCCAACTGAATTTTTTTCACCATAGAATCATTCTACATGCTGTAAAATGACCGTTTTCATGATTTTTTTCAACATCAAAAAAATTAGACATTTTCGTCGAAAAATTTCGACATACTATACTATGGCGTTTTTTTTTTTTTATTTTAATTTTCCAAAATTTCCCGAAATGACTTTTGTTTACCATAGAATCATTCTACATGCTATAATACAAGCGTTTTCACGATTTTTTTCAACATCGAAAAAATTTGACATTTTCGTCGAAAAATTTCGACATACTATACTATGGCGTTTTTTTTTTTTTTTAAATTTTCCAACATTTCCCGAAATGACTTTTGTTCACCATAGAATCATTCTACATGCTGTAATACGACCGTTTTCATGATTTTTTTCAACATCAAAAAAATTTGACGTTTTTGTCGAAAAATTTCGACATACTATACTATGGCGTTTTTTTTTTTTTTTTGTCAAATTTTCCAACATTTCCCGAAATGACTTTTGTTCACCATAGAATCATTCTACATGCTGTAAAATGACCATTTTCATGATTTTTTTCAACATCAAAAATATTTGATGTTTTCGTCGAAAAATTTCGACATACTGTACTATTTTTTTTTTTTTTTTTTTGTATAATTTTCCAACATTTCCCGAAATGACTTTTGTTCACCATAGAATCTTTCTACATGCTGTAATACGACTGTTTTCATGATTTTTTTCAACATCAAAAAAATTTGACGTTTTTGTCGAAAAATTTCGACATACTATACTATGGCGTTTTTTTTTTTTTTTTGGTCAAATTTTCCAATATTTCCCGAAATGACTTTTGTTCACCATAGCATCATCCTACATGCTATAATACCAGCGTTTTCATGATTTTTTTCAACATCAAAAATATTTGATGTCTTAGTCGAAAAATTTCGACATACTTTTTTTTTTTTTTTTTTTTAAATTTTCCAACATTTCCCCAAATGAATTTTGTTCACCATAGAATCATTCTACATGCTGTAAAATGACCGTTTTCATGATTTTTTTCAACATCAAAAAAATTTGACATTTTCGTCGAAAAATTTCGACATACTATACTATGGCGTTTTTTTTTTTTTGTAAAGTTTTACAAAATTTGCCGAAATGACTTTTGTTTACCATAGAATCATTCTACATGCTGTAACATGACCGTTTTCATGATATTTTTCAACATCAAAAAAATTTGACGTTTTCATCGAAAAATTTCGACATACTATACTATGGCGTTTTTTTTTTTTGTAAAGTTTTCCAACATTTCCCGAAATGACTTTTGTTCACCATAGAATCATTCTACATGCTATAATACAAGTGTTTTCACGATTTTGTTCAACATCAAAAAAATTTGACGTTTTCGTCGAAAAATTTCGAAATACTACACTATGGCGTTTTTTTGTAAAATTTTCCAATATTTCCCGAAATGACTTTTGTTCACCATAGCATCATTCTACATGCTAAAATATGACCGTTTTCATGATTTTGTTCAACATCAAAAATATTTGACGTTTTCGTTGAAAAATTTCGACATACTATACTATGGCGTTTTTTTTTTTTTTGTAAAATTTCCAATACTTCCCGAAATGACTTTTGTTCACCATAGAATCATTCAAAATGCTATAATACGAACGTTTTCATCGTTTTTTTCAACAACAAAATTTGACGTTTTCGTCGAAAAATTTCGACATACTATGCTATGCCTTTTTTTTTTTTTTTTTTGTAAAATTTTCCAACATTTCCCCAAATGACTTTTGTTCACCATAGAATCTTTCTACATGCTATAATACGAATATTTTCATGATTTTTTTCAACATCAAAAAAATTTGACGTTTTCATCGAAAAATATCGACATACTATACTATGGCGTTTTTTTTTAAATAAAAAAAAAAAATTTTTTTTTTTTTTGTGAAATTTTCCAACAATTTCCCGAAATGACTTTTGTTCACCATAGAATCATTCTACATGCTATAATATGACCGTTTTCATGATATTTTTCAACATCAAAAATATTTGACATTTTAGTCAAAAAATTTCAACATACTATACTATGGCGTTTTTTTTGTAAAATTTTCCAACACTTCACGAAATTTCTTTTGTTCACCATAGAATCATTGTACATGCTGTAAAATGACCGTTTTCATGATTTTTTTCAACATCAAAAAAATTTGACGTTTTCGTCAAAAAATTTCGACATACTACACTATGGCGTTTTTTTGTAAAATTTTCCAAAATTACCCGAAATGACATTTGTTCACCATAGAATCATTCTACATGCTATAATATGACCTTTTTCATGATATTTTTCAACATCAAAAAATTTGACGTTTTCATCGAAAAATTTCGACATACTATACTATGCCGTTTTTTTTTGTTGTATAATTTTCCAACATTTCCCCAAATGAATTTTGTTCAGCATAGAATCACTCTACATACTGTAATACGACCGTTTTCATCGTTTTTTTCAACATCAAAAAAATTTGACGTTTTCGTCGAAAAATTTCCCCATACTGTACTATGGCTTTTGTTTTTTTTGTAAAATTTTCCAATATTTCCCGAAATGACTTTTATACACCATAGAATCATTCTACATGCTATAATACCAGCGTTTTCATCGTTTTTTTCAACATCAAAGAAATTAGACATTTTCGTCGAAAAATTTCGACATACTATACTATGGGGCGGCAGTAGCTCAGTCTGTAGGGAGTTGGCTTGGGAACCGGAGGGTCACCGGTTCAAGTCCCGACATGGACCAAAAACTGAGTGTGAACTGGTAGCTGGAGAGGTGCCAGTTTACCTCTTGGACACTGCCGAGGTGTCCCTGAGCAAGGCACCAAACCCCCAACTGCTCGGGGCGCTTGTCAGGAGCAGCCCCCTCACTCTGAAACCTCTCCATTACTGCATGTGTGTGTGTTTGTGTGCATGTACCATGTATAAGTTAAACAGAGTGTAAATTGAATTTCCCCACTGTGGGACTAATAAAGGCAGATCTTCTTCTTCTTCTTCTTATGGCGTTTTTTCTTTTTGTAAAATTTTCCAACATTTCCCGAAATGACTTTTGTTCACCATAGAATCATTCTACATGCTGTAAAATGACTGTTTTCATGATTTTTTTCAACATCAAAAAAATTTGACGTTTTCGTCAAAAAATTTCGACATACTATATACTATGCCGTTTTTTTTTTGAGTAAAATTTTCCAACATTTCCCGAAATGACTTTTGTTGTAGAATCATTCAACATGCTATAATATGAACATTTTCATGATTTTTTTAAACATCAAAAAAATGTGACGCTTTCGTTAAAAATATCGACATACTATACTATGGCGTTTTTTTTTTTTTTTGTAAAATTTTCCAAAATTTCCCGAAATGACTTTTGTTCACCATAGAATCATTCAACATGCTATAATACGACCGTTTTCATGATTTTTTTCAACATCAAAAAAATTTGACATTTTCGTCAAAAAATTTCGACATACTATACTATGGCGTTTTTTTTTTGTAAAATTTTCCAACATTTCCCGAAATGACTTTTGTTCACCATAGAATCATTCTACATGCTATAATATGACCGTTTTCATGATTTTTTTCAACATCAAAAATATTTGAGGTTTTCAGTCGAAAAATTTCGACATACTATACTATGCCGTTTTTTTTTTTTTTGTATAATTTTCCAACATTTCCCGAAATGACTTTTGTTCACCATAGAATCATTCTACATGCTGTAAAATGACCGTTTTCATGATTTTTTTCAACATCAAAAAAATTTGACATTTTCGTCGAAAAATTTTGATATACTGTACTATGGCGTTTTTTTTTTTTGTAAAATTTTGCAATATTTCCCGAAATGACTTTTGTTCACCATAGCATCATTCTACATGCTATAATACCAGCGTTTTCATGATTTTTTTCAACATCAAAAATATTTGACGTTTTAGTAAAAAAATTTCGACATACTATACTATGCCGTTTTTTTTTTTTTTAAAATTTTCCAACATTTCCCGAAATTTCTTTTGTTCACCATAGCATCAATCTACATGCTATAACACCAACGTTTTCATGATTTTTTTCAACATCAAAAATATTTGACGTTTTAGTCGAAAAATTTCGACATACTATACTATGGCGTTTTTTTTTTTTTTTTTAAATTTTCCAACATTTCCCCAAATGACTTTTGTTCACCATAGATTCATTCTACATGCTGTAAAATGACCGTTTTCATGATTTTTGTTCAACATCAAAAAAATTTGACGTTTTCGTCAAAAAATTTCGACATACTATATACTATGCCGTTTTTTTTTTAAATAAAATTTTCCAACATTTCCCGAAATGACTTTTGTTCACTATAGAATCATTCGACATGCTATAATATGACCATTTTCATGATTTTTTTTAAACATCAAAAAAATGTGACGTTTTCGTTAAAAATATCGACATACTATTCTATGGCGTTTTTTTTTTTTTTTTTTGTAAAATTGTCCAAAATTTCCCGAAATGACATTTGTTCACCATAGAATCATTCTACATACTGTAATACCACCGTTTTCATCGATTTTTTTCAACATCAAAAAAATTTGACGTTTTAGTCAAAAAATTTCAACATACTATACTATGGCGGTTTTTTTTTTTGTCAAATTTTCCAACATTTCCCGAAATGACTTTTGTTCACCATAGAATCTTTCTACATGCTGTAATACATCTGTTTTCATGATTTTTTTCAACATCAAAAAAATTTGACATTTTAGTCGAAAAATTTCGACATACTATACTATGGCGGTTTTTTTTTGTAAAATTTTCCAATATTTCCCGAAATGACTTTTGTTCACCATAGAATCATTCTACATGCTATAATACCAGCGTTTTCATGATTTTTTTCAACATCAAAAAAATTTGACGTTTTAGTCGAAAAATTTCGACATACTATACTATGACGTTTTTTTTTTTTTTTTTAAATTTTCCAACATTTCCCCAAATGAATTTTGTTCACCATAGAATCATTCTACATGCTGTAAAATGACCGTTTTCATGATTTTTTTCAACATTAAAAAAATTTCACGTTTTCATCGAAAAATATCGACATACTATACTATGCCGTTTTTTTTTTTGTATAATTTTCCAACATTTCCCGAAATGACTTTTGTTCACCATAGCATCATTCTACATGCTATAATACCAGCGTTTTCATGATTTTTTTCAACATCAAAAAAATTTGACGTTTTAGTCGAAAAATTTCGACATACTATACTATGGCGTTTTTTTTTTGTAAAATTTTCCAATATTTCCCGAAATGACTTTTGTTCACCATAGAATCATTCTACATGCTATAATACAAGCGTTTTCATCATTTTTTTCAACATCAAAAAAATTTGACGTTTATGTCGCAAAATTATCGACATACTATACTATGGCATTTTTTTTTGTAAAATTTTCCAACATTTCCCGAAATGACTTTTGTTCACCATAGATTCATTATAAATGCTATTATATGACCGTTTTTATGATTTTATCCAACATCAAAAAAAATTAGACGTTTTCATCAAAAAATTTCGACATACTATGGCGTCTTTTTTTTTGTAAAATTTTCCAACATTTCACGAAATGACTTTTGTTCACTATAGAATCATTCTACATGCTATAATACAAGCGTTTTCATGATTTTTTTCAACATCAAAAAAATTTGACGTTTTCGTCGAAAAATTTCGACATACTATACAATATCGTTTTTTTTTTGTAAAATTTTCCAATATTTCCCGAAATGACTTGTTCACCATAGCATCATTCTACATGCTATAATACCAGCGTTTTCATGATTTTTTTCAACATCAAAAAAATTTGACGTTTTAGTCGAAAAATTTCGACATACTATACTATGGCGTTTTTTTTTTTTTTTTGTAAAATTTTCCAACATTTCCCGAAATGACTTTTGTTCACCATAGCATCATTCTACATGCTATAATACGAGCGTTTTCATGATTTTTTTCAACATCAAAAAAATTTGATGTTTTAGTATAAAAATTTCGACATACTATACTATGGCGGTTTTTTTTTTTTTGTAAAGTTTTCCAACTTTTCACGAAATGACTTTTGTTCACCATAGAATCATTCTACATGCTATAATACGAGCGTTTTCATGATTTTTTTCAACATCAAAAAAATATGACGTTTTCGTCGAAAAATTTCGACATACTGTACTATGGCGTTTTTTTTTTTGTAAAAATTTTCCAACATTTCCCGAAATGACTTTTGTTCACCATAGAATCATTCTACATGCTGTAATACGACCGTTTTCATGATTTTTTTCAACATCAAACAAATTTGACGTTTTCGTCGAAAAATTTCGACATACTATACTATGGCAATTTTTTTTTTTTTGTAAAATTTTCCAAAATTTCCCGAAATGACTTTTGTTCACCATAGAATCATTCTACATGCTGCAATTCTACAATTTGACGTTTTCGTCGACAAATATCAACATACTATACTATGGCGTTTTTTTTTTTTTTTGTAAAATTTTCCAAAATTTCCCGAAATGACTTTTGTTCAGCATAGAATCATTCTACATGGTATAATATGAGCATTGTCATGATTTTTTTCCAACATCAAAAAAATGTGACGTTTTCGTCGAAAAATTTCGACATACTATGGCGTTTTTTTGTAAAATTTTCCAATATTTCCCGAAATGACTTTTGTTCACCAGAGAATCACTCTACCTGCTGTAATACGACCGTTTTCATGATTTTTTTTAACAACAAAAAAATTTGACGTTTTCGTCAAAAAATTTCGACAGTGGTGGACAGGAGAAGGAGTACAGGGCTCTGGTGGGTGATTTTGTGGAGTGATCTGGTCGGAATCATCTGCATCTCAATGTGGCCAAGACAAGGGAGATGGTGATTGACTTCAGGAAGAAGAGGACACCCACACAGCCCCTTAAGATCCTGGGGGAGGACATTGCTATTGTGGAGGAGTATAAATACTTGGGCGTCTTCATCAACAACGGACTGAATTGGAGGACCAACACTGATGCTGTGTACAAGAAGGGGATGAGCCGCCTCTACTTCCTGAGGAAGCTCAGATCCTTCAACGTGTGCAGCAGAATGCTGGAGATCTTCTACCAGTCCGTTGTAGCCAGCGCCCTGTACTCTGCTGTGGTCTGCTGGGGGAGCAGCATCAGAGCCGGCGACGCCAACAGACTGAACAAGCTGATCAGGAAGGCCGGCTCTGTGATTGGCTGCAAAATGGACACTTTTGAGGCTGTGGTGGAAAGGAGAACTATGAACAAGCTGTTGTCTATTCTGGGCAATCCGGACCAACCACTTCACCCAGTACTGGAGCGATAGCGGAGCAGCTTCTCAACAACTGGTTCAGCTGTATAGCATTATACAGTTTCATTAAGTTCATTGTGTATTGTCGTGTATATTGTATTATATTATTATACCACATCTCTATATATCTATTTCGACTTATACTATATTATATATTTTGTAAATACATATCATGTTATGCTATACAACATTACATTATATTCTCTTTTTAAAAAGGAAAATTTTAAAAAAATTTTTTAATAAAAAAAAAAAAAAAAAAAATATTTTTAAATTATTTCCCGAAATGACTTTTGTTCACCATAGAATTATTCTACATGCTGTAACACAACCGTTTTCATGATTTTTTTCAACATCAAAAAAATTTGACGTTTTTCTCCAAAAATTTCAACATACTATACTATGGCGTTTTTTTTTTTGTAAAATTTTCCCAAATTTCCCGAAATGCCTTTTGTTCACCATAGAATCATTCTACATGCTATAATACGAGCATTGTCATGATTTTTTCCAACATCAAAAAAATTTGACGTTTTCGTCGAAAAATTTCGACATACTATGGCGTTTTTTTGTAAAATTTTCCAATATTTCCCGAAATGACTTTTGTTCACCATAGAATTATTCTACATGCTGTAACACAACCGTTTTCATGATTTTTTTCAACATCAAAAAAATTTGACATTTTTCTCCAAAAATTTCAACATACTATACTATGGCGTTTTTTTTTGTAAAATTTTCCCAAATTTCCCAAAATGCCTTTTGTTCACCATAGAATCATTCTACATGCTATAATACGAGCATTTTCATGATTTTTTTCCAACATAAAAAAATTTGATGTTTTCGTCGAAAAATATCGACATACTTTCCTATGGCACTTTTTTTTTTGTAAGATTTTCCAAAATTTCCCGAAATGACTTTTGTTCACCACAGAATCATTCTACATGCTATAACACGAGCATTTTCATGATTTTTTTCAACATCAAAAAAATTTGACGTTTTCCTCCAAATTTCGACATACTATACTATCGCATTTTTTTTTGTAAAATTTTTCAACATTTTAAAAAAATGACTTTTGTTCACCATCGAATCATTCGACATGCTATAATACAAGCCTTTTCATGATTTTTTTCAACATCAAAAAAATTTGACGTTTTCCTCCAAATTTCCACATACTATACTATCGCATTTTTTTTTTGTAAAATTTTCCAACATTTCAAAAAAATGACTTTTGTTCACCATCGAATCATTCTACATACTGTAAAACGGCCG
Organism: Pterois miles; assembly: GCA_947000775.1. NCBI lineage: Eukaryota > Metazoa > Chordata > Actinopteri > Perciformes > Scorpaenidae > Pterois > Pterois miles. Next base: position 19,366,490 of record CAMQGK010000052.1, read on the forward strand.
TTTTCATGATTTTTTTCAACATCAAAAAAATTTGACATTTTCGTCAAAAAATTTTCGACATACTATACCAGGGGTCGGCAACCTTTAACACTCAAAGAGCCATTTCGACCCGGTTTCCACGGAAAAGACAACACTGGGAGCCGCAAACACTTTTTGACATCTGAAATGATGTTAGCCTATATATATCTTTACACTTGTAAAATAGTGGGTTGCTTGTGAAATCCATGCAGTCTGAACATGTTTCAGAAAATTTAATTTTATTTATTAAATGAACACATTTTGAACCTCTTACAAAAAAAATAAAAATCGAAGAGTTGAAGGTCTCTTTCAAATAAATTAAAAAGCTGAACTTAAATTATCCATCTAGCAAACAAAAATGCCGTGAGCCGTCATCCTTTGGGCTTTCGGAGCGCGTAGCGGAGCCTTGACCTGAATTTAAAAATACAATGGAAAATTTTCATGATTTTTTTTAACATCAAAATTATTTGACGTTTTCGTCGAAAAATTTCGACATACTATACTATGGCCTTTTTTTTGTAAAATTTTCCAACATTTCCCGAAATTACTTTTGTTCACCATAGAATCATTCTACATGCTATAATACGACCGTTTCACGATTTTTTTCAACATCAAAAAAATTTGACGTTTTTGTCAAAAAATTTCAACATACGACATTTTTTTTGTAAAATTTTTCAACATTCGATAAAATGACTTTTTTTCTCCACAGAATCATTTTACATGCAATATGAGCGTTTTAATGATTTTTTTCAACATCAAAAAAATTTGACGTTTTCATCGAAAAATTTTCAACATAGTGTACTATGACATTATTTTGTAAAATTTTTCAACATTTCACAAAATGAATTTTTTCACCATATAATCATTTCTCAAGCTACAATATGATTGTTTTCATGCATTTTTTCAACATACAAAAATTGGACGTTTTTATCGTAAAATTTTCAACATACTATACTATGACATTATTTTGTAAAATTTTATGATAAATGGGTCAATGTATTGACTGTTGAAAACTTTCATGAAAACAATCACATTATAGTATGTTAAACAGTTTTATGATACAAAAAAGTCAAATTATGTTATATTGAAAAATGTCATGAAAAAAGTCATAGTATATTATGTTGAAAAATTTCATGATAAACAGGTCTTAGTATTTAATCTTGAAAAACATCATGAAAACAATCATATTATAGTATGTTAAACATTATTATGATAAAAAAAGTCAAATTATGTCATATTTAAAATTTTCATGAAAAAAAGTCATGACAAGCAGGTCATCGCATCGAATGTTGAAAAATTTCATGTTAACAATCATAGTATGTTAAACAGTTTTATGATAAAAAAGTCAAATTCTATTATTATGTTGTATTCGTATCATGTTTATTATGCTAGATATTTTTTTTCCACATAGTATACTATGAATTTTTTTGACATACTACACTTCGACATTTTTTTCAACACACTATGCTACGACTTTTTTTTGTCAACATACTATACCATGAGTTTAGATAGATAGATACTATACTATGACATTTTTTTCGACATGCTATACTATGACTTTCTTTTCGATATACTATACTGACTTTTTTCCCACACATGAATTTTTTTGACATAATATACTTTGACATTGTTGTGACATACTATATTATGACTTTTATTTCGACATACTATATTATGACATTTTTTTTTTTACATACTATACTATGACATTCTTTTTCCACATACTATACTATGACTTTTTTCAACATATTATACGATGACTTTTTTCACCATACTATACCATGACTTTTTTCACATAGTGTACTATGCCTTTTTTCGACATACTATACTATTACTTTTTCCGACATACTATACTATTACTTTTTCCAACATATTATACTATGAATTTTTTTAACACTTTTATCAAAAAACTATTCTATGACTTTTTTGACATACAACACTATGACTTTTTTCAACATACTTTGAATTTTTTTCGAAATACTACATTGTGACATATTTTTTTTAATTATACTATACTATGACTTTGGAACAAACTATACTGTGACTTTTTTTCGACATACTACACTAGGACTTTTTTGACATACTATGCTATGACATTTTTTTTCGACATGCTATACTAGACATTTTTTTCCACATGGTATGCTATGAATTTTTTCGACATAATATACTGACATTTTTTTTCAACATACAATGCTATGACTTTTATTTTCGACATACTATACTATTATTATTTATCAGCTTACTATATTATGACTTTCTTTCATCATACCATACTATGAATTGTTTTGACGTAATATACTATGACTTTTTTTCAAAATACTCTACTATGACATTTTTTCGATATACTATACTGACATTTTTTTTCGACATACTATACTATGACATTTTAACAAACTATACTGTGACTTTTTTTTCGACATACTAGACTAGGCCTTTTTTAAAATTACTATATGACTTTTTTCAACATACTGTATTATGACTTTTTTCAACATACTATACTGACATTTTTTTCAACATACTATACTAGACATTTTTTTCCCACATAGTAAACTATGAATTTTTTCGACATACTACGTCAGTTTTTTTGCATACGATACTATGACTTTTTTTTTTTTTTAAATTTACATACTATACTATGACTTTTTTTGGACATAATATACTATGACTTTTTAAATTCTTTTCAACATATAGTATGACTTTTTTTTTAAATTTGACATACTACACTATGACTTTTTAAATTTTTTCGACATATAGTATAACTTTTTAAAAACAATTTTGACATACTATACTATGACTTTTTTTCGAGACACTATACCATGACTTTGCGTCATTTGACGCTGCATCTAGTTGAAGCTTCTTGTCAAATGAACAGTCCACGTGTACTTCGAACGGAAAATTTATTCTCCTTAAACAGGAGGAAAAAGCGGCACTTCCCTCTAGCAACATTACCTGACAACAAACAAAAGTAGCGACAAAACAAGGGCATGTTACTTCCTTGGTCACTTCCATTCTTCAAAATAGAAGCATCTCATTATATAGCTCTAACAAGCATCATTCAGCGTATTCTCCCTAGAATACTGTATAACTATCATTAACAGATTTCCTCTAAACAGTTCAATATAAACAAATACAAACAATTGAAAATACTGTTAATGAACTATAAATAATGCATCCCAATTTAATCCTCAACAAAATTAAATATGAATTCCCTATTCTAACTACTTATATCAAATAATTCACAACAGACATATTATACTAGAACTTTTTTCAACATACTATAGTATGACTTATTTTTTAGACAAACGATACTATGACCATTTTTCAAAAAATTTTCGATTGATGTCGTCGATATACTATAAAATTTTTTTGACATACACTATGACTTTTTTATTTTTTTGACATGCGATACTTTGACTTTTTTTTTTGACATACTATAGTATAACTTATGTTTATGCTACAATACTTTCACTTTTAATCCGCATACTATACTACGACCTCTCCGGGAACCATCACTTTAACGTGGTGGAGAGGTTTGTGTGTCCATATGACCCTAATGGGCTGTGTTGTCTGGAGCCTAGTGCTCCTGGTAGGGTCTCCCATGGCAAATTGGTCTCAGGTGAGGGGCCAGACAAAGAATGGTTCAAAAACCCTATGAGTAACCGAGGCAGAGGAGAAGTGACCCAGCCCGGATGAAGCCCGGGGACCTCGACGGACCAGACCAGGGCGGCAGAGGCTGGCTCTGGGGACGTGGAACGCCACCTCTCTATGGGGGAAGGAGCCGGAGCTTGTGCGGGAGGTGGAGCCCTACCATTTAGATCTGGTGGGGCTTACCTCTACGCACAGCCTCAGCTCTGGAACCATTCTCCTGAATAGGGGTTGGACTCTATTCGTCTCTGGAGTTGCCCAAGGTGTGAGGCGCCAAGCGGGCGTGGGGATACTCACAAATCCCCGGTTGAGTGCTGCTACATTGGGGTTTAGCCCGGTGGACAAGAGGGTTGCTTCCCTGCGCCTTCAGGTTGTGGGGGGGGAAACTCTGACTGTTGTCTGTGCTTTTGCACCAAACAGCAGTTCAGAGTATTCGACCTTCTTGGAGACCCTGAATGGAGTCCTGCATGGGGCCCCAGTAGGGGACTCCATAGTTCTGCTGGGGGACTTCAACGCACATGTGGGCAACGATGGAGGTACCTGGAGAGGCGTGATTGGGAGGAATGGCCTACCTGATCTGAGCCCAAGCGGTCGTTTGTTATTGGACTTCTGTGTTAGTCATGGGCTGTCCATAACAAATACCATGTTCGAACATAAGGATGCTCATAAGTGTATTTGGTACCAGAGCATCCTAGGCCGAAGATCGCTGATCGATTTTGTGATTGTATCATCTGATCTGAGGCTGCATGTTTTGGACACTCGGGTGAAGAGAGGGGCAGAGCTGTCAACTGATCACCATCTGGTGGTGAGTTGGATCAGAGGGTGGGGGAAGACTCTAGACAGACCTGGTAAACCCAAACGTGTAGTGCGGGTGAACTGGGAACGTCTGGAGGAGGCCCCTATCCGAGAGATCTTCAACTCACACCTCCGGCAGAGCTTTTCTGGCATCCCTGTGGAGGCTGGGGGCATTGAACCTGAGTAGGCGATGTTCAAAGCTTCCATTGTTGAAGCTGCGGCGGTGAGCTGTGGCCTACGGGTCTTAGGTGCCTCAAGGGCAGGTAACCCTCGAACACCGTGGTGGACACCGGTGGTCAGGGAAGCTGTCTGACTGAGCAGAGAGAAAAAAAATAAAAAATAAAAAATAAAAAAAATAAAAAAAGGGAAGCTGTCTGACTGAAGAAGGAGTCCTTCCATAATATGTTATCTCGGAGGACTCCGGAAGCAGTTGCAAGGTACTTTTTTAATTTTTTGAGATACTAGACTATGACTATACAACGACTTTTTTTTCCCAATATATCATACGATAACTGTTTTTTGACAAACTATTCTAACTTTTCTATTCTAATTTTTTCAATATACTACATTATGACTTTTCAACATACTATACTATGACGATTTTTTTCCCCACATACTATACTACTTTTTCGATATACTATGACACGACTTTTACGACTTTTTTTCAAAACACTATATTATGACACTTCGTTTTTCGAAACACTGTACCATGACTTTTTTTTCCCCCAACATACTATATTATGACTTTTTTTATTTATTGACTTTAGAACTTATTTTTTCGACATATGAAATGATAACTTTTTATTTTTTCAACATACTATGATATTACTTTATGACTTTTTGATATACTATACTATAATATTATCGACATACTACACTATGACTTATTTTTACTTTTTTGATATTCTATATTATTAATTTTTTCCCAAAATACTGTAGTTTGATTTTAGTACTTTTTTTTTGTACTACCTTTTTGACATACTGCACTATGGCTTTATTCAACATACTGTACTATGACTTTTTATTGTTACGACATACTATATACTATGACTTTTTTGACATACTATACTGTGATTTTTTAAATTTTGACACACTATATACTATATTTATTCAACATACATACTATGACTTTTATACTTTTTAACCTACTATACTAACTTTTTTGACATACTAGAAGAAGAAGAAGATCAACCTTTATTAGTCCCACAGTGGGGAAATTCAATTTGCACTCTGTTTTTTTTTTTGTTTTTTTTTTTAACTTATACACGGTACATGCAGACCTGAAACACATACATGCAACAATGGAGAGATGTCAGAGTGAGGGGGCTGCTCCTGACAAGCGCCCCGTATAGTATAGTATACTATACTATGACATTTTACTTTTTTCAGACATACTATAATAAGACTATTTTCAACATATACTATGATTTTTTAAAACGTTTTCCATATACTATGCCCTGACTATTTTTCAACATACTATACTGTGATTTATTTTCCACATACTATACTATGACTTGTTTTTAACATACTATATTATGACTTGTTTTTAACACTATACTATGACTTTTTAAATTTTTTGACATCCAAGAATAAAAGAAAAATGACATACCGTACTATGATTTGTTTTTTATTACTTGTTTTTTGGACATACTGTACCATGACTTTTTTCAACATACTGTCCCATTACTTATTTTTTCCAACATACTGTACTATGACTTTTTTTAGAAATATTATGACTCAACATAATATGACTTTTATTTTCAACAATTACAGTATGACCTATATTATAGTATGACTTTTGAAAGACTATACAATGTCTTTTTTCATTGTGATTTATTTATTAGTGTCACAGCCATTGCAGTGAGCCAGCATACATGATACCAGGGCCCTGGCCCACCTAAATGGAACAGAGCCATAATTAATGTTATTAATTACTCCAGTGTTTACCCTGCAATATGTCAAAATGGCTGCTGTAAAAAGCTTTTCTGTCCTTTTGTAAACATTTTTTTTTACAATTAATGCATTTGTGTGTTGGATTTACATCTATTATTAATACACAGCGCTGAACTTACCTCAATCTTTGGCCGACACAGGTGGTCTGACGCCCGGCTGTCTGATGCCTGACGTCCCGGTAGCACTCCGGTACCTCCGGTGCAGCTCCAGGACAGTAGATGAAGTCAGATGAATCCACCGTAGCGTTACACGATCCCCGTTGATTCCCACTGAAGTAACACATCAGGTCCGATGATCCACAATGAAGCAGATTTTTACTTGACCAAAGTCCCACTTTAAGCCGCTGGTGGCTGCTGAGTGTCGTTTAGACATGTGCTCCAAACAAACCGAGCTCCACTGCTTCATAACATGGCGTTTATTCACCAGTCAAGTCCGTCCGTCGCTTCTAATAAGATTTAATCTCTCGGCTGAGACGTAAACAGCCCACAGTTTGTCCTTTAATACAGAAAACCCACGAGCTCACCTAATACAACAACTCGAAACACAGACCACCATATCCTCAGAGAAACTGTTTGCTCCTCCTGATCAGCTGCACCTGAGGTGACTAACATGTGGCCTGTATTACCTGAGGCCAGCCTCCTCCTACACCATACACCCCCCTAGTGCTTGGAGGCTCATTACACCTTACAACATAAATATTAAAAATAAAATACAAGGACTGTCAATCAATTTTTAATCGCGATTAATGGCTTATTCTCATCTGTTCAAAATGCACCTTAAAGGCAGATTTTAGTCATCAACTTTGGAGTGGGCAGATATGCTGCTTTATGCAAATGTATGTATATATTTATTATGAGAAATCAATTAACAACACAAATGACAGGTGTTGTCCAGAAACCTTCACAGCTACTGTATTTATAATAAAAAATGTGCTTAACTGATTTGATGACTTGCCCCAAACTGCATGTGATTATAATAAAGTGGGCATGTCTGTAAAGGGGAGACTCGTTGATACCCATAGAACCCATTTTCATTCACATATCTTGAGGTCAGAGGTCAAGGGACCCCTCTGAAAATGGCCATGGCAGTTTTTCCTCACCAAAATTAAGCACAAGTTTGGAGCGATATTTAACCTTCTTCATGACAAGCTAGTATGACATGGTTGGTGCCGATGGATTGTTTAGGGTTTCTTGTTTCATATAATACCAGGAGTCATTGTATCGACACATTACAGCACCCTCGTTCTCACCCCTCCCTGTTGACCTGTCCAGGATGTACCTGAGTACTTGGTGCTTAAGCATTAAGGCGCCATTGAGTAATCAGTGTATTAAATGTAAGCTATTGAAAGTGAAAGTTTTGAATTGTCCCACAGACTATTAACATAAAACAAGTGCATTTCATGTTATATTCATTCAAATTATTTCCAAGGGCCACCAATGGCCCGCAGGCCGCACTTTGAGACAATATGTTATAGATTTGAGAAGTGCAACATTTCAGAAAGCTGAAAGTTTAGAAAGGTGGACAGTTTTTTTCTGGAGGCAGAGATACTTTACAGTCACCAAAGTGTCACAGATGTATGTGCTCAGAGCTACCACATCTCCTCTTGGTATAATGTCCTGCTGGTAAGAATAGAAATAAGGTGTCAAGGTCCAGGATATAGCTGGCAAGATCATATGGGAAGCCCAGAGGCAGCTGTCCGACCGTGAAGCACACAATGAAAAGTTCCTTATATTCTTTTATTATTACACTTGCAAGCTCTCATCTGGACGGGAACAGCACATGAGGGGACAACAACATTTTTATTATGTTGTTTATATTGTTAATGCAACATGCAACTTCTTTAATATTACCTATCCCACTTTTAACTGTTGTATGTGAAGTCTTTTCTTATTGTATGTCTGAATTTTTATGCAACTTTGGAGAAGCAAAAGTCATATTCCAAGAATAATTAGGTCTGAGAAAGTTTTGTCTTTCATACCACCGATACTCTGAGTTCCTGCCCTGTTGAGTACAGAAAATGTTGGATCCACTTCTCAGCTTCAAATGTTGTGGGAATCATATCTACACGGATCAAGTACCCTTTGAGTCAAGTGCCACGCCTGCAGATAATAGTTAACAATAGCTCTACAAAAGACACAGACAATTTGTTTTTGAAACATATTTTAATTATTACTTTTATTATTGATAGACCATTGTTGAACAGAGGTACAGGTATTGGTATTGCAACAGATTGTAATACTGTGGTGCAGCTGTGAGAGCACTTTGGTAAACCACATGTGCCGGAGAGAGTGGATTTCAACAACGAATTCATACTGATCTGGTCAATATGGCGGCACATTACTGTATATGTGTCATGATGGGAATAAATACAGACAAGTGTGACGACTGCAGGGAGATCATCTATAAAAAACAAAAAATTAAAAAAGGAAACCACTCTGCGCTACTCTAACTCCTCTCTGTTATCTCACATCAGTTACTGGAAATCCCTTTACCGGTTGCTTTTGCAAAGGAAGTGACATCATTCCCAGTGGCTGACTAGAAGCAAAGATGGCGGACTCTTCTTCGTTTCTAGATTTGTCTGTATACATCCAACCAGTTTCGGTCGAAATATATTATTTAATTTTTTTTCCTTTGCTGACTGACTGATACACAAGTATTGTTTTACAGTTTTCATTGACTCATTACTAGTAAAGAAATATACTGTATTGTGAACTATCAAAATAAATGAAATTATGTTATTTACATAACATATAAACGATACTTCATCACAGAACCTTTTTTTTTAATTTATATATATACTGTATATAAGAATAGGCTACTGTATGTCTGTCATGCTTTCATCTGAATAAATGAAGCCATGAATGAGGTTGTACAGAGCTGAAATAAATCCTCTTCCATCCTTTTGACTATACTACTTTCCAAGAGTGCTGCTGGTTCTCCGGCATCCATACTGTCTTTCTCTGCTTGACTGCACCTAGACTGCAGTACTTTGTGCAAATAGGCAGCCCTCATGAAGCGGCTAATTGTATACATTTACCACCTAAAACACTTCTCCAACCCAAGTGGTACACCTCTAACTGCAACAATTACACCTTTCTTTACTGCTGGAATATGTGGATGAAATATGCCTTTAAGTGTTGGGAAAAAAAATATGTAAACAAGGCTTCATATGTGTATATGAGCGTCAGAAAATATCAAGATTAATATGATATCTATTCAGAATGATTGTGAGACTGTGCGCATTGAGGAAAAAACGTTGAGTTTGCTACACAAGCACCCGACTGCTGCTGAATTCGGCGTATCAAGATGTCATGAACGAAGCACTTGACAAAATGCAGGGATCAAATGCACCATTATTTTCATAATAGCAGTCTGTGTAAAATGTAAACTGTAACACTGCAATCCAACATTACAGGAAGGCAATGCCAATACTGTGTGGAGCACAGAATTATAGCACAAGTGCTGTCTTTGAGCTGTCATTTATCTTTATTCTATGAACACTGTATTTATCACATTGATTTAAAAAAAAAAAAACTCTTTACACACTGTAGCTCTCGTTTTCCCACTTCGGTAGCCTACTTCAACATTTCTGAGCTCTACTTCTACACATGTTTCAATTTTTTTTGTTCCACCAAGCTCTTAGGACAAGCCAACAAAAACGTATCCTTTGTGAAAAAGCAAATACATATAAAAAAATGCAGTGACTAAAGAATTCATAAATAAGGTTCAATAAAACATGAACATTGGTCCATATTCTCATATTGCCTTGTAGAGCTGCTCCACCATAAGGAAGTTTCCATGTTGAGCCCGGATCATCACTGAAGGGTCAACGATACTGTCGCCCTTTCTCGCTCCTTGAGCTCTACAACATGTGCTCAGATGAGAGAACGTTAAAAAGAAATAAAAAAAGTCTTTTGCCTCGTTCCTATTCCCTCTTCCTTGTGATCTTTGTTTCTTGTTGCCTCTTTAGTCCTTCTCCCAACCTCTCTACCCTCTTTTTCCCTCTGTCTCATCGATCTCTCCTCCGCATTTGGAAAGATATTTTCAGGGGAGCTAAAAGTTCTCTCTGATTTTTTTTTTTTGTTTTGTTTTTCTCCCCACAGTTTTCCCTGTTCACCCCCAGCCTCAGATAAGAGACTGCAGGGAAGTGATGTCTCCTCCTCCGCCTCCTCCATGTTGTGGGAGGAGCTGGATGAGGATGTTCCCTCCTCGCTTCCTCCTCCTCCCCTCCTCCTCCTCTCTAGAAGGGAGAGTTGGGGGAGTAGACGATACTGGCTGAGCTGATGGAGATGTCATCAGAGTCAGATGGGAGGCTAGGGTTCGGGGAAGGGTCAGAGCAAGTGTCAGGGGTCAGAGAGGGACTGGCCGTGGGCAGGCTGGGGAGGCAACTGGGAGGCTCCGCCCGTAGTGTTTTTGTTGTTGATGTTGTTACTGTCCTCACCGTCGGCATCAGCTGCAAAAGCAGTGGCTTCACATCCGGGTGGCGTCCTCGTCTGAGAACCTGCCCCTCCTTATCAAGAGGGGTGGCCTGAATAAGGGAAGAACAGGAGAGCATTATGATATGATCCTCCTCAGTAGCATTGTAATCTGGTATGGAGGACCAGGAGAGCCTTGCACATGTTCAGTAAGTTATTAATTGAAATGTAATTGGACAGTCAGAGGAGGGATTAACAAAGGCAGAAATAGTAGATTAATACAGGGATCTATAAATTTATCAATACCTAAATGAAAGTGAGCTTACAGTTCTTAAATTATTTCTAATGAGCATTTTCAGCTAGATTAACACATTAAATTGTTGTGTTCATTCGTTAATGCAAATTTGTGTTAACGCCACTAATTTCCGTAATGCATTAACACAATCGATCTTTCAGAGGTTGTAATGGGCTCAGTTTTAAAGCAAAAATGAAGATACTGGTATCATATTAAACTAGAAAATGATGAATTGCAATAAAAATATTACAGTCCTAATTGTTATTCATTTATTCAAGTCTGTTATTAACTCCTCTTGTCCGTGTCCAATCACTGTAAATATCAACCAATAAAATTACAACTATTAACCTTTATAACCATGAACCTCTAGGTCCTCCATAAATCAATGGTGGATAAAGCCACACAACAGGAGCTGGGCAATGGGAGCTGAATAGCAAACTCAGGTATTAGAGGCAGCCAGGTAGGGAGCATGACATCAATCAAAAAAATCATTAAAATTGACTGTGACAAGCAGGGAACAGGGTTATTTCTTTGGAAGGCAGCATTCACAAAGAAATTGTGTAAACAGACAGTGACGGCAGCATCAGTTTGTTTGCTTAGAAGAAGAAAGAAGAAGAAGAAGAAGAAGAAGAAGAAGAAGAAGAAGAAGAAGAAGAAGAGGAGGAGGAAACATTCACAAGCGTAATTTTAAGGGTAACTGCACTTCCTTATTCGCACACCCAGAAATCCAGGAGACAACATAGAAGACAAGGCTTTAGCAAAAGACAGGCGAAAATGACGCGTGCTGCATGAAATCTGTTTTTACAGCAAGCAAGGGATGAAAGGGAAGGAGCAAAAAGCCAAGCACAAAGACCACAGAGCAGGGACGACATGAAGCTGTCAAAGCAGCACAGCAGCAGCAGCCAGTCAGCTCACAGGGAGGGGGAGGCAGCACTTTCAGAGACACTATTTTGTTTTGATTTCTCGCTGGTTTGGGACCATGTACCCAATTGTGTCTCTATGGAAACCTGGCGTACCTTATCCAGTACATGGCCGGGTGCTGGTAGAAATCCAACGACCCAGATCTCTGCATAGAAAAGCTGTCATCCAGCTGAATACAAAGAGAAACCAGCACAATCAATCTAAACACCAGTTCACTTGAAAACAGAACAAACTTCACTCAGAACGTCATATCCGTCTAAACCAATTCAACTTTAGATGAACAATCTGTCTGACCGGTTGGTTTATGGGTACTGTAGTTTCTAGTGGTGGTGGTGACTTACAGAAATGACCGACACTCCTGCAGTGGTGTCGCTGCCCTTCGGATTGGTGTTGAAGTGCTTCTTTATCTTCCCTGCTACCGACAACTGGTGATCGTTCTCGCATAGACCCTCATCCTGTATCAAACAAGGTGAGAGGAGAGGAAAAAAAAATCAATGCTTGTGGGAAAATATTTTGAGACTCAATAGATGTGAGCTTAATTCATGCTGTACTTACAGTGACCCAAGGGTGCTCTAGCACCTGCAGGGCAGTATATCTCTGATCCACCTCCACCTCCAGCATGGATCGAATCAGCTCCTTCAGCAGCAAACAAACACTGTTTGAGTCAAGTCAATTTCCACCAATGTGTGGATTTGCTCTCACATACAAACAGATCATGACCTTACTAACATAGATATTCTCACCTTGGCTGTCTCTGACACGTTGTCCCAGTATGGTAGGGGAAATTCAAGCTGTCCCATTAGTATCTGATCAAAAAGCACTTCCTGATCGTCACTGCTCCTGCAAACAAAACATTTCCACATAAATAAATAAAATACTGCTCTGATTAATATTGTTCACAGGACTAAAGATGCCATTAGAGGAACTCATACACAACTGCTTGTGTGACATTATTCACTTGGTGGTGTAGCTCTTGTTTGTTAGCTTACCCTCGAAAGGGTGGGAAACCACACAGCAGGATGTAGGTGATGACTCCAGCTGCCCAGATGTCCACCTTAAGGCCATACCTGCACAAAGCATATATAAAGACTTAAAGGCAAAGATCAAGAAAAAGGAGCAAATATACAGAGCAGCATCCTTCTTTTAAGAATAAATTTCTAATACAAAACATGATTCATCTGTAATGTGCAGCCTAACTGCATTAAGATACACTGGTTGTGGCCTGTGTCATTCTTCTTAATTTGTCTTTGTAACCTCAACTCAGCTACCAGCCTGATCTCACACACAAGGCACCTTTAGCATCGGTATGAGATACACCAGGCTTTCTATTAACAACACTGTAAACCCATCCGCATCAATATAAACACTCAGGGAAAATGTTGTGTTGATGTAGTTTAAAGAGCACAAGAGACACACATGGCGGGTGGGCAGTGAAGTAGATAGGTCCAACAAACACAAGACTTTCATCCAGGTGACCACTGTTCATGTCCCTTGTGTTAAGTTTCATTTTCCTGTTACAGCTCTTCATTCGTGTCCCATGTTCACAACATTCAGTGTCGTTTTCACCAGAACCATATTGCTTTTTCCTAAACCTAACTATAGTGGTTTTACTGCCTGAGCCTACGCAAGTGTTTTTGATTACTTCCCACTACCATTAAGCATGTGTTTACTGCGACCGAAAAGTGACACAGAGGGGTTTCACAAAGAGTCAGTATGTGACAAGTTGGGATGAGGCTCTTACCCTGTTTCTGCGATGATTTCAGGTGCTACATATGTCGGGGTCCCACAGACAGTGTAGAGCGGGCCGTCCACCACAGTCGCCAAACCAAAGTCTCCCAGTTTCAGGCTTTTGCTGCCGTCTGCATGCTCATACACCTAAGCACATGAAAAAAAATACAACAAAATGGTATAAAAAGTAGGATCTTAAAGTATTTTTTATGTGATTGGAGCATCTTTCAAATTATTCAGTTTTTGTTTGTATTCTCAGTGTCCCCCGGATCAAATCAGTGGGGGGTAGCGATGTGCATTGCTGTCTGCTACAGTGCCACTAGGGGGCACCAAAGTCTAGTATTTAAGTATGCTATTAGTTTACCTCCTTTAAACTTAAAATAAGAGAGTATACTTTCCCATTACTTTTTTATGTACTTATCAAAGGTAAACTTAACAAAATTATACTTGAGTATACTTAGTATACAGAAAAGTCTAAGTATACTTGGCTTATACTGGGAAGTATACAGAAAAGTATATTTGGTTAAGTTCTATAAGTTCACTTAAGAAAACTTACAAGTATAGTTGCGGTAAAAACTATTAAACTAGCAGGTTACTGATATTATACTTTAAAGTGTATTTTCATAAACTAAAAAGTGGGCTACAAGTATATAACTAGTAAACTAACAGTATACCTATAAGTTCACTTGTAGTATAGTTCATATTACAATTGCAGTATAAAACACAACTTGGATGTAAACTACTTGTGTACTCAAAGTTTACCACTTGTACATTGATATTAGTATATGTATTACATAAAGTATACTTGAGATAAAACTTGAACTATACTTAATTTTACTTCATTAAATAAATCTGAAGAATACTTCTTTTGTGTAAGAAGTAGTTCAATGTACTGTACATGTATTTGTGTATGTAATAGAGGGGTGGTCAAAATTATAGTAGCATCTTACTGTATAATATAGCATGACTACAACTATGACCTTAAAGCTGCTATAATTATTTTAATATTACTATATATATATATATATATTTTAATATTAACAGCTGGTCCAACATTTCAGCATCTTTCAACACATCACTGTTTTGGGTTTATGGCTCACTTCTAACCATCACATGTAAGGATGGTAAATGGGGCAAAGGAGGGGATGATGAGGAGCAGCAGCTGAGGGAAGAGGATGAGAAGACGACCAGGAGGTCGACAGAAGGGAGGAGGAGGAGGGAGGGAGGGAAGGCACATACGAGGGAGGCTGGAGAAGGAGTGTGCGGGAGGTGTGAGGGCAGCAGGGATGAGTCATCTCCTCTGTGAGAGTCCAGAGTGAGTGATATTACTTCGCCGTTCATTCAGAAAGGAGGGAGGCTACACTGCGTCAAGTTACATGACCATATAAACAGTACAAACACACGGTGCGAACTCACCAGCAGGTTTTCTGGTTTGATGTCTCTGTGCACAATGTTGAGGCTGTGGAGGTATTTAATGGCATTGGCCAGATTGTAGAGCATGCCACTGGCGTCTCTCTCTGTGTACCTGTTGGCAGAGGTGATGGCGTCAAACAGATCTCCACCCTGTAAAAAAAAAAAAAAAAATCATGATGGGCGGGCGGCTTGTCAGTAACAGGAACAATCTCGCAGGAGTTTGTTTTGGCGTTTTCACACAGGACCTGACAGGTTCACTTCCAAGTTTTCACAGTTGCTCGTCTTTTCTGCTGAGAGGAGGTTTCAGCCAGAAAGTTGATTCGGTAACGAGGATTTTCGTTTGCTCAGCAGCTGGAGGGGTAAACTGTGTCCTCATTCCTCACCTATTGAAACACCTCCTCCTCCTCCCTCTGTCTTTAATATTTCTGTTTCATTTTAACTTTTTCCTTTAATTCTACCTTTTCGTCTTTTCTCGCAGGCTTTTTCTCAGTTCTCATATTTTTCATTCTGTATGAATCTCCCTCTCCTGTTTCTCTCTCTCTCTCTCCGAGTGGACTAAGTGGAACAGAGGCTTAAAATAGGGCTGACTCTCTCCAGCTCTCTCTCCCTGCATCCACTCAGACTCACTGTCAGCGTCCAACCTGCACAGGGGACAGTTATTTAAACATGAGAGCTGTCAGCCTCTCAACAGTGCATTTGCACTTCTCTCCCCCCACTGTGTGGTCAAAAGTATCCAGACTCTCAGACATTATACTTAAATGTTATTGTTGAGCATCTCATTTCCAAATGTGTAGACATTAATAAGCCACTATAACATCCTCCACTTTTCTTGGGAGGCTTTTCCACAAGATTTTGAAGCCTGACTGCTGGGAGTTTCAGCAACAAGAGCGTCGCTGCACCTGATTTGACTGTTATCAGGCCATTATATAAGTGTTATCAGTTTCTATAGGCACCATAGATGTGGGTCATTAGGGGCCTACTACATAATAAGTGAAACTGTGAACTACACAAAAGTGAAAATGAAACTTGAAAGCAACACATTCTAACATGTAAAACTGAATGAAACAACATGTTTTGACCATGTTTAAAAAAAAAAGGCTACTTTAGGTTCAGGCAACAAAACTAAAACTTCTTTAGATTTAGGCAAAAAAAACAGGTTTAAATAAGAAAACCACGGCTACTTTAGGTTTAGGCAACAAAACAGGTTTAGGCAATAAACCTACAACTTTAGGTTTAGGCAAAAACGTGTTTTGGGTTACAAAAACTACAAACACAAAGACAACTATACATTGTTGGTTTCATACGAGATGCAAAATCCGTTCCCCTGGGTGAAAACCCTGTGTCATCCCTGACCGCCACCCTTTATGGAGTTCCACACAGTCTGTACTACAGCACCTGACTGCCACTTCTGCTCCTGTCATAATTACTATGGTCACTAGAGGTCACTGGTGTCTTCTGTTATACCTTCTTTCGGTAATCTACCGAACTACTACTACCATGTGACTAGATGATGAAACTTACTAGTGGGTGTAGTAGGTCCCTACTGGTCCATATTTATGGAGCTTATAGCAACTGATAATACATATTTAATAGCCTGACAACAGACTAATTGGCTGAGATCAGTCACGGTGTTGGGTGATGAAGCCTGGCTCACTGGTGGCATCCCAAAGGTGTTGGATGGGTTTGGGTTGAAAAAGTATCTCTATATGGGCCTTGTCATGTTGAAGCCAAAACTTTTGCCACAAAGCTGGAATATAAAGTTCTGCCATAATATACCATAGTTTTGTCTGTAATTTGCATCATCTCTCTCCCTCTCTCGCTGCTCTTACCCTTTGCCTCCACTTTCAGTGCATCCATCTGTCTCTCTCCCTCTCTCAGTCCCAGCCACTCTGGCAGAGACTCTCTCCACTTCATTCATCCGCAGCCTCCTCTCGATCCTCCTACTTTGGACACGCTCACACGTATACACACACACTTCTTCCAAAGATTGCCTCTCATCTATATTCTGTAGTACTCTACACCACAACACGAACAGATGGATTACACTCCTGGCTCCTGAATTATGCACAAACATTTCTTGACTCAGAGAGCGAGAGAGAGAATAACGAATGTGAACACACGAGCGCTTCGGGCCACAGACCGAGTCACTCGATCTCATAGTGTGGAGATAATGATCCCCAATATACTGTAGAGAATACAGCTATCCATTATCTTAGTTTGGCCGAATATTCCAGCATGTCCATAACCAAAGCAGACGTCCCACAAACACATAAAAACATGTAGTATACAAACATGACCACACACCTTAACCAGCTCCATGACCAGATAGAGCTCACTGTAAGTGTCCACCTCTTCTATGAGCAAGACGATGTTTGGATGTTTGACCCTGCGGAGGATGGCAACCTCGTTCTGGATCATGTGCTCCTAGAAAGAAGGAGTGAAATTGATTTTAAAGCCAAAGTGAAACAATTTTATTAGAAAAATAAAGAGCACCTTTAACCACACCTAACAGCGATGTGACGGTGGACTGACACACACTGCAGTATACCTCTACATCTACCGCAGTGAGGTAAAAAGTTAAATCACCAGAGGTCAGTGAAAACAGGATTTTTAGATGGTGTTATATTGCTCTTTAAGACACAGATTAAAATTAATCATCTTAAAAATGTAGGTGAACAGATTTTCTATTTTATCTCCTAATACACTTGTCCTGCATGGAAACTATGTGCACTGATGAACTGCAAACTGTTGTTTTTCTTAGTTGTCTTCTTAATGTCATTGATATTAAAAAGTTAAAGGGAACTTATTATGCTTTTGTGCTTTTTCCCTTTCCATTAGTGAGTTACTCTCCCCCACAGAAACACTGCTCCTCAGCTGCCTGAAATGCCTTGCTGACATCCTGCCTTTTCTTCTGTAACATGGTGATGTCACCAAGTAACACATCTGCACAATACCCGCCTAGTGACTGGTTTGGTGCAACCTCAAACAAAGCTAGTTAGAGTGGAGCTGGAGCGGAGTCCGAAGAGTTTGGTTTGATTGACCAATCACAACAGAATAGGCCAGCTGACCAATCAGAGCTGGAGCGCAAACAGAGCGTTTCTGACAGAGGGTGAAAAGAGGTCCTGCAGCACAGCCGATATGAGAGCTATAAAGTATTTTTTCAACATTAAAGCATGTAAACATGTTCTAGTAGAAACCTACAATAAAAGTATGACCCTGAAAATAAGCATAACAGGTCCTCTAACTAGTATTCAGAGTAATCAAAAGGGCTTTGTTCATATATTTGTGCAGTTTTCAACCAAGTAAGCTTTTTTTTCTAAATGCGTAACATTTAATCCCAGCAACAGTATTCATGGTAGCCTTGCACAGTACTCTTCTGCCTTTGGAGTCATAGTTTACCTTGCCTCTGCATTTGCCCTTGTTGATGATCTTCAGAGCGTACTCCCGTCCTGTCGAGTGCTCCACACATTCCCGGACAACTGCAAAGTTGCCATCGCCTAACATGCGTCCCACTTTGTAGCGGTCTGATATGTAGGATGGCACAGCTGGAACCTCATCGACTAGAACCTCAGCTGCAGGGAGAACAGGGTTTAGACTAACCGAGGGACTCAAGTTTACACTTAAGTGGTTTATACACCTTTTTCAGGCTGATAAGGATTCATTGTATACATACAGGTAATGAGAGAGAATCTAAGAGACTTGTTAAAGACTACAGCATTTAGCACTAATAACTATCAGTTAATTGATATTTAACAACATAAAAAATGTGAGATTAGCAAAATTATTTGCAAATTATAACAGATTTATTATAGAAGATATGAAGGGATTGATATAAAACAAATAAGGACAGATAACACAGATACTTCAAAATATAGAAATAGAAGCAGATTTAAACATGCAGTAGAATGAATTTCAGTTATATATCATTTTACCATGAATTTTATTTTTCAAATTGAGTTTCAAAGCCAGTGAGGGCTCTTTTACATCCGCCGGTTGCCATTTTGTCATACTACGGTTCTGCGGAGAGCTCTGCAAATGCTAATCAAGTTGGCAAATGGAAAAGTA
The DNA here is from genome assembly GCA_947000775.1 of Pterois miles. Lineage (NCBI taxonomy): Eukaryota > Metazoa > Chordata > Actinopteri > Perciformes > Scorpaenidae > Pterois > Pterois miles. The sequence goes on from CAMQGK010000052.1 coordinate 19,385,738, forward strand.
AAAGCGGCGCTAACTGGTAAATTAAATTGCAAATATATGCAATCAGTGTTCGGTTAGAATTAATGAATTGATTCATAACATTTGAGAAGGTCCTCTATGGCTAAATAAAATCAAAGATGAAAATGTCAGAGATCAATGACTCAACATAAAAAACGTTCTTGGTATAATCTTTACAAAAAATTACCAGCACATCATTATTTGTAGTGTTTTATGGAGTCAGAGAGGTGAAGAAAAACACCAGAAGAGGGGAAAAGTGTCAGAATACAAGGTGATGAGAACGGGATGTACAACACAGAGACTGGAGAGAATGAGAGAGATGCATCAAAGGTCATGAACATGATTCAGACATGCATGATGTTTGCAAGTACGCCTTTGCCCACTGTAGGACAGATGGGACATTCTTGTAAAAACAAAATTTTCCTCACCTTCAGTAGCGGGTCCATCCCCGTCTTCCACTGAGCTGGAGACTTTAGTGGAAGACAGAGAGGTGGAAGAACCCTGGGACCCCTGCAGAGAGGGAGAGGGGGAGACAGAGAGCAGGATGGTAATTATTTAAATCTGTATTATCACCAAAAATAGTTTGTAATCCACTTCACCCTCAACAAAACACCACAAAGCAGTCCCTTCTGTTAACCGAAAACAATATGCACGTCCAAAAATAGACAAAGGGACATTGTGGGACTCGTCTCATCCTCAGAACATCCTTAAGTCTGTCTTTGTGTTTGCATGTCTGTCTGCTGGATTGTGCCACTCTGTGTTGTTTGGACACTGTGCTCACAAAAAGAGCCGGAGCAGATTTACTTAAGCTACTGAGCTGAATATAAACCAGTTACTTATTCGGCAAACCACCTGTGTATGTCCAGACGATTGCATCATTCTCCATTCACAGTAGTCATTCCAATTGAATCGTACTCTTTACTACTACCTGTAATAACACCTAAAAACACAGGTTTTGGTGACACTAATAAAGGCGGATGAAGACTGCCTTTTATGTTGGTGAGTAGGAGGTCATTAAGGGGAAAAGAGATGCAGCGTCTGCATCTACCTAAAAACAAAAACTCATTACGCCCTCCACCTCGTAACCTTCTGTCTGGTTGTCATGGAAGCAACGAGGGCAGGGAGTGAGGATCTAGTCGGGACTGTAAATGAGAATCTACCCCTCTCTATTTCTATCTTTGCTCCACTCCTGTCCATCTCTCTTTTCTCCTCTCCTCCTAATCCTGGTGTTGGCTTCAAATTATTTTACTACATTTGGACAATTTGATTATGCTTCATTTGTAAGATGAAAATTTTTCTCACTTTCCTTAGCCTCCTCCTCTCTTCCGCATCTCCATCAGCCCTGAGGCCACAGCAGGGAAAATTTTTTTTTGATTTGGGAGGTTTCCAGTGCTTGAATAAATCCTGCAGGTGCAGCTGGCACATGCAGCCTGGTCAGTGATGGAAGTGGACGCCATCATAATTCTTCTAAAATATGTTCGGAGCAGGCTGCAGTGTAAATGGTCTGCCCTATGTGTGTGATGCATGAGCCAATCTATGTGTAACCGAGAGCAGCACTTCGGCACTTCGTTGATGACTAATGTTGTCCGACGATGCATCTCTCATTTCAGTGCAGGTGAAGTATTTTTGATGGTGAATTCATACCACATGGTGTAATTCACACATCAACCAGGCCTGACTCCTTAGAGGAGATAAAATCTATTTAAAAAAAGTGTTGCTGCATTAATGGATGCTGCCTGTTGTAAATAACCTGGCAAGCATTTGTAACAAGGTGGCATGCAAAAGGAGGCCAAATTTGGCATCAACACATTTAATCACGGGATGGTAAAAGTTCACTAAACAAACTTTTGAAACTGTGTCAAATTAAATCTGAAAATCTGATATCATGCTTTGGCTTTTACAACGTGGAGTTTCAAAAATTGTGCAGATCAACATTTATTCAATTCAAATGCTAGAAATAACCTCTTATTTCTATAGCATTCAGTCAGACTGTGATACAGCCTGGAGAGTTTGCCATCAAGGCAGAGATACAAAAAGGCCACCCATCATAATGACTTAGAAAACTACTTACAAAGCTGAGCTGCCCTATATCTCTGCCCAAGTAACTGTCAGCTCTTTTCCTCATCTCCACTGCTGTGACCTGAAAGACACCCAGGTGAATGGAGCTGTGAGTCAGGCTGGATTTGGTTTATGTAATGTTGTTTTTGCTCGGGCACTCATCCCGGAACAAGAAAACCCACTTAATACCCATAAAGCCAATGACCCTCCTGTGCTTTATCTACAAAACATCCTTCTTCTGCTCCTTTATTCTCTACACCCCAACTCGTATATTTACCTCTCTTGTGCCCTTATCTCACGTCCAGCCCTGTCCTCCACTCGCTTTCTCATATTGAACTCCTATCTCTCTCTTCCTGCCACCGAGGGAAACAAAATACTGTTGCTATGGAAACTGCTCACAGAGAGGAGAGAGGAGAGGCAGCTTATGAGACTTCCAGAGTGGAGACAGAAGCCTATATATGGCCATTTCCTGTCTGCGGGCTGGGAGGTAGCTTCAACCTTCTATGAACATTGTGCGTCTCTTTTTCCTGTGTGAAAAACTACGAGGCAGATGGAATGACAGACAGAGAAAGGGAAACAAAGAGACGGTGAGAAAGATGTATGGAGTTCGGTGTGGTTGATATTGATCATTATATCTGGCAGGAGCTGTCTTGTTATTGTTAGACCATGCAGCTTTCTCCCTGTTGCACAACACAACATACACTATTCCTAGCTCGACATCTTTACACGTTTGCTTTGGCTATGACTCACACCACAAACAACAAAAAAAGACACTGACAAACCTTTTACATCATGTCTGCTCTTCAAACCAGCAAGGGCACTGAATACTGATCAGCGCATCAGTGTGAATTAAACAGGAAGTCCATGATTGAAACATGGAGCATCATCATGTCAGACACAAACGTGTAGCAGCAGAAATTATGAAAGGGGAAGGCTGTCAACCGCAGAATTCAGCATTAAAAATGCATCACACATTTAAAACCAACTTAAGAGTAACGTCCTCGATGACCCTGTTTGAATCCGATTATGACACACATCCTAAAGCCAGCTTTCTCTCTCCCTCCCTCAGGCTGAGAGAGCCAAACCTCCTCTCCAGCAGCATTTCTTGTCATTTTCACTGTCACGCAATATCCAGCAGCAGCAGGATTTATTGTTGTTTGCTTCACTGAAAAGAAATCTAATAAGATTTGATAGAAACAAGGTACTTTGTTTTGTCCCAAGTTCCCACTCTGTTTCTCATAAGGACACAAGGTACAGGAGATAATATTTCTTGGCTCTTATTTTGGTGTCTAGACAGGCGGGAAACATAATCTATTTGACTCTTATCTGAGGAGATCAGCTGTGCTGGGGGGATTCGGTGTTTCTGCTCTGCCAGTTGGACACAGGGAAGTTTACTAATCATGATCCTTGTGGAGTGCAATCCTGGGAAACACAGGAACGTGATTAAATGCTTGAGGGAAAATTAAAATCTTGGGCTGCCTATGAAAAAACCCCCATCCAGAATAGATGCAGTGGGACAGGGGAGATGAATGCACCTCTGGGACTGATGATGGGACTGTGTTGTAATCTCTGCTCTGCTGAATACAGACATGAGTTTAACAAAGGAGAACCTATCATCATCATCATTATCACCCTCCATCTACTGGAATTTTGTGTGTGTGTGTGTGTGTGTGTGTGTGTGTGTGTGTGTGTGTGTGTGTGTGTGTGATAAACATGATGAAATGTTAAGGAGCATGAGAAAAAAAAACACAAAATGAAAATGAAATGACAATGAATTTAATGATGACATCAACAAAATGGAAATGAATACATTAAGGAAAGAAAATACAAACACGAACAAATGAGCCAAGAAGAGCTGGCAGCCTCACATGACAAAATGGACCAGGTAATCAAATATAATTGGCCTGTGATACAGCAGAGCACACAGACAAGTTTCATATTTACACATGTATGTAAATGGCAGTGCAAAAAATACCCTGAAGCCCTCTGCAAAAGGTGAAGTTACAGATTAAAGATATGTAAATATGAGCTGGAGTCATCTGTGAACAATTTGAAGGAATACAATGTTCAAGAAACAATGTTTAAGCTTTAAAATCGTACACAGTTTCCACAGTCATGTGCTGCAGCCAGTCTTTTCGGCAGATACGGGAACAGAAATTGGACAAGTCATCTAGTGACATGAACACAACATAAAATAAGAAATATAATACAGCCAAATAACAAATACAATCCTCAGTGACAACACACTCACATGAATGAGATGAGACAATAATTAAAAACTTCATAACACTCCTTCAGTCTGATCACTCTCTCTCACACACACACGCACACGTAATTTAATTATGAATCACAAAATATGGATGGTAATGAGAGATGGAGCATGCAATTCAATGGATTACGAACTTGAATGACTCAGCAGTGAGAGGAGGATGAAGGTACTACGGTTGACAATTAGCACTTTGTTTCATACACTCACACAAACAGTTACCTGACTGTATCACAGCTGTTGTATTGGCATCAAAGAGCCTCTGTTTGTCTTGCCTTCAATCTGTCTGTCATTGTTCTCTACATATTGTCTTTTTTTAATGATTTATTTCCCTGTCTGTGTTTTTCGCATCTAAAGGAGGAAACAGACAGGAAAGAGCTGTGACCCTGTAGCTCGTTCGTGCTTTAGAGCAGATATTGACAAAAATCTAAATCCAGGATGTGTTTGTATGTTTAAAGGTGTTAAAGGTGAGCATTTCTATTGCCTCCACACAGCAGTCCACACGGTGACGGCTGAGCCGGCGGCTCAAAGCTAACGGTGCTAACAGTGAAAATAAAGGCAACATTGCCGACAGAGCTAACAGTGTTAACCTGGGGGCGAACTGGAGGGTGGGTGCCCATCAGTCAGGATGGTGTTATCAGCTGTAACCACCGTTTGAGAGCAGTGCAGGGCAGCAGAAGTGGGTTAGCCAGTGGGGCACGCTCACATGCACAAACATGCACTAAAAGCATGCGCAGCCAGTGCTTTGTGAACAATGTTAACAAAGCACGGAGAGGCTCAGATTACAACAATACTCAGAGGCAGAGCGACTTCATTCTCAGGTAGACATTATTCCTCTATATCTTTACACAGCAAATAGGTGACTTTTGATTTATTAATGCTCTGGATATTGTATAGAGCATCTTTAATGTAAAGTATTAAAGCAATATGAATATGGAGAGCGCAGGGTGCCCTTAGTGAAGTGAGTGGCCCTGAAAAAGAAAAGGAGATGAGGGGGATGGGATCATGAATGTAGACCAGTCTTTCATGCTTCTGTTGCTAATTCATTAAAATGGGCCACACTAGTGTGCTCCAAATGTATAAAACACAAAACGTGCAAGCGTGCATGAAGTGGTTGTCTGCTGCCCATGTACAAATGGCGATTTCATGTATAAAAGTGCTTTTTCGGAAGCATACACAAGCGTATAACTGATTCTGTGTGCAATCGCCATGAAGATGTTTGCACATCTGTGTGCTTGCTGCTATGTATGTGTGAAAGGGAGAGGGAAAAGCCACAGTGTGATGCTATGTCTCTGTATTCTGCCCGGGGAAATAGGTTAGGATGGACTGAGCTGTGCGAGCAGCCTACATCAGGCAGCAAAGTGCCTCTAAGTGTTTAAATGCAGGGTCCAGCGAGGTGAACCATTTAAATGCTATACTCATAGTAGGTCACTGAGGCTCTGTGGCGGCGAAGGAAATGGATTTGTGATGGCTTTCAATGCTTCGTAAGCTGAAATTTCAACAAGATTTTAAGTCAAATTTTGAGCCCTAGAACACGGATCTTAAAATTCATTTGAAGGAAAAAGGTCATCTCTGAGTCGTGTTTTGGTTAGATTGAGTCATGCATTTTAGGCGTAGGGGTGAGAAAGGTACTCACTTGCCATTGTGAGTATAACAATAAAAGGATTTGGGTGTGTACACTCTACATTTGTGATTATGCATGCATGTTTACACAGAGGTGACATAGAGGGAGAGGAAATGTGCAAATATAGAGTCAGAAACTTGGCGCCTACTTCTCAAAGAAGCTTAGAATTAATCTACAAGGGAAATGATGGACTATAATTTCTCCCTGTGAAGTTAATACCCTTTTATATGGGGAAACGAGGTGGCTGGCTGGGTGGGGAGGGGGGAATGCTTGAGAGATGGACTGAAAGAGAAATTAGAAGCTGTCAGGGAGGAAAGAGACAGAGAGAGAATCGCTTACAGGGTGGATAGAAATAGTAAGAAGTGGCGGAGAGAATTACAGCATCATATAGCTGAAGAGAGTAAGGCTGCGGAGTGGAGAGGAGAGATAATGGTCTGTGAGGCTTCCTCCCTTCCTTCCAGCCAAATCATTGCAGGCTCAGTACAGAGTGTCAGCGAGTACAAAGACCCAAATAATATCTCATTGAGAAAGACACGCTGTAAAACTAGAATTTAACGGCGGTATCAGTGAGGCCAGGATTGCATTACAAAGCTTATTTGATCTGATATTTGGTCTGATGAGAAAAGTGGACAGCAGCAAAGAGACGTAATGTGGTCAAGTGCTGACCGATTTTCATTGTCATCGCGATACAAACATGCCGATAAACACATCGCAAAACTGCAGACTATGGAGCCTTTGTGTTATTATCATAAAGTATATACGCAGCATAACCCTCGGCTACACAAGCTGAAACAAAAGCTGTCTGTATGTAGTCTAACTGTTAGCTGTTAACTTAACTAATCTGCTGGCTGAGACTAAGCAGCCCCTCCTCTCTACCAGCGGTACTTGCAGCGGTGATTCACATCAGCAGAGGGACGAGGACAGAGGTTCTTTATCAACATCACTCGGGAATATGATTATTTTTATTAACATTTAAATTGTTTCCAGTGAGATATTGATGGGTTTATATGGTGTCTTTGCTGCTGTAAACATGACTGCTGCTGCTCTGAAACAACATTTAGCCAAGTTACATATACAATATTATATTATAATCCAGTTCTGATTTTAAAGACAAACAGGTCGCAAGTCGTATTGTCATTGCAATATTGAACAATGATATTGCACATCACAGATTTTCCTCATATTGTGCAAGCCTAGTGTGGTTCAATGTGTTTTCCATTTTTCTCATTACGTCTGGTTAGCCCTCCTTCACCTCTGTAACACAGACTTTTCTGAGTGGAAATGATGCGTGAGGAAGTAAGAGAGCAATAGAAACACTGCTATTGTCCATATTAACGGCCCTGAATGTACCCAGTGAGAGAAAAGTAGACAGAAAGACAGAGAGTTTATAGATGTGTGCTATTGCCAACCACTTTCCCTTTCAAATCTATGGTGACCCACTTCCATTATTATGCAGACGACTGTGAGGAAGTTACGGTGCACCTTGTTCTGTTCTCAGTAGCTACAACCCAAATATGATGTACTCCTGATCTGTCCCTTTCATGTCATATCAATATAACCTCATCACTGATGGATTCAGAAGCCTAAAGGCCAGACTCCCATCCACCATCCATTCATTCTTCCTGGCACATCGAATGCAGCACGAGACTGAAGCTACTGAGCCCAAGTGATGAATTCTTTATGCTATGCTGATTTTAGCTCATTTATATACAGAAATAATTTACAAAACTCTCAATTTTCTGTGTCCTATTATTGACTTCAACCATTTTCCTCCCTAAAAAAAAAAAGAAAAAGCTTTGTGCCGGCACCAATAAAGAGCTGAATAATTGCAAAATAAATCATAGCTACAACCCTGCTGTCAGGTTGAGAAAAACACAAGACACGTGCAGGCGGGATATGAATACATGACAGGTTCGCATATACTGCTGTGTCTGCGTGTGAATGTAAGAGGGTGAAGGAACTAAATCAGCAGCAGGCTTAGAGTTCCTGCAAATTAAAGAGCCGCTGCGAAAAAAATAGGGTGTGATTAGGATTTGAGGCTGATGTTAAAAGCTCCCTGTCGTCACTGTCAAGGACTGGATTAGTAAATACTTTGATCTTGAACACATTCACACACACAACAACCCGCACATGACCCCTCTAATATGAGATTCAAGGTTTGTCCCTTTGAGTTGCATGCTCCCTTTCTGCACAGTCTCTCTACCAGCTTTACAGTGTACATAGTGTGTTTGCATGTCAGATCCTCGTTCCCCCCTGTGAGCTACAGAAAACACATTATGATGTTTTAACATCAATTTAACAGGTCAATGTCAGAATACATGATAAAAAGATGGCTGAAATAATCTGATCCACTAGTATAAAACATATTTCTAAATTCTTTTCATGAAAGAACATGTACAAAATTACATGGCTTTATAAAAAAATAATCCTAGATTAGCAGTCTGTACTGATTGGGTCTTTTTTCACTGCTAATGGATGATGCAAACCAATTTTTCATAGAATAAAAACAGGATGCTCACAAAGCCAGCCATCAGTCTCATTTTTAGATCAGATATTGCACAAATTACTGACTGACTGACTGATCTCTAAAAGTCAGTGATAGCATCGTTCATTGTTTAGCTCCCACAGGCAGATAGAGTTGTCTGTGAGGAAACAGAGCTTTAGGTCAGCAGCATATGTGGGAACGTGACAGAAATCAGCATGAAATGAAGAATTGCCCTTGAAAATCTATTAACACTGGATGAGAGTTGTAACAGTAGAGGATCCTAACGTGAACCTCGAATCCCAGAGCAGCACTGTGTGAGGTCAAAGGTCAACACCCCGCCCCCTTCTGAGACACTATAGATGTTGGGATGTTGTGGTTTCTTCACGTTTCTAGCGACTCTAAGATGTAGTCGGCCTATGCTCAGTCACAGATTTGTCCTTTTCCTGAGAACATAGAGGGAATGTGTTATAGATTTAATGTCACTAAATGTGAATGTGTGTGTATGAGCATGTATTCTCGTCTTACCCGGCGTCGGCTGAGGCTGCCTGGGCTGGTCGGGGAGGGGCTGGGAGATTTTCCCGAATGAGGCGTGGACAGCTGACTGGCCGGCGTCCCGTTCACTGGAGGGAGAAAACGAGATGGAGCAGGATGCGTGAGATGATGGGTGAGAAATACTGAAATAGATGATCCTTTAAATGTGAACGCATGTTCTCTAGAACTGTTTTATTTCCGAGTGTCTAGCAACAGCCCACACTTCCGCCCTCTGCATCTCTCCATTCACATGAATGAGGCGGGGGAGGAGGAGGAGGAGGAGGACAAGAGGAGTGAGAGAGAAAAGAAAAGAGCATGCAAGTCCACACTGCTCTTTTATTTATTTCAGCCAGAACACAAATCCTGTTGCCTCAAATCTCCCTGAAACAAGCCAGTCAAACCGGAACCTATAAACAGAAATAATTACAGCAGGCTTCGAGCGCCAACACACACCAGGCTGTCCTCATTGTCAACCAGATCCTCTATTCGGTTGCACTTGTGACCTCAGCTCGGTCTACTTTTCCAACTGCAGCACAGCAACAACAACCCAGCGGCATCACCTCATTAAACAAGAGAACATTAGATTAATCAAGGCTGCGCCCGAGTCCTGTGTGTGGTCAAGCAAAAGCCAGATTCCAAAAAAAAGCCTGACGGCACCATAAACCTGCACAAACATGAGCCTGTTTTTGGTCCTATACTGAAAACAGGGTTTAATGTCTCTTGGCAACAAGGCACTTCTTCACCTCAAATCAACTCAGGGTTGTTCTGACATACAGAAACTGCAATAATTGGAGAATACAAAAATGATAACAGCTTATTCCTTGACAGAGTGGGAGGAGGAGGCAGATCAGGAGCTCTGAAAAGCAGCTTTGATGGATCTGGATGATTGAATAAATAAATGATGTGACTGATAGGCTGGTGAACGGTACATAAAGTAACTGTGATATGGCCAATAATGAAACACCTGCGTAGTATTTGGAGAAAATAAATCTAAATAAAAAGATCCACTGGAGAAAAAAAATTACTAAATTCATTATTTTTTTTTAAATCATACTCTCATCAATTTCTGCCATCTTTTTTGTAAGCACTGCTGCATGTAAACATTTCATTTGCTGTCTCCACCTAATAACATTTTCCATCCTTCTTCGTGGAGCAGAGAAGTGAAACCTGTGGGAGCAAAGTGGTCCACCATTCACTGTATCGTGTTTAATCCCCTGCTGAGATCAAGCAACTTTCTGAATTATTCAAGACAAAGGAGATAAAGCCGACAGCAGACACATATACAGCACAAACAGCACCGGCTACCACTGCGCTCTTTTCTAAACGGGGCGGTGAAAAAAAATAAATAAAGATGGTGCTATTGTTCAAGCAATTCCTGGACATCTTCATTGATGAAATTCAGCAACAGCGTTACGCACGCGGACAGACGCTCCTCCCGGTTACACAACGGCGAGCGTTCACATTTAAAGGCATCTATCATTAACCTCATCCTACAAAGTCACATCCGTGGAGAAAACAATAACGGGCATATATCAATATCATATGATCCGAGCAGGAATGCGTAAACTTTACGCTGTCGGGAGAAAATTACAAACGCCGTTTACGGAAAATATGGTGTTATACGGTGTTCATATCCTACCTTCCACTTCCAGCATGATGAAAAACACAGTGATAATCCAACGCGGGGTAAAGAGAAGAAGAAGAAGATCAGCACCTCTGTACGCGCTCCGTCCGGGTGTGATAGTAAACTGTGGTGAATGGGAGAGACGGAGCAGAGCTGGAGCTACTACACCGGGAGGCGGAGAGACTGGCTGCTTGCGCAAACTCTGACGCGCACCGGGCACAGAGAGAGAGAGGGAGGGAGAGAGACGGAAGGGTAGAAGGAAATTACACCTATGATTACAATATTTTGTCATTTTTACCTCCCCGAGAAGAGACTTTACCTACACTGAGATGTTATACTGGGAGAGAAACTGGGACACGGAGAGTACTGATGCGTTCAAGAAGACCGGGATGGTCAGGAGTTGGTAGCCTGTCCTACATGGATACTGAAGGCTCTATTGTTCGTTGTCCAAACATCCTCAAGAAGCTATTTTTGAACTGAAACATTTTCACCCAAAGCAACAGCAGCAGAGGCGGCATGCTCTGTATTTCAGTTTTTTCCCCTCCTGCAGTTATCTGGCCAAGATAGATGTAGAGGTATTTGCAAAGCAGCTTGAAGGTTGAATGCAGAAAGATAATCTGAAATGTATTTAATCACCAGAAGTTTAAATAAACAACTTAATTTCAATTGTATTTATACAATACAAACACTCTACATCATTTAAGCAACATCCATCTTCAACCGCTTATCCCGTTAGGGGTCGCGGGGAGGCTGGAGCCGATCCCAGCTGGCATTGGATGAAGGAGGGGTTCACCCTGGACTGGTCGCCAGTCCATCACAGGGCACATAGAGTCAGACAACCATTCATGCTCACATTCACACCCAAGGACAATTTAGAGTCATCAGTCAACCTAATAAAGTACATACACAGTGATAGAGGGCACACATTTACAATGTCAGTCCACTACTCTTCAGGTATTCAGCTACAGGGCTCCAAATTCTGTATTCAAATATTTGAATCTTATTTTTAATCGAGAAACTTTCTAAATGCTACACATTCATCAACTTTCATATATGCTGGTGCACAGTCTGACTTCCACATTCAAATACAATATGTTTTATTGCTACAACCATACCAAATGAAATGGCCTGAGTTTGATTTGTTTGCCAAAGGTAACATACCAACTAAGACGGCAACTAGTGGGTTAGGTTCCCAGTCCTTCTCAAAGGCTTTAGAGAGAGATTCAAATACACGCTTTTAGTAAGTAAACAATTTCTAACATGCCCAAAAATAGTGTGTCGATCACCAGGAGTTTGAAGTAGCTGTACATAGGTTGGTGGAGCCACTTGGCCAATGAAAGGTACAACATGTAGGATTTGGCAGCATCTAGTGGTGTAGTTGCAAACAGTGGCCTTCAAGTAAAAATACAAAAGGCTCTCACTAGAGCCAGTGTTTGGTTTGTCTGTTCTTTACTGTAAAAACATGGCGGACTCTGTAAAGAGGACCTGCTCCCTATGTAGATATGAAAGGGGCTCTAAAATAAAAACATGATTCTTAGTTTCAAGTGATTATACACTAAAGAAAACGCAGTTATGAATATTATATCCCATTTCTGCTACTAGATCCCCCAAAGTGTTACATACTTACACACTGCTCCTTTAATCCTAACAGGTCCCCATTTTAGATTCATGCATCGATAGTCAACTAGCGCGCGCGCACACACACACACACACACCAATGATACTAATTTGACTAGAATGCAAATGCAGCCATTTGGGCTTCTTTCCCACCTGCTGTGTTAAACACTATGGCTTCATAGAGCAAGGACGCTGTGCTAGCAATGAATATGGAAAAGGATCTCATGAATTGGCCTGTCTCCAGCTGTGCATGTGCTGGATGATATGCAGGCTATACATATATCGTGATGTGAATTTCAAAAAAGAAAAAAAGAAGAATTATGGGAAATATCAGAAGATATGAACCTAAAATCAGGCTACTACTGACCGACCATGAGTTTTTAATGCAAAAGAAGTGAGCTTGTATTTTTCTTCTTCTACATCTTACCACATAATAGAATCATGAGTTAATAAGTCTGAATCCTTGTACATCGCTTCTTATATGTGCTCCCCATCATGTGTATATTGTCACACCTTCATTTCAAGAACCACACCTAATCATTTGCCTACATTATAATAAAATGGAGCATATAATGACAACAAACATGTGGATGTTAATATAAACACATCATAATATACACAGGTTTATGCATGCATGGTCTATGAGGGCTGTCCAAAGGTATTCTGGGAAGTTCCAACCCATCGTCTAACCCATCGGCATCACCTTTTCCGTCACCCTAAACAGGTGTTTTAATGTGAATTAAACAAAAACACTTGCTTAGGTTTAGGCAACAAAACTCCCAAGTTAGGTTTAGGAAACAACATGACTGGGCATAAAATGACTATATTTGTACAGTGCAAATGTGACTTGACCTTGTGAACAGCTGATTGTAACGTGAAACACAATGTCTAGGACACAAACAGCCATGAATGTCTTGTATTTGTTGGTAATACACCACTCCTCTGACCCTAGGTATGTCTTTTTGGCTCTTGAAACTATTTCATCACACTTCTGGCACTTTCCCTGTTTACTGTTGCCCAGATGGGTTTACATTATATTTAATGGAAAACCTGGTGTGTCTCACACCGCCGCGAAAGAGTGCCTTGTACATCAGTATTGACATTTGACAGTGACAAAGCGTTGGTATTTGACGACCTGGGAATGAAAACAGGCTGGAAATTCAGCACATAAAATCAGTGAGTTTAGCAGAATGCCTCATGACACCGCTGTGGCAGTTGCTTCTATAAGATAACAGGCAAAACCGGTCAGACATCACACATTTTTGATGTTTCATAAACACAGAGCTGCCATGTCATTATCTTGCCTTTAGTGTAAATATTAATACCAGAATTTGCTTTTCCTGTGGTCTGTTATTTGGTGTGGTTTCTGTTATTAGTTAAGCTCCATGTGCTTATCTTTCAGAAAGTACATTTGTACCCTTCATGGGTGGCATTGAAGGCTGCAGACATCATGTGATCACAGTTCAGAGTGTCACAGCCAGCAGCAGCTGATCCTCCTGGAGATACACTGGATTTATGTGTGGGGTCGGGCGCCCTGCTCACTTCACCACTGAGTCTCTGCCATCACGCAGAGCCGCTCATGACAAAAAGAGAAAGGTGAGGCCCTGAAGTATCAGAAGTGACACCATCTGCACTCCTCTGTTAATTTTAGCTGACATGAGGCATCAGAGGAAAGCAAAGAGACAGATGGCGAGACAGGGAGAGAAAGTATGTATGAGTGCAAATTGTTTTCTCACATTATTTTGAGTTTGTATAGGCGCTCAGCTGGGGTTGTGAGATCATCACAGAACGAAGCTCGAGTGATGACAATGTAAGGATGACATGCAGCGACCTGCCCACGTACACACACGCAAACCTGAAAGAACATGACGCCACTTCAGAAAATGTACATGTTGAACATGGTGACCCACTGGGTTGACTATAACAACCAACCAGTGGGGTCTAGCAAGCGACCAACTGGGTTGAGAATAGCAACCGACTGGGCTGAGTATAGCGACCCACTGGTTAAGTATAGCAACCTGCTGAGAGTATAGTGACCCATTTGGTCTAGTGAGCAGCCAACTGGATAGAGCGAGTGAGCACCCGACCGGTCAAGTATAGCGACCCACTGGGTCAAGCAAGCAACCGACTGGGTTGTGTCTAGAAGGGAGCTTGCAAATTGCAAAATCTTATCTGAGATCTGGAAAAACGTGCAAAAATTCTCACGAGACTTGCTGCCTGACGACCTATCCCAACTATAACTATTCAAGATCAACGCCTAACCTTAACATTTTCATGAGAGTTTTTCCAGTTTGTGGCTCACTTCGAGCTACTACCAACCAACTGGATAGCCACATTCTGGAGCCACAGTCTGGTGACTCCTCTCATGTGTCTCACAGTCATGTGAAAAGCACCCAGTTGCAGCCTACGCAGTTTAAATAGGTTAATAGAAGAGATACAGTAGATGACATGTTTGCAATAGCTCCTAATTTATAAGTATCACACTATCACGGAGACAGACACAGATGCAGCACACAGATTTCCTTGTGTGATCTGTCTATTTTCATTTTACACACTATGCAAATAAACAGTAACTTTCCTAAAACAATAATAATCTGTTTTATTTTCTTCAAATAGCATTAATTGCATAACTAATAATGTTTTAAAAAGAAATAATTTAGCATTTTGCTATGATGGTTAATTCTAATAGTAGTTTATTCTTGGGTCCAAACGGACCCAGTCTATAATCGCTGTATGTTAAATAGGTTGGGAGGATGATGAGGGTTAAAGATATGGATTGTAAAATTCCACACATATTGCAAGTAACTACAGGTGTATAAAATAAACCCCTGTTGATTACTTACATTAAGACAATTAAATTTTGTATTACAAGTTTTTTGTGAAATATTAAGGTTTAAATGTTCAAAAGAGGCATTATAATGCTAAACTTTGGTGAATTTAGGAGAAATCTACAGATGCAAAATAGCACAAAGTCTCAAAATTGCTCATCATGCCTGTAGTGTCTGTTGATGTTTTTCAATGAGAACAAAGGAGAGTTCAGCTGTATCTGTGCTGGGAAGCAGCCTCATAAGTTGTTTGTGATTACTGTATTTTTCTAAATTGACTCAGAATATTTCTCATAAGCCTCGTGCTCTTGAAACAGACAGACGAGACAAAGTGTTTGTCTAGTCTGATAAAGCAATGATAAAGATAAAACACATACACTACAAAGCTTCACAGTCCTTTTCATTCCATCATCTGTTTATGAGTTTTATCTACTATTTGGAATACAAATGTTTTCCATTATTGAACACTTTTTCCTTTCAATTTTGGAAATAATGCTTTACACGGACGCGTTTTACTCATTTTTCTCTATGTGATGCAATATATGGGCAGAGGCACTCACACATTAAAAACATTATATGACTGTGATTGCTGCTTAGTTTCATAACATAATATTTAACATATATTTTAGTTTTTTAGGTAAAATATTTAAGGAATTTAAATTGGTACAAGTAGGTAATAAGTACAGTAAATCTATTTTTTGTCACTTGGGCTGACCCAAATGCTTCGAAGCTTTGACCATTGCCATAGTAACCCACATCCAAATCAGTATTTGAATGCTTAGTATGTAATAATGATGTATAAATCCCAAAATAGCCCATGAAATAAGGGATAATCCCACATCATTCATATTCAACATTCATTATTATTAGTTATTCTCAGACGGATATCACTGTTATGTGTAGAGGTGTGGCGGCGCTGTCCCAAAGCTTAGAATACCTCCGTCTATATCCAAAGCTTTGAAACTCAAAAATGGTATTTGCATCGGCCCTGTTAAAGTAAAACAGGCCCATCTGTAACACTTATCCATCAATGAACATGTTACTTCTGAAACCAGTTGGCAACACCAGTGACGATTTCAGTGTGTCCTATTAAAGGGGTGAATATCTTGTAAAGGCACTGTTTGTGTTATAATTTGACATCTAATTCTACAGTATAAGATCCTCTGTCTGAGTGTTTCTATGACTATGTGGCTGTCTCTCTGTCAGTCTCACCAGTCTGTTTGTCCGTCCGTCACACACACTTCTGCTCCTCAGAGGTGTCGAGGTCAAAGCTTCAAACAAACACAGTACGGAGCAGCCAGACACGCAGAAGGACACCAGCTGGTGTTTGACAGCACACGTGTTGTGTTGCATGCTCTCCGACTCTCCCCGTCTCTCTCTCTCTTTCACTATCTCAGACCAAATTCACACTTCACATCTTCTCTGTGCGGCTCCTTCGGTCCAGATTATTAGATATGATAAAGGATGTTATTAATGCTGGCTGAACGGAAGATGAATATGGGACTTCAAGGCTGCTTTTTCAAACACCTCAAGACCTGCAGCAAGGTTTAAAATGAATAGCGTTCTTTATTGTGTTCTCTCCAAGTGTGGATGAGAAATAATAAAATCCTACATGCTGCTGGTTTCTAAATATCAATAAATAGACTTTAGCTTTCTTGTCTGGCATCCATACTTCTAATTTCACAGCCAAGATCTCACAAAAAAAGGTTTTGAGTGTAGCTGCAGTTAAATAACCGACGGAAGCAGCGATAACATTTTTGAATAATGAATCATCTTCCATCTTAATGCATTATTCTGCAGAGTTAATGGGCTTAAAGCCTTACATTATTATTAGATTTAATACAATGAATACAGTGATGAAAGCCAGACTGCGCTGCTTTAGCTGGAGATTAGATTGTCATCAATTAAGGTTAATATCTTTCATGTCTGCAAAAGATTAATTGTTGTTAGTGTGCTGTAAGGTGCATTAGACAACTCTAAGATGACAGACCTCTCACACTTCCTATCAATAATTTCATGTCGACCAGGACCCAGTAACACAAGGTTTTACACTAGAGAACAACAATAAAATCAGTTTCATTACTGATTAATCTATGAACTACACTTTTAATTAGTCTACAAGCATTCAAACCATCTGGAATATGTTCATCACAAGTTGACATCTTCAAATGGCTTCTTGTGTCTATCAAACAGTCCAAAACTAAAATATATTCAGTGCACAAAGAAAAGTAGAAAATCCTCTCAAATTCTGACAAAATGAAACAATCGACGCTTGATAAATTACTCAATGATCAATGATCAATGATTGATCAATTATCAAAATGTTGATTAGACTAATAATTTCAACAATAGTTTGATTTGATACTGTTCAGAAAACACAGTCCTGGAGCGCACACAGCCGGTGTGCACGGCAGAGCAGCACCGGGTGGAAACCTGCGGTCCCACAGCGAAAGCTGTACCAGAGAGGCCAGACACACAGCCACCCGACGTTAAAGTCAAAGTAAGCCCCCTACACATACTGACCATCATCTTTTCTTGTAAAATGTCCGGCGTAATCAGTAACACAAGTTTATTAACCGTTGGGAAAATTTCCTGACTTAATCCCATAATAACACTACTTTATGGCCAACGGAAGTCACAAGCATGTTGGAGAATTACAGTGACCTTTAAGTAAGGTAAAGGGTGAAAGTCTTTCTCCAGAGCCAGTGTTCGGTTTGTCCGTTCTGGGCTTCTGAAGAAACATGGCGGAGCAACATGGCAGACTCCATGAAGAGGACCCGCTCCCTAAGTAGATATAAAGGGTTCATTCTAAGCTAACGAAAACACAATAATTCTTAGTTTCAGGTGATTAGATATTAATGAAAACATAGTTTTGAATATTATATATAATATTATAATTTGTTCCTTTAAGTCTGAACAATTAAACTTGTGTGATAACAGTCATAATACAACTGTAACACAGTGGATTTGTGGATTTATTTCTTTCTCATATCATAGCCGTTTTTTCAGTGGTGAGCCTGAACTCCAGTGGCCTTCGTGTGAACACATGGAATAACAGAACAGGCAGCTCTATAAGCCATGTGGTATACAGCACACAGTATCAGCTGTTGTTGACTATTAGCTTAATTCTAGGACAAATTGTCCTCAAGGGAAGGGTGCAGGTTGTGTTTTTAAAGTGAAAAAAACCAAAATGATCTCAAAACAATTCCTATGATGATGCAAGCGTTTGAGTTAAAAAGCAAACAGAGTCAGTCGGGGTCAAAACAGCAGATCAATTATCGTGTAATTTCCTCCTGTCGCTCCACTCTGACCTCTTCACAAAGTGGTGATGTTTTAGGGGATGAATACAGTGCGGCACAACAACATCTGATGAAGTTAAGTAGCGGAAGCAGCGCCAGAAGGGGAACATTTTTCTCAGAAGTGAAAACGCCGGGACGGTCTGACTCAGGGATCCAGCGCAGACCGAGCGTCAGTCAGCTCCGTTCGCCACTGCAGGCCATTTCACAGGAAGTCACTGCCATATATGGCTGTCACAGACTATTGTGTCTGTAGCTACAAGCTCCTACTGTGCTATGCTTCCATGGCAACCAAGACGAGTCAGTTTTTTTTCCCTGCTCTGTCTCAGTCTCTCTCTCTCTTCTCTCTCACACACACACACACACACACACATCAGCATACACCTTCACTCCGACGAGATCAGATAGCGTATGACTCACTCTCATAACCTTTTCCCCAAAGTTTCCAAGCCATCAGCATCCAGAACTTTCTCTGTTCACCCCAGCTGTTTCTCTCCTCCCCTTGTTTTTTCCCCTGCCTCACCTTTTTCTCCTCAATGCTGCACGCCGTGTGTTTGTGCATGCTTGTGTGCTTCAGCAGCGGGTGGAACGACTTCCTCTTGGGGAGTTGCTGTATGTTGCATCACCCGCTGAATCATCCCCAACCCAAAAAGGTCTCCGTGCACTCAAATCGCAAAATAATAATAATAATAAGGATAAAAAGTCAAGTGTGCTGTGGATAACAAGGCATTTTACACACATACAAACACACTGGAGCTGCATTCAATTCTTCGTATTAATGCTCCATTTTATTTGAGTTTGTGCTTGGCTGTTGCATCAAAAGGGGTGTTTTTTTTTTTTTAGAGACATTCATAAAGCATCATTATCGGGCACAAACAACGCAGCAGGTAGCAGACAGTGCAAGCTCTCACCATTTTATTACATTTCATTAGCATGGCAGGTGAAGAACGGCTTGTGGGGAGCTGCAGGATTGAGTCACCAACCCCCTTCCCCTCTTCTACCCCTCTCATCTTCACTCCCCCTCTGTCTTTTTACCTCTCATCCATATTTTGCCTTTTTCTTCACTCCCTTGTGAAATCATTCTCATTTGAATTCATATTCTGCATGCAACGAGACACAGCTCTCTCTCCACACACACACACACACACACACACACACACACACACACACACACACACACACACACACGGTAAACACAGCCAGCCACTCCGCAGAGCTCTGATATCATTGCAGTGTTTACTCATACTGTTTTCATTTGCTGCGACGCTGATTAAGTAATGAGCTAGAAAATACTAAGCAGACAATACTAAGCAATCACACGAGGTAAGATACAAACAACTCCAAACTGTGTCCATCAGGTCAAAGCCGATGCACACACTCCTTTATGCACAAACACACAGACTGCAAGGATGCTTAAAGGACAATGACACCATGCCAAATTCCATTAAGAAAATGGGCTCCTTGAGAGGAAGAGGGGACAAGAAGAAGAAGAACGAAACTTACAGGATGCAGGGGACTTGCTGCGTCGGGACTGGATGGCAGTCCTAGGGGAGCCTCGGCTGAGAGAGGCGGACATCTTCCCATAGGTCACTGACTTCATCATACGACACTCTGCAAGCACGGAGAGAAGACAGACAGATGTTCAGAAACCACAAAAGTATGCATTCGCTCAAATAATCTCAAAAACTTTAACTTTGAATTGGCAAGAATATATCAATACAATACATATCATGATACAGGGGTAACGATTCAATGGCTAATGGACTTGCATTTATGCAGAGCTTTTCTCGTCTTCCGACCACTCAAAGCGTGTTACACAGCATCCACCCATTCAAACACACATACCGATTGGTGGAAGACCTGCTCTACCCTCTGAGCCACAGCTGGTGTACAGTATATTGCCACACTGTAAAAAAGGCCATATATTGTGATAGTCTTACAAAAAAATGTAAAACTGTCATAGTATGAAGAACACACCACCATATGCATAAAATCTAAGTAAAAAAGTCACTATGTGACTATGAGGACTAATATCACACATAGATACAGCTGGACTCACTGGATCAACAAGAGTCTCAGCTTTATAGTCATATACAATTTATGCAATTCTGAGACTGTACTGGGACCCCAGTATGCAGATATTTTAAAATACATAATTTTAGAATAGGCAAAAATAACATTTGTACTGCATTCAAAAAACTGCATGATCTTTTCCCGAAACAAAGATCATGTGATAAGCATGTGATTATCATAAAGTGGGCATGTCTGTAAAGGGGAGACTCGTGGGTACCCAGAGAACCCATTTTCATTCACATATCTAGAGGTCAGAGGTCAAGGGACCCTCTGAAAATAGCCATGCCAATTTTTCCTCCCCAAACTTTTGTGTACTTTTGGAGTGTTATTTTGCTTCCTTTGCGACATGCAAGTATGACATGGTTGGTACCAACGGATTCTTGAGGTTTTCTAGTTTCATGTGATCTACAACCTTCAAAAGAAGACTAGCAGCCAGATCGCCAGTGAGCTATCATATTTTTAAGAGGTTCATTAAAAATCCATAGAGCGTTTTAGAGAATCAATACAGTATCACAAAATAATACTGCTATACTTGTGTACTGAAATTTTCTTACACCCCTACAATCTAAACAACGAAGCATTTGAACTGCTGCAAATGAATGAAAAGAAAAGTGCTGCACTTTTGCACAAAATGATGCACCGAAGGAGTGAATATTAAGTGTAACACTGTGACATGGCATTGTGTTTTGTGACACACACTTGAATAAAAAGCTTTCACACAATAACAACTGAAACACGCGTAACTTGTGTTAAAATTTTATGGATTTTTATCAAACTACTGTTTTAATATGTTTGATTGATTTTGACCTTTAGTCATGCAAGAAAACACCAAACCACTAATGTACCAACACAGCTGTAATTGGTTTTACCTTCAGGTCCCCTGCAAAAATGAGTTCTGACCTTCACCGGGTTCGCTTTCCAAACGCAATTATGGTGGTGTTTCAGGAGTGACAGCTCTGACTCACGGAGGTCTGATATTTTACAGACACACACACATCCTGATAAATGAGCCATGCCACGATACTCACACACCCTCCCGGCCTCCTTCACCCCCAAAAGTTTGCTCCTCTCCTGTTCATTAACCCAGCCCTGTTATAGCTCATTACCATTTTAGACCAGCGGGAAGGGGAAATTATACATACTGCCGTGTGTGTGTGTGTTATTTGCTGTGTGGCAGTCATTGTGGCCTTGTGATTAATGTACAATGCAGAGTGTTAACATGATGACAGTGTGCCAGCGCTGAGGCAGAGGCGATAATTATATAGTGATGCTGAGAGGAGGCGAAGTTGTCTGCAGCTCTGACTCTGACTGTCTCTCTGTCTGCTGCGTTAGTCGCTCTGCTTTCCCATCTGACTGTTTCTCTGCCTCGCGCCTCCTGCCCTCTGCCTCTTGCTTTCTGTCTCCCGGAATATGAGGAGGTGTCAAAGTGTGCTCTCTGTCTTCTGGGACAGAGAAAAAGAAACTGTATTAACAATAATGTGTGGACAGAAATCTGTTCGTACACTGTGCGGGGATGAAAATCAAATCCCAACAAGGATAAGCATTTACCTTAGGGTTAAGGTTAAGACTTGGTGAAGTCATGGTTAAGGATGGGGCATTTAGAGGTTATGGTTAAGGTTAAGGAAAGCTTCCAGTAGTCTGGCTCAGTGAATGTAGACTGTGGGTATATGTCTGCCAGTGGCAGCATTCTCTTCCCCTTCCGCTATCTGTGATATCTATTTTGCAACAGCACCGCCGCTGCGAGATGATGAGGATTGGTTTAAAGAAATACAAACAAGCCAGAGTGCTTTTTGCCCTATACAAGAGTGATAATGTGTGGAGCTAGGCCTGTCTTTAATACTGAAACAGCGCTGTGGAGATAGGTCTGGCTATGAGAGACTAGCTTTCAGTGAATTAAACAAGCAATGTAAGCCTATCCAATGTCCTCAGTGTAATAAAACCAAAACTAAGAGTTGTTTTTTAAAAGAAAGAAAAGAAAGATATTGATTTTTTTCAAGTATGATGATTGTGGCCAAAATTAGTGAATCACAACAACATTTAACTTATTCAGATTCTGATGTACCATTTTAAAAATGCTAATTTCACCAAACTGATATTAAGTTTAATTAAGTCACATTTCTCCACACTACACAATTAAAGGCTTTCATGTCCTTTACAGACAGACAGACAGACAGACAGACAGACAGACAGATAGATAGATAGATAGATAGATAGATAGATAGATAGATAGATAGATGTACTTTTTTGATCCCACATTTGGAAAGGATTGTGTTAGAGTAGCAGGTTATCGAATCAATGCACAGGAACACAGGAACAGTACATAAAATGTACGTACATGTAAACTCTAGAGAAATATATCCGAAGAATCCAAAATATAAATAATATTGGAATACACTATAAATATACCTGACTAATACAACTACCATAAAAAACTAAATTATAAGCATTAGAATAACCCTCTCTACACATTAGCAATGTGTGTGTGAGATACTCACATGTAATTGTAGCTTGTAATTAAAAGTAGAGCAGGTTCATCTGTATTTAATTGCCTCACAACTCCAGACATCTCAGTTTTTCCATCAAGAGTTAAGTCTAAATCCCCCACTGAGAAACACTGGAGCCTGGTCTCATACAAACTGGACTAATCTGCAAACCATGAGGAGTGTTTGGATGATGTCGCTCACTCGCCACATCTTGAAACCTCTGAACTACCTTTCAGAAGTAGGAAAACAAAGCATGTTTTAGCAACCACACAGCCTAATTTGAGCATTGAAAACTGATTTTGATGGAAGTATAAGTGAAAGTCGTAGCCTGAAGCCAAATACGGAGCAAATAATACAAGGTTATGATATTTTGCAAACTCAAGGCCATAAAAGACACCAGTTGTCTCTTCTCACTTCAGAAAAATAAAGCCAGCCACATTTGTAGGAGCCTTTGACAAACCGGTTACGTATCTGTGTTTATTGAATGCATAAAAGACTTTAAATGCATAAAGAAAATAGCCCTAATGAACTCCAAAGCAAACACAGATGCAAAGAGCAGGGAAAACAGTGGAAGTGCTTGCAGTACTGTTTTGGATTTTCAGATTCACACCTGCAGTCTGTACATACATTCCTTGCATACATGGGTAGATACTTAAACTTACATCACACAGACCACTGTGGCTACACGGACAGAGAAAGGGAAAGGCATAAGAGGTTCCTGCCTGCTTATTCCCTGGTTGCTCATGAGAGAAGGTCACCAAAAAAAAACTAATGGAAGCGGCTAGTCATTAGATTTTCAAATGAAAGAAGAGAAATGGGGAAGAGAGGGAGGAAAAAAGAGAAAGAGAGACAAAAGGGGGAAGGAGGTTGAGGTTGGCGACCCAGGTGGTATTGATATTATTTAATGGGTGAAGGGCTGCAGGGGAAACAAATGAATTGAATAAGCCTTTGAACAAAAGCCAGTGCACACCCAGTCATGTAGGAGACAGGAAGCGAGATGAGAGGGTGAGAATACAGATGAGCACTAAATGGCAGGAGTCGTCAGACAGCGATGCAGAGGGGAGGAGACAGAGAGTGAAACACAGATGGGTGAAGTGAGGACAGAACGTATCCTCAGCAGACCTCGGTGGGGAGACAGTCAGCCAGAGAGGAGGAACAATGAGGTTAGACTGTGGCTTAAGTGCAGCAGAGGATAAGAGAGGAGGAGTGGCGAGAGACAACAGAGTGTAATGAACTGGACGGCCTGCACAGAGCTCTGCCACCTGAACCGGGGAGATGTGTCGCACACAGAGTAGACAAGGGCTACTGTGCAACTGAAAAGACATGATGAATGGGGAAAAACACAGAGAAAAACAGAAAATGTAATTGTTTTTTTCACAAATAAACTTGAGAGAAGATTTAAAATGCCTATATAAATACAAAGAAATAACGTGAAAAAACAATGCACACTGTTCGTATCCTCATACAACAATTTCAATATCTTACAAAAATATGTTTTAGTTACAAATGTCCAGCAATACAAGTGATCAGTGCACCTGTGTAAGCCACTGTGGTGTAGTTTAGGTTAGAATAGCTACAGTAGTGGTGTAATTTAAGTACAGACGTTACATGACAAATAAGTCTTAACTTTTAGGTTAAAATAACTACAGAAGTGGTGCGGCTTAAAAACTAGGTCTGTCAATGTTAACGCAATAATAACGTTTTTTAACAGCACTAATTTCTTTAAGGCATTAACGAAAACTGCACTTTTTCAGGCTGTACTGGGTTCAGTTTTAAAGCTAGAGTGAAGGCATTATGTGAAACTAGAAACCCTAAGGAATCCATTGGTACCAACCATGTCATAGTTCATTGTAAAGTAATGAAGCTAGGTTAAATTTTGGTGAGGAAAAACTGTCAGGGCCATTTTCAAAGGGGTCTCTTGACCTTTGACCTCAAGCTATGTGAATGAAAATGGGTTCTCTGGGTACCCACGAGTCTCCCCTTTACAGATATGCCCACTTTAAGATAATCACATGCAGTTTGGGGAAAGTCATAGTCAAGTCAGCACACTGACACACTGACATATGTTGTTGCCTGTTGGGCTTCAGTTTGCCATGTCCCAGCTTAATTTGTTTTTATTCAGGCATTTATAATCTTCCATAGAAGAGAACCATATTCTAGCCTAATGTTAGCTTTTTACATTTTTACTTAAGAATATACAGTATGTTATCTCTGCACCATTAAAAAATAGTACTTGCACACAAGCATCCTGAGAAATACACTGCAGTGGGAACTTGGAAACAGGAAGTGGAAAATGCATTACTTACAAGAGCTACTGTAGATGAATCTTAGCTGTGTATTTTTCTGTTTTTTTTCTCTGGTTGGACAACCTCTACATAATTAAATTTGTTGTCCACTGCACTGCACTTTGTTGTCCATGTGGTAATGTCAGACTACCAATTTGAAACTAATTATTAACTCATTTTTAGGATTGTTGAGATGACAGTATAATGTATCACTGTGTGATTGAACTGAATGCTAAATTGCTCAACCCTAGAAAATAGCACACAAAAACAACAGAAAATGGGGGCAGGGAGGAAGGAGAGAGACGCTAAGAGGGGAACACCGAAAAGGCAAATGTGAAATGTCGGTATGGAAATGTCAGACAAGCTGCTGGTAGCCTCACCGCTCTCATCCAACATCAAGTCGTCTTGGTAGCGGAACTTCTCCGGTCCACACGCCACAAATATGTCCTCATCGCCAAAGAAGTCTTGCAGACACGACACCTGGAGACAAAGACACGCAGATGAGTTTATTTTCTTTAAGCACACTAAACTCTTTTCCACTCATAAGTCTCTCGCTTATTGACCTCTGGTAGCTGCCAAAAGCAAAGACATCTTTCTACGGTTAGGGGCCCAACTATTTGCTCAGGGAAAGGAGAGATTCTCACAACAATAAATTCCCAGCTGGTCTGTAGATTTATGAGTGACAACTCTCTACAGTAGTCAGACATTTATCTATCTTACTTTTAGGCTACTGATACTGTGTGCACATAATACACTACATACTTTAGAAGACACATACTAACACAATGCTCTGCACATGCTCACAAAATCAACTTTCCCTTCCTGGGTTTCCATGAAAAAGCACATGCACCGAGCCCCAGGACACGGATGAGGAACACCAAGGGAGTCTGTTTGGTGTGTGCTTGTTTTTCCGTGCATGCACACTCATTGGCGCCAGTGAAAATCCGTGCACATGGCCTCACATGTCCCTGAGCTCTAGTGCAATGTTGTTTCTGCAGTTAATCAGTCTATCAGCGACTATAATGAGACCTTGCTGACTCACTAATGATGCGCTGCAGCACGTGCACCAGACTTCCAGAGCAAGCAAGTGGGGGGTCTGTTCCTTTAGGATTACAGCATCTTATTAATGGTAATGAGTAAGAAAGGAAAGAAACTAACAGAAGAGGAGAGTGCATTTATGAACTAAAGAGAGAGAGAAAAATTGTGAGAGAGAGAGAGAGAAGGTGTGAGGCAGAGAGGTTTAGAGATCAGAGATTAGAGAAATCAGAAACTACTGTTAAAGAAGACCATGCTGACTAAGTCTATAACAGACTTACAGAAAAAAGAAAAAAAAAACGCTGTGTTAATGAGTCACTCATTCTCATTGACAGACTCCATACTGTGAAGCAAATACCAAACCTACAGTGACATGCTGACAGGCACAGATCGAAAAAAAAATTGGGTCACTAGACACAACACAACAGGAACTGGATCATTAAATAAGAAAGCTGTTTTTGATAAGTGAGTCTATAAATTTTAAATTATTTTGTTAAATAAATCATCCTAACCTCTTATATTCATTGTTCATTCTGTCCACACAAAATGGATGTTATTTGTTATTTTCAAAGGGGTCCTATTATGCTTTTCCCCTTTTCTTTAGTGTGTTATATATATTTTGTGCATGTAAAAAATCTTTAGTTACAAAGCCCACAGTCCACGCCAAAGGGAGTTGCTCTCCCCCACAGAAACACTGCCTCCTGAAACGATTTGCTTTTCCCGCCTTTTCTTTTGTAACGTGGTGATGTCACCAAGTACTGTGACATATTTGCATAACACCTGCCTGGCGACTAGTTGGCACGCCCTCAAACAAAGCTAGCTAGAGCGGAGTCCGAAGAGTGTGGGTCAGCTGACCAATCACAACAGTGGGACAACTGACCAATCAGAGCAGACTGGGCTTTTCAGGGAAGGGCAGGAGCTCCAACAGAGTGTTTCCGACAGAGGCTGAAAAGACGTGCTGTAGCCAGTATGAGAAAAATACACTGTTTTTAACATTAAAGCATGTAAACATGTTCCACTAGAAACCCAAAATACAAATATGCACCTGAAAATAAGTGTATTAGGTCCTCTTTAATCTATAAACTCACCCTTCCTCACCATTAGGGTGTTTATTATGAATAGGCCAATAAACACACAACTCTTCGTTGTTCTCTATTTGAATTAGTCGATAGCTAATTCCATATCTGATCTAAACGCTGCATGATTTTCTCAAACAATTTTAATTACACCCCATGGGCCACCGTCACATTTCAATCCCAAGCCATCAATATTACAAATCATATTTTTGCGATAGGCACTGGTACAGTCAGAAAGGGATTTACAGGCAGACAATAGCTCATTCATCCGCTATGACAAATCTCCCACCAAAAACCTATTAGGAGCTATTACAATTTAGGCTGCATGCATGTCGAGCACCGCCTGGAGTTCACACAGAAACACAAAGCTACCTTTATTACATTTTCATGGCAATTAACATCCAAGAATCCATTTAGATTCCTATTAGCCACCAATCAACAGCCCCAAAGAAAGTCACAGCTGATATAACATCATTATCAACGAAACACCCAATAAACAGCAAAGAGGCCATTCTGCATGTGTGTGTGTGTGTGTGTGTGTGTGTGTGTGTGTGTGTGTGTGTGTGTGTGATGGAGTCATCCTGCTTTAACCCCCCCATCTCTAAATGGGCCGATGGGGAGGCAAAAAACAAGTTTAATCAGACACAGACTCTCTGTGGAGTATGGATCATTTTCATTTAATTTTTCAAATCAAGGCTCACCGTGAGTGCGTGCAATCGGCCACTCGTCACATGGAAACACGTTTCTGCACAGGCACATATGGACTCTTGTTGTGCCTGTTGGAGCGATATCATTCTGGGTTCATAACAGAGTGCATATTGCTTTGTTCCCGGCTATCCCCCAACAGTGTGCTGGTGATTATTTCAGGCGCGAGCGGCTCCACTTCCTAACAAGATGGCTGTGATATACCAGTGCTAGTGCTGTTAATATTTCCCCAGTGTGTCAGTGCTGATGGGTGGACACTTCTATCTCTAAGTGTGCTGTTTTTGTTTTTGTTTTTTTTATTTCTTTACATAGATTTATATTGCTTGCTTTTGCATAGTGTCTGCTGTGTCCTCTCAGCACAGGACAACTTGAGCTATTACACAGCACTTGGAAAGACTGGTTTTAAACACTATACGCTCTCATTTCTTATGAAGATTTTAAAACATTGCAATCAAGTGATTTCAATGCTTATTGATTTTATTAATGCAGAGACACTGTTTTGAGTGTGTGAATTGTGTTGTTTTTGTCCATGTTCATATTTTATATTATGCACAGGACTGTCTTGATCTCAATGCCACTAACTGTTTAAATAAGGAATAAAAAATTGCTTTGTTCAATCAACACCTCTATGACCAGTTTAACAAAAAACATAGATTATATATATTTTGTTTCAGTTCATTGATGAACTGTTTTTTTCTATGAAATGTCAAAATAGTGAACATCAACTTCCCCTAGGACTAGCTATATTAACCAGTTATCTAATTTGTTGCCAATTAATTTTAGTTGATCAGGCTAATCAATTAATCTACCGGTACTTGTTGTTTCAGGTCTAGTGGGATGATTACGATTGTTTTGTTTTATGTATTTTAGGATATAATTCATCCGTTTTAAAGGTACAGTGTGTAGAATTTGGCGCCATCTAGTGGTGTAGTTGTAGACTGAAACCAACTGAGTATCCCTCCGCTCAGTCCGTCCTTTCCAAGACTGCGGTAATGTGAACATGAGCGGCAGAGTGCAAATCCACGGTAAGGCTGCTCACCTCCCCCGGAGGCCATCCTTACCGTAATAACACTACTTCAGGAGCAACAGAAGTCAGATGGTGGCTGGTGGTACAGTGGAAACAGCTTAGAGTGATCACGTGTCCGGGTCAAATTGATCACTATAAGCAGATGACTATTATAACCGAATCTTCATTGTTGTGCATCATTTCTAATGCAGATTACCATCTAATTGGCATTTCTATATTTATACATGAATACAACATTAATACTGGCTCACTGCCAGTTCCTCTGCCTTTTCCATCACGCAGGTAATACGCCGCCATTCGCTTGCTCACCCCGTAGCAGCATGGAGGGAGACGGGCGCTGGTTTGCAATGTTTCAATGTTTCGGAGCATTACGTGACCAGGTATTAACAATTCACTTGATGAGGGTGCTTTCCCTGTGCGCATTTGTTTTTAATTCATAGATGAATTTCCCTTTCCCATCACGATATCAGTGTGCAAACAACATCAGCCCCCGACTTATTCAGAACATGTCAATGTCTTCAGTTTCTGTGTAATGTCCTGAGTATTGTGTGTTATTTACCATTTTCGTTTTTTTCCATATTCTTCTATGTGGCACTGTGGTCCCTGTGAAACGTAATTTTGTTACCCTATAAGAAAGTCTCCTTGCATATGTGAAAATGACAATAAAGCGGTCTAAATCCAGAGGTCTAGGTAAGCGAGTCAAAGTAACATGGGAGTAAAGTTAAAAAAAAAAAAAAAAAAAAAATTCAATTAACGTTAGTTAATAACATAGTTTTTAAAACTGTTTTTCCATATGTTGTCATGTATGAAAAGACTCAAAATGAACACTATAAGCAGACTGCTTCATTACGATTATTATTCAAACAGCGTTTGTATAGGAATAATTCTGTCCCAAGCTGTTTTGATCCATATAAGCGATTGATCGCTGTAACCCTGATCACGATGAGCGGTTTCCACTGGACCATGGTTTGGCACTCTGCGGCTCACATTACCGCAGTTGCACAAGTGCGTCGGAGAACTACGGTGGCCTTAAGGTGGTCAAAAAAAGTCAAAGGCTCTCTCTAGAGCCAGTGTGTCCATTCTGTGTACTATAGAAACATGGCGGCACAACATGGCGGACTCCATGAAGAGAATCCGCTCCCTGTGTAGATATAAATGACTCATTCCATTCTAAGCTAACAACAACAATTCTTAGTTTCAGGTGATTCAAACTAAAGAAAGTTATGAATATTATATTCCTGTAATTCCTGGGGCGGCAGTAGTGTCTGTAGGGAGTTGGCTTGGGAACCGGAGGGTCACCGGTTCAAGTCCCGACATGGACCAAGAACTGAGTGTGAACTGGTAGCTGGAGAGGTGCCAGTTTACCTCTTGGGCACTGCCGAGGTGCCCCTGAGCAAGGCACCAAACCCCCAACTGCTCAGGGCGCTTGTCAGGAGCAGCCCCCTCACTCTGACATCTCTCCAATTGTTGCATGTATATGGACCTGTTTGTGCATGTGTGTGTATAAGTTAACAGAGTGAAAAAATTGAATTTCCCCTGGCGGGACTAATAAAGGAATATCTTCTTCTAATTGATCCCCCAAAATGTTACATACTGTTCCTTTGAGCTTGTGTTCTTTTGAAAGGCCCGTGCTTTTTATTAACAATGGGATGTGGGTTTGCTGCTCTGAGTCAGTCTGACCACGTCCTCAGGCCACGACTGCTGCTGCTGGAGTCAACCAAGAGGAGGTTGCTAGTGAACTGAAGCTGCTCATCCTGAGACAGAAACTGCAGTACACCAGAAATGCTGGATAAAAAGAGTGCTGAGGACAGAAAGAGGAACAGTGTTCATGTAGGGCAGCCTCTAAGGCCACCTTTATTAAGCTGAGGGTAAACTAATATGGAGCAACACAACAAACAGATAGTGTATAGTGAGAGGGGTGTGAGCAGTACGGTTGCCATGGTGATAGTGCCCTCTAGGCATCGGTGCATGGCTGGTGCGTGCCACCGACTGTGCGATGTGCACACTGCGATAGAGAGCTCCATCATTCATATTTTATCTACTATGGGCACGATACTGTACAGAACTGTGTCATTCACACAAATCCTCACACAAACATACAGGCAGCACATGGACGAGTGTCTCCTGGTTTAAAACGATGATGTTGAGAGGAAGACAGACATATGGACCAATGAATGACGGAGAGGAGAGGGAGCTGGTAAAGGTGAAAAGAGAGAGGGGAATAAAATTATGAAAAACAGTAAACAATGAAACCAACTAGCCAAATCCCCCAAGTTAGAGAGGAAACAAACAGACAGCAACAGAGGAGGAGATCTATTCCTGACTGCTGCTCTGAGCCCAACGACAAAACAAGCCGCTTTGATGTCTCTGGTGCTGCGTTCTCACAGAGCAGCATCGCCGTTACACAACACATCCACCGCTGCTGAAACAAGGACGGCAAGAAACAAACAGAGAAACAGCCAAAGGACTAAAATAAGATGATGAGAAAAGAGCAGAGGAGTGTGGGAAATTGGCAATTTCATAACACTGTCATCACCTCTCACACGTCTTTATTTAAGTATGAAATAGGCTCTGAGATAACTGTGATCAAAGCAGTTCCCTGCATTAAAATCCATATCCATGATCGATTTATTCAGGCAGTATTTTGGTTTTAAACAAAATTATGACTGCAGGAGCAAAACAGACATTTGAAAGATTGTGTTTCACGTGCCAGACAAACAATCCTCTTTGCTTATTGTCCACTGCCAACATGACCATCATTATCTGTTATCTAAATTTGTTGGATATTTAGCCAGTAAAGAAAAATGTAACGCCTGCACACTACATTTTTATCGATTATGTTTTGATTCTGCTTGGCTCATCATCAGGTCAAAATGTTTGAAAAAGTGGAAATCACACCCATATTTATACATAAAGCACACCAATAGGCAAATAAGCTCAATGATAGCAGGTGTAGTTCATCCAAAACACCAGTGTGATAAAAACATCCACAAACAATTCACCTACGTTCAAAAAAATATTACATTAAAGTAGAGGAAAAAGGAAAGAAGAAATATTGAATACGTGTACAATAACAACAACAGTAAATCAAGGAGGCTTGTTTAAAAAGATGAGATTTCATGACCAGGTGCGACCTCGATGATCATTTCCTCCTGAAAATGTGTTATACAACAAAATATGAATATTTCTCACTAAACCCATTTATGTTCTCACTATGCCACCTAGTGTAGAACCACCAAACACCACCAAACACCTACTAGTGTCTCTCTTTCCCTTGTTTCCTCTTCTTCTCTTTCTATGTTTCTTAGAGATTAAATAAAAATCACATTTAAGAGAGAAGCCACTTGGTTGTGGGTCGATAACACTGCTGCAAGTCATATTATTATTTGCACAACATTAGTATAAAGCATAAGTGGATCTGAGGAACTGAAGTAGGCAGTCACTGCTGCCACACGATGGCACTGTTTGATAACCACATGGTGAGGAGGGATTTACAGGCCATTCCTCACAACACATTCAACTAAAGAAAAGTGGTGTGATAGACAAGTTATAATGGTGTAGACACACCAGTGAGCTGGCATTAAAGTCGGGGAGATAGGCATAGACAGTTGTAAGGGTAAAGAGAAAACTTCATCCCCAACATAAAAGCTCAAAAATCAACATGTGAAACACACAGGAACTAAAAACCACACGGTTTTGTTTGAGTTAGCCAACTGCATCAGCAGAGTTTAGATCTGGTTCTCTGCAGAGCCTTATCTCTATAACATCTGGGTGGCTCCTTGTTTGGTGTACATCATGAGGGATGACTGTGGAGCTGCTGGGGAGAGTTTCATTTTGGATGCTCAGGGACACGAGAGGAAATGTGTGGAAAGAGACCAACAGCTGTAATATACACACAATGAATATATACTGCAAGGAAAACACCATCTCTCCAATCTATACACATCGTCAACTGTTATTTTGTAAGGACATGCACAAATGACTACAAATACTCCTGCACCACTTGTGAGTTCAAAAATCGTAGCTTTTTGTTTTCAAACAGTCTGTCTGGTTCTCTCCTGCAGCTCCTGTGAATCAGCAGCTGGGAACAAATAATCAGTGACAACACTGCTCACTCTGCTCATTTAGATCGGCTATTTCTGTCTCCCTGTCAGATTTCAGGTCCGCCTGAGGACTCATCTGTCAGCTCCTAGCTATTTAGCGGGAGGGTTTCTGACAGCCACTGTGTGAAGACACGCGTGCGTATTATTTACCTCAAGAAAATAAGCATTAGTAAAGTTAGTCACAGTTAGTGCTGAAACAATCAATCAATCAAATTAATGTCAACAGTTTTAATAATTATCCAAGCCATTTATCGAGGAAAAACTCTAGATATTTCGTGGGTCCAGCCCCTCATATGTGAGGATGTGTTGCCTTTCTCTGATAAGAGACAGAGGCATTTCTCTGAGACTAAAACAGATGGCTATAGAGCCAGAAAAAACGAGAAAAAAGAGATTGGAGGCTCAACCACTAATCTCCTGTGCCACAATAGACTCACAGTGGTTACACAGAGAGGACTCAGTGAGGTCAACATTATCCTGCCCACAGAAAGACCACGTTCTGGAGAGCCGAGCTGTCGCCGCGCTCTGCCAGGGGAGATAAGCTCAGTGGAGCTGTCCGCGGTGCTGAATCAACTGCAGCTGGCCAGCACGGCACGTTGAGCTGCTCTGAAACACTAACCGCAGAGAGGCCGAAGAGACGGACAGATGGATACTGGGAGACAGAGTAACAGATGGGTGTACTGATAAGATAAAGGGAGACACAGAAAAAGCAAAACGTGTGTGGCAAATATGCAGGGCGTCTGAGGTGAAGGACTAAAAAGGTGTAAATGAATGACAAAGCTTTTACAGCAGTGTGCTGGGGCTGCCATTGTTTCCAAACTGCATGCAATATGTGGCCTAAGGGTGGGACCATAATCAATATAACTACACGGATTTGACAGTAATTTACAAAGAACAGGGCATTTTATGTTGTGGGTAAACCTGTTCTTTACTGTCTTTAAATGACAGTAATCTTATGGAAATTAGCAGTTTGTTTTAAAACAGGCCAATAGAGCTACATTTACTGGGGATTGAAGTACTGTACATTCATTGTATGATTATATTGTCTTGAATTGAATTATTGTGATGATTACATAATTAAAATTCATGGCACATTAGGGCTGCAACTAACAATTACTTTCATTGTTGACTAATCTGGAAATTATTTTCTCAATTAAAGCAGCAGTGAGTATAATTGGAGCAAATAAGATTAAAAAAAAGTTATTTTAATAAAATGGTCACTATATCCAGACAGTACTGAATGAGACAGGTAATCTGAAAAACAATCATGTTCCTCTGTGTCCTCCAGTGCTCCTAACGGCATCTACAGGAGTTCACAGGCCAGAGAAAAACAACCAATCAGAGCTGAGCTGGAGCCTGCCGTCTCCAAGCAGTTGGCAGTCACTCACAAACTCCATCCTAACTAAACAGTCAAACTATGCAGCGCTGCTCAAATACGAATCAATATTCTGTTACTGTCATGCCTATTTCTCACCTCAAATGTTTTGTAGTGTACCATTTAGCTGTACTTGGTTGACGAAATACTAAGTACCACCTACCAACATTTGAGGTGAGAAATAGTCATCACAGTAACAGAATATTGACTCATATTTGATCAGCGCTGCCTAGTTTGTTCGGAGTTAGTGAAATGACATGATTGGCCAAACTCTTCCATCACAGGCTAGATTTTTTTTTAAAGCCTGAAAACAGAGCCATGAGGAGGTGCAGTCTAGTTTTCTCTCACAACACTTGAATTACTATATACTGAAAAGTTATTATGGATTTTTTGCACAATGATGCCAAAAATATTTAGCCTACTGAAGCTTTAAGCGATGAGTTGTTTGTTCTATAAAATGTCAGAAAATAGTGAAAAATATCGATCAGTGTTTCCCAAAATCCAACATGATGTCCTCAAATGGTTGTTTTGTCAACAACTCAGATATTCAGGCTACCTTCATAGAAAAGTAAAGAAACCAGAAAATATTCACATTTAAGAAGCTGGAATCAGAGATTATTTTTTTTTTCTTAAAAACTGGCTCAAACCAATTAATCAATTCTTAAAATAGCTTGTGATTAACTTAAGATACAACTAACCAATTAACGGTTGCAGCTCTATGGCACGTGCCCGCTTTTGACAGACAGTCACTTACATCCACAGAGCCCACAGTCCAATCTGACCTCAGTACAGCACTTAAAGTATGCTGTCAGCTGCTACTGGAGGCTCTGTAGGATTAGCACAAACACATCCTTTGTCACTGTCAGGATTATATAGCATAGCTGCAGAAAAAGTCTCATCCTCACTCTCAAAATGAAACTGACAAAATGCATTTCCTTACTCTCCAGGGGGATCTGAATAATGACCCTGAAGGGAGACACAAGCAGGCAAAGAGCCACACCGACTGACAGGAGGAAAGGTAGACAGGGAGCGATCTGAAAGAGGCAAGAGGGAAGCATAAAACCATCTGCACCCCTGAGGGAGAATTCACACGCCGCCACATGACCTCCCGCTGCCTCAATCAGCAAGCTGCACGGAGACGAGTGACAAGGGGTGGGAAAGGACGGGAAGGGCCGGATCAACAAGGGAAGTCAGGAGGAGCTAAAAAACAAATAGAGGAAAAGAGAGCAGCGGTGACATGAGGCCAATTAGCTGTGCAGCGGGGCTGAGTTGGCACTGGTGTTACTGCGTTCGCCTCAAACCGGCACAGCAGACTGGCTGCTCTGTTACATAACAACTTATGTAACAGCTTCTGCTCTCCACAGGGGGAGAGCAAACTTTCTTTTGGAGCTGTATCTGTCTTTCTCTCAGTGTTGGTGCACCTCATGTGTCTGAAGGGAGCCAATCATGAAACAAATAACTAATTACGCAGCACTGTTCCCTCAAAGACATAAATTGGACGCAAAACACGGCATCAGCCTCAACTTCCCTTCCCTCATGCTCCAGTGTTTTAGGGTGTCCTCATCTTAACCCATCTCTCTCGTCTTGTCATGCTGTCTTGCTGCTATCAGACTCTCTTTCTCTCCTCTAACCTCATTCCTTCACTGGTTTCTTTCATCTCCTCCTTATTGATCTCTCATCTTCCCCCTTCAGTCTGTTGGCTTTAATCCATTTTCAAGGATGAGCATGCATGCATGAGCGTGTGTGTGCATACAGATATATTCTGAGTGTGCTGAATTAAGGAGCTGAACGTGTTCAAGTACACAGGTTACTAGAGTGTGCACTGACAGAAGATGTACACAATACTGTGTGAGAGCAGCAGAGGGAGTGTAGGTGGGTGGGTGAGTTTAGTTAATTGACGCCAGTATAAGAATTAGGGCTGTAACTAACAATTATTTTAATAATTTAGCATATTGCTGATTAGCATTCAAATGTCTTGTTTTGTTTGACCAACAGTCCTAATGATATACTATCCATCCATCCATCGTCAACCGCTTATCCCGTTAGGGGTCGCGGGGGGGCTGGAGCCGATCCCAGCTGGCATAGGGCGAAGGCGGGGTACACCCTGGACAGGTCGCCAGTCCATCGCAGGGCACAGAGAGACAGACAACATATAGACAGACAACCATTCACGCTCACATCCACACCTACGGGCAATTTAGAGTCATCAATTAACCTAAACAGCATGTCTTTGGATGGTGGGAGGAAGCCGGAGTACCCGGCGAGAACCCACGCTTACACGGGGAGAACATGCAAACTCCACACAGAAGAGCCGCAAGCTGGAATCGAACCTGCGACCCTCTTGCTGTGAGGCGACAGCGCTAACCACTACACCACCGTGCAGCCCCATGATATACTATATATATTTAAAAAAGCAAACAGCAAATGTTTACATTTGACAGGCTGAAAGGAGGTAACTTTTGGCAGTTTTGGTTATAAAATCACTCAAATGATGAACTGATTATCAAAAAAGTTGCTGATTAATGCTCTTGTGATTAATTGATGGAAGGCAAAACATGCCCTATTAGCATATATATCAAACAGATTTCATTATGCAGTACATTAAATGTACATTTGAAAACTGGCAAATTGGAAGTACAATAAAGTAAGTTGACCTTTCAGTTGATATTGAGAGACAGACACAAATAGAGGAGGGATTCATGGATGGAAAAAATAAAGGAATATTGTAGACTGTGGTGTGTTGGCTACACTGGCTCTGATAACAGCTCAGAAAACAAAAAATACAACAGAAATTATTGGTAAAACCAAGTATGTATGTGTTCATAGAAGATGAAGGAAGTCAATCAAGGCGGTTCAAGCAGTTCGGGAGCAGTGTTTCTGTGGGGAAGAGCAACTCCCTTTGGCGTAGACTTTGGGCTTTGTAACTTACCAGACATGCAAACTGAATTACACTGATTTACCTATTTAAATGCTAAAATGGCTTGCCATAAAGCACAAACTTTTTGCCTTCCAATTGGCTTGGAGAAGCATTGCTCCTTCTAATGTTTACACCCCCTCTAAGTGCCTCCTCCCTGAGTCATGATCAGAAAAGCCTCTGACTGTCAAGATATGTCGGTCCCGCTCTTCAAGCAACTAAAAGCACAAAACTGGGACACAATCTTTCAAATGCAGATTGGGTTGAGGGAGATTAGAGAGTGACTGAGTCAGGGAGTGCATGAGTCAGACAGCGTGTGTGATGAAGTTGTGGTGTGACTCGGTTCTCAACCGTCTGCCAGTGCTGGAAATGTCTGCCATCGATCCTAATTTGGCAGCAGGTCCTCTGACTACAGACAGCCCCCCAATCTGCCACAGTCGCTCTCTGCTGGTAAACAGACACGCAAGCTAACTGAAATAACACATCCACAAAAACAGCAGTTTAATCTTAAGATTTCTACAAGCATTTACTATCAATGTCATTCACTGCAAAAAATGTGTATAGTAGCAAACACACTGTATACTAGGTGCATGACACACATTCACACACTCCCCCCTCCACGCACACACACCATGCTGTGCTGAGTAGCTGTGACTCAGCAGATCAGAAGGAGCAGATGGACTTTGCTTCCCACAATCCTCCTCTGCAGAACAAAAACTGACATCATCAACACAGTCTATCAAATGAAGATTAAAAAAACAGCTGAATGCCTCGTACAGTATATGAGCAGGACATAATCCCTGCACCTCATAATATGCAATGTTTTTAAGTGATGTAGCACCCTATCTACAGTCCCTGCACAGCTGGATACCGGCCAATGAGGAGAAAGGAGACCGGGAGGGAACAAAACTAGGAAAAAGTGGGAGTCAAACTGAGAAAACGAAAAGGAGATGAAAAATTAAGCCGGGATGGCGTGGCGTGGACACAAACAGAGAGACAGAGAGAGGGGAAGAAAGGGTGAGAGCAATGCCATATGTCGCAGCTCTAGGATTTGGGGGTGCGTGGAGTGTGCTAATTAAATGAGGACTAAATAGCCGTAAACGCAATGGCTTGTTGACAGCAAAACACAGACAGACTGAAAAGTAACGAAAGGAGAGAGACAGAAGATGAGAGAAAACGTGAAAATGGACGTGAAGAGAGCAAATTTGTTGATAGAGGCAGAAAACTAAACATTACATTGGAGGAGGACTAATGATGTAGATGGAGAGAGAGGCAGAAACAGTAATGGATGGAGAGAAAATAAAAAGAAAACAGGAGATGCAGAGAAAGGAAGGAGGCTGCAGAGAAAACAGAAGATAAAAGGATATTAAAAGCTCTTCAGCCTTGCCAACAAGAAGTACAGGCCAACAATGCGGTTTGAGATGTGAGAGCTGCACTGCAGATAGTGAACAAGTGGTTCATGCACACTCTCCTCCTACATACAGTATAATCCCTATTTAACATGTGCCATTTTATTAGTGTGAAAACATGCCACGGTGTTATTGGTGCCATATATAAGGGATCGACAAAAAATAATGCTTGACAGAGAAGGACATTAAGTCTGAAGTGACTTGTTGACAATTAGGACTGTTGCTGCGAGGGCCGATCACATCAAGTTGAATGGTAAGTTACAAGTAACATCAGCTCCAATGGCAGCCCAGTACTTCAGCGCATGAGACAACAAGCAGCTCATACAAGGTCAACTCATCTCCACAATTTTTAGGCACATTCAGTCCAAAAAAAGGTAAATTATTTGATATGTTGAGAGGAGAAGTCTCAAAACATCTGACAAAATACTTCATACAGACCATAATTTACTAAAAGAACATCATGCTGTATTGAAAAGACTTGAAACTAGTGATTGAGACCATAAACTGTTTAAAATGTTTACTGAGGTAATAAATCAAGTGAGAAGTAGGCTCATTTTCTCATAGAGTTCTATACAATCAGACTTCTTTTTGCATCCAGAGGAGTCGCCCCCTGCTGGCTATTAGAAAGAATGCAAGTTTAAGACACTTCTGCATTGGCTTCACTTCTGAGACACAGAGGTTGGATATTTGGATATTTCACTAAAAACCAAAGAAGTTAATGTGCTGGTGGTGCTAAAGGAAAAGTCAGGTGATCACAAAGGTTCTGTAGAATTCATCCTCTGGAGATCATGAATGTCTGCAAAATTTCATGCCAATCCACGTAATAATTTTTGTGGTATTTCAGTCTGGAGTGGACCTAAGTAGCAGACCAACCAACTGACTGACAGCTAGATCACCATTGCATCCCTGGGGTCACTGCTAGCATGGCTAAAAGTTAGCTTTGTAGCAGTAATTGCAGTGATGATTTAGTTCATTTAAAGCAGTAATTCTCAAAGTGGGGTCTGGGGACCCCTAGGGGCCCGTGCCACTCTTGTCAGGGGTTCCACTGAGCAATTT
Source organism: Pterois miles (assembly GCA_947000775.1). NCBI lineage: Eukaryota > Metazoa > Chordata > Actinopteri > Perciformes > Scorpaenidae > Pterois > Pterois miles. The sequence continues at coordinate 19,425,599 of CAMQGK010000052.1, forward strand.
GTTATAGGTTATAAAATTGTGCTGTATAATTAAAAAGTGCATATCTACAAATGCAAGTATTTTGAAAAAAACAAGTATTTTGTGTCCATTACTCCCACCCATGTTAGCTTTGGGTCAATAAGATAAGATAAGATGAACCTTTATTAATCCCCGGAAGGAAATTCGGGAATAGAAACTGATATGATTCTGACACAGCATTAAGTTCTTTTTATCTTATTTGAAGCACTTACTGAAAGTCAATTTTAAACTGGTTAATTTGAATATCTGAATTTATTATTCGGACTATGCCAGTCTTGCTAATATTCAAAGCTTTTTAGATCAATAACTTGACATGTAGGTTAGAAATGCTGTCATGCAACTTGAATAAATTCACCCTCTGTTTGAGGTATTAGCATTCAATAACATTGCAGATTTTCCAGTTGGGGGATTAATTGCTCCAATGCAATCTGAGAGTACAAATGGTAGTAGGCATATGCTTAAATGCTCTCTGCTGAAAGGAGTCCCCGGCCTCAAAAAGTCTGAGAACCCCTAGTACGCAGGACATAGTACCTAGACGCAGTTCCAATGAAATGTGCTCACAGACTTTGAGATAGTAACCCTGATGATGGGTTTGAAACTAATGAGTTGCATTATTGTAAGAACCAATGTTTTTAGAGCTTGAATCATATTAGAGACTCTGCTGCTTTCAATTTTGACCATAATGTCTCTATAGCACCCCTTTAAATGTGATTTCTAAACAAAAACTGGGAAAATAAAACCAAAACAATGCACATAGATTCCACTGAAGAATTAAGTAGGACAAATGTTTGGGATCTGGATGAACTGGAAGTTTTTTGTGTAGCCTAAGCTTAGCATGGGCGGTCAATGGGTACATGGTACCACTTGCCCATAAACCCACTGAGAAACAAAGGAGCTCATTAATGAGATACTGAAAAATAGAATGCAACCAACCTTAGAGATAACTAAGTGGCATCACTTCATGCACTGGTTGATAATCGCCCACAGTTAATGGCTAGTAATGCATGAGCAGAAATCTAGATGAGTCCATTAAAAAGAGTGTGTGTCACTATCCGTGCCTAAGTGTGCGTGAGTCTTGCGAGGCCTCGAGGCTGGCAGCTGGGGTCCGACATAGTGTCTGTGTGGGTCTGTGTGTGTGTGTGTGTGTGTGTGTGTGTGTGTGTGTGTGTGTGTGTGTGTGTGTGTGTAAACAGAGCTTACATGTATTAATAGGCCAGCCATGGCCGTGTTCTAAGCCACTTAACAGGTCGTCTATCTTCTTGATCAGACTAACCCAGCTGCACCATCGCGCCGTGCTACTGTATGACATCACAGCAGGTTGGACAGTTCCTAGGCAACTATCATCATAGAAACCGGCCAAGGTGACGAGCTTGCTGAGAAATATGAGGTTGTGGTATCCCCAAAGGAGACGGGACAGAGCTAAAAATATCACCTATCATACACAGTGAGACCTGAGATAGTGGAACGATCAATATAGCAGTGGGGGTAGAACTTGATATATTCTCTCACTCAGTCGCTCATGTTACCAACGGAAACACAATATCCAAAACGATCACAGTAGAGTAAGCTCCCGATGGGTAAAGCCGGTAGAGAATACGTATCAGCTCACAGAGACTTGTTTACAGCCTGTCATATGTCGTCTCCTCTCTATCCCCGTCTCATTAGCATTATCAGCTCTCCCAGAATACTGCCAAATAGGAAATGCTGCAATGATGATAACAAACATCAAAGCCTTGTTATAGCTAACATGCAGGCGAATACACAGGGGGATTTTTTTGGTAGTGATGGAAATGTGCTCATAGCAATGATCATGTGCCAAAAGGTGGCACTGAATGCCAGATAAGACTCTGAGTCTAATTGTCATATATATGACATAAACTGTTGCCAGTTCTAGATTTAATTCTGCAACGTTCTTGTACGGCTGCTTGTGTTTAGACTAGGGGTGTCAAGGTTAACGCGATAATACATGTTAACGCAAATCATTTTAATGCCATTAATTTCTTTAACGCATTAACACAGCCGATCGTTTAGAGGTAGTGGGCTCAATTTTAAAGCTAGAGTGCAGATACTGCTATCATGTGAAACTAAAAAAACCTCAGGAAGCTATTGGTATCAAGATAAGATAAGATAAGATGAACCTTTATTAATCCCCGTAGGGAAATTCAGTTTTAATACTCTGTTGTTAATTTCCCACAGTACACATACATGCATTAATGGAGAGGTGTCAGAGTGAGGGGGCTGCTCCTGACAAGCGCCCCGAGCAGTTGGGGGTTTGGTGCCTTGCTCAGGGGCACCTCGGCAGTGCCCAAGACGTAAACTGGCACCTCTCCAGCAACCAGTTGGTCTTGGTCCATGTTGGGACTTGAACCAGTGACCCTCTGATTCCTAAACCAAGTCCCTACGGACTGAGCTACTGCCGCCCCATCAACCATATCAAACTAGCTTGTCGTGAAGGAGGCTAAATAACGCTCCAAACTTCCGCTAGATTTTGGCAATTTAAAAAAGGTCCCTTGACCTCTGACCTCAAGATATGTGATGGGTTCTAAGGTGACCTGTGAGGGTTTCGAGACAATATTTGTCATTGTTTTGTGATGGTCATTGATTTATAATTAGAAATATGCATACTACATTTGCAGAAAACCAGCATATTTGCCTACTCCCATGTTGATAATTGATGAATATTGACATGTCAAGTATTTGACAAATCTCCCTTTAAGGTACATTTTGAACAGATTAAAAATGTGTGACTGATTTGTGATTAATTAGGATTAAATATTTTAATCGATTGACAGCCCTTGTTTAGACAACATTTAAGGTTTGAGAAGTTTGGGTTAATTTGTAAATTAAAAAATGGGTTTGGCAGAAATATACTCTTGCAAAGCAAGGTAACGCAAACAGTATTGTTTTGGTATCAAAACAGAAACTCTGACAATAGACATAAACACATAAACGCATATAAATGAAAAGGCATAATTCGAGGACTGACAGCAGCAAATGCAGCTGAAAACAGACTCTCAATTGAACTCTTTAGCCCAAATACCAAAAACATAATCCATTATTCATTTCAGCACAGTTTAGCTGCAAAAGTAATTATGTAAAAAGTATCCCTGTATAGTCTTGTAGATTGCTGCAATCCTTGAGAATGATTGGAGACAAAGAAGAGAAGAATATGTGGCTTTGGGGATGTACATATACATCCTGCCTCGCTGCCTCTGGCCTCATTACCGAGGTTAATGAAGGCAAGGAGCCTGAGCTCCGGTGCTCAGATGGCTCTCTCGCTCTCTCTCCAGGCTCTGCGGCTCTGCTGGGACTCAACATAACTGGCGGTCAGGCCCAGAAACCTACTTCTGCCGTCGGCTCAATGACTGATACAGCTCAGCTGACAGCAGCAGCCCACACACACAAAAACACATACTCTACTTAACCCATAAAGTAACCTTACACCAGTACACACTCAGGTAATTACCTTTAGCGTACTCCCGATGTTCAATAATGTATATTCAAGTGTCATTAACGTGCAGTTTGTTCCCTAGTCATCCCGCCTGGACTTGTACACACTACTGTGGTATTGGGGTTGTTGTTTTTTGTTATCCTAAGCCTGACTCTCTCTCGCTGTGTAAACATGGATTAACCACATTTCATAGGGGGTTTATATTTGCTACAAGCTTATCTAGTGTTTCCTGAGACCTTTCACCTATTCAGAAACAGGTAGCTCTTCAGTTCTCAGCATTTCCTTGGGCACTCCCAATGCAAATTTACTCCAATCCAGTCTATCTACTTTCTAATCAGTTTTTCATCATTATTTCCAATCGTTTCTTTTAGAGTCCATTATTCTCCACTTTTCTGTTCTCTTAATAACATAATCACAAACTCTCCCACATGCATTAACCCAGGCAAACATACACAAAAAAATGAGTAGTTGGTTCTGCACTCAGCCCAACCCATCCAATTTGGCAGTGAGTGTGTTACCATGCCTACAGGCCCAATCAATACCACGTCTAAAAATAGCATAACCATAACAGTCTAATAGTTGCAGAGGGGTGAACTGAGTGAGAGCAGCATTTATTGTGTAATCTCCATGATAATCGTTACCAATAGCGACCACAGAGTTAGAGGACATTGTGCAAAAGCGTGAGTTTAATCCCCAACAGGAGGTTTCTCAAGGAAAACCTGATGCTGGGATTTTATTGGCTGGTGCTGGGATCTGACAGCAGGTCAGGCCAGGAAAATCTGGAATGACTTCCCGCTGGGTTAACAGCGGATCACTAAATAGACTGCGTGGTCTCAGAGACGTGCCACTGCCAACACATGAAGATTAACATTTAGAAGAGGGATAAATGCTAACACGGAGTACTAAAAAGGCAATTAAGAATAAAAAGCCCATAAGGGCAAAGACCATATTCATGAGGATGAGTCACAAATTGGCCATTTAGGAGACGATTACGGCTGTGCGACACAAAATGGCAGGACGCCCTCGACGTCAAACACAATCTGTTTCAGGAATAATGGCATTGTTCTGATGCTGCTGCCAGAGGAAAAGTGGTTCTGTGTCGCTGCGTTCAATAACTTCAACATGACCTCGAGAGAGGCAGAGAGCAGACAGACAGAAACAGTGATGACGGGGGATGGCACGAGAGATGGAGAGGTGACACGGAGGCAAACAGGAAGAGACGAGAAAGCTAAAACATGTCACAAATATAACCTGAAACCCTGACATGCTGGCAGAGACGCCCTCTTTCTCTGTGCCTGACACAAACATGGACCTGTGTCAGCACAGAGAAAGTGTGCTTGACCTCATTCAAGTTCAGGGCCATTTCCACATTCATTTTAGTGCTGTAGTGGAGAATACGTGCTATACGCATACGTGTAGTACTGTTTTAAAGCAAGTTCTTTTTATAGCTTCTCCCTCCACAGCTGAGAGAGGGAGCTGAATAGGTGGGTGGACTATCAAGGGGGCCGTGACTCTGATTCATCTCTGAGTTCGGAGGCAAAGCCCTGGCACACATTCGCTGCAGCGTGGGTGAGAACCAACCCAGACTCCATTCATAGATCTCTTTCATCTTTACCTTCTCTCGACCCCTTTCTGTGTCACTCTTTCTCGCCACAGCTCTAGCTGCGAACAGGGACACAGACTTCATTCATAGAAGGCTCATGAAAGAAAAATGAGATTGTGGTCATGAAATATTTAGCCATTTTGACCGGCCTGTTGATCATGATTTCCCCTCTCCAAGCAACACTAATGCAAAATCACCACCTTCATGAAAGAACGATGGCTGTTAGCATGATTTTGAGTTTCTCTATTGCACATGAAACAAAGTCAAAAACAGCAATACAAAAACTTACTCTTATCTCAGTGTCCGGTCTATTTCTCTCAATGGAACCACTCATCATGTGTGACACTAAACATCAGCTCCCACTGACTGTATCATCAGAGATGGTGTTTAGACTGGAAGCTTTAGAAACATTTAGAAAAACTGCAACCTTAAACGCAGGTGAACAGTCAGCAATAGAGTGGTGCAGGGATGACGTATTTTTGTAGGCCAACCAGGAAGTTAGTATCGCTCCGGGTTCCCTCCACAAAAAGCCAACTGGATTTTTCCATTGGGTTTTGGATTATTGCAGAAAATAAATTCTGAAACTATTTTCTGACGGATGGATGAGTCGGTGTGATGACATTTAGTAGTCTCCTTTAGCCATTTGTTAGCAACCGCCTTTTTTAAGACACAAAGTCTTTAAAATTCACAAACTGGGATATTTAATGGTGTACTTTATGTCATAGAACAAAACGTTGAATTCTCTGAAGCTTGTTTTAACCACAGTCTTTACTTCAGGTATCTATCTAAAAAACAAGTGCTAAAATGCGAACTCATGTCCAGGTTTTGGGTTTTTCATTCCTGTAGCACTCTGTCAGCCAAAGATATGTCCGCCACAAAAAGGCTTAGTGTTGCCCTCTATTCCACAGCACTAACAATGCTTACAAAATGACCAAAGATTTCTCACCAGTTTGCCTTCCAGTGTGTAGATCTTCTTCACCACTCCTGAGTCCAGCTTGATGGCGTCCGTGATGTCAGTCAGGACTTGCTCGTAGGAATGGGCAGTCTTCTTGTTCAGCAGGATCCTCACAGCTTTGCGAGGCTTCACTCCGCTCCGCACCACTGTCACGAGCTTTGGACGTATGAAGTCCTTGATTTCGCGGCTCTCGGGGGCACCGGCCTTGGCGCTGCCCAGGGAGGGGGGACCGCGGGAGGACGCAGCTGAAGCCTTGACGTTCACCGACCAGTTGGGGTTCACGTTTTTTGTGTAATCCAACTTTTTGTAGGCTTCAATGGAGCTGCACACATAACTCTCACCTGTTGGGGTTAAGGGGGGAAGGAGGAGAGATTACATACATAAATATTGCAGGAAATGAGATGAGCTTCAGAAATGACAGAGATGAGCATCTCTACTGAAAGAGAGCAAAAATGGAGAAGAATATGACATAGTAAGTAAGTGGTGTAAGCAACAGCTCTATTGTTCTAGTAGCATGCAGCATAACACATGAATAAATCGATTAAAATTTTAAAAAATATGGGATATTTTGCAGCTTGACTTCCTTCAGGCCTATATTTTTCATATCCTATGTCAACTAAAGATGTCAATAACTTGTAGTCCATCCCATGCCACCTCTTAGAGAGTAAAACAGATCAAGAGAGAGCTAATCTGAGCCGAAACATATGTCTGTATCACCATATGGCCATCAAATGAGTGGCATAATCTTCATAGGAATAATCTACAGTGTGCTTAGCCAGTTTGATGGAGTGGTGCCCATAAAAAATATCGTGCTGAGCCTGATTTTAAACCTGTAAATTACTGCTCACTTCACATTGTCATAGCCTTGTCATTAGCTATAGGTTTGTCTAGCTACAATAGGGGGGTGAGCAGGGAGAGATCACATCACATGGCAGCTGACAGGGTTTGTTCTTTACAGGAAGAGATGCACCGACAGACGTGTCCCTCTAGATTTGAGATTAGTCACTATGCTGATAAGGCCACGAGTCTCCAAGGTGCATGAGAGGAACACATAAACCTACAATTAAAGGTGCTATTGATAACACTGACTCAGCCACTAGATGGCGCATTCTTCCTCCCACATTTACTTCACAACAAGTCATTGCCAGGCACTTACTGTCAATCTCAGCCACTTATCCGTTATTTCCACACTAACTGATGACCCAGAGATACCATGTGATACCAATGTTGTTTTACCATTGGCTCACAAGCCTTGGTAGAAATAGGACGCAAAGCAAAACAAGAAAATGAGAAAGTTGTGACTAGTTGTGACTAGGCAGCCATGTTGAGATGAGTTGAGGAAATGCCAAACACCGACCACCAGCTGGAGCACAGCCAATAGTAACGCTCTCTCTCTCTCTCTTTCTGAAAGTCTCCCATCACCACTACATTTTTTTAAAGCCTGAAAACAGAGCCATGAGGTGCAGAAAACTTGTTTTCTCTCAGTATCTTTGAAATACAATATGCTGAAAGGTTATTATGGTATTTTTCTGTCTGCCTCCTGCAGGTTTAAGTGTAGTCCCCAAGGTGCATGACAGGAACACTTATCCTTGCAATTAAGTGTAGCCCCACAGGTGTGCTGTATTGCTGTGTAGGCTACCCACCTTCTACCAGCTGCTCAATACAGGTGATCTTCTTGCAGCCGTCCAGGGTGTAGATGGTCCGGACGCCCTGCGGCAGGTTGACATTGTCGGACAGGGAGCGGGTCAGGTCCGCCAGCAGGGCGTCAAAGGTCCTGAACCTGTCTGTGGAGATGGCGTACACTATCCCGTTGAAGTAGCGGTCTCCGTTGCGATAGAAGCGCACCTTCTTGGCTCTCTTCTCAGTGGTGAGAGTCTTCAGGGTCCGGGTCCGATACAGGCTGCAGTGTGCGCTGTGCGTCGGACTCGGCACCCCGTTCATCTTCGCGCTGGAGCGGCCGTGTCTCTGACCTTTGTCCCGCTCGTCGAAATGCTCCATTTCCATATCGAGACTCACAAGTACGGCTGTACTGTCTGCGGGAAGACAAACGGGAGGTATCGGAAAAGTTTTTAGTTAACAAAAACAAGCGGTGCCCCAACAGGACGAACCGAGGAGAGGTTTGGACGCACTGGTAAAGTAGCCACCCGGTGTCCGTCGCTGGCGCACCGTCTGAAAATAACCCCCTAATAACAGATTAAGTGCTCTTAAGCCGAGCAGCGGACAGCATGCCTCATGACGATCCACACAGTCTGTCAGAGTGCGCCTGAGTGGCTCTGAGGCGCAGATAGAGCGCCAGTCACGAACCAATAATAGCCTATTAATTTCCCTCTTTATAAATATTCAGAAGCAGCCGGACGCACAGCAGCCAAACACAAAACTGCCACCCCCAAATAATCATAATTTAAGAGTTAACAGATGAAAGCTACTTTCTAGTTGATATTGTTTTAAGACAATGATGCTTCACTTCTATATCAGCTGATAATGAGCGCATTGGCAGACTTACCTACGTGAGCAATTAACGCTTCAGTGACGGTCACCTCCAGTGTGACTGCTGCTTTATTTCCCAGTGGACGTGAAGAAAAGGAGTTCTGGTGTAACGTGTGATCCTGTCCTGGCCGCGGTGAGCCCCCCTGTGCGTCCCTTTGTTGTCCAGATGAGCCCCACTACCAAACACCAGCACGTTTGTTTATGTGTGTGCGAGCAGCAGCAGAGGCTGGACTGGAAATGAACTAGGTAGCAGCTGCTTCCCCTCCCATTCTCTTCTCACCCACCTCCTCCTCTCCTCTCTCCTCCTCCACGTCACTCTGTCGTGATTTCCATTCAGCGCCCCCACCCCTCATTAGGATGCAAACCCACAGCCTCCCACTGGTGCTGGGGGGGATGCTGCTGGTCCTAGAACCACCCCCAGCCCTGAAGACACGCTTCGGCTGCATGGGGGTCGATCTTCAATCTTTTATGACAATTTATTCTCAGTCAATCATTTTGATGCTCCATTAACAAGAGCAAAAAAGTTATTTTGTTTTGTCACATTTGAACCTTTAAACCTGCAGTAGGTTCAATATTTTGGCATTATTGGACAAAAAATCCATAATAACCTTTCAGCATATTATAATTAAAGTGTTCTGAGAGAAAACTGGACTTCTGAACCTACTCATAACTCTGTTTTCAGGATTTAGAAAGTTTAACCCGTGATGGGAGACTTTGACCAATCACAGGTCATTTCAGAGGGAGAGACTGTTCCTATTGGCTGTTCATTCAACAGAGGCAGCTTTCAATCAATGAGAAAGTTTGCTACAGCTGGTGGGTGGTGCTTAGTATTTCTTCAACAGATCTCAATATGGCTGCCGGGTCACAAACTTTCTTATTTTACAGCTAAAAAGTAACTACAAGATGTTTCTGAAAACATTTGAGGAGAAAAATAGTTGTTACAGTGACAGAATATTGATTCATATTTGATCAGCACTGCCTAGTTTGATCGTTTGATAAGATAATAAGATAAGATGAACCTTTATTTATCCCCGGAGGGAAATTCGGGGTTTGATCAGAGTTTGTGAGAGATTGACAGCTGCTCAGAGACAAAAGACTCCACCTTGGCTCTGATTGGTTGTTTTCCTCTGGTCTATGAAATCTTGCAGATGCCGTTAGGAGCACTGGAGGACACATTATTTTTTTTCAGATTACCTGTCTCATGCACTAATGTCAGGATATAGTAACTGTTTTATACAAATAACCTTTTTCTTATTCGTTCCAATTCTTGCCACTGCTGCGACAAAAATAAATTCCCTGGTCATAGTATACCTGAATCATCATTCATAAGTTAAATGATATGTATTTTTAATTTCATTTCATTACATGTTTGTGAATGTGAATGACTTCATCAAAACAAGTATAATCTATATTTTTGGTGTGTAGGCTGCGACCAATGACATGTCATCAATATCATGATACCATAAACAGCATTATGTGTAACCCACAAGAATATTTGCATGTGGGCTGTTATGTAACACACTTACTCTAATGTATACACAAGGGTCTTAAGGCAGCAAAACCGCAAGATTTAAAGTACGTAGAGCAGCACAGTGATCCAAATCCACTCTGATAAGTATGATTTTGCACACAATCCCACTTATTTATCTTGTGTATGAAGACTCCGTTGGGATTTACATGTCTAAATGATTTCAGCACACTATGTTGAGTTACACGGGACTCCATAAATGACATGCATAGAAGAGAGCTGAGAGCTGGAGATTATTCATTATCAGTCATTATGACAAGCTTGTTTCTGCCTATAAACTCTGGAGTTGTTTGAATGTGATGGCAGGAAATAGTCTCTCCAAGCAACGGAAGAGATAAAGACCACTGACCTACATCCTGGCCTCCAGAGACCACCCAGTCCTGCTCCATCACCAGTCCCTGGTGAACTATACTGCATGTCTGTGTGTTGCCCTGCATTTATCTGTGCCAGTGATGGTGAAAGTAGCAGCCCCAGTCTCTTTAAATACTGACCTTCTATTATTGAATTTACAGGGGTTGAACAGCTGGGAGACACTGCTTTATTTGTTGACCATGTCACAGCTTTTCTATGTAAAATACTTAATTTAGGTTCAGGTACGTGTACAGAAAGACCCCAGGTGGTGGTCAAGCACCTGTCCTTTTGGCCTCTGACTAGATAAGTGCCCTTTTTACCAGACAATATATTCTATTTCTTTTTCTAATTATATTTTAGTTTTTCAATTCAAAGACATTCACATGTAACGCAACACAAGTTAGAGGATGAATGTCAGAGTGTATTGGCTACTATATCTGTACAATTCATAATGAATCCAGAAAGTATAAGCAGCAGTTTTTCAGTTGAATAAGACATAGATGTACTTTGCATTTAAATAGGCGCCAAAGTTCATAAAAAAGCATCAAAATAGAGCTTGTTTATCAAAAAATTGCAAATTTTGATGTCATGTTTACTTGTAACACTACTGTCCATCTTCTGTTGAATATTAAAAATCTGCTTGATTGCATAGGTATTGAAATAAATAAACAAATATGTAAATGAGCAAAATATGTGCTACTATATGTAACTTTATTTTAATAATTAAAAAAATTAAGCTTGAGCCTTGCCCCCAAAGACATCTGTGCACATCACTGTCTATGTTGTGCTTGTGACATTTTATTGTAAAAGGTCACATATCATAATGTCATCCAGTCCAACTAATCCACAACCTGCGTGAATATATATCTGACATTGTACTGGTCAATACAGCATGTGATTGCATCTCTTATGACTGCCTCTGCAGGCAGACCTGCCTGTTTGCCTGTATGCACATGAATGCACCAGGATATGAGAAGGATTTTTCTATTTTGGGGGAGAACCACACACGAGAGCCCAGTGGGTTTCACAAACTGAGGGCTGACAAGGTGTCCCTGTCTAAATGAATCCTGTGGAAACAGAGCACACTTCAGACACTTTAGAGAAAGATGGGGGACACATTGAAGGACGTTAACAGCAGGACCTTGGTCTCATTTCCATTCTTAATGCCTAAGAATTTGCAAGTCAAATCAGATATTTGTCAGAGTCCACATGTATTCAAATAGCAAAGGGAGACATAAAAATGAATGGATTTTCGCACTGCTGTGAATAAATAAAGGCATTTCAGAGGCTAAAGCAGCTCAGTCTTGAGAGCAACTCTGTGAGCAAGCATACCCAATGTACAGTACAGTTTATTCGCATCCACAATTGTTTCAGCATTGCTGCTGACTGGCCAAAATAAAACCAGAATGATAGACATCTATTTTATCATTTGTATGATACAGGTAATAAATTAGCTGTAATTCTTCATAGAGGTCATCTTTGCTCCTGGAGCATGACTAGGCAAATTCCTGAGATTCAACTGACTTGTATATAAAGTGATTTTTGGGATTTGTGACTACAGCTATCAAAGTGCCTTTCCGGGCACATTTAATGTGGATCGAACAGTTTTATGATCTGCTGAACTACAGTGGTCACTCTTTTATGCCAAGACCTTTCCTCAGAGACTCTCGACTGCCACTTTACTGTATAAATTGTTTCAGACACACTAAGAAAACACAAGTAAAAGCATTTCTGTGAAGTGAATGATAATAAACAAATGAAGTTGGAGCTCATTCAGATGTGGATGGATGGACTGATGATTCATATTGTGCATGGCAAATCTGGAATAATCCCCAAAAATGTAATCTGTCTCAATTTCAGTGCAGTGGAGAGAAATGTAAAAATCCACCCACTCAGACTGATGACAGATGCTACTGTACAAAAACACTCTTTCCATGCTGTCATTAATCACTGCATTTTATGCTACAATTTCACACAACACAGTATGGTGTTTGAACATAGGAAGAACTAGGAAAATCTATCATTGACACATCTTCCAGGACTCAAATCACTTCACATGCATATTTAGCTCACATGAATGCACGCATGCACACTTTCAAATGAGTCCCACACACACATGTGCACTTGTACGGACACTAAATTGTTTCTGGCATACCCGTGGTAAGTACAGAGTGAATAATAAACTGCATTAGCACGGGCAGTACTGTGACTCGTGGTGTTTTGACAGATACAGTAGTGATTTTTCACCGTGTTTCACCATCACAGAAGACATCTAGGTGGTTGCTCTGAGGCTGTGTGATTCATGGGCCAAATTCAGTGAGCTGTACTAAAATGAGCTCGTGCATGAAAAAGAAAGAGGAGAAAGAGGTATAGAGAGTGGTGCCTTGTAAATGTGCACACTTGTTCATGAGTCAGTGAGACCGGCCATCTTTAAATTAAGTCATTAATCTAAGACAAACAGCCTGTCACTGCAGCACATTTAGGACTGTACACAGAGTCTGTCAAATAAAGCAGAAATTAGAGTGGACTTGTAAAGGGAGAGTACACCCAAAAGCAGATTTTACACAGTGCAGTTCCACTCATTTTAGACAGACAGGTCACTAACACAAATCTCCTGGAGCTGGAAATTAGAGCGTTTAAGAATTTGAATTGCTGATACAATCAGGTGATATTTTTTGCAGTTGGTTTGAAGAGAAGGATAAATTAGTGACTGATTGTGACTGACTGTGTGAGATCAAAGAAAATTTAAAGTTATTACACGGTATTGTTGAATATTAGATTCTGATTGGTTAATCACATGGTCTGTTATTTTTCTATAGCAGACCGGTGCCATGTATAACAGACTGTTGCTATGGGTGCAGTTCTGATGTTTTTGTGCCAAATTATTGATTTCTCATGTTTGTAGCTGTGTAATAAGCGGGATAATGTACAGCTAGCTGGTCACTGTTGTAAATGAAACCCCTTCAGGGTGATGAGGGACTGAGACTGTCATGGTTTCATTCACAACAATGATCAGCTCACTGTACATTATCCCTCACATGGTAAATGCAAGATTGTGAGCATTTCTACTGCCTCTGCACAGCTCTCAACATGGCAGCAGCTGAGCCAGTGGCTCGTAGCTAACAGTGCTAACAGCGCTAACAGTGACAACAACAGCAACAAGGGGGCCTCAGCAAATTGGAGGAAAGATAAGAGAAAATGCAAAAAATATATATATTTTGAAAAAGTATGTCTTATTATCATTACTATTATTATTATTAGAACGGTGAAAGATTTTAGATATGATAGGTTTTTAAGGACCTTGAAAAAAGGGGTCCCAGCCGTAAGCTAATGCTATTTTGGGGGCGTTGGCATGGAAAAGTTTGGGAACCCCTGGTACAGACCACCTTTAAGATACTACATCCAAATATAAGGGTGACAATTATGAAATGTGTGTGTTAATGTCTATACATCACACCAATTATTCAGCTTCAGAAGGACTTTCTTCTGCCATCACATACTTTCAAACCCATATTTGTCACTAAGAATACAATATTTCTACTAATCCATGTAAAGACATTTTCCTCACAGCAAGCTGAAGGTAGTTGAGCGTTGAGTGTCACGCTCAAGGACCGCTCAGCTGGTCTGGTGCTTGTTGACACTGGGCCTTGATCTCTGCCCTTGTAGTTAAAGGCCAGTTCCCTCGTCACTACAACACACTGCCATGCCAGTCTTGGAGATATACTGAAGTCGCAGAGTAGGTAATGCATAATTCACCTTCATAAACTGTTCTTTGCCTGTGACCTCTTCATTTTAGACCTAATTTTAGGTCACAACCCATGAGCTAAGTAACATGCCGTCACAGCAGTTTCAGACCAGTCACTGAAGAAGGAAACTGCTATATTCATAAAGCTAAAAAGGGACTAAATTTGGTCTGAATCTGGTTTGAACAGAGAACATGTCTTTGGTATAAGATATTGTTTCAATTCAGTTTCCAGGCTGACAATAACACAACCCATCCTCCACACTTCTTCACAAAAACAAATGAAACAGCTTCTGGCAGTCTTCCTATTCACTACGGCATCTCGCATGGATACAGTTTTCTTACACCTACGTTTGTAAAGGCGGTCAGTGGGTGGGACGGGGGTGACTGGGTGCTCTGTGGGTGAACTACATTCGGAGAGAGTGGTGGATGTGGTGTTGCTTACGTAATACAAATCGTAGGAGGTGTTTCAGAAAAAAAAATTGCAGTGACACGAGAAATGTCAGACTCAGCAGGCTTCTGGTACATTAAGAGACGACCTCGCTGCACTCAAGAGCTTGTAATTTTCCTCCTTCTTAAACATGTCTCCTCATTGCTACTTTTTTTGTTGAAAGAAAGAGGGAAATAATGCCAGACTTCATTATAAATGTACCATTTTATACCACTGTATTTGCCATCAATTGTAAAATAAACTTTGTGTGGCACATGGGTTTATAACCTAATGCATTGTCTGTGAATGTTCTCATTCATCCAGGTCATATTCATTCTGGCAACAATTGAATCGATGGCAACTACAGTCAGACTAGTGGGGACTAGTCAGACTGTAGCGTTTGAACTGATGAAGCCACTTGGATAAGGGGCGAAACATCTTCAGAGACAAATCTAAGTCCAGTTGCCTTCGATTCAATTGTTGCCAGAACCTACTGCATTGTTTCCTCACAGTCATCTTTTGAGAAATGTAAACAAAGCCACATTACCGCTTTTAAAAAAAAGGGCTATACCACCAAATTTGGGTTAGGGATTGTGTTTAAGGCAGTGCTTTAGGGTGGGTAACCTGCTGCTTCCCCGTTGGGATTTATTTTCTTCTCTTCTCTCTGCTGCTGCTCCACCATCACCTCCTCCTCCTCCTCCTCCTCCTTTCACACACACTCCTCCTCCATCATCTTCTCTCTCTTTTCCTTTCTTAGAATCAGCCTCTGCCTTCCTGCCAATCCGCCTCCCTCTGTGCAATCAGAAAATGTAGTTAGTTTAGCAGAATTATGTAACAGAGACAGTTTTTTTCTATTAAAGTGCTTCAGAGAGATAAAATAACACTTCTCACTTCAAATCTTTCAACAATAATAGTCTCAGAATTTATTCATTTTAGGGCTGTCCAAGTTAATGCGATAATAATGCGTTGAGGCAAATTTGTTTGAATTCCACCAATTTCTTCAACACAACTTGTGATTTCCAAACCTAGAAAAGTAGGAGGCTAAATAAAGCTCCAAACTTACACTAAATTTTGGTGAGGAAAAACTGGCATGGCCATTTTCAAAGGGGTCCCTTGACCTCTGACCTCAAGATATGTGAATGAAAATAGGTTCTATGGGTACCCAGGAGTCTCCCTTTTACTGACATGCCCACTTTATGATAATCACATGCAGTTTGGGGCAAGTCTTAGTCTTAGTCTGTTGTTGCCTGCTGGGCAGCAGTTTGCCATGTTATGATTTGAGCATATTTTTTAAGCTAAATGCAGAACCTGTGAGGGTTTTTGGACAATACTTGGCATTGTTTTGTGTTGTTAACTTATTTACAATAATAAATATGTACACACATTTGCATAAAGCAAGTAAATTTGAAAAATGTTGAAAAGAGTATTAAACACAAATCTTCATTTAAGCTACATTTTGAACAGACAAAAAAATCTGCAATTCATTTGCAATTAATCACAATTTACTATGGACAATCATGGGATTAATCCAGATTAAATATCTTAATTGACTGACAGCCATAAATCATTTATTAATTCTGAGTTAATCTATCCAGCATGATTACTTTATTAGCGACAAATCAAGATAATAATCTAACTACAAAATTAAGTCTGATTGCAAAGCAAATCTGGAGATGATATTTACTCGCAGTATGTCATGTAGCAAATGTAATTAAAGAGTCATGGATGTCTATAAACTGATTTTAGCATGTCTTGTGCACAAAATTTTAAATATACTGTATCTTTCATAACATCTCCTTACCCTGTATTTGTGCAGCCAGCATTAAAGCCACTCAGTGCAGCTGTCTTGCAGCTCTAAAATTAACTTTAAAGTCGAATTAAAGCAATAACTCTGCTCTGTACTTACTGACTGCATTTTATACCTTTTTTTTTTTTTGCTCTATATATACTTTTGCTGTTTTTAATTTGGTCATTTTCAGCATTTATTTCACATATGATATTGTACACAATCCCTTACAAATAAATCAAATTCAGTGAAAATAAAATTAACCTATTCAGACACTAAATCAAACAAATGTTACCAATGTGAGGCTCATAACGTTGTTTTTTTAATTCACCTCTACAGTCATTTTTGAGTTTGCGCACAACAAGGTTACAATAGTTTTGAATTTTCATTTAGTTTATATTTTAGTTTTAACTTTTCGTTTTAATTTCAGTTTAGTTTTAGTCTAGTTTTCAAAGTGTGTCTGCTAGTTTTAGTTTAGTTTCAAGTTTTCAGAAAGTT
Source organism: Pterois miles (assembly GCA_947000775.1). Lineage (NCBI taxonomy): Eukaryota > Metazoa > Chordata > Actinopteri > Perciformes > Scorpaenidae > Pterois > Pterois miles. The sequence continues at coordinate 19,442,448 of CAMQGK010000052.1, forward strand.
TTAGTTTTTATGTAGTTAAATTTCATTTGAAAGTAGTGTAGTTTGTTTTTTTACAGCCAGTTATAATGTCTCAAATGTAGCTACATATACATACAAAATGCCTGGTTGGACAACTGTGTAGGAATGGCCATAATGTTTAATCTTCATGAAGCAGTTGTACCATATCGATCTCTGGCAATATCAAGTCTGTTCAACATCTGTGGCTCAATGTCACAAGAGCTGATGGAAATTCATGCTGTCTCCTTTTTTCAGTAGTAGTATTACAGGTTTAAAAAAAAATGAAATGAATTTACATTAAATTGTATTAGTTTTTAACCAGGCAATATAGTTTTAGTTTAGTTTTTCTAAAAGGATTTAGTTTCATATTACTAAAAATATATATTATTGATTTAGTTTTAGGTTATTAAAATAGCCCTGGTCACAGTAGATATTATTGTGTCCATATCCTGTGAGCGTTGTGCCTCACTAACCTCCTCTGTTTGCTCTCTGGCGCCCTCTGTGGCTGGGTGGAGTACTGTCTTCTCTGGGCTTCAAGGGTGGAGGACAGCTGTGGCAGTGGACAATTCATGAGTTGTGTAATGTTAGTGGGCTCACACACATAAACATTGTGCTTGTACATGTATGCATGCTTTTGTGTTCACAACAGGCATGAGCCAGTCACGTGCTGTCACTAGGAATGTAAAGGTTTGTTGATAAAACACAGAGGGAGAAATGTAGTTTCTTTGCAGCTGCATTCCTGCAGGAACCAGCTTTGTTGCAGCATGAGGCAGAAAGTCCTTGACTCACTTTCTCTGTTGAACAGAAACTCACCTGTTATATAACAAGAGGGAGGATGAATGAGAAACCATAACTAGGCCTGAAAGAGAAAAGCTGGATAGCACACCAGTCTGCTCTAAATTATCCTTCTGTAACATTCAACCATGACAGCTACTCCCCAGTGTGGCGTATATTTAATTAGTAGTCAACAGGTCTGGTTTGAGAGCAATTTGCTTGACTACATATGAGCACTTCTTTTGACATGGATGAAAAGAAAATGCTTACCTTTGCGATTTCTGAAAGGTAAGCCCGCCTCTCGTCATTGGTTTTATGAAATGCCTGATATTTGGAGGAAACAGAGGGCATTATTGTCACAGTTTTCAATTCATAAACTACACAACTGTCAGTAATAATCTGTCTGCTCAGAGTGCAGCTTTTGTTATGGGTTTGCTGCCTGTGTGTATTGGTGTATGTTTCAGGAGGTCTTCAGTGTTAATGAGCAACAGATTAGAACATGGATTACTGGTTGCACATGCTGCGTGTTAAACCTTTATTCGACTAATATCTTGCTGTTTGTTGAGCAGAACAATAAACAAAGAGCAAGTCGCCAAACTAAGAGCATACCGGCCTAGTTGTAGCAGTACCATACAAAGGTTAGAGTTCAATTTTGCTTCAATAGTTGCTAAAAAGGAAGAAATATCAGCCAAAGCTTTTTCAAGCCTTTGCTAATGAATGTAAAATGTAAAGCTGTTTGTCTACGAAACAATGAAACTGGACCAGTGGACCCTCAACAATACTGAACCCAAAATCCCTTGAACTGAGCTGAGCATCCACACCTTTCCCTCCTGTTCAATCCTGCTACAACAGTCCATCAGCTGACTCTGGAGGCCACACTTCTCTTCAGTCAGGAGCTTCAGACGCTGTCTCAGTGTTTCCTGCGGCAAAGTGTTTCCATCAATTAGCGACACTCATAACAAATAAAAAGGTGATCCACTGCTGATGTCTAATTATATATCAATTTGTACTAGAATTAAGCGGCGGTATCTGCGAGGATCAAACAATAACAGAATGCTTAATGCAGAAAACATGAGCACAAAAATGGATTAGGCTCATGCATTATTCAATAACCAAATGAATGTATTAGAGCAGAGACTTGCTATAAGGCTAAATGAGATTTCTGGTACAGAGCAGAGCAGTGAGACTGGTTCATGCATCATACCAGTCCGCTGCTTGTGGATCAGCCTATTGCTGAGTATTTTATAAATAATACTTAAACGTTATGGTCAGTGGTAAAAGAAGTATTCAGATACTTAACGTTATCTTGTCTGTTCTTATTTGACACCTAGCGGGATCATAATAATGGTTAATTAAGACATTGGTTTGCATATATATGCGTATGAATATATATTTTCAGCATCTTCACTGTCAAAACTAGCATTGACTTTGAGATCCATGCTTCTCTTTGCTGAAACGTGAACTAGCTTGGCCGCTCTCCATTCTGTTTAATCACGTCTGGTTGGTCTTGATTTTTGATGCGAAATTAAAAAACCCTCACAACAGTGACTCCAGATGTTACTGTATTATATATCTATGTATATTTCTTGAAAACTAGCTTCTAAATTATTCATAACCCTTTCCTACACACTGATTCACTAGGGTCTCTAACCTGCAAGTTGCAATACCAAACTGTGAAAATACTAAGTAAAACTTATTGCATACAAAACCTTACTTAAAGGTACAGTGTGCATTTGGTGACATGTACTGGTGTAGTTGCAGATTGCAACCAACTGAGTACCCCTCCACTCACTCCTCCCTTTCCAAGACTGCAGTACTTGAGCAAAACTGTGTTAATGCTGTTCGCCATACTCAGAAGCCATCCTTAATAGCACTACTTTAGGGGCAACAGATGTCAGATGGCGGTACCACAGTTTTGCACTGTGTGGCTCATGTTACCACAGTTTCACAAGCGTGTCGGAGAACTATGGCAGCCTTCAGGTAACGTAAAAACTCCAAAGGGTCTCTCTAGACTCAGTGTTTGGTTTGTCTGTTCTGGGCTACTGCAGAGAGATGGCGTAGAAAGTTGGTGGACTCCGTGAGGAGGACCTGCTCCCTATGTAGACATGAAGGGCTCATTCTAAGCTAATGAAAACACAGTGATTCATAGTTTCATGTAATTATAAATTAATGAAAACATAGTACTGAATATTATATTGCATTTCTGATAACAGATCCCCTGAAATGTTACACACTGTGCTATTATGTATTATCAGCAAAATTTAAGCATCAAAAGTAAAAGTTCTCATTGTGCAGTGAAATGTCAGTGTTCTACTATTACCTATGGTGTTTTGGGATTAATAGCACTGCTGCATTATATGTTGCATTTTACTGCTGTAGATATTTACAGTTGGACTAATTTTAACTACTTCATACACTGCTGAGAACCATGTATCTCCAAAAAGTCTGCTGTTTATGAGCTCAGAAAAATGGCTGTGTTTTCAGCTTTGTGACAATGCATTTTAGAGCTGATCCAAGAGGCTTTTAAAAACAGTTTATTAACTTTAAACAACAGATAAAGGATCACTTCGGCCTTCAGTTTGTCAGAAAAATTAAAATTCAGTATCGATTTTTGGAGATACATGGGCTACATTCATAATTGGATACCTTTTCTTTTTACGTTTAGTACATACTGCAGCTGCCTTACAAAGTACATACTGCTGCATGCAGTATGCATACAACTGGGAGATACTACTTTGTCTTAACATTGTGCCTTGAACTTTGACCCCTCTGCTCATATATCTGTTATGCAGAGGATTGTGGGTCAGTGTAGCCAGAAAAGCACACTGGCTTCTGGTTCACACTCACACTGGCTGAGCTTCTTACTTTGGATCTATAGACGTTGTGACATGCTGTTGTATTGCTTGCTTTAACAGAACACTGTTGTCCTAACATTGATTTATTACAGATCTTCAGTCCATAGTCTGACTGTCACTCCTTAGATACACTAATAAGCATCTGTTAGTTCTGCCTAAAGGTGCACACACACACACACACACACACACACACACACACACACACACACACACACACACACACACACACACACACACACACACACACAGTTAGCCTGTGGCCTTTCAGTGTGTGTTGTGCATTCATGTGTGTTAAAGCATTGTAATTAGTGTGCATTACTCTCCCATGGTTTGTAATCCTGTGATTACAGTGCTGTGATTAAACTATGGTTGATTCAGCCTGCATCACAGGGAGGATGGTGAGCCGGCGTTACAATCCTCTCTATGCTGCCTCTTTCTGGGTCTCTGGCTCTCTCTGCTGGTATGTGTCTCTAATTTCTACACACTTAAAGCTCTCTCTGGGCTCTCTGTTAGTTAATCAGCACTCGGGAAAGAACTCACTAAATAAGATAAATACAACAAAATGGATCAAGAAAAAAGCTAAATAGAAAATAAATATGTTTGTACTCACTACCGGCATGTCATCATAAGTTCGGATGGAGGCCAGTCGATCTGTGAAAAACAAGAGTGTGAGCTTTACGTCGGTGGGCATGCTGTAGAACACAAACTTGCTTGAGAGCGGTGAATATATCACAGTGAACATTATGTTTTCTTACTATAAGGCTGTTAAAGTTAACACAATAATAATGTGTTTGCCTAAATTTCTTTTAACGTCACTAATTCCTTTAATGCATTGACGCAATCGATCTTCCAGTGGTGGTAGCGGACTCAGTTTAAAGGCTAGAGTGAAGATACTGTTATCATATGAAACTATGAACTACACTTGCTCATTGTGAGGAAGTCTAAATAAAGCTCCAACTTAAACTAAATATTGGTGAGGAAAAACTAAAATGGCCATTTTCAAAGGGGTCCCTTGACCTCTGACCTCAAGATATGTGAATGTAAATGGGTTCTCTGGGTACCCACAAGTCTCCCCTTTACAGACATGCCCACTTTATGATGATCACATGCAGTTTGGGGCAAATCATAGTCAAGTCAGCACACTGACATGCTGACAGCTGTTGTTACTTGTTGGACTAGAGTTTGCCATGTTATGAGCATAATTTTCCATGTTAAATGCAGTACCTGTGAGGTTTCTGGACAATATTTGTTGTGATTTCCAATAATAAATATATACATACATGTGCATGAAGCAGCATATTTGTCCATGTTGATAAGAGTATTAAACACTTGACAAATCTCCTTTTATGGTACATTTTGAGCAGATAAAAATGTTCTATTAATATGCAATTAATTCATATCATACGATTAAATATTTTAATCGAATGACATCCCTATGTATAATAATAATGAGACTGCTCTTGGTGTAGAGAAAGTAAAAAATACTTTAGGCTACTATGAGGTATTTATCTCTTAAGTAAAGCTTGTAGATTCCGATATAAACCTAACAAATGTACTTCCAGCATAAACCCCTTTAAAAGCTGACCCCAGCCTGTGAACTCACCCATGGGGTTGCCTCGTAAATCCTCCAGTCTCTCATGAATGACCGACATCTGTCTGTCCAACTGTCTGTTTAGCTCAATCTGTGTCTCGTACCTTGTCTTCCACTCATTTCCTGGTAAAGAATTAACAGGACACTGTCACACTATAGTCACATTCAGGACAGGAGGACATAGACACTGAAGGGTGACTGGGCTGATTATGACTATATTCTAAAAAATAAATATCTCTTTAAAGGTTACCCACCTTCCCCATCAACACTGTGCAGTCTTTCCTGTAATTCACACATGGTACTCCGCAGGTCAGACACTGACTCTTCAAGCATTTCTCTGTAATCAAGAACCAAGATTATGTTATTTTTGCAGTAGCAAATAACACTAGTCTCCTTGATAATAAATTGATTTAAAATCAACTTACTTCATCTCTCTCTCTTGCTCAAGTTCTGCCTGCAGGCGTGCCAAATTGTATTTGCTGTAGTCGCTATCTGCAGTCATGTTTCTGACAATCTGACATAAACCGAGTTAAGTTTGTGCCTCGGGGTTTCCATGGAGACCGCTGTTTCCGGCTCGTTCAGGGGGCCTCGGACATAATGGCGCGTATAAGCGGGAGGTTTGAAAGTAAAACCTCCTCGTCGGGTTAATATGACAGTACACGAATAAATGACTCGTAAATTACATATTCCTCGCATACAGTGACTTATTATTTTGCAAGCAGCCATTTTTATGGAGCTCATTTCGCGCTTAATTAGGCCTGAAAATTGACTTCCTCTGTATACCGAGGTCTTAATTCAACGGTAACATTAATGGCCTATAAATGCCGCTTGATTTATCTCGCACGGTATCTTATTATAATTGTAAAATACAGCATGCTATTGGCGCAGTACAGTTCAGCACGTCTGTGTAGAGAGCTGACCCTGAAGCGTGCTAGTAGTAAAAAGATTACTTTCTATGTACCTATCAGAGATAAACGTAACAAAATTATATTTATGTATACGTGACTTATACCGACAAATATACAGACGTGCATGTGTACTTGGCAAGTATACAGAAAAGTCCAAATTATACTTGGTTTATACTGAAGAGTACACAGGAAAATACAGAAAAGTATACAGAAAAAATACAGAAAAGTATATTTGGCTAAGTACTACAAGATCACTTAAGAAACTGTACAAGTATACTTGCAGAAAAAATATTAAACTAGTAGTACATTAACAGTATACCTATAAGTTCACTTGTAGTATAGATCATATTGTGGTTGCAGTACAAAATACAACTTGGATGTAAACTAGTACTTAAAGTGGATACTCTTACATTCAAAATATACTTATAACTATACTTTAAAGTGTACTTTCATAAACTAAAAAATGGACTACAAGTATCTAGTAAATTAAATGTATACCTATAAGTTAATTTACAGTATAGTTCATATTATAGTTGCAGTATAAAATACAACTTGGATGTAAGTGCATTCTCTTGCATTTAAATCATAGTTAAATATAATTTTTTCTAAACTAGGGCCAAATTCGTCCCAAGAAGTATGGAAGTAGTACACTTGCAAGTATACTACTACCTGGGTATATACTTGAACTTTCCTAAAGTTTACTTCATAAAATAAACTTGAAGTATAATACTTTTTGTAAGGGGATATTTGTTTTTGTCCCTCTATAAGAACACCTTAAACGTCCAATATAAAAATTCAACTGGTTAAAATGTGCATTCATATTTTTCCATGTACAACATATGTGTACAGGTGGTCAATCTATGTCGACGTTTCGCCCCTTATCCAAGTGGCTTCATCAGCTCATCAGACTGTAGCGTTCGAACTGATGAAGCCACTTGGATAAGGGACAAAACATCTTCAGAGACAAATCTAAGTCCAGTTGCCTTTGATTCAATTGCTGCCAGAATGACTTGTGAAGTAAATGCAATAGGAGACTAAGACATCTAGTAGCTGAATGTTATCAAAGGCACCTTTAATACAACTAAATATCCACTTCAGAGGATGAGTGGCTTATTTCGTTGTATAAATGTGCAAATGGGGAGTCGATCCATCAGTCGGACAGAAACCTTCCATCAAAGCGTGAAAACACCCCACAGGAATCTATTTCTTCTTCTCTTCCTCCTCTTTCTTCTGCTTCTCCCTCCCATGTGTTTCTGCTTGATGCTCTCGTTTCTGCGCCTCCTTCCCCTCCGTTTGTGCTGGCTGTTCCCCCGAGCCTTTGGCCATGGCCTTGGCCGTCTTTTTCCCTGCAGTCTTCAGGATAGCTTTGATGCCCAGATTGTCAATGTTGTACGCGGTCACACCAACATTGATCACTGACTTGACTGCAGTGTCTGTAGCTTCGCCTGCATCGTTACCGTACCTTCATCACGAATAATATGGTTAGGTGGTAAGGGAACAGTGGTTTGGTGTAAAAAAAGAAATGAGTACAGGATTGAAATGCTGGAGCATATTGGTACTGTTGAAATTCACATCAACACGCTAAAAGGTTAAGAAAAACAGACAGATTTCATTTTGTAGCGGTTTTATTAGCAAGAAGCCAGAAAGAGGGGCTACAGATAGTATGAACAGCAAGAGCAGCACCACCCAACACAAGCAGTTAGACCCAGAAAGACACAAACACAACAGAAGCTTAAACTACATCAAGTCGAAAAAGAACCCAAAAAACATATTTATATGTCTAGATATGAATGAATCAAAGAAAGTTAGTTTGTTGAAATGAAAAGACAATTCTGTGTTAGCTGTTAGATTTGGAAAATGTCTTATTGAGGGTTATTTTCTGACTTGATCTGGATTAATGAAAGAGTGTACGTGAAAGAGTTGTCAGATGTTAGTTCACAAGTCTTTGCCTTTACTCCCGCGTGCAGTCATATGTTGCCGGACAATTTTATTAGATTTTCTAAGCCCTTAAATCTGAAAAGAAACAGGTGTGAAAGCAGATCAGTTTCCCAACATACCAAGAAGAAAGCAACACAGTTGGCTGGTTTCTGATCCAGTGTTCTACTGTTGTTTACAGACACCAAAGAGATTCAGAAATAGGTTGGAAACAATATCTGATACCTTACTGAATCAGAACATGTTCTATCAATTCAATAAAGAAGCAGAAATGACAAATGTCAGGACTTACTTGTATGTCATGGTTGTGACAGTTTCTGCTGCAACGCTTTTGCCAACAAGCTTTGCTCCAGTCTCCAAACTAGACCAAACGGTAGAGAAACCTGGTTTGGATGTGAATAAAAAAATGTTTGAGTAAAGACTTGGATCCCCCATATTTAAGCAAATATTTCAAAGGTAAATGCAAGCACATGACTCAGTACTTTAACATTTTACAGAGTTAGAAGAAAGAAAGAAAGATCTTCCTTTATTAGTCCCACAGTGGGGAAATTCAGTTTTACATAGAGCTAATGATATGACAACAGTGTAAGACACAAGGATATATGTGGTAGTGTAACTTTATGCTTGAGCCTGACATGTCCATTATATTGATACTTACCTTGCACACTGCTGGCTGCCACAAACTTGGCTCCATCCCAGTTGGACGGGCCGCCATCTTTGCTCTTCTTCATAGACTCTGGGATAAGCTTAGCACCCTGCTTCTTCACATGGGGAGCCACCTTGTCTGCCACATGTCCTGCCACCGTACTCACTCCATTAACTGTAAATATATAGTATATAGGTACATAGCCATATCAAGTTACAGTGCAGGAGACTAATGGCATACACTGAAAAAAAATCAAGCATTTATCAGAGTTTTCTTCAACCATGTTAAAAGTTTGATTACCACCCAAAACCAGTTGGTATTTTTACCATCATTGTAGCCAATATAGTCCTTCTATATTGATTTAAAATGTCCAGTGAGTAGGATTTGGTGGCATTTAGTGGTGTGGTTGCAAAATGCAGCCGATTGAGTACCCCTCTGCTCACTCCTCCCTTTCCAAGATTGTAAAAACAATGTAAAAACTTTAAAGTTTCTCTCTAGAGGCAGTGTTTGGTTTGTCTATTCTGGGCTACTGTAGAAACATGACGCAGCAACATGGTGGACTCCGTGAAGAGGACCATCTCCTTACGTAGATATAAACGACTCATTCTAAGCTAATGAAAACACAGTGATTCTTAGTTTCAGGTGATTATACACTAATGAAATCATAGTGATGAATATTATATTCAATTTCTGCTAATACATCCCCTGAAATGTTACACAGTGTTCCTCAAAGTCCTTACCCAAGAACTGGCTGACTTTCACAGCACCCCCGGTGGCCTGTTTAGTCGCATTCAGACCTTTGGTGACGCGGGGGCTGACCTCTGATGGAGTTTCCTCAGGCGTGATGTGGTCCCGGATCTTAGCGGCCCCTTTATGGATGGCCCTACCAGTGGCCTCTGCTCCTTTTACAAACCCTACACTCAACCGTGTGGCTCCTACAAACAGAAATACCTTGGATGTTAAATTTTAAATAGCAATATCATTGATTGTTGTGTTATTAAAATGCCTACTAAAAGGTAGTCTGGTCAAAGTTTTCATTGCAGCAGTCAATCCAGTTCATGAGGGACTGATGCAATGGTAAACAATCCCATCTAGTGGTCAGACGAAGGAACATCTACTGTATATACAGACTGTACAATGCTGTAGTGATATTTTGTTTAGAGTTTTGTTTCAGTTATTAAGGCTAACAGAAACACACCTGTCAAGATTCCTTGTGCCATCTTCTCACTCCATCCAGGAAGTGGTGGTTTGTCCTTCTCCCCTGTTGGCACTGCCAGTTCTCCATCCTCTTTCGTGGGACCAAGGGGGATTTTCTCACTCAGGTTGATGACCTCTACCCCCGTCCCCTCTGGACTCTGTCATTAAGTCATATTGCTAAAGAGTTATCATGACAGGACACACAGTTATATGCTTTTAAAATGTGTAAACACCCGAACAGGTAACGTACATTCCTGTACGCTGTGACTCAACTGGATAAGAATGTGTTTAACCACACCGTAACAACTATTAGTTCCACCTGAAGTGTCACAACAGAAATGTGATGCTATGAGACACTGCACGCTACAAGAAGGTGTAGCCATTATTATTTAATTTCAACACCTTTCTTTTCTCTCCAAACACAGAAAAACAGTCTAAATTAGGACTGTCAAAGTTAACGCGTTGCTAACGTATTAAGCCAAAAATCATATGATATATAGTAATTTCTTTAACACATAATGCAATCGATCTTTTGGAGGTTATAGCGGGGTCAGTTTTAAATCTAGTGAAGATATTGGGATGATATGAAACTAAAAACTAAAGAATCCATTGGTACGAGCCATGTCATATTAGCTTGTCATGAAAGAGGCAAAATAACGCTCCAAACTTTTGCTAGATTTTGGTGAGGAAAAACTGTCATGGCCATTTTCAGAGGGGTCCCTTGACCTCTGACCTCAAGATATGTGAATGTAAATGGGTTCTCTGGGTACCCACCAGTCTCCCCTTTACAGACATGCCCACTTTATGATAATCACATGCAGTTTGGGACAAGTCATAGTCAAGTCAGCACACTGACACACTGACAGCTGTTGTTGCCTGGTGGGCTTGAGTTTGCCATGTTATGATTTGAGAATATTTTTATGCTAATACAGTACTTGTGAGGGTTTATGGACAATATTTGTTATTGTTTTGTTGTTACTTGATTTCAGATAATAAAATATATACATACATTTGCATAAATCAAGCCCACTCCCATGTTGACACGAATATTAAATACTTGACAAATCTCCCCCCATGGTACATTTTGAACAGATAAAAAATGTGTGATTAATATGAGTAAATGAGTTACTCATGATTAATCATGGACAATTATGTGATTTATCACAGTTATCACATCTTCACAGTTGCTCCCTACTTACACTACAGACTGACCTGGACCCTGAGTTCAGCGAGCTGCGAGAGGAGGTCCTGAAACGTCTCTCGGTGGACAGCAGGCAGTTCGGAGGACAACACTATGCCCACGTAGGACCCTGGCGTCTCTGACAAGGTGTCAGGGAACATGAAGATCCCAGAGTTTGCCAGCAGCATTGGAATGTCTGGTGAGAGCGGGTACAGCCAGTCACACACCTTGAAAACACAAAGATGCACAAAAATAAGGAGGTTGGGAATGATGAAGGTCCATCATTACCAAAGAAGGTTGCATTCACTCTGACTGATTGTAGTTGTAGTTGATTTAAATAAACTACTGAAATAGACTTCACATCCACTATTCTTAGCAATAACCTCTTTGGAATTAGACAGAAAAGTAGGACTTCTGTTGAGTCTTTATCTGTTTCTCCAGTTTATAAGCTGTGAGCTGAAAACCATGCCATGTCTAATGCTGTTTTATAACTTCATATGTAAAAGGTGTCTTCTTATGAGGCCCAAAGGGGCACAAAAACGCATTGTCATTTCCCAGCAAGCACAGTGTCCCCTGCCCCTTTTGACCTGATGTTTACCCCTCTCAAAGTATCATCACAGGATTTTAGCCCCATCGGGACTCGTGTCCATCATCCACACAGACATAATACAGATAGAGATTTGCTGTTGCATCGTGCCACTGGTATGGCGCCTGACAGAGTGACCTTGTGAGGGCGCAGGACACTGACCAGCAGCACAACAGAAGAGCAGAGTCATCTGTTAATGGGACCATTGTGCTGCTGGGAAACAAAGCGGGGCTAGAATATAGGAGAGCAGCCGACCAGCTCGGCCTGGTAGGAAACAGAGTCATGGGTTGGACGACATAATACGTGCTTTGTAGAGGTGCCAGAATACATTATTGTTATTTAATGCGTTCTGTATTGACTCATATAAAAAATCATAACAGAGATAGCATATAAAGTCTAATAGTATTCTGTAAGCATGATAATACAGATGAAGTCCATTTCCTAGAATACACAGTGGGCACTGCTTTTTATCATTTATTTAAGGCATAGTGGAAAGTAATACTGCTCAAACATAAATACAATAGGACAGTTTGATTTAATTAATTTAAGCCACAAACATATTAAGTTTCACATCACTCAAGTATAGAGCTGCAACGATTAATAGATTGGTTGTCAACTATTAAATTAATTGCCAACTGTTCTGATAAACAATTAATCAGTTTGAGTAATTCTTTAAGAAAAAACTAAATAAATCATCTGATTTCAGCTTTTTAAATGTTAATCTTTTCTGGTTTCTTTACTTCTCCTATGACAGTAAATTGAATAGTTATTAGTTATAGAGTTGTGGACAAAACAAGACATTTCAGGACGTCATCTTGGGCTTTGGGAAAGACTGATCGACATTTTTCGCCATTTTCTGACATTTTATGGACCAAACAACTAATCAATTAATCAGGAACATAATCAACAGATTAATCAACAACAAAGACAAGCATTATTCAGCCCTACTCAAGTGCATTTTCAACAATGTTAGAAAAAAGTGTAGTGTATTAGCATCTGGCCAATTAGTCTCCTTTAGAGAGTAAAGGTCAATTAATTGATTAGTCTATTGGCTCAACATTATTTTGATAATAAATTAATATTTTTCAAGCAAAAATTGTCTACAAATCACTGGTTCATCTTCCTCAGATGTGAGGATTTTCTGCTTTTCTCTGTTTTATATCATTATAAACTGAATATATTTGTGTGTTTGGACAGGTCAACATTTGAATCAGCTCTGGGAAATTCACTATGTTCTGAGGTTTTATAGACAAAACACCTAATCAACAAAAATAATCAGATTAATTGCTAATGAAAACAACGATCATTAGTTTCAACTAGGCCTGTCCTGAATACTTTTTCTGGGCTTCGAAGCTTCGGTGAGAAATACTTGAATGTACTGGAAGCTCCAGGACAGTGTCACTGCCACACTACAGTGATATCCATCTGAGAGTAACTAATAATGATCAATGTTGACTATGAACAATGAATAATGCTGTGGGTTTATTCCTTATTTCATGGGCTATTTGGGGATTTACACATTATTATTAGATACTTATATATAAAAAAATTAAGCATTCAAATACTGATTTGGATGTGAATTATTTGGGTCAGCCCTGGTTGAAACCTTAATTTTAAAGGCCCCAATGAGTTAATTAAATCAGTGCAAATAACTACAGGTAAAAAAAGGTAAATCCTAGTCAACTTTTAAAGCTCAGTTTTTAACTTGTTTTATCATAACATTTATGTTGTCAAACTCAAAGTGGTCGTCTTCACCCAGACAACACCATTTGTAAGTATAACATTGGTGACTACTGGTGTACTCATTTTATACACTATATACCAACATAATGACTCACAGTTAGTTTTAAAACTGGTCTAATAGTGATGAAAAGGTTTCACCTGGGGTAGTTTGCTGTTCACACATACCGTAACGTACTCACCTCTAAGACACACGCCCAAAAGAAATGCTTGTCTGGTAAACCTACATCCACATGCATGCAGATACTTATTATATTTTTATATAATATATAATATAATTATTACGTACTGTATACTCACATGTAAATATGCTGAGGGTCTTCCAGCAGTGGAATCCTTGTGGTGACTGTCAAACGTGATGATGCGAAGGAAGCCTGGATAGGTTAGGGAGCTGACCTGCCCATTTGGTGCCACAAAAAACATCTGCACCCCAGAGGGGATGAAAAGCAGCTCCTTTCCATCCCTTCCAGCTGTTGCCCCGCTCTGCTTGCCTGGCCAAAGGACTCTTCCAGCAGGACCGTGAGACAGGCTGCGGTGGCCGAAAGATGGCTGTCGTGTGTATGCTGGAGGCTGGTCCCCTGGGTTAGCCATGGCTACAGTTCCTGGAGCCGCTGCAGGGAGCGCGCGCTGAACAGCAGGGGAAGCAGGCCTGGGAGGGAGTTTTGGGGTTGTGTTCTGGGTGGTGGCAGGTATGGTGGGGTACAGATGGTGGAGGGAGCTTTGGGGAGGCTGGCTGCTTTGTGCCAGGTCTGGATACAGATTGGGAGGAAGATCCATTAACAGGCGTTCCCTCTGGCCTCCTGTCATCAGCTGAGAGGTCGCCAGGTCAGAGAGGTGGGCGTTGACAGTTGTCAGAGTGTCCCTCATCCTCTGCTGAAGATGCCTGGCCGTGTCCCAGACCGCCCCCTGCTGCCTCGCCCCACCAGTGGGAACTTCCAGTCCTTGGGTAAGGTGCTGTTGACCTTTCCTGTAATACACCAGGCACTCTGCTCTGTTCCCGGCCTCTTCAGCAGCCAGCCCACGACTCAGAGAATGAAAGGCCAACTCATACTGGTCCTTGATGAGCAGCAGCTCAGCAGGCTCCGTCATACTGAGGAGGAGACAGGATTCAGAAACTAGAGAATAAAGAATGGAGGCGGAGAGGAAAACAAGTGTTATCTCAGAAGTAACACAAAACTTGCAACTGCAGTTTTTACAGCAACTCTAAAAATATAATATAATAATATGTATATATAATAATATGTAGATAACTAACAGTCAGGTTGGTTTTATATATGTGTGTGTGTGCATATGTATATATATATATATACATATATATGATTTTCTTTTTATAAAATAGGGTATTGAGTAGGTGTAGTTTGTTTTAGGCTTAATGGTTTTAAAAATGACCACTTCAGTTAAATGAATGGGGGACAGTTAGGATTATAAAACAACATGAGCAAAGAATTTAAGGCCAGAAATTAAGAGAGACAGATTACTTGTCACCGAGATATGCAGCTGTGAAAATCAACTCTGTCATAGGCAGCACACAGATGTGAAACTGTATTATAAAAACCTACAAAACTGTGTTATATCTACGGATGCCTGCTCTGAAAGCATTAGTACAGCAGAGTAGATTAATTATTGTGAGGAAAAATCTCTGTAATGTTGTTGTTGGCTATGACAGGCTGTATAGCCTGAGCAGGCATGAGTAAACACATCAGGTTTAACCTGAACAACAAGACCAATAGTTTGTCTCTGAGCTGTCTGGAGGAGAAGTCCTCTCTAGACGGCACATTTACATTTAAAATAACAGAGTTTACACGTGTTCTTCATCTCAGTGTCAAATGAATCAAAACAGGTAAAGATGCTGCCTTTTCGGACAACTTGACAACAAATGATAAAGTTAATGTCTTACCTTGAACTTCAGTATCCGGGGTACGAAAACGAAACACAACAATAAAGTGCTTTCAGAAAGTCCTTATTTCACGTTTCGACAGCTCTTCTGTACTTTTACAGACGTGAAACACCTGCATATACCAACATGTGTTCACGTCCCTCCCTGGGTGAATCTGGCGCACCCATGGGCGCACCCACCGACAGGTGTCAGCTACACACAGAGCGACAAAAAATGGCTTCCGGCAAACACTTTCAAAATAAAATCCACAGGCTACGCGTTAAAATCGGACAGTCAATGGTTAAACCAGTAATACTTCAAATAAAAACGTTATTTAAAAGAAATCTGTGATGAATATAAACGTTCAGTATCTTTTTTTTTACTTCTTTTGCATGAAATATTAAAAATAAACTCTCAAAAAAGACTGAACATATATTAAAACAAATAAAAGATATGAAAGATGCTGTAATTCATTTGAAGATCATTATGAGCTAAATATATTTCAACCGATGACTTACCTGCTTTAAAGAAACTTTTGCAACACCTGGAAGTGGGGTGACCACAAAGAGTGTGTTTGTGTGGGACAATGTGGGACATGTTGCCTTCTGGTTGAGCTAATATTGCAAGAACTCTTTGAGGATCAGCTTCCACCTGCTTCAACCACTTGTACAAGTAGTTTCACTGTGGCTGTAGTTGCATTTCCTTTTCTTCGCGGTAGTTTCCATCATATTCTGCCTAAATCTACACAGCTTGTGACTTTTCCCTGTTGGCCGTAGCATAGTAAAGACAGGTGAACCTGCACTTGACCCAAGTGATGACAGCCTTCCCTGCTGTCTTCACAGCCACTGGATAAAAGCCACATTTTAGAAAAGCATCTGTCCTGCAGTGGTTTGACTTTTGAAAACTAGAGCCGATCAAGATGTGGGACAAGGGAAAAGGGATATGTGCAGTCCCCCATAAAGTGCAACACCCAGTCACCCAACCTACAACTACTAAATTATTAGTTGTGAAGGGGATTTTATTAAAGATAATTTATTGTATATTGAAATAAACAACATAAAAGAAAATTTCAAGGTAATTAAGGTGTCCAGACTGATGAGTGTGGCATATATGGGATTGGCTGTTGAATAAACTGTGTTTTCTTGTTCTTAGTCAGAGTAGGGCAGGTATTCATTGGAAAGGCAGAACAGCAGGTGCTGTGATCAGTGAAACATGACAATACCTGCAAATGGAGAGATAAAAGACATTTAGAGATGAGAAATTGAGTCCTGGATGCATTAACAACCCATACAATCTACAAATTATACATGAAAAATTTCAAAGGCCTGTAGTTTATATACACAGTTTGTAAAGCCTCCACATATAAATATATTTTAAACTATAAGCTAAACCTTACTTTGAACTCTGATACTTTTCCCTGATGGCCTGTTGTGAGTCACAGTCTGCAATGATGTATAGCTTGTGGAGGTCAGTCATGCAAGGCACAATTTCAGCCATGGTATAACCGGTGAAGGCGTGTAAGGAATCAGGCTAAAATATGAAGAGAAAAGCAGCCTAAAAAGTCACACTTTGGTTAAGAAATTCTCATAAAAAGGGACTCAAACCACACCTACCCAGAGGGATTTGTTTACAGTATAAGTGGCTAGGCAGTAGGCTCCAGCTGCCAGTATAGATGGGGTGTACTGTAGGAATGGATCCATTTCTAGCAGGCTTAACTCTGCTACATACTAGAAGCAGAAATAAAAATCAAAATATGACCAAGGAACATGGAAAACTGTAACTTCAAAAAGGCAGTGGGCACAAATCTATAATCTGGCTGATATTTGAAATACTGATTTTGCTCACCAGGGCGAGGTTCTTCGTGCTGGCACACACAGAGTGGACAGACATGAAAAGGTGAAGGAACTGGTTTGTGGTGGGGGCTGCCATCTTGAAAGCCAGCACTCTTAAGAAAATGTACTCCATCCGGACCACCTGCTGCTTAGTGTAGGTGCCGTTGGTGATGTACACAAACTCGTTGAGCTCAGGAGGGGAGATCTCCTCATATTTTCTACAAGAAGAAGAAGAAGAAGAAGATCTACCTTTATTAGTCCCACAGTGGGGAAATTCAATTTACACTCTGTTTAACTTATACATGGTACATGCACACAAACACACACATGCAGTAATGGAGAGATGTCAGAGTGGGGGGGCTGCTCCAGACAAGCGCCCCGAGCAGTTGGGGGTTTGGTGCCTTGCTCAGGGGCACCTCGGCAGTGCCCAAGAGGTAAACTGGCACCTCTCCAGCTACCAGTTCACACTCAGTTTTCGGTCCATGTCGGGACTTGAACCGGTGACCCTCCGGTTCCCAAGCCAACTCCCTACAGACTGAGCTACTGCCGCCAGAAGGTGACAGATCAAATGACATCAGATTGTACATTCCTTCACCAAAAATATGTCTATTCACCAAAAATATGTCTATTCAAATAGTTTACTTCATTTAAACTTAAAATAACAGAGATAATACAGTATACTTTCAGTTTACTTTTTATGTACTTATCAGAAATATACTTAACAAAACTATACTTAAGTATATTTGGCTTATACTGACGAGTATACAGAAAAGTCTAAGGACACTTGGCTCCTACTGACAATTGTACAGAAAAGTCTAAGTATGCTTGGATTATAGGTCTACAGGAAGGTCAACTTGACTTGTAGTTGTGCTCACTTTTTGATATAGCACAATTTTGGATTCACCATTCACCATGAAGGCATACAAGAAAAACAAATTTTATCATTTTTTTATCATCACAAAACATCAAGTCAAATGGCAAAAGGAGCAAGTATCTTTATGTAAAATAAATATTACTATACTATAAGTTTAAGTATGTAAAGCACATTTTCATAAGCTATAAAGTAGGCTACAAGTATATTAAGCATATTATACAAAGAGTATAAAAACTATTAAACTAGTACAAAATAAAACTTTGATGTAAATAAGTTGTGTACTCAAAGAATAGTATTCTTACACTTAAAAGCATACTGAAAGTGTATTTTTATAAACTAAAAGTGAGCAAATTTAGTCCAAAGAAGTATTGAAGTAGCACACTTGCATATTAGTATACTTACTAAACAAAGCATACTTCGGGGAAATATAGCTGAACTTTACTTAAGTATTCTTCATAAAATAAACTTGATGTATACTACTTTTTCATAAGAGTTGCCATGAATCATTGCGTCCATGTTGCTCCATGAGGTGGATTCTATGTAATCTTTAAACGTGCTTACGCAGCAATCATCAATGCAGCTGTGCCGATTAGCTGCAGCTTGCCCCGTTTCACGTCTGCCGTGCAGGAGAGAAAGCGGTCCAAATAGTTGACGGCGAGGTGCAGAGTTTCAGATTGCAGCTTGTATTCCTGGACGACTTCCACCAGCCAGTCCACCAGGATGACCCGCATGCCGTTGGTGATCTCTGGATGTTTCTTTAAGTAGTCTGGTCTTGGCCTGGACCACATCTGGCATTAGAGACAAACGTAGTTATCATTTGCAGTGAACTGAAGTAAAAAGCTTCATAACTACAAAGCATTTAATGCACAGTAACATGAAATAAATGAGGCATAGTTCAGATATTTTCACACTTCTCTCTCCCTCAAGTGCAGGTGGATGTCTCCTGCATATTCTGAAAAACACAGCACTTCCTCTGACATCAGGGAAGTATCTGGTTCAGACTGCACAGAAACATCCTGGCATGAATCTGCAAGAGTGAAAAGCAGCTGGATAAAGAAAATAAAGATTGAACAAGAAAAAAACAATTCTTGATAGATATTTTTGTATTTTCCGAACTCACTTGAACTCAGCTCCAGTAGGAGTCTCAAATCTTCATTTTGCAGGTCAGCAGTTTCGGAGTCTAGGTAATAGCTGTCTGACACCACTTCTTGACCAGAAACCGCGAGAACGACTTCACGAGCCTCCTCGATATACACATCATAGCTGGAGCTGGAGGGGTGGCAAAGGGAGGCGAGCTGGGAGCTGTCCGAGACCGAACTGTGATTGGAAAACTGGGAAGAAAAATGGGTCAGCATGATGGCACAATAAGTTGAAATGTGAATGTTTTGGAGGGGATTGAATTGACAATGACAAAATGCAATGCTCACTTACCTGGCTGAGGGATCGACCATGCAGCTCGTTTTCCGACAACACACCAAGGACTGTCCGCTGCTTGGCTCGCTGGACTTGCGGTGCTTCACCTTTGCTTGAAGTTGGTAAGTTTTCTTTGTTAATGTGACTGCTGCACTGGGCATTTGTGCTGAAGTTCATCTTTAAACATGGAAAAGAGAGTAAAAAAAGACGGTCGCCATGGCATACTGGAGAGGAAACGTAACAGAAGCACTTAATAAAAAAAAAGGGAGTTTAATAAGTAAGATATAAAAAGTTTAAAATATTAATAGAGGGCTACTTCAATCATTACATGTACACATGCAAGGTGGACCATATTATATTATATTTGTCTGTAGGGCTGTCCTGAATACCATATTTTAGGATTCGAAGCTTCAGTGAGAAACATTTGAAAGTATTCGAAGCATTGCGGCACACACACCTCTACACACAAACAGCGATATCCAACTGAGAATAACCAATAATAATGAATGTTGAATATGACTAATGAACAATGTTGTGGGATTATTCCTTATTTCGTGGGATATTTTGGGATTTATACATTATTACATTCTTCTATATAAAGAAAAAAATGATTTTGAGGTTGATTGCCATGGCAACTGTCAAAACATCGAAGCATTCAGGTCACGTTTTGAGCTCCAGGTGCTGCCAAACAGGCACCACAAGACAAGACCACAGGATCACAAAGTGATCTTTCATTTTGAAAAGTCAGCTTTTTCAAAATCATGGCTCAGTTCAAAATTTATTTCAAAATAAAACTCCTCATCTCTTCTCTGATATGATTTTAACATCAGATGATTTGCTACCACTGACCTGGAGCTCGAAACAAGAGTCAATACCAACAGGAGATACACTGTTTAGCTCCGGCAGAGAATTTTGGCAAATTTCACTTGGCGCTACCCACATAATCAGCTGTGCTGCTCAACCCACAAATGCATGATCCTTACAAGCTGCACATCATTTTGAAGGCAAATAAACAGCCTTTCCAAGGATGTAAAACACAATGCCAATTAGCATTGTAACAACAGAGAAATAATCAACCAAACACAAATTTCCAAACATTTTTTTTTCCAGACTTTGTTTGCTTTTTAATGGGAAATACGGGATTCCCAGAACAGCTAAAGCTCCTAAAAACTATTAGATTATAAACAATCTGACAAAGAATCATCGCCCATAGCAATGTGTAGATACAGGACATGCAAGGTTGCTTTGTGTTGTGAAACCACAGCAGGATTGTATATGTTAGTCATATTGGTTAGATGGTTATGACCTTCCTGACCAAATCTAAGCATCTAATTTGGGCTGAAAGTAAGCATTCCGAGTAGTTTGAAAATAGTGAAAAATGCTGATTATACAGGTGACATATTCAAATTGCTTGTTTCCACATATTAATCCAAAGATATTCAATTTACTATCAAAGAATAGCATCAAATCGTCAAATTTGATAGGCTGGGACCAGTGAATGTTTGGCTATTCTCCTTGAAAAGTGACTGAAATGATTAATCAATTATGAAAACAACTGATAATTAATTATTAATAGTTTCAGCTCCTAAAGATCCACAAAGCCACAAATAAATAAAGAAACAAAAACTTTTACTGAAATTTAAATCTTCACTGGTCTGAAATTGGGAGAAAGGTGTGGAAAACCAAATGAGTGTGTGCTCAAATAAAGTGAACATTTGTTAAAGCTCAGTAAAGTTTATAATGGGGGTTTTTCTCATGGGGGTTTATACTGGGGTACACTGAAGAAACATCATCACCATGGTTACAAGAGTGTCCATCAGTCAATGACTCACATCCCAACAACAGTTTCCTGTATAATAGTTCAATAATAAAACGATCCACCATCTGTTACTGACGGTAAACTCACCATAGTCACGACCAGGGCAGTCAACAGCTTCCTTCAGGTTTCCTTGTAAACTTTATCAGCTGTTTCCTCCAAACGCTTCC
Source organism: Pterois miles (assembly GCA_947000775.1). Classification (NCBI taxonomy): domain Eukaryota; kingdom Metazoa; phylum Chordata; class Actinopteri; order Perciformes; family Scorpaenidae; genus Pterois; species Pterois miles. Next base: position 19,463,838 of record CAMQGK010000052.1, read on the forward strand.
GTCCGGAGTCCAGAGGCGACAGTTGACGGCGGACGACGTCGTGCGTCAGGAGCGCATCCCAGGATTTCTGTGATTTAACGACTAATATAAAGGAGAGATAAGCGCTCTAACATAGATATCAGAGACACACTCAGTGATCTTTCTGTCCCTTCAACCAGATGTTTCTGCTCTTCTGTATCTGAGGAGAAACCTTGGAATAAATACTGTATTAATAAAACAAACTTAAGGAAAAGTCTTTTAAGATATTACATAAAGTTTCGCGCTCGACATTGGTTTTAAGTGCGATCTCTGTGGATTTCCTGGATGGAGGTAGACAACTTTCTCCAAAGGAAACTTAAGCTGACTGTTGAAATCAATATCTTTGATGCAATGATAGATTTTAGTCAAGATAAGATTGGCTATATGTAACATGCTGTATATAGTACAATTATTTAGTATTATTACCCATAAGACAAAATGGTGAGGAAACAAGCCTAATAAATTTAAACAGTATAGCACCATCATAACCTATATTTAAAAAAAAGCAATCAAGACCTTTAAATTATGGAATTATTATAACTTGTATATAACATAAACACAAACCCTGGCGTTATGAAATGTATATGTAATTAATTTTGCTTTGTCTTATTTTTGTCTTGTTTTTTTTCTTGTTCAACTGTATATGTATCTGTACTAATCTGTTCAGAGTTAAATAAAACATTATAGATAGATAGATAGATAGATAGAAGAAAGATAGATCTATATATATATGTCTATTGTTACACCACTATAGTATTTAGTAGAATACTGGTTGAATTGAATAGATCTGTTCAGCATGCATACATGAGTGGGTTAATATAGTTTAAACTCCTAACTAAATAAATAAATGTTAATTAATAATTTTATACAGCTACTAGCTAGCTCAGCCCTAACAACATCTCACATCCCCTCTAAAACCATATTAAAGCAAGCTGCAAAACAGCTGCTTGTTCTAGCAGAGTGCCAAATTCACTTTTGTGTCCTATGTTTCCACAAAAGCATTGTCAATTTATCTCACAGTTTCCAAGATTTGTGTCTGAGGTTTGCATGTCACTGTTAAAGCAGTTTATCGTACATTTCACTGGGATTTGTTCGTACTCACTAACCTGGATCTTGACAGCAGTTGCTCATCCTCCTGTTTTTACACACACAAACACAAAGACATTTGTTTAAGGATGAAAGTCATTCTGCTTCTGGCTAAATGCCTTCTTGTCAGTTTTGTCCTCATCTGGGGTTAAACTGCAAACTTTACTGTATCCTGTTGACTTTGTTGTTGCTGTTGCAGAAGCTGTGTGGTTGCATCCCACATCAGAGGAGCAGCAAAGACTTCCCATCCCATAGATAGGTACACTACAGATAGCACAGGGACGGGACAGAAAACCAAGATAGACAGCGGATAACACACTACAACAGATAACACAGTGATATATCGTCCTGTGGACCTGCTCACACAGCAGTTATAGTGTAAGTATTAACACAGCTAGAGTGCTGATAGACCCTCCTGAGACAGCACACAGAGAAATGTGATTTACACAGTGAAATTATGCATATGTATTAACTATGGAAAGATATTTGAGGACAATAAAAAATCCATAATGGACAACAAGTTGTTCCACATTTTGAGACGATGTCCCACATTTTCATTGGCTCTAGTTTTCAAAAATCAAACCACTGCAAGACAGACACCTCTTTAAAATCTGGGTTTTATCCAGCGGCTGTGAAGGAAGCAGGGAAGGCTGTCATCACTTGGGTCAACTACAACAAAGACAGTGAAACTACTTGTATAACTGGTTGAAGCAGGTGGAAGCTGATCCTCAAAGGGTTCTTGCAATAGTTACTTTTTCAACTAGTTTTCAAAAGTCAAACTGCTGGAGGACAGACGCTTTCTTAAAATCTGGCTTTTACCCTGCAGGGAAGCAAGAAGAAAGCAGGGAAAGCAGTCAAAGGGTCAAGTGCAGGGTAACATTTCACCGTCTTTGTTTTGCTATGCACAACAGAGAAAATTGCAGGTCACCGCAATATGGTGGAACATAGAGATGTTACAAGATAAAGGGCAGAAAAGAAATGTTTATTATTTAAATTAGATAGACATTATATCAAAATTTGGGCATAACATGCCCCACATTGTCCCACACAAACATGCTCACTGTCTCAGTTGGTTTGTTGGGATTTGGTCCTTCAACAAGCAAAAAGAAAAAAAGTCTATGTAGAAAGCTTCATGTTTTGTAACTCTGAGCTCCTGCAAGTTCAACATTGTCCATCAGATGGCAGGCTTTCTCTTCACTAATACTGGTCTGATGTTTTTATCTGCAGTAAATCAACCAGACTTTTGACATATTGTTATGTCAAATAACCATTTTAGGGTTTATCAGATTATGTGAGCACATGGATGCAAAGTCTCATCACAAGGCTACTGTACAACCCCACGAAGTCAAATAACAGGAAAAAAGGCTGGATACATTAATAATTGATCATATGACATTGTGACCCTGTTAAATCTAATTTTACAAATTACCAAAGAACCTTTGCTCACTCAAACTCCTCGGGGATGGAGATGGTGCAAAGCAGTGAAATACGCATCTGATTAATATAACAAAGTGACGCAAAGTATCCTTCTCTGCCTGCAAACCAAGCAGATGCTTAGAGCTGCCTGAAATTATTATTGTTACTATGATCCATCCATCCACGCATCCATCCGTCCATCATCTGCAACTAATTATCCCAATCTCTTTTCTCATCTTAGAAATACAGGCAGTAAACTACAGGGTCAGGTATGGGAGGCAGGGAGGACCCAGGAGCTGCTGCTGAGCAGCTCCAGTGGAGCAACGGGGGGATTAAGGATTCCAATTTGCAATCTTTTGGTCACAAGGCTGCTTCTTGAACCTTCAGCCAACCGTTACTTTTATACTTTCCTGAGGGCTGTATTTGACGGAGGGCTCCTAATTTTTGTGCCTGATATTGCCTGATATATGTGCATCACACACATCACTGTACTATGTTATACCCTCCTCATCGACCAGAACAGTGTTTCACCTCTAATCAAATGTCAGATTTTCTTCCCCCCCCCTTTCTTTAAAGTGATGGTGTGGCTGTATGAGGTGAGGAGTTTTTCCTCCATCGAAATGTGTCCAAAACAAAAGACATGATTATTGATTTCAGGAAGTCACCACTAAGCTCAACTGTTGTTAAAGCCTCCCTCCCGTGTATGATGGCATTTTTATATTTCACATGTATTTTAGTCATTTCCTGACTAAGTTGATGAGCCACACTGTTTACCAAATTCGTTTTGACAAATGAATCGCTTTGTTTTGTGCTCAAAGTTAAACAAGGAACTTTCTCGTTACAGTTTGTCTTATTCACTTTGGCTCAATTCTCGATTGACAATTATTTTTTTCAAATCTCTGATCCGTTAGTTTGTTTCACTCATTCATTCAAGCAAATTGCACTTGTTTTAGCATGTGTGTGCAAAGAGCAAGTACAACTGTCTATAATTTGCACAATAGCCACCTGCATGTGTCCAAAAGTATGCTTGGAAAATGTATTTTATATATATCACCCAAGACAATGTTGCCCATTATCAATTTTGGTATTCACAGGGTAAACATCATGAGTCAATAGCATATATCATCTTAACAAAATTCAGTTTTTACTGACTCATATGTTGCTGTCTGCACAGGAGAGCATAGTCAAAAATAATAAAGTCAGATCTACTACTTTTCCTGCTGTTCTTCAGGTGTTCAGAGCACATTCTCACAACCATATGTAGCAAATCGTTTGTGTAAAATTTCACAGTTTGTGAAGGTGAAACATATCAATACCAGTGCTCCCATGTGCCAAGACAAGGTACAGTAAGTAATTTTCTCCCTGACAGATAAGATGCATTGGAACTTTGTTCTACTGCAGAACCAATGAAATATCCTCACCTATTTGGTCCAGTAGAGATGAGAGATAAGGCAGCCTGCTGTGGCTGTTTTCTGCCTTCAAAAAAATAAATCAATATGTGGTCACACTGTGCTGAAAGGAGGGACTGAACAAACACACACACACGCTTTCATACTCACACACAGAAACATCATGGCACCTGCTCAGGGTACACAAAGTCTCTTTGCCATCCTCTGTCTTTTTATCCCTCTTCCTCATTTCCTGAAGTTTTCCCTCAGCAGATGCAGATTGCTTATGACAGATAGCATTGGGCTGCTGCCATTTCATTAACGTGATGTATTACTGGTGACAGGCTTGGACCAGATGGGTTGGGGGGGGGGGTTGAGCATCACCTCTAAAATACTGTACCATCCAGGAAAATCTTCCCAGCTGGAGGATGGACGTGTCTCATCTCTCAACAGCACCCTCATCAAGTGGCGTTAGTTACTCCTGTTGGGATCGAAGCACAGATCGTCTCTCATCCTGAGAACAGAAAAAAAAATGTTTCAGAAAACAGGCTGCTAACCTGCAGGATAAAGAGATGAAAAGGCAACCTAATCTGCTGAGGTTGATCCATGTTGAACAGGCATTTTCCCATCGCCCTGAGCAGGAATAGAAGCTGATTAACTGATTATGATTCAATCCAAATTTAAGAATCATAGCCAATGTTAGTCAGTTATCTCTTTATCTGCTTAGTATCTGTCATTTTACCCACAATCCTTTACTCCCCATCATGCCACAGACATGTCGACTCAAAGAAGGGATGAGAAATGATCCAGTCAGGTTGGTAAATGGTTCCGAATACACAACATCATCAGAATACAGTTAGATAATTGGCTGATTGCAACTATAAACTTTAAAGGTAGAGTGTGTAGGATTTGGTGACATGTAGTGGTGTGATTGCAGATTGCAACCAAGCCAGTAACCCTCCGTTCACTCCTCCATTTCAAAGACTGTGATAGTGTGAGCTGTCAAGTCAAAATCATGGTAATGCTATTCGCTTCGCTTAGAGGTCATCCTTCCAGAGACCATAATAACACTACTTTAGAAGAAACAAAGTCAGGCGGCAACTGGTGGTACCACAGTTTTGTGCTCTGCAGCTTACGTTACTGCAGTTTGACATGCATGCCGGAGAACTACGGTGGCCTTCAGGTAATGTGAAAATGCAACATGGTGGACTCCATCAATAGGACCCACTCCCTATGTAGATATGAGGGGCTCATTGTGAGCTAGTGAAAACACGATTAACAGTATCAGTGATTATACACAACATTATATTCTATTTCTGCTAATATATCCAAAAATGTTAGACACTGGTCCTTAAATACTGCAGTGGGTAAAATAGAAGAAAGTTTTCAAAGCAATGAGACAACTAACAGAACTCCAGAGGCCAAATCCTCCGTGCCAAGCCGCAGGGGCATCAGTGACATAAAAACAGCAAAATAATTTAATATGCAAGAGGGGAAGAGTTTCAAAACTCATGACAAACACCAACAAGCTACATCGAATATGAGTAGTGATCACAAGTTAAAAACACATTCAGTTATCTATCTGTGACTCTATCCTCTGTGTCTGCTGTCTGGAGGTCACATGTTTCACAGCCTTTCTACTATAATAATGCGTTATTCAATGATCTTCATGTGAATCAAAGGACCTTTTGTTGAGGAATATGATGTGGAAATGTGGTGTCAATCTCCTCCATTAAAAGGTCCATCACTGTAATGAGCCAGGGGCATGAAAAGAAAATGAGCTGTGGAGCAGGGAGGGGAGTGTCATGTCAAGACTGAGCTCTTATTGTCTGTTTCTTATGATGGTAGAATAATCATGCTGCTCCAACGAGGATACACGCACACACACACACACACACACACACACACACACACACACACACACACACACACACACACACACACACACACACACACACACACACACACACACACACACCTCCTGGTTATAGACAAGCTTGTAACACTTTATAGGATATCACAGCATGTGGTAATAACCATAATGATGCAACAAACCTTTGATGAAAGTTTAATTGTTTACTTTTGGGGCCTGTTTCGATTCATTAACGTTTCTTGAGTGAATCGTAGGACGACAGTGAGAGAGAGGGAGAAACTAATATTCACTGATTGACTGAGATTTCAAAACACACAAACAATAAAGATAAAGTGTTGTAGCTTTTGGCCTTGTATCCTCCGTACCTTTTATGTGCATCAAATATCTCCCTGTCTCTCCATGCCTGAGCTGTGGTACGTATGAATTATGAATGACTGAAGAGTAGGGGCTTTTTTTTTTTATTTGCAATTTAAGGGCCCCAAATCTTTTGGTGCACTAAATTATTCATATATTCAAATGAATCTGACTTTGAGGACATTTTTTCCTTTCTTCTTCTCTTTCATGAATTTAGAGTGTATACCCTTCAGAGGGATCGGGCAAAAATTGCAAAGACTATTAGCGGTAAAGGTTTTAGTAGAGCAGCCATTTCAGTCCATTTTTGGGAACCTGCACAGACGTGTTCTTTTACACGGGTGTTGTCGTTTAAGCCTGTTTCCCCCACAGTGCCAATATTCTATTTTCATCCATCTCATTGTTATTCCGGGCAAGTAGTTGCCTGTCAGGCTACTGTCCTGTGTGCCTATGTGTCACTGTTATGCCTCAGTATGTTTTCTCCGCTCCGTGCCGTCAGATCTGTGGAACTCACTTTGACTGGCATGAAACGAAAAGCTGGAGTGTGGTCGTATGTAGTGCATACTTATTGGCTGATGTCCAATCTGCAAAACTGAACCGATCACACATAATTCTGCACAACATCTTGAAGATGTAATATATCATATGCTAACTGCTTCTCAGAGATTTGGGATGCAAAGATACTCTCCTGCAATAAGGAGAAGACAAGTGAAACAGTCAGCTTTCTTGCGCTCTTCAAAGTCTTGAATTTTGCTTTTGTGAGCTTCTCTCTCTCAGTAGGGAGCTTTGCAAATTGCTGCAGATTACCAGAGAGATGTAAGGCACATCTGGCAGTGCATCTACCCATAATACCCAGAACTTCTAACATATTTGCTACTAATATCTTGACACTTTCCTGTCTGTTATCTGAGAGTTTAAAGTTGTTCCCCCGAGTTTAGCAGAATGAGCCTGTCAAACACAGAGAGTTTAGCCTCCAAATTTAGGCTCCAAATGCAGTTGCACCCCCCTAGTTGCTGCAAGTCTTCCCCTCATTAGCATGCAGTGCAGAGCCTGGTGTCCTCACAAGGACAGTGTTAGGATGGCGTGGAGTCAGAACAGGCTGGGATATCAGGGAATGACACGGAATTGGCGGCCACGCCTTCTGGGATTAGTGACAAAAACCAGCTGAGGCCAAAGCGCTTATCTCCATCCTTCAGTCCTCTCTCTCCACACACACACACACACACACACACACACAAAAGCACACACTTGAATTTGCACACAAGCACATGCAGTCACACAGACATAATTAGCTTTGCAAAACATATTCCCTCTTTAGGAAAATAAGGAATAGTGTGAGTGTAACGATTCCCTGTGATAGGTTTAGAAACAGTCTTGTGTGTGATTAGTAGTTGGGGAAATAATTATTTGAATAATTAAATGATGTTCCTCTCCTCTGTCCTTGGTTTCTCCCTCAACAACAGTGAAACAGCCTAGAGCGTCTCATTAACAATATTTATCAACATATTTTTTTCATTTGGCTGGTTCAGATTAAGAAAATATTCACAAACGGATATGTGCACATCAGATAATTCCCAGACCTGTCAGATTTTTGTGTGATGTGAAGTACACATGCATACCAGCCATGTGATGTTAGCGAAAGCTGGATTTGGATGTGGAATAAAGTCATCGTCCTCTCATCTCTCCTCTCTCTGTTCTCCACTGCTGCTATTCCCCGATGGCGCCTACATGTGTCAGCGGGCAGATGGCGGAGGACAGAGGCATCTGGGAGAGAGGAGGCACCTTTTCCCCTTCAGAGAGACAGCGGGGACAGGTGTCATCTGCCACACCATACACACAGCCATGAATACGATCAAGGTGATAACAAGCTCGAATATGAGATTCAGGGTTACGCACGAAATTTATTTTTAGATTAGAGGAGTCTGAACTTTATTTGGAGGACTTCATTCCAAAATGAGCCATGTATTAAAAGGGTTGGTTCACTAAAATAGAGAGGTGAAGTCCCTCCCCTTCTGGTGGCCTTATGTCAGAAAAAATATGTATGGTAGTCAATGGCGAGAGACAAAATTTTTTTTGATCTTGTTTGAATTACGCCATGAATCACACAAATAATGTTTGTCAATTTAAAACATAATTTTGCAGGTCAAGAAAGTAGCAATAGGTTTGTTGTGGTATCATTTAGTGTTGTATATAACTGCTCAGTGAACTACATCTCTTCTCATATGTACGTCACAACAGTAGCTAGCTAACTTAGCTATGACCACGCACAAATGAAACGTTACGATACCTGATGTTTATCCAGTGACTCCTGCTCTTTTTATCTGAATCAAAGAAAAGAAAGAAAACAGAAAAGAACGAGTAACACCCGTTGCTGGTGTGAGTACATCCCAGTACAAAACAAACAATAATCGTCACTTATGTGTAGTCTGTATAATTACGCATTTTCACAGTCTTATCCATCCATCCATCCATCGTCAACCACTTGTCCCGTTAGGGGTCGCGGGGGGGCTGGAGCCGATCCCAGCATTGGGCGAAGGCGGGGTTCACCCTGGACAGGTCAGTCCATCGCAGGGCACATAGAGACAGACAACATATAGACAGACAACCATTCACGCTCACATCCACACTTACGGGCAATTTCACCTAAATTGCATGTCTTTGGACTATGGGAGGAAGCCGGAGTACCCGGAGAAAACCCACGCTTACACAGGGAGAACATGCAAACTCCACACAGAAGAGTCCCAAGCCGGAATCGAACCTGCGACCCTCTTGCTGTGAGGCAACAGCGCTAACCACTGCGCCACCGTGCAGCCCCTTCACAGTCTTATACTTCAAAATATTTCAACAAACCTATACGACAAACTGAATTTCTGATCTGTAAAATTATAGTTTAAATTGACAAACATATGTGTGTTTCATGGCGTAGATACAGGAAGATACAGGAAGTCAGCTCTGATCTTGAGCGGAGAAGAGTGGATCCTTGTAGTATTTATTCACAGACAAATAAACTGTACACACACTGTCTGCTACAGCTACATTCACAGCTATAATGCCACCGACAAACCCACACTCCCTGCCACCACACACACTGATTGTCAGACAATCGCTAAAGTTACGGCGGGTGACAAAGTACTGTTACGCCAGGCAGACATACAGCTGACAACCTGCTCAACTAAATGATGCAGTGGTGGTGGACTTTTACTGGGAAAGTGGCTGCTAATATAATATAATATAATCGGTTAACGAGGGTCAGTTATTGGTTCATTTTTCTTTCCAAATTTAGCATCCCTAATATCAACCTTTAAATATCAGTCAACCTCCACCCCAGAGTATGAATTCAATGACTTTGGTGCTGACGATGGATAGGGGTGTCACGGTGAGGATATTTTCACATCGGTCAATAAACTTGGGACAACACCCGGTTACACTGCGCATTTTACAAGAAAAGATGATGATCAGACTGCTTATTTTGACCTTAAAACGTCAGACTGCTTTGTGTCTGGTCTCTCCGGTAGAGCTTTCACTGCGGGGCTGCAGGTTTCAGGTTTTGTTGCACAGTGCACACCAGCTGTGACCACTCTGTCCTCCTCCTATAAAAAAGCAAAATGACGGTGGTGGACAAGTAATGTAATCAGTGTATGGCTGAACACCGTGTAACACTGTTGGGACCAACGACCACAGCAAACCTAACGCTGACATTAGCATTCAGCTCAAAGTACCACTGTGCCTTTGCCTACAGTAAGTACAGCCTCACAGAGCCGCTAGTCTTCTAGTTTACATATAATCAGTACTATCAGCAACACAAACTCCACCTTCTTTGTATTGGGGTAGTGGCAGAAATTGCAGATGCAAATGTCCAAATAAATCCCAAAGGATCTGCTTTACTAGATACTTTAAGAGGGGAGAGAGAAAATAGTTATGACTTATGCTGTCTACACATGACCGGTGTTTAAATCGCTCTGCGCTGGCTGTGCCATTGTTTTCCTATATGGAGATTGGTTCCGCTCGACGAAGTTTCCTCTGAGCGCTGCACTCAAAGTTCATTTCAACTATAACCTCAGGTGCTGCTGACCTTTAAAACCAGTGAGGACATCTGCAACGTAGAAACAGTGAATGCCGCTCTTTGCACTCTTTGCACTCTTTTTCGGGAGATTTTTTACCTGCTGCCACCGCAAGACTCTACACTCTAGTGAAGAGCAAATCTGTTATCATATGAAGACAGTTTTACAATTTGGGTGAACTGACCCTTTAATGAGGAGTCCATAATGTCGGGTCATCCTATGCTTTTTGCTCACAAAGCAGTCTGGAGAGCATTGTGGTAAAAAGATTGTTTCGTATGTAGCTAATTAGTTTCAGTATATGGTAATTTCCAATTTATAAAAAACAATTTGTGCACTTTCACAGAATAAATATGGCTAGCTGCCGTTATTAGAGACATACTGACATCATAGGGTGAGAACGAGAGTGAAGTGGAAATGCAAGCTTTAACATAAAGAGAGGCGAGAAACGCTGCACTGAGAAATTGGAGGTGTTAAAGGCTCTTTCTGTCTTCTACGGCTGCCCTTTCTCATTCATCTGCCGATTTGGGGTCTCATCTGAGCAGTTGAGTCTGCCAGCGTGACGGCAGCTGGTTATTGCTCACCAGTGGACACCGTCTACTGACGCAGTCCGCCGGGAGCAGACAGCAAGGCCGTGTCCCTCACCCACAAACACTTGAGAGCTGCCAAACAAAGGCTTGATTGGATGTGTGGGAGGGTGTGCATGTAATGACAAATATCGACGTATTGGTCAATTCTCAAAACAATTTATCTGGCTGTATGCCTACTGATGTACCTATCTGTCCACTAGCTATTGAGCAGCTTGTTAAATGTCAAGAGTATTTGTTCAACGGAAATGAGAGCACAAAAGACACAGAATAGATTTGACTGTTAATGTGATCATTATTGAAAGGTGATGAGCAGCAGAGAGGAAAGTGGGAGGGCAGAGTCACATCAGAGAGAGAGGGGATGGGATTAGAGCCACGACTCCCTCTCTTCCCTTCTTTCCTCTTCACCACTTCTCAAGTAAAAAAAAACACACATAATTCATTAGTTACAGCCCTTCAGTTGCAGACTGAATGTGAGCCCATTCATACAGAGGATCCACATCTGACTACTCTGTAGTGAATGACAGAGAGAGAGAGAGAGAGAGAGAGAGAGAGAGAGAGAGAGAGAGAGAGAGAGAGAGAGAGAGAGAGGACAGGCTCATAGGGAAGATCTCAGGGGCAACAGATCTGGTTTGCTCGGCTGAAAAACACTAAACACAACAGGATGGATTTCTGCACGACGTGAACGCCAGCGAGGAACACCTGCCTCACACATTCAAAAAAGGTCTGTAACTTTTCCTTTTTGCTTCTGATGCTTCTGGCTGCTTTTCATGAACTGTCTCTAAATTGTTTTGAAGAGAGGGAGACAGAGCAGGGACGGTGTTAATCTGTTCTGTAAGAGGGGATTCCTGCCGAATACAAAGAGACCATTATTCACCTCAGACGTATCCGTCTCTCTTCAGCTGCCAGCAACTTTATTCAGAGCGTTATCGCTGCCTGCAGAGCAGTCGGGAGAGAACAAACACTGTTTCAGGCAGATAGGGAGAGAGATGGGAAAAGAAGACATAACGGGGGGATGAAATAGTAAAATTAAGGAGGAGAAAGACATAAATGTGAGAATTGCAGGAAAGGATAATATTAAGGAGGAAAAATTCATGATACAGTCACTCTCTAACTTGTGAAATAAGCGACTTCCTGGGTGGCAGTTGAGAAAAAGAAGGAAGGGGGAGTGATGAGTGAAGCAATTGTACCTCCAGATTGGGGGGAAATAAAGGAGGAGGACGTAAAAAACGGTGTCCTTTCAGGGCAATTAGAACAAAAGCAGGGTTTGTCTGTATTTGTAATGATGCATAACTCGCCCTGGTCATCATGAGCTGAACACAGACACACTATTGGTATCAGATGTATTGGCAACTGCACTCAGAAGTATCACAAGTAATTAACAGATATGAGAACGAGGTGTAAAAATACACTTCACCACAGGGATGAACTAATACACACACACACACGCACACACACACACACACACACACACACACACACTCAGACATCAAAGTACAACAGCTCATTATTTACACTGGCCACTGACCAAAAATATCTTCCAATACTTCCTGTTCATAATGATCACCGTTTCTCTGGTTCGAACTCGTGTTTATCTTTCTGTCGATTACAATAAGCCCCTTGCAACACCTTCTAGATCTCATTATAATTAGCTTTTCTATATCCTCACGTTCATGCACTGAATATCTGAGAGAGAATCAGATAACAGTTGAGCAGTGGTGCTTGACCCCAGGTGGAGTTTTCGAGTGCACTCAGGTGTGCTGCAGACTTTAGCATTCAAATGTAAAAGCAATGAATAAAAACATCAGTTTATTGTTTCATGGGCTCATTCAAATTCCACCTGTTTATCTAAATATGGAGTCTGTCATTTAATTTATTGGCATACTTATTTATTTGTCTTCGGGCTGTCAATCGATTCAAATATTTAATCGTGATCAATTGCAATTTTTTATCTGTTCCTTAATGGGAACTTAAATACAAAAATATCCAGTATGCCCAGGTGTGTATGTGAAAAGAGCGCTCTAAATCTCCCCTTGAGCCATAAATCTAAACACAAATCTAAATAAACTTGCAAATCTAAAGTCTACATGAGCCACATTCAAACTGGGACTTCTGACAGAATCACAAATTAATCGCATGATTGTCCATCGTAAATTGTGATTGATCACAAATTAATCACACATTTTTTATCTGTTTTTGTTCTGTACCTTGAAGGGAAATTAGTCAAATATTTAATACTCTTATTAATATGGGAGTGGACAAACATGCTGAATTATGCAAATGTATGTATATATTTATGAATGCACATAACAACACAAAATAGAGAAAACCCTCACATGTACTGAAGGGTTTTTTTATCTGTTTAATGATTTGGAAAGTATGTAGTTCCCTTATCAACATGGTGGGCAAGTATGCTGCTTTATGCAAATGTATGTACTGTATAATAATGTTAATGGAAATCAATTAACATAAAACAATGACAAATGTTGCTCAGAAACCCTCACAGGTTCTGCATTTAGCATAAAAAAAGCTCAAATCATAACATGGAAAACTGCAGCCCAACACAACAGCAGCTGTCAGTGTGTCAGTGTGACTTGACTATAACTTGCCCCAAACTGCGTGTGATTATCATAAAGTGGGCATGTCTGTAAAGGGGAGACTCCTGGGTACCCATTGAACCTATTTTCATTCACATATCTAGAGGTCAGAGGTCAAGGGACCCCTTTGAAAATGGCCATGACAGTTTTTGACAGTATTTAACCTCCTTCCTGACAAGCTAGTGTAACATGGTTGTCACTAATGGATTCTTTAGGCTTTCTAATTTCATGATACCATCTTCACACTATAGCTTTAAAGCTGAGCCCGCTACAACCTCCGAAAGATTGACTGCATCAAAGAAATTAGTGGCGTTAAAACAAATGTGTGCTGACATATTCCTATCACGTTCACGTTGACAGGCCTAATTTTTCTTTTAAGGGACATAACTGAAATAATCTAGCGAGAAATAGATTGTTTGGCATGTTGTGGGAGAGTGGCTGAGAGTTTCTGACGCGTATTCAAGCATCACTTTCTTCATACTTTCATCATTCCTGCGTATCGCTGAGTGGGTTATCTGTGGTATTTTGGGGCTGCAGAGGCGAGTTGGAATTCATGTGGTTGAGCCTCAGGTCTGTTTTCAGCTGATCTGGCTCAGAATGTGAAATTTATAACATGTTTGATATTCAGGCTACTTTTATCTCCTGGTAATCTGTTGTTTGAGCTGGAACGGTTTGTGTATGAGCGGGCATGTGCATACAGTATGTGTGGAAACCTTTTGGATTTTCACATAATATGCATGCGTGTCAATGAATAATGGTGTTTCTGCTATTGGCTCAGCTTGTCTTTGCTCAGGCTTAGGGTATGAATGCAGTATGAGCAAGTATGCACACACACATACACACATACAAAAAACAAAATGGCCCAAATGCCATGACATTTTACCACACATGGATCTTCTCCATTATTCATGGAGTGGAGTGCTAACACACAGAAGTGCTGAAAAGACAACAGAGCATGTAGATTTTAGTAAATATTTGCATACGCTGCATGTATGGATTGTAAAAAATTACAGTAATGAACAAGGCTATTTCCTGTCACTGAAAGAGATGACGAGGTTTTAATTAGAAATAATAGAGTCCAAAGCTATGCTGCAAACTCAGAGTTCACTGTGTTTTAATTCTGCTATATATTTCTTCGATCCAGCACCCATCCTGTTGCACACTGAATATGCATGTCTTCCTCACCGCTTTTTACTGAGCTACCACACTCATGAATCTCCAGAATAAACAGATAAAAATATGGCTGAATTAAATGTGTTTTAGCTGTGTCAAGTCATTATAATCTATATAGACAAATAATAATTGCTATGTTTTAGGATATTATTGCAATGTTATTAAAGCTAGTTGATCAGTTCAAATAGATATAAAAACACATTTTATATCTATGACACCTTTAGAGGACAAAACTGCAAAGGTATGTACAGCAAATGTTATTTAAATAAAACAAATGTCTGTCAGTCTTAAAACCTAATATACATATATGTAGAAAAAGTAAAAAATACTATAAATAAACAAACATAAGCGAAACATAAAGAGGACAACATGAGGACAGGATATTTATGTGGACAGACCATACAAATTGTGCCAAACAGACTGACAGTGAGGAAGATTATAAAGAGATGATGAGAAAACGAAGGAGGGCGAGGAACAGATTGAGAAAGTGGAGCAGAGGAAGCTTCACGGCGCGATGTCTCAGGAGGAGTTTACTCCACCAGCAGAGGATGAGATAGTTCGGGGAGCGACTGTGCAGCTCAGGAAAGAGTTTGATCAGGACAGAAGGGAGCTTTGGGAGTCGAGGCTCACTGATTCAGACCGGTGGTGGTGGACAAAACGTATGCTCCAGTCAAGACCGAACATGCAAAGGTGGAGCGGAGTGAGGAGAAAGCTGTGGGAACTCATGAAGAGAAATTCGCTTCGTTTGAAGAGTGTGCAGTAGAGATAGCTAAGGCTATACAGAATATATTAAAAGCTCTTGACATAGCCGAGAGGCCAATGCTGACATTGAAAAAGCTGAAATATATAAATCAGAAAAAAAGTCATAGCTGAGAGAGTGAAAAAAGCAAGAGCATTTTTGCCAGGACCCATTGATGAGCTCCAGGCTGGAAGACTCAGGAGGAAACAGTAGAAACAGGCAGAACTGCCTCAAAATGTCTGAACTCCACATGGCCCCGACTGCCTGGGAGTGAGGGAACATACTTATTCTGTGTTAAGCTTTAAAAGAAGGACCGAGACACAAGTCAAGTGAGTGCAAGTCTTGTGATGCCCAGTTCAGGGAACGGCACTGACTGCTGAAGGCCATGTCAAACTACTGCTCCTTGTGTCCTCAGAGGAGCAGCTACCTGCAGCTTCCACTATCCTGGACTGGCAGTCCGACAGAGAAATATCAGCTCAGAGGGAAGTGAAGAAGCCGACATCACACCTGAGTGAGTTTGAGGCTGAGCAATACTGTTTTCCTCTGTGAGAGGGAGAACGACGGCAGGAAGAGCATGCAGCTGTTGTACATGGCCTCTGTTGAACTTTATTACACGGCTTTGTTAAATATTTGACTCTGATTGGTGAACTACAGTATTTCTTCATAACAGACCGTTGCCATGGCCGCAGTTCTGATCTCTGACGACTGGCGAAATTATTGATTTCTGAGGGAAATAGCCATGCAATAAGCAGTAAAATGTACAGCTAGCGGCCCTACACTTTGTGCCACTGTGCCGCATCGCCCCGGGTTTATTTCACAACAATACCCAGCTCACTGTACATTCTCCTTAACTTCAGGGTTCAAGGCTAATTTATTGTCATTGTACAATACAGGACTGCACAACAAAATGCAGTTGTCATGCCATTTTGCTACATAAGAAAAACAAAAGGGCAAAACTATTTTGCATGGTCGAGACTTTCTTTTCCGATGTAGATTTGTATCATAAAAGTCATAAATGTTAATGGGGGCTGGTGGCCGCTATTCCACAGACCCATTTTTTTTAGAGCACCACCATTTAATCGATTAGTTGTCAACCATCACCATCTATACTGATAATCGATTAATCAGTTTGAGTAATGTTTTCAGGAAAAAAAGTTTAACATTTTCTGATTCTAGCTTCTTAAATGTGAATATTTTCTGGTTTCTTTACTCCTCACCTGACAGTTTACTCCTGACAGTAAACTGAATATCTTTAAGTTGTGGACAAAACAAGATATTTGAGGACATCGTCTTGGACTTTGGGAAACACTGATCGACATTTTTCACCATTTTCCAACACTTTGTAGACCAAACAACTAATCAATTAATCTGGAAAACAACAGACAGATTAATTAACAATGAACGTAACTGATACTTTTTTCCGTGTGACCTCAATAAAACCCAACATGTAAGGGTTTTCAATGAGGACTGAAGTGGTAACAACCTTCTTTTAGTAACAACCTGGTCTTGCACATTGATGAATGTTCATATTTCAAAGCAATGCTCAGAAAATTATGAAAAGCCATGGAATAGGAAGCTAATAAAAGCTGTTGAACACACTGCGAGGTCTGCAAGAACAGTAGGGTTAAACAACAACTGACGTTCAGCCAGACTCTTATTACAGAGACTCAAGAAGAAGTTTGATTACAGCTCAGTGGGAGAGAGAGATAAAAACGAGGCACAAAGGGCAAAAAAATCAAGTCCATCTTCAAGAGCCAGCAATTTATTCTCTCAGTCTCAGAAAAGAAATATAGGGAGGCTCAGCTGACCAAAGTCACACTGGTCTTATGGAGGGAACCAGAATTGAGACAGAGGATCAGCTGGTGACTGCATCCAGTTGAATGAGCAGCAAGCAAAACGTGATTGCAGAAAATTTGTCTACCCTACATCTTGAGCTAAGCACTAAAATGACCCATCACACTCAGAGCAATCCCCCAGGAAGAGCGCCGGCTTTGGAAGCAAACTTGACATTGTGGCCAAACCGTGGAAACTTCCGGGTCTGTCACACTTGCTGTGCCACATATTGATTTTTTTTCAGCCTATTAGCAAGCCTTGTGCTGCTTCTGGAGAAATTTGGCTATAGTGAGAAGTTTCAGTGGATTAGATTAGATTTTAATTTCATTTGACAACTAAGCTCATCCAATGAAAAGAAATGTTAAGGGTTAACGTGTTCTCATACAGTGGTTAAAAAAGTTAATCCTCCTTTTTTGTTTATTTTCCTACAAATGTCTAGCAACGCGGGTCAATTTCCGCTCGCTACATGCATACAGTCTTTTCAAAATAAACTTTTGTCTTCACAGAAAACATCTTCTTTCGATTTTGGCAAGAAAGCCACGGTTAGGTTTAAGAAAAAATCAAGTTGGTTAGGATTAGACAACAAAACTACTCGGTTAGATTTAAGCAAGAAAACTACTTAATAAGGTTTATGAAATGTGACTGTGTTGCTCAGTAGGAAACACAGAAGATTGGTGATGATTTGCAGACAAGAATAAACTCAGATCCAACAACTTCCTGCCACATAAAAAGCCAAAACATTTTCAGCATTAATATAATTTTCCTCAATAAAGACCCATCATTTCCCAGTTAGCCTTGGTGTGTTCTTTGTATTAAGCTGGTAGCTATTCCTAAGGAAAGGAACTACCGGTATTCATTCGACGTAGGCGTGTGTACATGCATATGTCTGACCTCTTCAGCCTCAGCAGGACTGCGTGGCCTGCCCTCTTAAAGTAGATTAGCTTGAAAAAGAACTGAACGTACCTTGTTGCCTGGATACAAAAAGCATCATTAAGCCCAATTATCAGCCACTTCAGCTCACAATGAACAAGCTTCATCACAGATTTGAAAACAACATATCATTAACGACAGCAACCGATACAGAGCAGGAAAGAGTAGGAGGGGGACGACAAGAGAAAGACAGCGGATAAGATGAGGACAACGTGGCAGAGGAGAAGAAATCAGAGCAGACGGGGAACAGCGGGGGGGGGGGGGGGGGGGGGATGTTCAGTGTCATATTGACTATTGATAGGCACTTTACTGATGACTGACATGTTTACAGCTGAAATTACAGAATTAGCAAAATGAGGTTGAATTGGAGTTACAAGTGCACCTTTTCCCCCAACTAACAGCAATTAAAACTTTTAATTACAATATTGTTAATATACCTGAAATCAAGATGGTCAAATCATTTCAGGAATATTTTATTCTGGGGGCGGCAGTAGCTCAGTCTGTAGGGAGTTGGCTTGGGAACCGGAGTGTCACCGGTTCAAGTCCCACCATGGACCAAGAACTGAGTGTGAACCGGTAGCGGAGAGGTGCCAGTTTACCTCTTGGGCACTGCCGAGGTGCCCCTGAGCAAGGCACCAAACCCCCAACTGCTCGGGGCGCTTGTCAGGAGCAGCCCTCACTCTGACATCTCTCCATTGTTGCATGTTTGTGCATGTGTGTGTTCGGGTCGGCATGTACCGTGTATAAGTTAACAACAGAGTGAAAAAATTGAATTTCCCCTCGTGGGACTAATAAAGGAATATCTTCTTCTTCTTCTTCTTATAATATTAATAATTTTTCTCCTTTTCTAATGGAGTAAGGTATACCCTGGAGAGTGCCCTGTTGAAAGTGAAATAAATGAAAGTGTTGATTGAGGATGGCAAAAAACTGATGGAGATAAATAGTTGGAGCAGAAGGAGGGAAGGTCAATGCACACGCAGAGAATATCAATACTTCAACTCTGAAAAGTTACAGGAGAGAAAGAGACCATAAATCAACAAAAGTGGCAAGACAGTTTTTCATCGGGCTGGGAAGACCACTGGGAATATTTGATAAAGAAAACAGAGTTGGGGCAAGAGAGCATGCAATCACAGTCTGTGATTCACAGAAAGAGAGCAGCCCAACTCTATTCCTTCCTCATTATGCTGTGTATCTCCCTGAAGGTACAGTGGGCCGTAAATTAAAGAGAGCAGAGTTCTTGTCAACTGTATCATCCAGAGAGACAAATGGAGACAATAAAAGGGAGTGAACAACAAAAGAGTTTGGGGGACAGATCTGCTTAATCTTCACAAGTGACATTGCTTAATAGAAGACATTGTCAACATTGTCAACTGCAGTGTTACAAGCTCCGAATGAACTGCTTGGTGCAACACATTTAATTAATATTTATGGCCTGTGCAAAACATTACAAACAACAGTCAGCAAAGTTCATATCATCATCTGGCATTAAGTCAGTGGGCATAAGCTCTGCTATCGCTTTCGACTGTGAATGGGGCTGTAATACTGTCTATAGACCATTTCACAGTTGTCATATTCTATATGTGTTACAGTTTATTTCCTGTCGCAGTGCAAGGCCTATTGAAGGACGCTGGGACACGGGCGGACACGTATTTTGGGGTATTGCTCATGTGTTGTACCCTAAAGATATGCTGCGTTGATGAAGCGTGACCTGGCCTCCTTCAATAGGCCTTGTTGCAGTGTAAGTGAATGACACCAGCTGACAGGAAGCATACATGGATCCCAAGTTGTTGGCTAGCATTGCAATAAAGTGCTCCAGGGATGACATATTTTTGTAGGCCAACCAGGAAGTTAGCGTCGCTCTGGTTCCCTCGACAAAAAGCCAATGGGTTTTTTCCATTGGTTTTTGGATTATTGCAGAAAATAGTCTCTGTGGCAAACACACGTTTTGTTCAGCAAGATAATGCAAAGGCATAATGACAGAGGAGAACATTTTCCTCAGACATTTTACAAAATTACCAAGAAAAACAATATATAACTAAAATTACAACATACTGTTCAATATTAACTTATTGTGCACCAATAAATGAACTTTCATGGGCTCCACCATTTCTCACAACGTCAACAAACACGTCACAAGTCATGAACTCAGAGCTTTCAGAAACTTTCCATTTACGGGGTCGTGAATATGACATAAGGGGGCGTTCATATGGACCCACCTCATAAATACTGTAAACGTGACCTCATTTTCAGGCACCATGTAAATGAATTACATCATGGTTGCATGAACACGATGAAGATGACGAGTCAGCATGATGACATTCAGTAGTCTCATTTAGCCACTTGTTAGCAACCACCTTTTTAAGAGACGTGAGTGCTGCAAAATTCACAAGTGGGATATCTATTATGTATTTTATATCATAGAACAAAACATTAAAAATCTCTTAGCTTGTGTTAACAGGCATCTAACTAAAAACACATTCAAAACACCCATTGACTCATTCCTGTAGCACTCTAATCCATAGAAGTACAATTTTCTCATCTTAATTAACTGTAAAGGCTTTGTACTTTCCATGTGTCCATACTGCACCCACACTGAACCTTTCCTCTGCCAAAGTACAAAAATCACATTAAACATACAATAACCATATTTTCAAAACTCTCCATGCTCTACACAATTCGCCCATCAACTGCTTGAAATGGGTTGAAAACCACTTACTGTCCCTTGCATTCACTGTATGGCCAGCTTAGCCCAGCTAACCATGACACCTGCTAATCTCACATTAAACGCAGCTCTCCAGCCTAGACAGGTTTAGCTATGCCGCCACGAATCAGGAGAGTCAAGCCCCACTGTTCCAATATCAGCAATACCTCTGTGGAGGTTCACTCTGCCAGCCATAGATACCAGTCTGCAGCTAAAATTAAGACAAACCTAAAATGACGCCAAAAGGACAAATAGTACAAAACCATATTGATCAAAACCAATACAAGGTGTTCATATTTACAGGGGTCAAAAGATCCGGAGACTGGACATACAGGTTCTGCAATCTTCATCCCGCATTGTGAGGTAGCAGCGATAAAGAGAAAATCTGACCACCTTTCTGTATACGCAGCTGAATTACCTGGAATAATGTCAGCATTACAGTGGGTAGAAGAAAATAATCAAGCAGGTGTAGTGATTGCTTCTGGCAGAACTTTTAAGTATGAAAGTCATGCAGGCAGGACGTCTTGAATGAGATTTTAAACGTGCTACTCAGACTGCATTGCAGGGGATTGGATTTCTCCTTTCTTTGGGTTATGCTTCACATAGGGGTGGAGGGAAATGAGAAGGCAGATATATTGGCCAGAAAATCATCAAAACGACAGATAATTGATATACAAATACGATTAAGTAAAGTAGAAATTAAAACTGTCATTAAGAACTACATGCACAAAACCTGGCAAGAATATTGGGACTGACACTGGGAGACATCTGTACAGTATCAAAAACAAGTAGGAGCTGCTGGCATATGGGGCAGAAGCCGAAGGGAGGAGATGGTCATTACCCGTCTGAGTGAGACAGGATTAAACCAACAACTCCATAGAATAGGCAAGCCCCCAGTTGGACTATGCACACTCTGTAATAAACCGTAACTTTCAAGCATGTTCTTATAGAGTGCAACAAGTAGATTGAGAAAGGAAGGGAATTAATATCAGGAGTAAATAATGAAAAATATTACATTGGGGAATCTGCTACAAAAAGAATCTGAGAAAAATACATAAGCTTCTAATAAATTATTTAAGGACAACAAGAATGATGAAGATAATTAATTAATTACATTTATTTGTAGTTATTTATTTATAATTGTTTTTGTGTTTTCTGCCAATCTACTGCTCCACACTCCCGTCCAGGAGGTGGCGGCAACGTGCCTTTAAGCTGGTTTGCCAACCGCCAATAAACACCAAAGAAGAAGACAGGTTCCACTCTGCTAGCTAACTAGCTACCTGCCAGTCAGCCAACGTTAGCATTATTCTTACATTTAGACAACACGCTCTAGATATACAAAAAGCTACTTAGAAGTCACAGAAAAAAGCTGTAAAAAATGCCGAATAAACTATTAGATTTGGACAACATTGACTAAATATTTTACCGGGCCTCAGCGACTCCAAATGGTCGTTAGTTAATACTTTTACTAGTCTTTGAATTGTTGACGCTAATGGTTAATGCTAATCGCTAACACAGTCTAGCTAGCTAATGCTAATCGCGGTAGGTTCCAGCACATACACACATCCCTGGTTTAAAGCGTAAACTCAGATTTACAATATTATTTCCGACCCGAATACATGTTTATAGTGTACACACAAGTTTAAACAGTTTTTTTTGTCACAGCACTAGCACAATTATAGTTATCTTACCTGTGCAAATCATACTTTTATGACAATTCAGCAACAGTCTGGCTTTCACTCAACGCGTGTTGCTCTTGACTGACTGATAAGAAGGCTGAGCTCTGAATGTGCTCTGCTCAACTTTTTTATACGAGCAGACAAGTAAATACAGTACACTAAAAAAACTTTTAAATGTTATATGCATTTGCTGCTTTATTTTAACCAGTTTGCATGTGTATGTACAGTGAATATAATTTACTGTGCATTACTGAGTAGCCCATAATGTGGCCAGACACACATGGTATGGTGAAATGCATAACCATGAAATGGAGGAACTAGACAGACAGCTGTGAGGTAAAGAGTGGCCCTGCTTTCATTCTGGTCATGGTCAATCACTCCTCCCTTTGAAGTGTCTTTCTCAGATCAAGTCAAGACACAATGCTGGCCTAACCCAAATACAAAACAGCCTCCCTTTCTCCCTCTGTCTCCCACCAACAAAAAGACACTACAATACTCCATCACATCCTCTAGTCAGTTCTGTGCCGTGCAGTAATTTGCAGTGGAACATTATTAGCAGTATTAATATGCAGTGGAGGAGGGTAGGCTCTCAGCTGTCTTTGTGAAAGCTGATTATGAGGACTTTAATTTCATCAGATAAGAACGCCTTCGTTTATGAGCACACTGGGCTCCAGGCACAGAGTCTGACATGCCTTCAATGAGACAAGCTCTCCCCCTGCTGTTACCCTGTATTATAGTCCAGTCAGCACAGCTCCATCAGCCTGTCCAACAGTCACAACAAACCAGCATCCACAGCAGTTTTGGTATTTTTTAGAAAATAGCCAGAAAAACATATAATATACTATAATAATAATAATTCACTCAAGCAACAATTTGGCAACCCACACTTCCAAGAATCATATCCTGTTTACAGTGAAATATAGTATATTGCACAATTATGGGTATTTAATACAGCTTTCACACATTATAACATAACAGAGGACATGTTTATGTCTGTTTCACAGCTGCAAATACATGCAAATCTACAGCTGATAATCACACACTTTAACAGGCGACTCTATCAAACAGTTAGCACAACTACAAGCCAAGTATACCTTTCTGTAGACCTGTAAGGCAAGAATACTTAACTATACCTTTCTTAAGTATATTCAGATTAAAAGACTAAGTACAAGTAGGCCTATAAGCCAAGTATACTTAAACCTTTCTGTATACTTATCAGTATAAGCCAAGTATACTTTTCTGTATACTTGTCAGTTTGAGGCAAGTATACTTAGACTTTTCTGCATACTTGTCAGTGTTATAATAATATACTAGTATATTTTTAATAAGTGCATGAAAAGTAAACTTAAAGTGTACTCTGTTGTTTTATGTTTAAAAGAAGTAGACTAATAGCACACTTGAATAAACTTCTGTTTCTAACAAGTGCTTTCAGACATTTATTTAGCAGTTTAATGGAAGCTGGGTAAGGTAATTAGAGTAATACAATACATCTTTTCGTCAATAATAGCTGAGTATTTGTAAGTCAATTTGAACTCTCCATCTGATGCTCCAAAGGGGCAAAAAAAGAGACGATTATTATGTGCAACTATTATTTCATAGAAGTCTGTTCTTGTGTCTGGGGGCTCTTGAATTAAATTGCTGGCCCTGAATCAGACTTGTAGAAGTGCTCTCTGTCCTCCTCTTAATCTTAGCCAAAGCTGAAGATGTGGGTGAAAGCTCTTGTGTCAGCAAGCATCTGCCATGCTGAAGAGTCCTGGAGGGAGAAAATAAATCAGCTTCAGCAGACAAAAGAGAATTTCTTATACAGGCCATTTAAATTATGAATGTTGAAGTGTTTCTCTGTTGTTTCAAAATAAAAAATAAATCTGTTTTTCTCTGTCTACGCAGCCAGGATGTCAGGAATGGACGTCCCGTTGGTGGACCACAATGAGACTGGAATCTCTCCAATAGACAATGGGACCTTCCTCCGTTTCTCCCCAACCTCTGCTTCCACGTCCGCGGCCGCCTCGTCGCCAGGACGCCCGGGCAACGTCTACGTCTACGTGTGGCTCTTCCTCGGCCTGCTGGTGTTCCTGCTGACGCTGCTCATCATCTCCCTCCACAGGCTGAAGAACATCATCTCCTCCTCCTCGCCTGTCCCCGACTGCAGCAGCGAGGGAGGGAGCTCTTTCACCAACATGGAGATCTGTAGCATCTCCTCTCAGAGGTCCACCATCTCCTCGCTGTCCACCTGAGGGAGATGGGAGAGAGCACATGCAGACGCAGAGACTGCACATGCCCATGTGCATGCATGCTTACATGCAAGTACACACACAAAGCACACAGAGGCCTCCTCACTGTGACACCTAAAACACCGAGACACAAAAACACTTTATTACACTGCACGCATGCATATTCTAATTCAAAGTCCGGCACAGGGGAAATAACGCTGATGATGAGGTCTTGAGAGGTTGAGACTGACTGAACCCTTTTGAGACCTATTTCAATGCCGAAGACAAATGAACTGAGAAACTGCTTCCCTCAGCCGAAAAACCCTAATGAGGAACTATTATCCTTCTTCGTTCATTTCTTGTAATGTACTGGTCATATTTACTGTGGAATAAATAATATATTGCTTTTAAGTCAGTACAGCATGTCACATAATGTATGTATAGACTAAACTGCAAAATCAGAGTGACTTTAGAATATTAAAGACCGTTACATTGTACAGAAATGCATGCTTGCATCTCAGTTGTTTAGCAAGGCTTTAGGATACTGTAACTCCATTTTTTTTTTTTTTTACCATAACAAATGTTGAGATACCTTTAATGTTCATGATTCCCGTCATGAAAGAACATTGTACGAGACATCCGGCTGTGGATGTAAAGGTGAGAATGAGATGAGCGTTGTGTCTCAGACCAGGTCAAAAGTGGCAAAGACAAGATGAAACTCTGCCCCTGAAAGACAGGTCTGCGAGCGTAACGGATTAGCCTCTCTTGCCTGGCGTCTGATTGCCGTCTCCATAGTGACTGAAGCATGAGAGCTCTGTGCAGCTGTCAGCCTCGTCTGGATTCCAAGCTTAAGCTACAGCAATGGTTGTTTCTGCACAAAATACATCCTTTTTTGTGTAGTTTCTTTGACATGGCAACAAAAATACATCACACACTCAGAAGCAATTATTAGAAAAAGGTTCATTCATATGTCACACTTTTCCACAAAATGCAATAACATCTGAAGGCTCAGAGAGCTGCAATGACAGCTAATAGGCCGTGAAAAATACAGTCAGACTCACTTCGTTTCATGGTGTTGTTGACGGTACTGTGTCAGCCACAGAGCTGACTACTGGTTTGTTATTTCAGCTGTTGATGAACATGTATGCACATCAGTTAGGAGGTTATTGTGTCCACAACCTGTCTGGTTTAGTGTAGTTATCCAGGAAGTAAAATCATTGTTTTAGTCGTGATGTTAAAAGAATAACTGTGCAGATTGAACGCCCACTGACTATGTTGTTTTGTTATATGTGTGCTTTTATTTTCAGGTCAAGTCCTGCAGATACTGAAACATCAAGTGAAGACACAAAGTAGATTAAAACATTTATAACTAGAGTGAACTGTGTCTTTATATGGATACCTTACCTTTCCTTGCGTGTTTTACTGTACTTAATTGCACGGCTCTATTGAATACTCAATTCTGATCGATGGTCTCTTATTACTTTATAGCAGGCTGTATCTATGTATAATAGACCGTTGCTATGGCGCAGTTCTGATATTGGACGCTGAAGGACTGTTTCTGTGTCAAATTATTGATTTCTTAAGTAAGTAGCTGTGTAATAATGGGCTAATGTGCAGCTAGCGGGTCATTCTTGTGAAATAATCTTCTTCAGGGCGATGCCAAACCAGCAATGACCAGCTTACTGTACATTATCCCTTACCTTACTGTAAATTTGACTTTTGTCTATGGGTTAAATGAATGCTACTCATGATTTCATTGCACATATTTTCTTTTTTAATGCTTGTAAGGGATGTATTCATATACATCTCTATGTGATTTCATAAGGTGCTTGACCATGAGCACGAGTCTACAGCTACTTGCAATTAAGAAAACCTGAAACTTAACACTGTGTTCTCCAAGTTTCTCCAAGTAGCTCCACAAGAGTGGCTTTGGGTTAAATTCCTTGCTCAAGGGAACTTCAGCTGAAAATAAAAACCAGACGCTTTGTTAAATCCATTTACTTTGGAAGTGCTGCAGAATAGAGCACTACAGGAATGAGTCCTAAAACCTAAAAATGAGTTTCTGGTTCCTTTAAAGCCTCTACACGTCTTTAAAAAGGCGGTTGCTAAATAAGACTACTAAATGTCATCACGCCAAAGGGTCTGCGGCCTTGTTGTGCTACTCATGTGACCATGGTGTAGTTCCTTTACAGCCTTATGTTATCTTTTTACTTCGGGCAATTTCATTTATGCTTCAAAATTCATAAAAGTGGTGTTCATTTGTTTGAGATTATCTTGCTGAACAAAACATATCAGCATTAGAAACGTTTGTTTGCCACTGAGCTTATTTTCTGCAATAATCCAATATCCAAAAATCACATTAGCTTTTTGTTGAGAGAACCAGAGCGGTCCTAACTTCCCGATTGGTCAACAGAAATACGTTATCCCTGGAGCTCTTTATTAACCGACAGTAACCTGAAACGAGAAACAGCAGAGCAGCAGCAACAATACAGTCAAGTGTGTTGTTGAGCAGCATTTGAAATAATTTGAGAAAGTGTCATGAATGCTACAATAACCCATCTTCGATGTCTCACTTTCGGCGTTACTGTCTAGAAGTGACCGATGAAAAGTCAAGTCATCAAATTCTTTGCATATTTTATTTTTCTTATCATGATTTTTTTTTTTCCAACTCACACATGTCATATTTTACATCTTTGCAATAAAACATGAATACAATAGTTTTTAGGGTTTCATAGATCCAAAAATATTTAACCTTTTTTTTGGATACGTAAGTTGAACCTGTCGATAGAGTATGTGCATGTGCGCGTTTGATCAAGATGGCTTCACACATACAGTACGTCTCGCATTTCATCCCCCTCTCCTCCCTCCTTCCTCCCCCACCTCTATCAGCTACAGAATCATGATATTGCTTACAACTGTGAGGTTGTAAAACCTAATAATCACACATGAGCTCAACGCTTTAAATACAAACATCAATGCACAAATAATCCCGAAGGGGAAATGGACCTAAACAAAATGGCAGCCGACCAGAAAGAACCAAGCTAATAAATAATGATATGTGATTGGTGCAAAGTGCAAATACAAAACAAACTTTTACATTGATTTGATTCTCTTCTTTTAAATAATCAACAAATGTGGGTAAGTGAAGGTTTTTCTTTGCGCTTTCAGTCTTATTCAGCTGATTGAGTCTCCCACCAAGCCTGAACCAAGACTATATGTACATATTTGACAAAACAATCACCAAATATACAAAGAAAATCATGTCAGTCTTGTGGTTGTCGTCCTCGGTGGCACTGGCAAGACCTCTTTATCATTACCATCTCCGGCAAAACAATCACCATCCTTGACACTGCCGTTTTTATCATCAGTCTTGTCAACATTATAATAATTATTACACAATATTTTACATACAGCAAGTCATTAATAAATTAAAGGTGATAAGCGCAGTTTGTGTAGTGAAAGAACACGTGTAGACTCCGAAGGAAGCAGAGCCTTATTTACATAAGAATCAGATTTAACCCTGCTGCGGGTAAAAGAAGAAAAAAAAAAAATAGAAAATTAAATAATGTCAGATAAAATCAAATAAGATAAAATCATAACCCCAGGCAATTTTTCAAGGGTGAATTTTAAGATCAAGCCAATAGCACCGGTTTTTGAACAGTGGGTGGGGCTGGTTCATTTCTGACCATTTCTAATCAGTTTAGACATATTGAAGGAGTCTTAATTTATAGTCCACCCAATAATTCCCAGACTGAAATCCCCTTAGATGAAAAGTAAAATTGATGAAGAAAAATATAAAGGGAAAACAAAACTTAGGTTCTTTGTCTGTGAAGCATTAAGCGTACCAGGAACTGCACCAGTCCTGTGAGTGGTACAGGTATGATCGACCTCTACAAGGTCTGCTTGACTTGCTCCCTCTCCCCCTTTCTGCAGTCTGTCTATTTTATTAGCAGGTTTTGGTGTGTATCTCCGGGGTTTTATGTGTCTGTGGTTACACGCGTGCGTGTATGTATACACAGAGGAAGTTATTTCCACCAGCGCTGCCGCATCCTCAAATCAAGTAAACTTCACAAGGGATTAGAGCCTAAGGTCCGGTACTTGTTTTTCCTTCCTCTCGGTACCTTTAGTTTCCGCCGCGTTGCAGATACCCAGCAGAATGCACCACCTCCTTTCCCCTTTTGTTCTTCTCTCCTCTCTCCATCCTCCTCTTCCTCACGATGTCCACCTCAGTATCTGTTCTGGTGTTCGTAGTGCCAGCGGTTGAAGTCTATGTTGAACGCCACAATGCTGCCGGACGCCATGCCGGTGATCAGAGTCCTGAGGGCAGAGCACACAGAACATCACATCCATGAACCAAACTATAAACATAAAGTGCTTATTTTTAGGGTTGCTGTGTATCAACTGCAGTACATTTCCCTCAGGTTTGGGTAATATAACTGCACTCAGTTTTCTCTGCTCTGAGGTGACCCAGTTTCCCCACCAACAGTAGTACTTAAAGGTACTGTGTGTATGACTTGGCGGCATCTAGTGGTTTGATTGCAGATTGCAACCAAGTACCCCTCCACTCACTCCTTCCTTTCCAAGACTGCGGGTACAAAACCATGGTAAGGCCGTTCACCTTGCTCAGAGGTCATCCATACCATAATAACACTACTTTAGAAGCAACGAGAGTCAGATGGTTTTGCACTCTACAGCTCATGTTACTGCAGTTTCACAATCATGTCGGAGAACTACGGTGGCCTTCAGGTAAAGCAAGAGTGTGAATGTCTCTCTCCAGAGCCAGTGTTTGGTCTGTACGTTCTGTGCTACTGTAGAAACATGGTGGACTCCATGAAGAGGACAAACTCTCTACGTAGAAATGAAGGGCTCATTCTAAAGCTGGGGACACACCAACCGGACATCTGAGAACCAGCGGCGACGAAGGTCGCCTTTTGCATCGCCTCACGTTGCCTTTGCAGGTTGCACCCGAACACACTGCAAAGACCACAGCTGACAGCCAGTTAGCACTTATGTTCATGAGAGGAAGTAACTCTCCACAACAGCAGGTGGCAGTAGTCTGTAAATTTTGTGATTCAAAAAGGGAAAATGGAAGACCGAAGACTGTCGATATACAAGCCGTTGTTATGATACATTGATGAAACAAAGCAGGCTTTGCTGACCATTTTCACACCACTCTCACCCACCACTTAGCTTCATCCCAGACGGCCATGTTGTGAAAATATCTGTAAATTGGATTGATCAAATGAGATGAAGATCAAAAATGAGAAGGGCCTTCTGTGTTTCTCCCCTTGACGTTACTCATTGGCTTGCTTCCCTCACTTCTGCTTCTCTTCTTGTGCACTGATCTCACTGATTTGTATAATCTGAACTGCCAATCACTGATGGGTGCCACTGCCAATTCCACATGCTGAATTGGACAAAAAACTTTGACACAGGCCGACAGACGGTCATAAGACGGCCTCAAACTGTCCGATGGTCGACCGTCGGCTTGGTCTGTCAGGGCCTGAAGCAGAAATGCAACGATTCTTAGTTTCAGGTGATTGTACACTAATGAAATTATAGTTCTGAATATTATTTTCCTTTTCTGCTAATAGATCCCTGAAATGTTACACTGTTCCTTTAA
This sequence comes from Pterois miles, assembly GCA_947000775.1. Lineage (NCBI taxonomy): Eukaryota > Metazoa > Chordata > Actinopteri > Perciformes > Scorpaenidae > Pterois > Pterois miles. The sequence continues at coordinate 19,494,100 of CAMQGK010000052.1, forward strand.
GAAAAAAAAAGGTCACACTGTTTGTGTCTTCCTCTGCCTGTCAGGGTGCAGCACCCTGTCGGTTTAAGTACCTCTGGTCATGTGAGAGGTCCATGGCACGGATGCCTGCGTCGCAGCCTGGATAGATATAAAGCTGTTTGAAGTCGCACGCCTGCCACACTTCCACAACGCCGTTATCACCTCCTGTCACTAAGTTCTGTCCATCGCTGCTCAACAGGATCGCCTGGAGAGAAAAAAGACAGAAAGATAGAAAGAAAGGCCAACAGAAGCTTCAGTGTGTATACAACAGTATATTGCATTGTTTAGGATTAAATAAGGACAGTATTCATACACCAAAAACAATATTATAGTATGTTTACATATGACAGTCTTACCCGTGTGGAATCATTGACCTCCATTTGTGCCAGCAGTTTTCCATTTATGCTGAAGTTGCAGAAACGGCCTCTCTCATAGTAGATGATGCAGTGGCCCTCGCTGGACACTGAGATGAGGCGGGGCCGCTGACAGAGCTCTGGTCCCTCCAGGGCCCTGAGCAGGTCCCCTGTGATGGTGTGGACCAGGCACGGGCCCTCTGAGGAACAAGACCAAGGCAAGATAGTGAAGTAGCTACGTTTTTTAAATTGTACATTTTTGTTGTCTTAAATGTTGTGAAGCCAATTATCAATTAAAGCTGTCCAGGTTAACAATAACATGAAAATAATAATGCATTAACGCAAATTTGTTTTAACACCACTAATTTCTTTAACACATTTAACGCAACTTGAAATTGCGTTCAAACTAAAGTGAAGATATTGGTATCATATGAAACTAGAAAACCTAAAGAACCTATTGGTACCAACCATGTCAAACTAGCTTGTCATGACGGAGTTTGGGTTCAATTTTGTTGAGGGAAAAACTGTCATGGCCATTTTCAAAGGGGTCCAAAATGGGTTCTGTGGGTACCCACAAGTCTCCCTTGGTGATAATCGTGATTCAATATTTTAATCGAGTGACAGCTCTATTATCAATATATTTGTTTACCAGCCCAACCTCAAATGGACATAAAATGCAAAACTGAACTCTGTCTTGGGCACAGAGAGACATACAGTATGAAGACACTGTACCAACCTTTAGCTCCACTGATGACCAACCCCAGCTCTGCACAGACAGACACACACACCACCTCGTGGTCATGTCCTGTCAGTACGGCCCTGGGAGCAGGGTAGTCACCTAGAAGACAAAACAAAGTTAGAGACAGCAGAAACCTCTGGCAGCTGTAGTGGTTTCTGTGCTTTCTCCCATGTCATCACTCACTGTTGTTAGGGTTGTCCCCAATAATGTGGTGTCGTCCACTCCAGTACCACAGAAGAAGAGTGGCATCTCTGGAGCCTGACACGATGTAGCAGTCTCCTCCGATGTAGGACTCTGACCTGGCCAGACACGTCACGACATCCCAGTGGCCAAAAACAATCTGGGTCAGCTTTCCTGTGGAGCAGACGGAGGAAGACGGCTAAGTCAGTGCGTGCCCTCTACTCATATTTTTAAAAGGCCGTGTTTTTTTTATCTTCCAGGATAACAAGACTCGGACAAAACAGAGTATATGGATGGACCGTATCAGGTCAGTCTGTAAATTTGTGGCTAAATTATTACACAAATAGTCAGTGGTCAGGTCTATAATGTTAAATCCAGCGATATATGTCCACCAGGTCTAGCGAGGACACTAGGGGCCATGCTGCTCCACTCAGCTGGTTGTTCAAGCGGTGACGTACCCTCTCGTTCAATGCACTTGACTGTTCCTTGGTTTTCTGCTTGTCACTTCAAACAGGAAACAACATGGCGGCTTGCTCCTAAACTTTTTGTTATTCCATCTAAACAATCCAACAAAATCTACTTCTGAACACATTTAAGTGAGAAACAGATGATGCCACTGCTGAACCTTGTTTCATCTTAGATCGAGATTGCCTAGTTTGATAACTTGGTCCATGTGTCACGCTGGACAGGTTCATTTGCATAAAGGAGTGTTCTCCGCCTTTTCATTTTGATTGAAATGAGGAAACGCCAACACTCGACCGACCAATTGTGTAACTTCATCTCTCACTCAGTCAGTGACAGACTTTTGCATTTGTAGGGCAGACCTTCTGCGGTCAAGCAGGTTAGTGAATCTAAATCACTAAATCTCTGAATCGAGAAATACAAAAATGTTCTGTATGCCCAGGTGCATATGTAAAAAAAAAAAAAAAAAAAAAAAAAAAGCTTTGTATGTCTCCGCTAGATCAATAAATCTAAGCACAAATCTAAATAAAATAAATAATAAAAAACACCTGCCAGCTCAAGTAAATTTCTCAGCTGTGTGTCTCATAAATGATACAAAACCTACCCGTTTCAGTGGAGTAAACACGGAAGCTCTTGTCCCAGAAGCCACAGACCAGGATGTAGCGGTTGTCGGCGGTGACCACAAAACAGTGCGTGTTGATCTGGATGCTCTGGTCCACGAGGTCAGTGATCTGACGCTTGTTCACGCCTGAGTTGTTTGCTACAGGGGAGCACAAAGTACTTAATGAGGGCATATGAATGCAATACGGTTCACAGGCTTTCTACTGAACTCCAACCTTTCATGATCTCTCATTGCTCAGGTGAGTTTTGTAGCTGGTGTCTCAGCAATAAATGTACATAAATCCCCCAGTGTATCATGTGATGTATTGACTTCAGTCCCACTTACTTAAACCAATTAAAATTTGCTGTGGAGGTTTTTGTGCACTGACCTATGAGAGGGTCCATCTCTATAGGTAGGTGATGAGCTTGCTCTAGTGAGTATCCTGGAGCTCCACGGAGGCCTGAAGGATAGAAGGTTTAAACATTACACACAGTCTCACACACAGTCACACACACACACACACCCATACACACCTCATAAAACGATGAAGGATAAATGCTAAATCGCTCATATAATCCCCCGCTCGAGTGCTCTCTGATGAATGCTCTGATGCAGGCTTATGTTAAAAAGTAAGAGCCTCAATAACAAAAAAAAAAAAAACACTTGAGCTGCCGTATGACCCTCCATAATTACATTACCATGATTCATTAAACCTACCCTGCTGTGCTAATGAGGTCATTAAAGGTTAATAGAGGATTTAATTAACTAATATTTCTATGTCAACATTTAGGAAAATAAACACTAATATAAAACAAATGGGCTCAATAACTAACACTGAAATGAACTAACATCTCACTACAGTAAGACTTAATTACATGGCTACAGATATTATTTCCATTATGTGATTTATACAAATAGTTTTGATTGATCCTTTTTAGTCTATGAATGTCAGAAAATGTTTAGTGCCTGGATTGTCAGAAAATTGTGAAAATTACTTACTTACTATTGTGTTTCCTTGATAAATTAACTACTTTATATCAATTATCAAAATATTTATTGATCAATTTCCTGTTGTTTAACTTATCGATTAATTGACTGATCACTTCAGCCCAATTACGATTGAGGGGTTGCAATAGTGTAGTTTCTAGTTTTTTGTAGTTGCTAAAAATAGATAAAATAACAACTAACTTTAAAAATATGTACAACCAAAGATCTCTGGATGTAACTTCTGTGTTCAGATTATTTTGTTTATCATGCATTCACCTAGAGCTGTGATTAACATTATGGAGTAAATAGAGACATTTTTAAAAAAAATATGTCTCTGATTCCAGCTTTTTAAATGTGAATGATGTTCTGGTTTCTTTACTCCTCTATGACAGTAAACTGGACAAAACAAGACATTTGAGGACGTCATCTTGGGCTTTTGGAAACACTGATCAACATTTTTCACCATTTTATGACATTTTATAGACCAAACAACTAATCAATTCATCAAGAAATAAAAATAAAGTCAACAGATTTAATGACAGCACTAATAATCGTTAGATGCAGCCCACTCACCGACTGTGTTGTGCCAGCGGTTGACGGCAAACAGCCGGCTGCATGTGACGGTGACGGCTGCTGGTATGCTGAGGTGTGGAAGCGTGTTGGCTGCGACGTGCGTGACGGGGGAGTTGGAGGGGAACTTGAGCACCATGATGACGTCCTGCTGCATCTGATCCTTAAACATCAATGGGCTCTGGGGAAGGAAACACTGGTGAGACAGACAGAGAAAAGAGAGAGGGGACGGAGAGGAAGAGGAGGAGGACAGAGCAGGGAGGGAAGGTCGGGGGAGAGAGGAGGAGGAGGGAAATGGAGACGGGGTAGAGGGAGAGACAGAACAGATGGGACAGAGGGAGGGAAGGGAAAAGGTATATTAGTGGGAGCACAGGGTCAGAGCAGGTGCACACACTGAGGGCGGCTCTAGGCTGAGGACAGGAGGTGGAGGCGCTGGTTGGTCGGGGGTCAGGATTGATAGGTTTGGGTTGACATGGATGGCTCTGATGAGGAGACACTGAGGCCTCGTTCTGCTGAGGGCAGCAGCGAGGACAGAGAGGCTAAAACCAGGGCAGAACTTGCTTTGAAAAAACACCATTACATACACTTGTATCAGGGTCTGAAATAAGCATCCGCAACACTAAATGTGTGTAAATTGTTGGAAGTGGGGGAAAAATCATCAGGCCATCCGCCACTTTGGCAGGAAGGGAAAGCGCTAGAGAAGGGAACAGAGACATCCGTTCCCGTTGAGAACCGGTTCATAGTTCCCTTGCATCTCATGCATTCATGACTATTGAATCTGCTGTATTGATACTTTCTGACGCTTGATGCTTTCTGCGCAGCTGTATCATGTTTCAGTTTATTTTGGACTGGAGACACAACAGAGAGAAAAACAACTCAAAAGACTGGTGCTGCTACTACTAAAGCTGAGAGGATGCACCCTATTTTTTCCCTGATATTGTAACACTGTGAACAACAAATCTATGTTGAACTCAGCAAGAGGAGAGTTAGTAACGTTAGCTGTTAGCAGCTGGTGGGCAGCACAGTCCTGCTAAATAACAGAGCTACTAACGTTAACAGAAGTGCTACTGAGTTACAATTATGCTGCGGTCTAACTCTGTTCAGTAAAAACTACGATTGGGCAAACATTATGATGATGTGTTCAAATAATGTTGTAAAATTACATTTTTGGCGAGAAACTTGAATAAATCCAGTTGTTTGTAGGAGATGTTTTCACAGCAATATAAAACAGATGTTTACCTTCCTAACACTATCTCTACGCAGCTTATAATACATAATCATATGATAAATTATATTTTTAACTAACTGATGCCAAGGTTTTTTTAATCAAAGCAAATATTTAAATAAAAATACAACAATTTATTTCCTAATCATTTGAATTGTGTGTTTTTATTCAAATAAGCACTATAGATATAGATACAACAACAAAGTGAAGTACAGCACCCTGCTTGTATGTAATAAAATCTTTCATTTGGGGATATAAAATGTGAAATATGAAAAATAAAACCCTCAACCTGTCTATGAAAAAGAGAAACATTGGTAAAATCTCCTTTCCTGTTCCCAAAGTGAACATTTTCTCAATAACATCCTTGAAATAAAATAACTTAGGGAACATGCAAAAAATAAGTTTGTACTGTTTTCAGTAGGTCTGCAGCTAAGGTCTAAAGGGTTTTTGTGTAAAGATATACAGAGAATACTGTTGTGAAATTGCTAAGGGTGTCGAGTTATTCTCACCAGGTGCATGGCGGAGGAGCGAGGTGGATGAGGCTCAATCAGCAGCTGGGAGGGGATCTGACCGCATGCCTGAATCTGGGACTCAATCACCTGCAGTCGGAGTGACAGAGGGAGAGGAAGAGGAAGGTTACATGCTTTTAAGAAACATAAAAATAAGTTTAGGAAAGCCGCATATGCCACCTCTTTACGTTCGCGTTTACTTTCTTTACTTTGCCTAGATATGCATGTTTGTCTTTGTTGTATTCTCCTGAACTACAAGCAGAGACTACATGCCAATTTTTTTTTCCTAGGATCGCAAAGTCATGACCAATCAGAGGCAGAGTAGGGCGGGTCATGCTTTCACAATCCTAGGAGCAAAAATATTGAAGAAGAAGAAGAAGATATTCCTTTATTAGTCCCGCTAGGGGAAATTCAATTTTTTCACTCTGTTAACTTATACACACACATGCACAAACAGGTCCATATACATGCAACAATTGGAGAGGTGTCAGAGTGACGGGGCTGCTCCTGACAAGCGCCCCGAGCAGTTGGGGGTTTGGTGCCTTGCTCAGGGGCACCTCGGCCCAAGAGGTAAACTGGCACCTCTCCAGCTACCAGTTCACACTCAGTTCTTGGTCCATGTCGGGACTTGAACCGGTGACCCTCCGGGTCCCAAGCCAACTCCCTACAGACTGAGCTACTGCCGCCCCCCGTGTACTGTGTACTGTATGTACTTTCAATTCATCCCTGGGAAGTCCTACTTTCTCAGCCATAATGAGTAATCGTCTAGTGATTATTTATCTCAGACCTTTCTACATTACATTGATGTGATGCGACCATCTTGAAGACAGCACTCTCTGTCGCAGCATGAGAAACTCATGAGGGGGAGATTGCTGCACTGCAATAATCAATTTGCGAGTCAAAAGAGTGTGATGTGTTGTCATAGAAACCAACCTCACGTTGCGCAGCATCTGCATTGTCTAGGTTGATTGCTCCCTCGTAGGACAGGAAGTTGAACACATTGAGCGCTCGGACTGCCTCTGGGCCTCGCTGCTTGTAGCCAAATATTAGATCGATCCACTGGTGAAGCTGGCACGACACAAACTCGCTCTCCAACGCCTGGTCAAAGCAACAGGTGCAGAGAGATGAAGGAAGACAGTCAAGAATATGTTCAGTTTCACTAAAGTGGATTTACAGTGAAGACAGAGACAACAAACTTTTAGCTTTTTATATTTTATGTCTCTCACCATCCGGTTAATGCGGACAAAGTCTTCAGGTTTCTTGGCCCAGGCGGGAAGCTCCACGTCACACACAGAAACGCCATCATCACGCACCCCGAGCTCGTACTCATTACTGTTAACGAACATTTCAGGCAAGTAGTAGAACTCTGGGATCAGCTCCTGATGGACATGACCGAAACACAAAATTATTATTTCCCTATAAGTATTATTGATTTTACAAAATCTGTGACGATATATAAGATCAAAGCCGACACACAAACACACACACAAGCTATTAACCATTCCAAGCTCAGACAAAAATGTTATTTTAAGTGCTTCAGAGTAATGTTTCCCAGATTTTTTTCTGGGGATCAACTTTTCAAAAATGATCATGACCCAATTTACTATAAATCTTACTGTATCTATAAATCATGGGAAGAGCAAATTTGTGCATAAATAAAAGTTTCTGATCATTTTTACTGCCATTTCTGCATCACCTTATATTATTTTGAATAGGTAAACCAGCTAGGGCTGCATATTTAATCGAATATTAATCATGATCACAATTTTGGCTTCCCACAATTAAATGAACACGATCGCCTGCGATATTGATGAGTGAAACCTGCAGCATATCAAATGAAGCGCTTCCTAAACTAAAAGCCAGCCACCAGCCAGTGATTAAGATGCTTTGGCTTTACTTTTGTGTATAGATATTATCTATACACCCAATATGTTTATGATTAAATTAAGAGCATAAAATTGTTTATCTGGCTCTTTCTGTTGCTAATTTTGCTCTCAAAGTGCACCACATTGAAGCATTTAACTTTAAAATGTAGCTAACAAAGGGGTAGGGTAAATATTCCTGTATTTTCTTCATACTGCAATATATGTAGGAGAAAAATATATTGCAATGTCAGTTTTTTCCAACATTGTGCAGCCCTACTTTAGCAGGAATTTAGCACAGCATGGAAGTGAACACAGTACTCTGATTATTCTAATGTGAAAGTGCAATAAAAATATGCTGTCACTAAAATCAATGAATACTCATGATAAACAATCATGAAGTCTATATTAAACAAAATAATCATGATTATCATTTTGGCCATAATGGTGCAGCCCTAAAACGAGCCATGTCAGATAGAGGTACAAGCAGTATGTGATAAATCACAACTTTGTTTTCTACATGTGTTATTAAAAACATATACGCATGTTAAATACTTTTCCAATGAGACCAAAGAAATGCATTTAACAGGCTCTCCTGTTTTTCCTCTCAAACAGATTGTATGCTAACCTCTCATATTAGATGTACAAGTAGAAGTATTAGAAGTAGGCTACAATTATCAGACCACTACAAACATTCAGGCTCCCTCATGTGGCTCAAAGGTGCAGATATAAATGTTCAATAAAAGACAAAAGCAAATTTATTAGGTGAGCCTAATAAAATCTCCTGCGACTGACCCGTGTGTCCCGATGCAGTCGTTGGGAATGACTGTGTTAGAGAACTGGTTGTGAGCAGTGTTGACTTTTAATGCAAAACACAACCTGTTCATTCAATCACTCTCCTCAAAAGCTACATACTGTATAAACTGCAGAGAACAGACACAAACAAGTGTTATTTTTTTATGACTGTATGCTGCACTTATTGGCCTCGTGAAATTTTGTCCCTCATGTTAAGATCCAGGGCTTTAGACGATATGCGAAAGTGGTTATTGACACTCCTCGTACATTTAGAGATCTTCATATTAAAGCTAGAATGACTAGTGGCACCATCATGATTTCAGACTTTTCATTTCAACATTTTCTAACTGAAAAACACTACTTTTGGTCTCTTGAGTTAGTGTGTTTTTAGTTGTTTGTCGCAATACTTTCAGGCTAATTTTATTGCTTTACAATAATCTTGACTAGTCCTTCATCCAATCAGGAGAAGTTACCTTGACATCAGCTGTGTCCCTCTGGCAGTTCCTCCACGAGCAGCCGATGCCAGAGAAGGCTCTCTCCGGATGGTCGAACTTGTTATCGTTAGCGTTGAGGAAAAATGTGGTAAAGGGCTCCTGCAGGCACACGAATAGACAAATTAATTTAAAACAAAACAACCTTGGGCCTTTGCCGAGTGCTCAAGCAGCTGCTGAAGATTAAAATCTGCAAGTGTGTGAAGCGCAGCAGGTACTTACTATTCTGAGCATCCACATCAGTGTCGAATGAGCAGTGGAGTACAGGGTCGTATAGTGATGGGGAGGCGTGCTGTCGTCATCCCACGTCTCGTAGCGTTCTGCGTAAAATGCCGCTCGCTTGGGATTCAGTGCACCGATTGGCTGGAAGAAACCATATATTGTTTTCAGAGGGCAAATTCTTTAAAACAGCCAATGCTTGGACAACAAATCAAGCTCTAGCTCATTCTGATCCTCTGCAGGATGAAGGGAATCAGGGAATTACATCCACAGTGTTATGTGGCTTTGTTTTGCTCTTACTGCTCTAACTTTGCTGAAAATTAGGACTGTCAAAATTAACACAATAATGGCGCCTTAATGCAAATTTGTTTTAATGCCACTTATTTCTTTAACGCATTAACACAAATTGAGATTTTATGTTGCAGTGGGCTCAGTGTTCAAGCTAGACTGAAGATACTGATATCAATCATCAATGAATCTAGAAAACTTAGGAATCCATCGGTACCAACCATGTCATACTAGCCACATAGTATACTACTACTACTATACATACTAGTCAGGCTAAATAACGCTACAAACTTTACATTTTGGTGAAGAAAACCTGTGGCCATTTTCAAATTGGTCCATTGATCTCTGCCCTCAAGATATATGAATGAAAATGGGTTCTGTGGGCCCACGAGTGTCCCCTTTACAGACATGCCGACTTCATGATAATCACATGCAGTTTGGGGCAAGTCATAGTCAAGTCAGCACACTGACAATGACTGATTTCCAAGAATAAATACATACATACAAGAGTATAAAATACTTGACAGAGCTCCCTTTAAGGTACATCTTGAACATATAAAAAAATGTGTGATTAATTTGCAATTAATCATAATTAACTATGGACAATCATGAATTGCATGTAAATATTTTAATCGATTGACAGCCCTAGTGAAAATGCAACAAGGAGAGATTCTTGGTGTATGAGTGGTACTGCTTGACCTGTATTTGGGGGTTTATATGATCTTCTTAGTAGCACACATGCTATTCATTGGAAAAAGTGCGTTAAGTGTTGTGTGTCAGAGTGCTCTTACCTTGGAGAGGTCTCTGAAGTTGCCAGGTAGAGTGAGGTCGAGCTCCTCTGAATCATAGTTGGTCAAGACCCAGGGGAAGATGGGGTACTGGTTCAAATCATTATAGGTCCTCCCTGCAGAGACAAAACATGGACAAGAGTGGAAAAAACATGATATTAATCCATTATAGTTGTGTCACGAGATGGTCCCCTATGACAGCAGGTTTTAATGTTGTTCTGTGTATTACTGAATCAGTTTAAAGTAATACATGCTACAGTATTACAACCAATTTTCAGGCTTCAAAATGTCTGTGCCTAATAAATAAGGCTCAAAAGTTAGATTAATGAGATTAAGTTCCTGATGCTGATGATATTACAGTAACGTCGGCCAAGGTTTTATGTTGGTGTGATAAAAGACATTTCCAACAGAGAGATCTAAAAGCACGCTGTTGACAAATAGCTGCATTTCAGCATATGTAAAGTCGTTTAAACACATTTTCACCGGCTGCCATTTATTTTATGTATTTGAAACTCATTATACATTTCCATTACGTAAATACTTCATAGCAATATATATTATGACAGTTCTAGATATTTTAGAATATTTATAAATATGTGGAAAAGTTCTTGCACATAAAGGTCTTATAAACAATAAAATTCATTACCAAGTCATCCATTTTATCCTGACTGCTTTTATTGATATATTTTTGTATGTAAATGTATTTACAGGTCACACTGGTTACTGTTGTTATGCAAACTGCAGCTGTAGCTGACAAAGATTGATCTTCTCCAAATCTTGCAGGTTCTTTATCTGGTCTCTTCAGTGAAGACTTTTTATACATTGGCTTCTTCATTCGTGCACATGGAGAAAAATATACACCAAGTGTGTCTGCAACTTCTGGCTGTGTGCTTATTTTTAAATAAGGTCACATTAAGCAGTCTTCACAGCAAAAGAAGCTAAAAAATGTCAACATCACACAGTAGAGAGAGAGAAAATGATGGAAACAGAGGGATTCTCTCAACTAATTCAACTGTTTGGTCTGAGAACAAAGAAGATTCAATAGACAGGATTGTGTGTTTGACCACTAATGCTCCTTGTAGAGGTTAAGATCCATAATAACAGACATAACAGAATGACAACTCATGAAATCTGACTGAACTTTACCTGCAATAGTGTTGAGGAACATGAGGTACTCAAAGTTGGAGATTTCTCTCCTCTGCCAGCGCTGCGTCATGTTGGACGACTTGAAAAGCTGACGAGGAGTGGCCAAGGAAATCCGCCTGAGAGAGACGCACGCACGCACACACACACACGCACACACACGCGCAACCACGCACACACACACATTTAAGTTTCTTTCTATCACACCTCTCTAACGCAGACTAGAGGTGGACTAGCTGATTACAGCCTGCACCTACCTGGCCTGTGGCAGGCCGTAACTCGTTCCTACCCCGACCCGTGGGAGACTGTACACCACCCTTTTGACTGTGGCCTGGTCAGGGAAGTTAAACATCACAGATGCTGGAGAGAGCAAAGAGAAAAGATATAGTCAGCATATAGACAACATAAAGTCAATCACTCACCATCACAACTAATGTTGAACTGGTACCAAACAGCAAATATAATACTGGGTTGCCCCCTCCTTGTCACAGACACACTGTTTGCATACGTGGTATTTTTGCTAACCTGGCATGCCCCATGCTATGTATTTATAGGCTTGACGAGTTGACCGTATCGATAGCAAAGATAAGAATTAATTAATACTATCAGAGGCTTTTGGCAGCAGGAGCATACAGAGCGAGATCAATACATTTGAGTTCATGAAAGTAATAACAAATCTGTAGACTCACTTCTGTTGGCCATGAAGACCTCTAGTCCAGTATTCTGCAGCAGGTAGCGCCTGGAGAACACAGCTCGGATCTCACTGAACATCCATTTGCCATGCAGGCCCTCTGAGTAAGCTAGTACCTGTTGAGGTTGGACATCCTTTGAAAATTATATTTTAACATAAAGAAGTACTTATATAGACAAGCTAATCACAAAGTAGGTGGAACATTTTGTGAAAGGCAATAAGTCAAAATGCAACTTTTTAAAATTTAATAAAAAAGACAGCTTGACCATACTTTAGCATCAGTCATCTTAAATGTAGGGTCCTCTTCATCCACCTCAAAGTAGATCTCAGTGGTAGTGATGGACAGAGTGCCTCGAGCCACCACCACCGGAGCTACCAGCTGAGCTGGAGTACTCAGAACCACGGGGCCTGGGGGGACAGATGTAAAACTCAGGTATATATGTATGTTAGAAATTCATAGCACTGACAGGCTCTGATACACAACAGTTATCATACACGCACAACAGATAATTAAATGGCACACGTACTGTAACAGAGTAATTTCATGTTATGTTAAAGAGGACCGATTATGCTCATTTTCAGGTGCATTGTTGTGTTTCACGTTTATACTAGAACATGTTCACATGCTTTAATGTTCAAAAAAACGCTTTATTTTTCTCATACCGGCTGTGCTGCTGCACCTCTTTTCATCCTCTGTCTGAAACGCTCTGTTTGTGCCCCCCCCACCCCCCCCACCCCTCGACCTAGTCTGCTCTGATTGGTCAGCTGGCCCACTCTGTTGTGACTGGTCAACTGAACTAAACTCAGACTCTGTTCCAGCTCAAGTTAGCTTTGTTTGAGGTCATGCCAAACTAGCCACTAGGCAGGTATTATGCTAATGTGTTACTTAGTGACATCACCACGTTATGGAAGAAAAGGCAGTTCAGGAGCGGTGTTTCTGTGGGGGAGAGTAACCCTCTTTGTTGTGGACTTTGGGCTTTGTAACTTTGCACACCTTTTACATGCATAAAAAAACTATATAAGACAATGAAAGAAAGGGAAAAAGCACAAAACCATAATAGATCCTCTTTAAGATTGATTATTTATTTGCTTCTTCTACTTCGCATACTATCTATCAACCCATTAGGTGTGTCAGGAGTCAGAGAGGAGCCATTGGATTAAATCAGGTCTTGCATCAGTTTTTAGTAACTTATGATTTAATCTTCTTGAGTCAGATAAATCAGCTAGATTGTTAGTGCAGCTGCAGAACTTTCTCGACTTGCCTTTGGAGATAAAAAGTCTTGGACGGAAACGTACTAGAAACAAGAGTCATAGACAGTTTACTGTTCAGCTGTACTGTAGTATAGTGACTGTGCATGTGTCTTTATGTGAGTGCATCTTACCAGCAAGGTTGTCAATCTCTTTTTCCTGCAGCAAGCTGACGGCATCATCGTCTCCCTCCAGCATTAACTCAGCCTCTGGGTTCTGGGTGACCACTGATTGGCTGCGGAAAGTTTTCTTCGACTTTAGCCCCTCCTCGTCTTCTTCTGTACCTGTTTTGCGTTTTTAAGTGTGCATATGAGGGTTGAGTGAGTGCAAAAAGCAGATATTGACAACATGATTACATTCATACACATTACTGACCGTAGTCCTCCAGAGCTTTGAGCGTCACATCAGCGTGAGTGGACCCAGAGGCATTACGCACAAATCTCCTTCTCCTCCTCAGGTCGTCCTCCCAGTAGTCTAGACGCCAGAAGTCATGTAGTTGGCTGAAGACAAAAACAGGGGAGGAACAAAGATGATTAATTTCAGTGGTTGAAAGAAAACAAGCCGGTGTGTATTTTGGGACTTTTCCTTCAAGGACAATAAAGTTGGAGTTGATGCTGAAGTTACAAATGAAATTTACATAGTATTAAAGGGCCGTCTTTGACCAGATAGCAGTGGTAGATGTCAGATGAAGTACCTGAAAGTCACACTAGTAAGTTTGAAAATCGCCTCAAGAACTGACAGTCACTCCCTTGCATTTGCATGTTTGACCATGCCCTTATTATTCCTCTTAATATGTATACCACCTTAAAAGTCAAGGCTAAGTTACACTTGAAGAGAAAAACGAGGTCTCCACAACATAAAAGATTTAAAATACAAAGTGCAGTTTTTCCTTCCCTCGTAGTCGCATGCCACGCGATCTGACATGCACCCGGCCTGAACTTGAGCAGAAATCAAAACTTAACTACGGCTTTGAGAGCACTTTGTTTGCTTTTGCCCATCACATGAATGATCTAACTTGCAAGCTCGCACCACTGATTCAGCAAACCTGCTTGCTTGTAATAGTAATGAGTGACGAAGATGCTTAGGGGAAATGTATCAAAGTAAAATTACAAAAAGTACATTTAGGAAATGTAGTGGCGTAAAAGTGAATGTTGACAGAAGTATAAAAACTCAGATAGAGATACTCCAAAAAATACTTTGAATTTGACAAACCTTTCCAACTCTGCAAAAGCCAATAACTGGCTTTAAGATGAGAAAAAAAAACAACATAAAATTGACTTATGTACTGTAAGTGTTTTGTAAAAGTGGATGTAAAATGTATGATGAACATGCTATTGATAAGAATGTGTGGCAGTTTATATTGTTTATGGACATGTGTTAGGGATTTGATTTTAGATTTTATTTGAATCCCCCCCCTTTTTTATTTATTTTCTGTATTTATTTTGATTTACTAATTTTAGTTGGATATTTTACATTATTATTGTTATTATACTTTGTCTGTGCATGTGTGTGTATATGTAGGGATTTGCATGTACTGTGACTACAAGACAATAAATACAGTCCAAAAAAAAGACATGTAAGTGTGATTGAAATTTTCAATAAGCATTATGTTAATGTGAACAAACTTTGAAAACATAGGCCAGAGCACTTCAGATGCAATTTAATTTAATTATTTTTTCGAGTGCAAAAGGTGTTTATTATCAACATGCTCGTTGGGGCATACAATTTACTTAATCAACACTGACATGAGGGAGACAGTCTTCAGATGCTGCATGTCACATCTCCTCAAATTAAATCACATCCTCAACCAAGTCTGTAGGCAGAGCTGGATAACAAGCAGTGATTGATTGAATGTGTATGTGCGTGTGCTAAATAAGGAGATGAGTCTTACACAGCCACCAGGCAGCTGCAATGTTCAGCTGCATGTGTGCCGAAGTTGATGTTAGATAAATTATGTTAAATAAGAACTGATTGTTTCATGAATCCTGCTTTACACAGATTGTCATCTTTTATAAATGTCTATATTTCAGCATTGATTATATTCACAATTGGAAAACAATACATTTTCTGAGAGTCTGTGACATGAAGTTGATGCTTCTCTACTGGATTTATGAGTTTATGGTGCAAATGATGCTACTTTTACGCAAATAAAAGCAATAATATACAGTGGTCATGTGTTATATTGATATGTACGATGCTGACTTAATAATCGCTACCCATACTGACGCCAGTGTCTCATTATATGCAAGAAGCGTTCCATGTGCACTCAACCGGCATAACGTCTGCTGTCAAATCACATCTTGTGGAACAGCGATCTAAAAATGTCCCGGAGTATAATTTGACATGCAGTTCCTCACGTCTCCCGCTCACCTCTGTGACATTGTCCCCCACGCTCCGTGCTTATTGGTCAGGATGTTGAGGATCTTTTGTTTCAGCTGGTTAGCGGTCACATGATCTCTGTGCTTGGCGGCGCTGATGAGATGATCGCACATTTTCTCCTCCTCTCTCCGGTCTGCAGCGTACTGGGCGCAGTTAGACTGGAGGAGAGTGGGAAGTAAAGAGTTAAACAGGGAACAGAAACAATAAGAAACCAAAGAGTGTTACTGTCAGAGATGAGGAGATTGTGGTAATGAGGAGAAAGCTGCTGTACAGCATGTCCTCCTTTATTAACCAATATACAGAAAATACTAAAATAGTTTAAATGGAAAAACTAATTTACAATAAAAAGCAGGTATTTGTTGGTGACAATCAGTAACAACAGTGAGCATTACACATGTAGCCACTTTACATTTTACCTGCAGGCTGTCAGCCAATTACACTGTTATCAGTGACTATAAGCCCCATAGATGTGGGTCAGTAGGGCCCTACTGTACCCACTAGTAGGTTTTATCATCAGTTCACATTAATCATGGAAAGAAGGTATAAAAGAAGACGACAGCGATCTGTATCGACCATAGTGATTATAGCTAGGTTTCCACCAAATGTTCCTGGAACTTTTAGTCCCTAAAACTACTTTTCAAGGAACTAAAAAGTTGCTTCAGTCCATTGTTGTCTATGTTTCCACTGTGGTCCAAAGACCTGCGAAGATTAGGCAAATTAGTGCGCTGACATATGGAAAAGCAACATGACGTGATGAGGGCTGCTGGTGGTCGCAGGTGTAAACACTCTGCAGCCTGGAGTTCAGTGTGTCTGCCTGTTTCACCTAAAAAACATGCTGGGAAAACAAAAAATACAGCAGAGGGAAATGAAACTAAGAGCATCTGTCTCAACAGTAAATCACCTGTTGAGTGTTTGGTGGTCATGTATTTGTGCTTTAGAACATGAAATGAGTCAGCAGAGCTTAACTGTACTTTTAATGTTATCAACAAGAGAAATGCTCTCTCGTCCTAAAATGGTTCTAAATCGATACGAGAGTACTTCCTTGTTTATGAATGAAGTGGTACAGTTGAAGCAGCAGTGCTGTGTGTGGTTCACCAATCAGCGACAGTCAACCCTGCAGATTCCATCTCAACAGTTCCCGCACTTTACTACTATCATCCAACCAGGACCTTTGTGGGGGGTAAAAGGTCCCTGGAGAACGTCCCCGGAACTTAAGTTAAGTTCCTCAAAAGGTTCTTAGTTCCGGGGAAAAGTTCCTGCAGTCGAAACAGGACTTATAACAGGAGCAGAAGCGGAAGTCAGGCGCTGTAGTATAGACAACATGAAGCTCCATAATGGGTGGAGGTCGGGGGCGATGGATGGACATCTATGCCGCTAACAGCATCCCATGACTCCTATTTAATGGCTTGAAAACAGTTGAATCGGGTGCACAGCTTTAGTGATGACACATATCATAACAAACAGAAGTGGCGTTCTTGTGTGTTTACCTCAAATTCAGCATGCTTGTGTACATCTTCCGCCCTCTGCCTGTTCAAGATGAACTCTGCTTCGTTGGCAACACGCACAATATGGTCCTTCATGGCGTGACACAGAAGTCTGGTGAAGGAGTGAAGACAGTAACACGTTACAGGCATTTGCAACACATTCATTTATAAAAAAAAAAAGGCTAATTCTCAATGAGAGGGAATGTAGTTTCCCTCAATATGGCAACCTTTTCTATTCAATATCAATAAGACTGGTCCATCTGTTGCTGAAGCTTATGCATGTATGGGTAAACAGTATGTTTTGTTGGATTATAGTTATCTTTTTTTTTTTTTTGAAATACAGTCTGGAGTATGAAAAACAAGATTACAGGCACTGAAAATAGACCAGCACAATTCAACTGTACACGTAATTGCACTGTAGTGATTCGACTTCCTGCTCAACACACGTGACACCACTTATCTTGGCATGGTTCCCATTAGGACTCCATCGTACCCTTTAGCTGTTAAGCACTGATAACAGTGCTGCTGTTAATGTGTGAATCACAGGGAAGTGTACGGGATGTCAGTCTGTGTGATGGATTACCTTCCCTCGTTGATGAGCTCAATGAAGGCCAGTCCAGCGTTCTTCTGAATGGAGTTTTGCCACTCCTAAGTGTAGAGGATACATCAGAATTACAACGATCACTGCATATGTTGTTTTAAATGTTGCTCAGTGTTTCCCAAAGCCCAACATGACGTCCTCAGATATCTCGATTTGTCCACAACTGAAAGATATTCAGTTTACCGTCGTAGAGAAGTAAAGAAACCAGAAAATATTCTTTTAACTTTTAAGAAGCTGGAATGAGAGAATTCATATTTTTCTTAAAAATGTGCTCAAACTGATTAACTGATTATCAAAATAGTTAGTTGGAGTATTATTTTATACTGATATACATTTTCTGGAAATTGTACTGAAATCCTGTTTATAGCCATATTTAACTTGTCCGTTTTTGGCTAATCTTGTGAATTAAACTACTAAGAAATCAAGATACTCAAATATCCTGTGAAATCAACTTACAGACATGCTCACTTTATGATAATCACATGCAGTTTAGGGAAAGTCATAGTCAAGTCAGCACACTGACACACTGACAGCTGTTGTTGGGCTGCAGTTTGCCATGTTATGATTTGAACATATTTTTTATGCTAAATGTGTGCTAAACCTGTGAGGGTTTCTGGACAATATTTGTCATTGTCTTGTGATGTAAACACATACATACATTTGCTTATTTGTCCACTCCCATGTTGATAAGAGTATTAAATATTTGACAAAGGTACAGTTTGAACAGATCAAAAAATGTGTGAATAATTTGGGATTAATCGTGGTATAGTCAATCACAAGTACTTGAATGATTTTCCATAATTAATTGCAATAATAATTTGCATAAAGCAGCATATTTGCCCACTCCAAAGAGTATTAAATATTTGACAAATCGCCCTTTAAGGTACATTTTGAACATAAAAAAAATGTGTGATTAATTTGTGATTAACTATGGACAATCATGATAATTGCAATTAAATATTCTAATCCATTGACAGCCTGAGTAAAATCTCTTTGTCTATGGTTTCACAGCATCTATTGTTGAAGAAGATTAATTATACACACATCACGTAGGTGCAAGGCACAGTGCCAGTGAAGAAAAAGGTAACGTCTGCACACTACTCCATGTTGTAATATTTTATTGGCTACTTTTCGATCCTACTTGGATCAAATTGTTGTGAAGTTATTGTGACATGGAGTAGTGTGCAGCAGGCATTACCTTTTTCTTCACACTATATATTGTCACAGAGCTGAGCAGGCTGTTGTGGTTAATGAGCTAATCAATATGTAAGAAACAAGAATACAGAGAAAAAAATAGCTTTATTCAAGAGGAGATATATGGTCTCATCATTTACTATCACTAGTGTTAAGGCGCAATAGCACAAAACTGCACAGAATAAACATGTTAAGAGCTTTCTAATGCACCCCTCTGTCTAAGAATGGTTTATGTGTCTCTGTGCATATTAGAGTGGAGACTTGTGAGTAGGATGAGAGTGTTGCTGAAAGCCTCAAACTATCAGAGCTCCATTAGCTCCACTAGCTCTTAAGGCTGTGAAGGACACGTGGGAGCATCTCCTGTTACACCCCCCTATACAAAGGATCAATATCTGGGCTAGGGTTCGCTCTCCCGGGCGTCTAATGGCAGACAAGGCCGGAGCCAGGGGTAATACTATACATGCTGACGAGCAGCCAGGCAGGAGAGTGGAGGGGAGGAGATAGGAGAGAGGAGTGTTGAGAGGACAGGGCAGTGAGGAAAGTGGTAGAAGATGAAAGCAGTTGCCACTGAAAGCAGGAGGCATCTGATGGTAGGGTAAAAGATGAAGCAATAAGAGAGGAAAGAAGAAAGGAGAGGCCATGATAGTGGAGTTGAAGACAAGAAGAGAAAGAGGAAGTGCCTCTAAGGTGAAGAGCTGATAGAGGCAGCCAACGGAGCTTGAATGGATAGTTGGGAGACAAGCTTCAGAATATAAAAGAAAAAGAGCACTGGTCACCTACGCCAGCTCTGTCGTGGTAAGTGTCTCTGTTGTCACTCTGTCTTTTGAGTGTTGTTCAGGAAAATAGCTTTGAATTGAAGTTAGATAAATGACCCCAATAACTTTCTTTGGGATTTGATTTTGTTCTTATGTGTAAAACCCAATCAGAAAAGTGTGTATGTGCTTGATATTGAGGGGAAACGAGGATGCTGTGTGATGATGCACATAAGTCAATATTGTATTACATCTGCAATGCGCTCACTACATAGACAACCCTGCCCCACAGGGCAGATCAATAACTCCACAGCTTCCTGAGTGCAACTGACTCAGCCAGCGGAAGAACAAAAGCACTGTCAAAAGGTGTCAAAAACGTGACAAATTAAGGACGACTTTTTCAGGCTTTGGTGAAGTGGATCGTAAGTGTGAGGACAGTAAACAGACACAGAGAGGAGAGGTGAGGGGTTACCAACCTGAGAACAGAGCAGCATTACGAGCTCCACCACAGACGTGCTAGACTTCATGCACACCAGACCTGCAGCGCAGAGACATACAGCACAGTCAGGAGCCTCTCTTTCATTCTCTCTGACACACACACACCACCGCAAGACAAAAATATCATCAAAGAAGACACTGTAGAATCAGTGGTTTCTGCTATTGTATACAGTCATCGTAGTCAAGTTTATAAAAAGCATGCTACAAAGAAGACAGGAACAAACTGTAGAAAGAAAGATGGGGAAAGAGAGAGTAGGGGGGAGGAGAGGGAGAGATCAACATTGAGACGGTGGATCACAAAAACAGGACGCCAGGAAGCAGGTGGGCAGAGAGAGCAATGCATCACATTCATCTGTAATAGCAGCAGCATTAATGCTAACACTGAACATAATCTTATTTACACACCATTATCTAGCTAGCTGTTTGAAAAGAGTGCAAAATACTGACTTCATACCTGCTTGATGAATGAGTGAAGCAGCCAGCTCAAAGACACTCACCCACTCATTCACTCACTCTCAGCCAATCACATATTAACCCTCTGAGATCCACAATGTCCCTGTTTTTGTCTTTTTTGGGGGACGTACAGGGGATGTTTAGGGGGAGATAGCAGGTCAACAATAGATATCACATAGAAGTGGTGCACATCAACTGAAAGCTGGGAACCTGAAGAATAATTTGAGATGCAGCTCAGCACTATGTCTCAAGTTGATCTAGTCATTAATCAGAAGTAAACATGAATTTGGATGGCATGAAATTGGATGGCGAGCACTTCTGTTCTGGTAACTGCTCAGAAACCCCCTTAATGTCAGTCTACCTGGGAAAGCCATCCATCCTCTGAATGCTCTTAGTCTCTAGTTTGTGGCTATAAAGTTTCATGAGGCTGTGATTATCCTAGAGGTCACCACAACATTTTATGCAGTGAGGTGAAATTTCAAAAAATGCTCTCACTACAATGAAATGGCTACTATAGAGACTAACATCATCACACATGTATACATATGGGCTCATTGGATCCACAAGAGTGTACAGTGATACTCGGTTTATGTAATTCCAAGATTGTTTAATGCAGCATTTGCCATTTCTAGAACAGGCAAAAACACATTTATACTACATTCACAAAACTGCATGGTTTTGCCCAAAACTGCATGTGATTATCAGTGGGCATGTCTGTAAAGGGGAGACTCATTGGTACCCACAGAACCCATTTACATTCACATATCTTGAGGTCAGAGGTCAAGGGACCCCTTTGAAAATGCCCATGACATTTTTCCATGCAAAAATTTTGCCCAACTTTGGAGTATTATTTACTTTCCTTCCTGACAAGCCTGGCATGGTTCCTTTAAGTTTTTTCTTAGGTCTAACTGAAACTGAACCTGCTACAGCCTCTAAAAGAGAGTAAAGTTGGTCGGGATCAGCTGTAATCCTGCGGGTCCCAGGGGGTTAAAACATCCACTCGTCCATTCGCTCATTTCTACTTCTCTCAGTCTTTCTCTCACTCAAACATCGCGGTGAGGGACAGTGAATGGGGAGACTCCACAGAGAGACGCCAGTTAGAGAAAAAGGAGCCGTGTACAGCACCTGTACCTTCTATGAGCAGTTCCTGCCCATGGCTACCCAGCAGCGTCCTGGACAAGAACGGAGCAAAGTCCACAAAAATCTCCCTCAGCAGGGGCGCCACCTTCTCCAGGGCGCGCTCCAGCTTGGTGGTGATGCTGTGGCGGAGATAAGGGAGAGAAAAGATGAAGAGGATAGGAGTGAAGATAAAAATAAACAACATATAGATGAGATTAGAAGAGCACGTGAGGAAAGGCTAAGGGATTGTACAGTAGGTGAGAAAGGGAGTGAGAAAAACATGCAGGAAAAAACTGAGGTGAGAAAACGAGAGGAGAGCACAAATTACACAGGAAAGGAGATGGGAACAGGCATGCTGAGAGATGTTAAAGGGAAAGCAATAGAAAAATGTCTTAAATGGACACAGAAGACATAAAAAATTACAGAATTAAAGCGTATGTAATGATGGTTTGATATGGAAGCACTATGTTAGTACTGGTAAGGAAAGGTTGATGGTACTGTAGTTTTAAGGCTAATAGTTAATCAACTTAGCATTGTGGGATGGGTGAAGCTGGAAGTGCAATAGAAGTGTCCTTACTTTAAAAGTCACTGGAAAATATTGTATATCTTGATTTTTTTTACACATCTTAATTAGTGCCTTTGTGTGTGCACAGGTGTAGTTCACGTGCAGCGTAAAATACTTTTCTATTCTATGTTCAGTTAACAAATGGAGAAAGTAAGGTAAGAAGACCATAAAGCAAAGCAGACTCAAATATGGAGCAAGTGAAATGCATATTCTTGGCCTTATAAGCATGTGACTTCTGAAACAGACCTGGGTCACTAGTGTTTACAAATTCTTCATTTTGTTTTAAGCTGCTCAGAGTAGCAGATGGGTGACACTTGCAAAAGGTCCAGCAAAGGGTAAAGGGATAGTGTGGGTGTTTTGAAGTGGGGTTGTATGAGGTACTTATCCATAGTCAGTGTATTAACTACAGTAGATGACGGTCAGCATGACCTCAGTTTGGAGAAACAGACATGATTAAAATACAGAACCAAAGCAAAACAAAGGCCATCAGCTAAACATGTTTTAGCCACCTAACAAAGGCTCATGAACGCTCCTGTGTTCTGCGAGGTAAAATTATTGTTTATTTCAAAGGTGTCTGGTTTCTTTGGTGAGAGCATAGATGGCAACAGCTCCCTGTCTGAAACATAAACAATATATTGCTGTCTGGCAGCAAGATAAAGCGGTGAAAATATTGTAAATATAGCGTACACTTAAACTGATATTGATTTTTTTGTTAGGTAGGCCTTTTTTTAGGTGGCTAAAATATGTTTTGCTGCTGTTTCCGTCCATAGCAGTACTTTGCTTTGGTTCCAGTAACTTCAGTCTGCTTCTCCAAGTTGGGTGAAGCGCTGATCGTCATCTACTGTAGATAATACCACAGTTGTGTACCTCATACAGCCCCACTTCAAAACACCCAAACTATCCCTTTAAAACAGGGTTTTGAGTCAGTTTAAAGCAAACTGTTTTTACTAATATTACTACTACTGATTTTTGCTACAACTTATTTGCAAAAACAGTTTGACTCAGGTCTGATCTTGAGTTTGGGGTTAGTGTGAGGAGACGGCCATGCCAGAAGTGACAGAGTTGCTAATATAAACACATATGAGTGATTCTAACTGTTGAAGCTGTTAGCAAAGATGTCTGTCCTTCCTCCCATGGCATTGTGGGAACATTAAGTGGTGGACTGGGCGTAGCAGAGCGTGTGTGGTGGAGGTGGGGCAGACGGGTGGGGGAGGGGGGACAGGACGAGTATCTCCTTGCCTAAAACACTGTCCTGCATCTCGGGGAGCTGCCTGGAAGCCTGCCAGAGAGCTAAAAGACTTGAGCTCAGGGGGCGTCTGACCGCTGCGAAGCGCACACTGCGCCACCTCACAATAGGCACTGCAATACAAACCACACACACGTACAGACATGCACACTGATTAAAGAGCACATGCACACGCACGCACGCACCCTCTCACATGCGTGTGCACCTTCAGAAGCACACGTAACTGCACATATAAGAACAACCTGTCTAGCATGTCTAAGGAGAGAGTACATTGACAGAAATGTGACAATACAAACTGCTGCAATGTTCAAAGGAATTATATATTATTTCTTATTATAATGCTTTTTCTGAATTGTTAAAGGGTAACAGTGGTATTTTTCAGTCTGTGCCATATTTTCCCAGGTTTTTGTGTCTAACTAACTGATAGGGACAATCATTTCTGAAACTAGTGAGGCAGAGCACAGTAGACTGAGCTGCTCACAGGCTTCAATATAGTGCCATTGGGGCAAGCTGGCACCATTGTTTACGTCTACTAAAAGTGCTTATTTTTTGTCATGACAGGCTCTGATTGTTATTGTAAGTGTCATTATGGAAAGAGTCTTGCCCAAGAAGTCTTGTTGTGAAATCTAGCAAGGTGACGTGTTGCTGGAAGACAACGGTGGAATAGTCTAACACATCCATGGTGGAAACGCGCAAGTACAGAAAGCGTAGCTTAGTGTTATCTAACAGATTTTCAATGTCGTGGCTGAATATTTAGATGATTTGGATAATATGAATGAGGTCTTTGAATTCGATGGCTGCCCGTATTTATCTGAGCCAGAGTATACGAATATCCAGAATTCACAACAAGACTTTTCCTTGAGCGTGACTAGAGCACAATAACAAACAAACAGAATGTGTCATTTCTCTGAAGGGTGCTTTCCATAATGTTGTCTGACACTTACAGTAACAATCAGAGCCTGTAAACTACAAAAAAAAAAAACACTTTTCGTGAACGTAACATTACATTTATCACTTGTCCTTGCAGCTCCTTTCACGGCTGCCGGTTGCAGCATTATCCCTCAATACCGGGCCGATTTCAAAAATTAGTCACTAAGACACAAAAACATAGGAAATTGAGTCCAGGTCGAAAAACACCAAAGTTACCCTTTAACATATCGCAGATCATCTTATATTTTATTAGTGTTAAGAGTGTCAGAAGCCTGTACAAAGTATGGAAACACAACTAAAACACAGATTTATGTTTATGACAATTTCATTTACATGTTTTCAAATCAGTAATCCATCAGGACTGCTGGTATTTTCATACTCTACAGTATATTGTAATTGTGACATTGAAACACAGTTGCCATGTCGGGGATGAAGAGCACCATAGTGTAGACTGAGTGAGATGTGTGGGTGGTATGCGTGCACCTGAGCAGAAAGTGTGTGCATGTATGTGTGAGTTACCACAGTAGTTATACTAGCTTTCAGAAGACTATTAACAGTAGTAATAGATATCAGCTTTAAAAAGCAATATCAAAATCAGTCCAGTATTATTTTTATGGCTGATAACTCAATAATGTGGAACTGGCGTTTTTGTGACTTTTGATTTCTAGTCATTTGTCACCCAGTGCAACTACAAAACTAGCAATTTTGTTTAAAATGTGGTTGATTATTCTAACATGCCACAACATTTTTTGCATTTACATTGCTCCTAAAAAAACGATAATGACTAATATCATGTATTGTTATTGTGGGTGCACCCTGCCCAATCTAACCCTGCTGTATAATATCAGTAATGACTGCGAGAGTGACCCACTAGTGAGAACTCTTTGGGAAGGATGACAATCTAAGCGTGGTGTGAAAGAGGGACAGGAATGAAGTGGGAAAACGACCAAGAAAAGACAGATCAACGTAAAAACAAAAGCCAAAGGGAGGAAAGAGAAAAAAAAAGAAAGAGAGGGAGGAAAGTGAATGGTTGAAGCGATAAAGAGCTTTGTCATGTTGAGAGCTCTGACCTCATATTCTCCATAGTGTCCTCTGGCATGGGCGCCACCGTCTGCACCGCTGGCAGATTCTTACTAGTTGCACCATTGACAAATGATGATGAAGAGGAGGAGGAGGAGGAGGCAGAGTCTGTGGCACCTAGAGGAGGGAGAGTGATGAAAAATAAAACAAGCGTTTACTGTAACATGAATCAAGCGTGACCGAGATTATCGTGCAAGATAACAATAAAGGAAATGTATTAACGTCCCGGTCAGCTGCAACCAAATTGAATTTGGATAGTATTTCACCGGACATGCTGCTGCTTGTCTTCTGGTAATGGCCCCCGTTTGTGAAAATAGCTTTGCAATCAATATACAGAATCCATTGCGGGGAACAAATCTCTGTCTTGTCCATTATGCATGTATGATACAATCAATCTGATGAGTACGAAGCTGCTGGGAAACAGCACTGATCTGCATAGCAGCTGATGTGTATTTCATTCTCTGTTTTTTTTTTTTTTTTATCAATTAATTATTACTTAATAAAATATTTGGGTCAAAAAAGATCTAATACAGGTTTTTCTTTTTACTTGTTTTTTTTTTTTTCATGCATGAAGTACCAACTGTTAACTTTCTTGTTGGTGGCCAGGATATTCTACACTTTCCCTGCGGTCTGCAACATCATTGATCTGGATCCCATCCTTGAAATGAATAAAAACTAATCATGAAAGATATTCTATTGTAGTTTGTTCTGGCTGTTACCAGACAGCAGAGTAACAAGTTTATACTAGTTTTGAATTTTCAATTTCATTTTACTACAGTTTTAGTTAGATTTCAGAGTGTGTTTGCTAGCTCTAATTTAGTTTCAGTTTTTCAGAAAGGCTTAGTTTTTGACTATTTAGTTTTACAGTAGTTTTAGTTTGTTTTTGTTAGAGCCAGCTATAATATCACAAGGTCACAAGATCACAGCTGATCCACTGCACCCCCTGAGGCCTGAATATGCCCTTTTATCTTCAGGATGCTGGTATAATATGCCAAGGATGTGGACTAAAAGAGGCATCATATCCTCTGTCTCATGCAGCATTCAGCTGCCCAACAAGCTCTGATCACATGGTCTGAACTCGGCACTTATTTTTAACTTACACCTGATGTCCTGTATTGATTTCCCAAATTATGCTTTTTTTTTTAATGATGCTCACGCTATATGTTATATTATGTGCTGTCATATATAGTTGTTGATGTTTTTTTGACAGTTTGTGCAAAGCAAATCCCCCTTGATAAATAAAGGTTCACTCATTGACTCAAAATACACAGTTGGAGATCTGTATAGGAAAGACCATAATGCTTATCCTTCACACTACTTTAGGTGATTGTGGCATCTACTGGAGGGTCCATTCGATTTCTGTGGTTCAGCGTCAGACAGAAATTCATGCTGTCTCCCTATTTTTCAGTAGTGGAGTATTATAGCTAAATAAAGTTGAAAAGAAATTTGTGTTCATTTTTATTTTATTTTTTGTTAGTTTTTTTTTAACCAGACAATATTGTTTCAGTTTAGCTTTTCTTAGTTTCAGTTTACCAAAACTATTTTTCACTGCTTATTTTCATTTCTGTTTTAGTTCCAGGTATAGGTTTCTATAATAAATGCAGAGTAAACAAGATAAAAAAACTCAGCCTGCTTCATTTAGCAGCCTTTGAATTGCTGGAGGCCTTTTCACACAAAGACTTTCGTCACGCTGCAGGTTTCTGTCTGATGCCTCTCCCTAAAGGCAAGTTTAACAGCTGCAGTACAAAAATGTATATATATCCAAAGATATAGCATAGCATAAATTCAGACATGGTGTGAAGAACATAATGTGTTTATATTGTAAGTGCACTATATCTGTGTGTTATCTCTTCTCACCTGTAGTGTTGATCATGCTCTTGGGTGTTGCTGTTGCAGCGGCGAAAATGTTGGGCGTGCTGCCAGCGGTGGCTGCTCCACTAGTGGTGGGCGTGCCCACCGTGTTGACGGACAGGCTGCCAGGTGGTGGTTTTTTGACCGGAACCACAACACTCCTGTAAGAGGGGAGGTACAGAGGCATCAGAGAAACCTGTACACACACAATACTCTTTATCAAATACTCCGCAATGAGATCACATAGAGCTATGTGTATAAAGAGTTAATAATATTTTTACTTTTCATACAGCAAACAACTTAAAGTAACTCACATTCCACTTCATTATAACAGGAATTATAATGCAATATAAAAATATTATAATGTATTACAACAATGGGATTTATAATACATTTGTGAAAAAGTGTCAGTGAATGACCAGCAATTATGAAATATTATAATACTTGACCTTGTAAGTCATTATAAAATGCTTTATAATGTGTTGTTATTGATTGTATTATTTGTTTGTTGTCTATGAGTGTTTATAACTATAGTATGCAACACAATTAGCAGATTATAACACATTGTAAGTATGTTTATGCTGCATTATAGACATGTGTCCGCAACCTATGTAAACACTAGTGTTCGTTAGTAACTGTGTATTTGTCATTAATTTCTATGAATCTGATGTATGAAGCCAGTCTGCACCAGTCAGACAGATACATCTGGTGAACATCTTGGAGATGGATATGGAGCCATTCGTGATCTATAATGAACACCGTCTTCAATCAGTAACTTAGCTATCAAGGACTGCCACAGAGCAGGATCAAGGTGACTAAGTGAAGCACAGGAGATACGAGCAGGTCATCGCTCAGTGGAAAGTCTATACGTTAACGGTCTGGACAAGAGAGGAAAATGAGAACTTCTGTTCAGTCTTTGTTTATGTCCTGTCACATCCAAGGACTTTAATCAGAATCAGTATCTCTAGCCCTTTAAGATTTCAATCTGACAGAGTCTAATATCAATGTCAAAAATGGGAAGAAATAATCAACAGTGGCTCAGTCATGTTTTATTGATGTGGTATTGCTGCTGCTAAAAAAAATGTTTTTCTGTTTTTATATTGAATTCTCTGCTCTCAAATATGTAGTGCACTGTAAATGCAGAAGCTACTTATAAGCCATTGTGCAGAATTCACATTTGGTTTTATTTCTTATCTGTGCATTATTGGAGTTTCACTAATGAAATCAATGTGGCTGCTGGCAACTAAAGCACATTATGTGAGCTTGTAAATGTTACCATCCAAAGAGATTCGTTCAAAGGGGACGGTCGTTTTCTAAATACTAATAAACTGATTGATTTCTGTGTCCCTCGTTTTTCCAAAACTGATGAACAAATATTTGACAAATAGCAGTACACTAAAACGCATCACCAAAAGTTCAGTATTGGCTGGATCAATTGATTCATTGATGGATGTGTCAGGCAGTCACTGGCTCTGATATCTCTGTTGTAGGTCAAACAGTAACTGGAACTGACCTGTCGAACGAGTGGAACTGCATGGGCAGCATGGGGTGAGTCTTCAGGGCCGGGTCTGGGTGATAGGGCGTCGGCCCGGACTCCTGTCCCAAATCCCCACCATCAACCGGAGCTGCCACCAAGCTCTTCAGGATCTCCTGTATTTCAGAGACAACAACCCATTTGGTAATTACAGCACACAAGCTGTGAGGGGTTTAATGGCTTGACTAATTATTGGCTGTTTTTCAACTTCTTAAAGGGTAGCGTGACTTAGTAAATTTTGTTTTCAGTGTAGGTTTTAATATTTCTTAACATTATTAGTACATCCAACATAGAGACCAACTAAACTAAAAACTCTTTTCCAGCCATAAACTCTGAGTCTACAGTATATGCAGGGTTCGTACAGCTGTTTAAGAGGAAAATTCAAGCAATTTTCAAGGTATCTAAACCTAAAATTTCTCAGACTCTCTTACCAGAAATGGAATATAATATTCATGACTATGAACTCAGTTGAAACTAAGAACTACTGTAGGGAGCGGGTCCTCTTCACGGAGTCTGCCATGTTACTCCGTCATGTTTCTACAGTAGCTCAGAACAAACAAACCTAACACTGGTTCTAGAGAGCCTTTCACGTTTTAATGTTACCTGAAGGCCACCATAGTTCTCTGACATGCTTATGAAAGTAATGTGAGCCCCAGATTGCAAAACTGTGGTACCACCAGCGATCATCTGACTTCAGTTACTCCTAAAGTATTGTTATCATGGTGAGGAACAGCAACTGAAAAGGACGGAGTGAGCGGAGGAGTACTCAGTTGGTTACAATTTGCAACCACGTCACCAGATGTCGCCAAATCCTACACACTACACCTTCAACTTTGATTGTCTGTTGATCATGATATGACATGACAACGGGATCGTTTTATTTCAAATATGAAAAGATTTTTGGTTTACATGAGTGATTATGCTGAAAATCAAGCATTTTTTTTCAAAATCAAGCATATTCCTAACCTTGAAAAACAGAACTGTTAAAATGAAGCATTTTCCAACTTTCCGTATGAACCCTTCATATGAGTGAGAACAGTGTGTTTTAATGGGTTGTAACCTTAAACTGTATAACATCACTGAGCTCCACATGCGGATCTTGACTCTATTCAGACCTGACATGAAAATCCATCTCAGCTGATCAAACCACAATCACACAGCTAAAAATACAGACGTGGCTTGATCATCCAAACATATTTGAAGGTGCTCAAAGATGACTAGATGCAAATACATTTCCTGACCACATCGGACCACATTTATCATCTCTATGAGCACATTAAGACATCTCTGGATACAAGCTGCCAGGTCTGAATGGGGGTCACACAGACCAACCTTAACATTGATGCCTTTGTTGGTCTGGCTGATGCTGGAGATGGACGAAGGCGGGGCTTGGCTGGAGTTGGGGTTGTGGGGAGAATCCAGAAGGCTCTCCTGTGACCTCCTAACATCAGACAGACTACACAATAGATCTGTGCCTCCTCCCCCACTGCCTCCCCCCATGTCTCTGTCTCTGTCTCTGTCCGTCTCTCTCCCCACCAGGCCGAGACCGAGGCCCAGACCCATCTCTGAGCCGTTCAGCGATCCGGCCACGTGGCCCTCCTCTCCGATGCCTGAGTCTGTGTGGGGGAGGCCAGCCCGAGGGGAATCGTCCACGGGGGTGGGGGTCTGTTTGTCACGGTCAGAGAAGGCTGTGGATGGGTGCTCTGGAGGAACACACACAAATCACAAAAATAGAGTTTGTTTCGTTAAATGCATTGCCAAGAAATTTCACAACACATTGTCTGTTTTTATTCGTTCTCAGCTATTTTCTCCTGCTTGTAAGCTTTATTTCTCTGTCAAGTAAGACTCATCTTTCTCCTCCTTCTCTCTTTCATCCTCTAATTGTCTCATATTCCTGACAATGGTATTGT
Source organism: Pterois miles (assembly GCA_947000775.1). NCBI lineage: Eukaryota > Metazoa > Chordata > Actinopteri > Perciformes > Scorpaenidae > Pterois > Pterois miles. The sequence goes on from CAMQGK010000052.1 coordinate 19,524,865, forward strand.
TGTTTGTTGCCTGCAGCGAGTGTTCACACACTATACACATGCCACAATGATGAGTCACCACCAGCTCATCCAAGATTACACTCTTATGTCGAGGATATTGCAGTAAAAGAAAATCACCTGTGCTGGTTGGGGAGTTGATCTCGTGGCGGATGCTTCTCCCCGATAGGCTGGTGGACCTGCCAATCTCTCGCTGGGGTTCTAAAATGTCCCGGTACTTAGATACCATGAGGACTGAGATAAAGTAGACGACTGCCAGTGCCAGAAACTGAGCTTGCTTACTGTCATCCTACAGCAAAATAACACACACACACACACACACACACACACACACACACACACACACACACACACATTTATTCAGCAAAAACAACACAAAATATACAGTTTTTTTTTTTCCTTGTATCCACACACATACTGTGTACACTAAAAATACACACAAACACATGCTTACCACATCTCTGAAAACCACAGCTCGAAGACGATTGATGTCTACATCCTGCAGGAGTCTGTCTGGATCCTGCTAAATATGGAAGACAGGATGTCAAATGTGGTGCGCCATGCACGTTCCCATGTCAGAAAACAAAGTGTTGTGTGCAGGATGTATATTTGATTGTACGTGTGGTACCTTGCTGGTGGTGGAGGCACTGTGGAGGCTGTCCTGTGACTTGCTGCTGGTTAAGGACGACTTGCAGCTTCGATCTCTCTGTCTCTGCCTGCACTCCAGGCAGTTCCTCACTGCCACGCAGCATACTGATGGACACAGAAAGGCAGGGATGAAACCTGTAAGTATTTTATCCTGGGGCGGTCTTTTTTTACATCATAGCATTTCTTTTTAGGTGGGTATAAACCCTGCAGATTGTTTACTGACCTCCTATTGGACTTCTGTGAAAATTTTTGGTAAAAGAGTGAATACATCGAACAAGTACACACCCAGGCGGAGGCACTGCCTCATCAGCCCTCCTGAAGACATGTTCTTCTCTGCTTCAATCTCACTAAAGTTGAGAGAGCTGGCAAACACGAGTACATCCACCATAGCCATGAGACGAGATAGGAAGGTGACCGCCGTCTCTGAAGACATGCCCTGTGTTGCCTCGATGTTCTCCAACTCCGTCTGAAATAGGGAGCATAAATACACACACGCTTGCCAATTATTCAGTGACAAACTAACATGTAAACACAATAAACTGGATGCTCTCTCACTGTTTTTTTTTTTGTTTTTTTTTTTAAGAAAGGTGGTGAGATACTGTAGCATCCTCTTTTTTTTTTAAAACAATACAAGTAACCTTTAGAAAATGTATTATCATGTCTTGCATGAGCATGACCACAACAGTCATGGCTGGTTGGACCAACAAACAGGAAAAGCAACCTTGAGTGTCATGCTGGTTAAGTGAAATACATACTTATATGATGAAATCTGGCAACATGAGGTGTTCTACACAACATACAAGAAGTACAGCCTGATGACAACGCAGGTAATGGTAACAGTGGGATTGTGACAGTAGCAGTGTACAAAAAGGTAAATCTAGCCTACAATATATTTCATAAAAATCAAACCCTTACGTGTTAAATCACCAAATGTTCAGTAAATCTAAATTGAAAATAAATCTGAGGGTAGCAAAGCAGAGGTTAACACTTCAAAACCGGGTGTGTGGTTTGCTGTGTCTCTGCTTCACTGAGCAGGATGTGCAGGGCTGTGGAGAGTCAACAGAGTGCAAGCATCTGGAGGCTCATCAGAGCAAGTGAGCACAGACATTCGGGGAATAACAGACACACAAGGTGAGGACAGAAGGGCTTGGGTTGGTGCTCTTAGCTCTCCTGGTGATGGTGGGAGTCTCTCTCAGGCTTTTTACGCACCTCTCCCCCTGCGCCTCCTCCCCCAGGAACAGGGGTCACCTCCTCTCCCTTTGACCCCCTCTGGGGTCCGGCTCCTCCTGCCTTCTTTAGTGTTGATACAAATGGGACAGGCTTAGCAGATGCAACCCCCAAGGACTTATGGAAAACTCTCATGCTCTTTCTCTCAATTAACATATTTTCACCTCTAAATATACTGTATTTTCTCACTCTAATTTCTCCTTATTATCAATCCACCTCCTGGCCGTTTAGTTTTTTCTATCACCCTTATTTGTATAATATTCTAACTAGGGCTGTCAAATTTAACGCGATGATAATGCATTAATTCAAATTTGTTTTAATGCCACTAACTTCTTTAACGCATTAATGCAATCGCTCTTCCGGAGGTTGTACTGGGCTTTTCGAGCTAGACTGAGAACACTGGTATCATATGAAACTTGAAACCTATATAGACTCTATTGATACCGACCATGTCATACTAGCTTGTCGCAGAGGAGGCTAAATAACTCTAAAAACTTACACTGAATTTTGTTGAGGAAAAACTGTCATGGCCATTTTCAAAGAGGTCCCTTGACCTCTGACCTGAAGATATGTTAATGAAAATGGGTTCTATGAGTACCCACGAGTTACCTGTGAGGGTTTCTGGACTATATTTGTCTTTGTTTTGTGTTGTTAATTGATTTCTAGTACTAAATAAATAAATAGAATTGCATTAAGTAGCATATTTGCCCACTTCTATGTTGATAAGAGTATTTAATACAAATCTTCCTTTAAGATACATTTTGAACAGTCAAAAAATGTGATTAATCACAATAAAATATTTTAATCGACAGCCCTAATTCTAGCATTAGAATATTATACAAAGTGTATCTACAATTAATAGAAAAACAGTATAAGGGGAAGTACTGATTAGCAGCAAAGAAGCACAACAAATAGAAACACTATGGATGTCAGACAAGCAAGGATTAGTGTCAGTCACAATGGTAACTAAACCAGAACAAAGTGTTAGTAGAATAGAAAGAGAGGAAGAAACTGCAACTTACAGTGTTGGCACTACTCTTAGAACTCTGCACATGCAAAAACAGACAAAAACAGAGACAAAAAAAGACAAGAAAATACACAGAATACATGTAACACAGAGAGGAAAAGAAAAAAGAAAGATGATTAAATTAAATAGGTTATCAAACTATCAAATGAAATAGATTGTTAATTTAAAGGATTAGAACAAAGCTCAAATAAAGGTTAAAATACTGTACAAGAGGTGTTAGATTGACACTTTGACACAGATGAGAGGAAATCAGAAAATGTACTTGAAATTTTAATTATTTTTTTTAGAGTCAAACTAAACAGAAGTTTTGCAAGCATAAAATTCAACCTTTAAGGTTTATGAGGTAATTTGTGATTCTTTTTGATCTATCGTGATATTTATAGGTTAAAATCAACGCTGCCATGAACATGGGGTGGGGAATAGATTTAGCAGGTCCTCCGAAGTCTGTGTTTGAGGTTAACACCATAGTTACAGGCCTACGAGGCAGCTGCTGTTGACTTGCAGTTTTCCCTTCTACCACAGAGGTGCAGAGTAGAGCCACTTACAGAAGGGGAGGTGGCAGCAGACAGGAGAGGCAGGATGCCTCCACAAGCGATGATGATGTTGTCCACCATCTGAGAAATGAGGTGGATCGTGTTGTGGACGAAGATGATGTTCTCATTACTGTTCACAAAATCCATCACTGACTTGGTGGAGTGGCTGAAAAAAGAAATTAGAGTTGGACGGATGACACAAAAACACAATTTGGAAATTGAGACATCATAGGTAACACATCACTTTTTTAATATCCTCAGTGTAATGTAATTTTCAGAACATGTCTGATAATGATCAATACAGATGTCCTGGAAACAATGCTAGCAGTGTTAACGTATTAAGCTCACCTCCTCCACACATGCACGTCAGTCTCCAGGGCGAACAGCAGGTCCGTGAGCAACCTCTGGTGCATCGGAGACCACTTGAATTCTGGGATGCGGAACATAGTCGTGCGCGGGCCGGGGCTGAATTGCCGCCGCTGCTCCTCCGTCATGGGCATGCCCCTGAAACCAAGATCAACACGTAGGTCCCGCTCCAGCTGGGCTGCGGTACGACCATGGAGGGCCTGCAACATGGTGGAGAGGCAGAGGGCTTTCAGTACATCTCTTACTAGTCTTACATAAAACTTGGCATACACACACTTAAGAAAATCAATTTCATAAGAGAAACCACAGAAGACTCTCTGGGACTCCCTGATTTATTAGAGAATTAGTTCATATGTGGGCAGTCACTCTGCGTTTCTACAGAGACAAACGGCTGAGCTCTTTACGCCAATCAATACACACAATTACATAGGGGCAGCTGTGGCCTAAAGGTCAGAGAAGAAGGCTTGTGGCCCCTGTGTGCTCGGTTTTACATGAAAGACAACAAGAAAAACCATCCGAGAATGACGCTTGGAAATGATAGTTTACACTTTTGTTCTAATTTATTTTTAATGTCTTTCAAGCCAAGTTCACAATACACGACCACCAACATAATCAGATCTGTGCTGTTCACACTGCACAGCTTACTGTCTTGTAATCAAAACTCTTTAAGATCTTTCACTGGGAGGAATCCCTGATGAGGTCTCTAAACATGCCAGAAATACACAGTAAATGATGTGATATCATAAGTGAGACACATTGCTGATGTTGTTGTTGGCAAAAAACAACTGTGCTCCGTGTTGGCTGTAGCTTGTGTCTGGAGTCCCTGACAGGTCCAGATATTTAGCATGCTAGATATCTGGAACGTGTCTGTGAGGCATTGGCGAGAATCAGTGAGCCTCTTCGCTCATGTCTTTGAACAGTTCACACATGACGCTCGAGCGCCAATGTGTGAATTTGCCTCTGATCTGGGGCTTTTGCCGGGGAGCCCCAAAAGCGGAAAATCAGGGCTAAAGTTGTGTTGTGTGAACTAGACATCAATTATCACATGCTAGCTGACTAACAAGATCAAATATCTTTATGTTTTTTGATAAAAAAAGTAGAGAAAAATGAATTCACTCTTTAAAATACAGTATGAACTGTAGTTGCATGATACAGTCAGTATAATAGCAGATTTCTGCCCATAATCAGTCCAATTAGAGTAACTATACAATTTACTTGCAGACTTGTATGAGCAACAAAATCAGACACATTAACAAACCTGAGTGGTTGCAGTAGTTTGGATCTTCTTTGTATCCTTGTCTTTCCCATCATCCGACCTCTCTGTGTCTGATGTGGTGCTGGCTGTGTCGCCCCCAGTCTTAAGCCCCGCCACCTCTCCCTCTGTCCCAGATGTGCCCTCTCCCTCTGGAAAATCTGGTCTGGAGGCTCCCTGGATCTGGGCTTGGCTCTCAGCCTCAGCGATAGAGCTGATGTCAGCCAGAGGGCTCTGGATCTTGAAGGGCCCGTCCTCTGGAAGTTCCCCAGACGTGTGGCTCTGGTTCTGTGTTAAATCAGAGCCACAGCTAGTCATGTGGGCCAGCAGGCTGAGGTCATCGCTGGCGCTGGTGGTGGAGTGAGCCGGGACTGTGCCAGACGGAGTGGGCTGGTCTGGACTCGGCAGTACAAGGGGGTCTGTGGCTGCCAGAGCTGGAAGCAGCTTCTCATCAACCTAAAGGATGAAAAAAAGAACATTAAGCCACTAGGAAAAGTCTACTTATTTTGGGGAAAGTAGAACGATTAAGAGGGACAGGAAGTAGTAGAAGTAGTGGTAGTAGTAGTAGTAGTAGATTGACTGGTGGTATTATATTCTAGGTCAGCAGGGGAAGATGTGGCTCCACAGACTTTAAGTAATCATCATATCATATCCTACCTTGCTGAAGAGAAATCCATTGTTGCTCGGGACACTGTCCTTCTCGTCAGCCAATGTGATAAGCGGACCCATGTTCCCATCATCCTCCAGGTTGACTCCCGAAAGCCCCAGACTTGACCCCATCCCAACCCCTGAGCCTGGTGTGTCATCTTTGGGTGCCAGATTCCCATTTAGGTTTTGAACCACAGCGCAGTAAGCACTGTCCAGGAGAGAGTCAACCTCTACCAGAGGTCCGTTCTCTATTCCTCCCCCACCTCCTCCACCCACACCTCCACCAAGGCCTTCTGGAGACAAGTCCAGGTCATCCAGCTTCACCTCTGTGGCCTCCACCTTCTCTGCTTTAATGTCTACCAGCAGGTCGTGGACCTCCACCCTCACCCCGGGACCGGCACTCTGCTCCCCGGGCGTCAGGGCTTCTCCGTTGGGTCGCTTCACTGCACCTTCTGCGAGGAGGTTGCGCGAGTCTCCGCCAGCCCCCTCGCTGTACTCAGCTTCGCTCTCAGGCGTCTGAGTCTGGGAGTTGTCATCGATCTCCAGGTTGCCATTGACGACGGGTGCGGGTGTGGCTGAAAGTCCAGAGATAGTGGACACAGAGCCTTTCTTCCCCTTCTTCATGTTTTCCTCCTCCTGGCGCTGGTACTCTTCGTACATCTTAGCCAAGTACTCTTTATGGGCTTCGTAGGTCACCTGTGATGGAAGGCGGGGACATAATTGGTTATGTATTCAGGACACAAGCGCTGACAACAGTTAACCTTCACATCAATAACTTCTCCACCAGGTAGTGCTTATGGGGCTCATAGATCATCTGTGCCAATGGCTGCAATGACAAAGCTGGAACACTAGCCTAACGGGGCTAGTACACCATCATCCATAATGTCCCCTCGATTTGGTGGCAGTGCCACAATAACAGAGAGCTGATCAGTGACTGAACATGATATCTATGATGAATCATAAGTCAGCATGGTACTCCCTCTGGGCCTCGCAGGTCACTGAAAAATGCAGTATGATTACAATAATCAGTATGTACAGATCAATAAAGCTTTCGTCAGCATTTCCACTCAAAATACCAATACCTACTAATCAATGTCATCAGTAATACTGTATGTCGTCATTTCTAGTGCAATAGATTAATATAAGTTAAGCAAATATTGAACAAAGCTAACTGTTCCAACTTCAGTCAGATATTTTTTTAACATTAATCATATCAGACAAAAGGGCAAAATAACACGAAAAAGAAAACTAATAGTGTCTTAAAGGAAAAGTCCACCCAACTTTATTCTAAAGTATATCATTGATTAATTCATCTGCAATCACTAGCAATTTTAGGCTCTCTTAAATTTCATTTCAGCACCTCTAAAAATAATGATCAAACTCTTACTGTCTTCAACAGGCTGCAGCAGGCTCAGTCTTAAAACTGAAGTGAAGATATTGGTATCATATGAAACTAGAAAACAAGGAATCCATTTTTTATTAACCATGGCAGCATTTTGGCAAGGAGGCTAAATAATGCTCCAAAGTTGGGCTAAAATTTGGTGAGATAAAAATGGCATGGAGATTTAAAAGGAGTCCCTTGGCCTCTGTCTTCCAGACTTGATGCAGAAAAGGAAAAAATAGGTGCAGAAAAATTCACCAGAATACAGGAAATGAAGTGTTTGACGCCCAAAATTTCCCAGGGGAGGACCTCTAGAACCCTTGCTTAAAATGTGTCCCTCCCAACGTTGAAATTAAGCCTACGTCTTTGACACGTATCATTCTCATTAAGGGCTGAACCCTCATAAAGATCTGATCCTACAAACACCACTCTCTGTGATTATCAATGGAATTAAGTAGGGATTGACCTTGTTATTGTGTATCTCAAATTGCTTTTCAAAAACTTCCAAAAAACAGCCTGTAATTTAATTTTGCATTAAGCTGTGACTTACAGTGATAGTGATTGCAACAGCGGGAGAATCACAGGTTTTTCAGTTAAGAAAAAATGAAGGTTAAGGCCCGAAAATGTCAAATGTATTTTGGCTGCACGGCATTCTAATCTATTGAGGATGCCGAAACTGGTATTTCTTTGTCTTAATTTATGTATTTCTTCAAATTTGATTTTAAATATAAATAAAAGCAAAATCGGGAGAGTCCAGAGAAGTCTTTGCTCTTTGATACTTAAAGTGCGCATATCTCACCTTGGAGTGTGCAATGGAAAGGGTATCAACCCAGACCCTCCACCCGCCCCATTCATATTTGATGGCGTGGTAGAGCAGGATCCTAAAGATGTTGTACACCATCTCTGTTATTTTCTGCTCCTCTGGGTTCTTGGGGTTGATGTACCCGAGGGAGAACATCCAGTCTTGCCACACAGAGCACTGCAGCAGGCAGCTAGAACACAACACAACACAACAGTCAATGAAAGAAACAAGATATGTAGCAGAATAAATGCAAGCGTAGTCATTTGTGTGCTCTTACCGCCGATTTTCGCGACTGTTACTGAAGAGTTTTATCATGTCAGAAAGAAAGAGTCTTCTGACTTCCATCAGCTCAGCGCTGGGAGAGGAGTTCTTCAGCAGGGTGGCCACTACCTTTAAAATCACTGGGTGGGAGGTAAAAATGGGGAGAGGAAGAAGAAGAGGAAGAAGGAGATGACAGAGTAAGAGACGCAAATATATAAAAAGTATTTTAAATGAGAACGAAAAATGTGAGGGACAGCAGAGTGAAAGGCAGATCAATAAGCGAGAGATGGCAGCAGTGTCGACTTCTGAATCGAGCCTTTGTTGTTTGTTTACTCGCATTAAAAACACTGCATTATTGGCAGACCAAAGAACACAGAGAGACAGCGTTTTCTGTACTTACTGGGATTCTGGATCTTGACAGTAGAGTCGGGCTCAGGGTGGGGTTTGTGAACCACCTGAGTGCAGACCTGCTCTGTCAGAATCTGCACACACAAGAGGATCAACTACCGTCAATTTAAACGCCACAAATTCTGACAACTTATATCAATTCATGTGCATTGCTACAGTGATGTCAATGAGCCAATCACCTACCTCATACAGAGTGTTGTAGGTGGTGACAGAGACGGTGTTGGTGTGCATCATGAGCCTCTCCCCCAGCAGTGTGAACAGACTGTGCGTGTGCATGATCTCTACCTTCCTCCTGCAGGGACACACACACACACACACGCACACACGCACACACACACACACACACACACACACACACACACACATAACAGGGACATTATGACAGCTGAAATTGACATTGATTGTCACTGGCCTGATGACAGTCTGATATTGGCAGGCAGCACCATGTGGCCCCGTCAGTTATGATGGGACCAAAGAGGACGAGAGATGAATACCAATAAGAGAAATTAATAAGAGACATTAACACAATGGCAACACTGCAGGCGTCACCGGGGCAACGTTTGTATGGCTGCAAATTATTAACTTTGACGATTAACCTTGCCGGTGGGCAAAAACCCTGTCTCTAAGAGGCTTTTAACTTGAGAGGCTCAGAAATCAGGTTGAACAACTTTGAGGATTTCCTGAAAATTGAATTAAGGGAATAATACACAAAGCTGCTGTATATTCCTGACTGTAATCAGGTTGTTAGAAACAGGAAACAAAGGGAAGTTTGCACATTATATTTCTAACAAATCATTTAGCTTCCACTATTATGTTTTAAACAAGAAGAATCTGTTGCAAATTTTACTCTTTAAAAAGAGTAATTACATTTTACAGAAACTGTGATTTATTTTGGCATACAGTCCCAGCCCCCTTTGTCTATCTGATCAATTTAAGGAAAAAAGCAGTGATATAAAAAGCTGCAGTATTCTGGCGACCTGTCCAGGATGTACCCTGCCGTCACCCAGTGTCAGCTGAAATTGGCTTTAAATACCCACAACAGCTCATTTGTGGTCCAAGTGATGCACCTGTGATGCAGTTTCAAATGTGAGAACGAGGGTCTAAATGCTTACACGCGTATGCTGCATATAAAGAAACATTAATATCAACAGTAACACTGCAGAAAACATCTGAAACAGTTGTTTTATAAGATATGGCACTAACTCTCAAACTACAATCAGTATAGTCTAAATAAAGCACAGTCAGTGGCTGTGAAATAATGATTATAGCCAAAAGTCATATTTTTCTATCCAGTATTTTTTAAAAGGTATATTTGATATCTTTGGACAGCCTGATGGAAATACCAGTGTCAAACACTTGATAACTGATACAGTACCATGTGATATGAAGCCTTGTTAGAAATAGGAACTGAATGTCTAATCCACATAGATAAACCAAACACGAATTTTGGACCCCTCAAAATGTATTTAAATGATTTATTCAAAATCATAATTTCTCTTTTTGAGGAAAAGTCACACTATTATTCGACGCCTTTCTAAAAGCCCTGGGGTTGTATTATTTAAAAAAAGAAAAGATTTGTCTACATAAAAATGTTATCAGTAAAACCTTTAAAGTTGAGATGAAATGAAAAATGGTTTTTAACCCTCTTAGATCACCTTCCAGTTCATGTGCACCTATTCAACAATATATGCAAACAAAAATGACATATGAATCTATTCATTAGTATTTTTAAATCAAAATCCATTCATCTTTTCTTCCTGTAAAACAAAATATCCATTCATCCAAGAATCTGCAAATTTTAGCAACAATAGTGGAGGCTTTGTACTGCACTACATTCTTAGCCCGCTCACTTTTTAGCAGTCCAGTCAAAAGCGAAGGATTTGATTTAAATCCCTCTTTTAATTCATTTTTTTTCTCTCTGTTATTCTTCCAGCTTTTCTTGTTATTACTTTAGTACTTAAATGGTACTGAAAAAAAATTATTAATTGAAAAAAAATCCTTCTTTTAACTGTACACCACTAAAATATTCAGTTTCACTGGGGAATAATCACGGTAAAGATGCTCTAACTTCTGTTACACTGGGACTTTAAGCTGATAAATCATCAGATTATTGGTAAACCATGTGAAAATATGTTATGTGCAGCTGATTGAAGCATTATGATATGATATAAAATATATTAAAATGTCTGTTTTATTTATCATTAAATTATTATCTGGATCAATATTACATTTCCAGAAGTACTGCAGTGACATGTAAAGCTGAAGAGGCAGCCCTTCAGGATGTTTGGTTGGAGCAGATGTTAAGTAGGTGGGGGACTGAAGGTGCAGGGCTCAGGTGCAGCTTGGCAGCCTGCTCCCATGTCGTGCAGCGAGAGGCGTGCATGTCACATGGGATGAATAAATCCCCCAGCATTCATTGCTGCTCATCAAGGTTCCACCTCCCTGCCAGTGCACACTGTCAGAATGATTATTCCGCCTGGACGTGATGATGAGGACATTATCTTCACGCACACACATAAACAAACAGCCCTTCGAAGGCTCACTGGAGGCTGCGCTGCTGTTGTGTTTCAGTTTTTACTGCAGTGGCCTCTCAGTCTCACCACTTTGATTCAGTATTTTTGTTTTAGCTGTGACAGAAAAAAAAGATTTAAGTGCTCCCTTATTTCAGTGATTCACCATTTACTGAGCACCAAACACCACACAGAAGAATACACCAGATAGAAAGCACAGAGACAAAGAGCTACTGACTTGTGACCAAGGTGCTTGAGGAAGTAGCCCAGGACTTTGAGGGCTTGGACCCGGATACTCTCGCTCTTAGAGGCCAGGAGCTTACAGATGACCCTGTAACATGTCAAACACACAGCCACACTGATTAAATGTCAATGAAGGGATTATAATTACCTCAGATGTAGGCTACAAGGAAAGAATCACTCTTCTGAGTATGTAGGAAACACCTGCTGCCTGATACACAGTAAACATCCTGAAAGTCAGCAACACATTCGCTGACTGAAGCATTTTCTTTAAAGAAGTCTACTCACAGAACATGAAAGTGAAAAAAAATTGGAGAACACAACACAGTTTGCTGACTAGCTCTCCAGCAATAGAAGATTTACCATAGCAACTAAAAACACATCAATGTGCAGTTGTGCTTTAGGGGACTTAGCGACACAGTTAAATCCCTTTTTTGAGAAATCACGCTGCTTGGCTTAAGCTACCTTTTGTACTGTATAACATCAGTTTTGTAACTGAACATAAGGAATGGCTTAACCATGCAGCTGCTACACAAAACTGAGGTTGTGTTTACTCATCAGACAAATCATATAATAAAGATAAAGGTTATACATGTCATTTTGTACTATAATGACTAGAGAATAAAATTGCATTTAGGGCTGGGCGATATGGCCAAAATATTCCGTCACAATATGGGCAATTTCACATCTAGATAACAATACAAACAACAATATAGCATGTTTTCTGGTAACTGAATAGATAAATAGACATTAGGATAGGATTAGGATAGACATTTTTATATTGTTTTGACTATATACTGTATATCGTCAGCCACACATTTGGTAGATTTTAGTCTAAATCTCTCCTTGCTGAGTCTCTAAAACATATTTATAATAGGAAACATGCGACTCAGGTGCTTGTGATTTTTTTTTTTTCTTATATTTAAATTGTATAAGGTATGACCTTTTTATATATGACTTTTAAGATTTATGTAGCTCAATTTATTTTGTCTATTAATAATTAAAGAATATTAATTGATACTGTGTATTGTTCCTTGCTGTTAGAAAAACTCATAAACAGCAAAGGTCTAACCAAAAATGTAACCTCAATGTTTTCAGACAGTAGGGCTGTGTATTGGCAAGAATCTGGTGATACGACACATATCATGTTACAGGGGTCAGATTTTTAAGAGGTTAATTAAAAATCAATACAGCCTTTTGGAGAATCGATTTAGTATCGCAAAATCTAAAACTGCTATACTCATGTGTATCGATGCACATCAGCATTTACCTTATCCCATTTCTCTGGTCAAACGCAGGGATCATAGACGCTGGGTGTTCAGACATAAGAGCCACCAACAGCTGCAGCACATCATGGATATTCTCATCCTGCCAACAAAAGAAAGCAAACAGGTGAAACATAGGAAGAGGAAGAGGAGAAAGAGGGTTAAGAGGACAAAGAGAGAGTTGTAGGGATGGACAAGGAGGGGGGTGTGGAGGAGCAGGTGGCATTGCAGAGCAAGAATAGATATAATCGTTACAGAAGAGTACATTCTGTTCAGTCCATTGTTGCGTCATATTGCATGCTGTCGCAGCGCCAAAGCTGACTCACACTCTCGCTTGTTTAAGTGGACCATCACTCCGGCCCACAAATTATAATGCACATTTTGCCACCAGCTCCACTCAACCGCCCTCCCTCTTTCACAGTGTCTCTTTGGCACAGACGTTAGCGTTTACCTCATGCATGGTCAATAGGTAGTTGAGGATGCTTTGAAGCTCGTCCTCCTTCACGCCTCGGTCCTGTAAAAAAAAACAAAAAAACAAACTCAGCATCTTCATGATCTCTGGCTTTTTCTACATCTTCTTAACCTCAGATGATTTCATTAACTCTGCTCCTGATTGATGCATTTTGACTGTGAGGCAACTTCACACAACAACTGTAAATGCAGGAACAAGTCAATACAAGCATACACAAACACAAAAGACATAGTGTTTCATTCAGGCTGTTGATCTATAATGCAATTCTCCACACACATACACATTTTAGATTAAGCCCGCTGCCCCCAGGAGCGAGAAAAACAACAGAGGACATAATGAAAAAAACAAAAAACAATTTCTTGCAACTTGAACTATGCGATGAAGATAATCAGTTTCTCTCACTGTACCTTTAGTATGAGTTGTTTGAGGAAGAGAAGCATGAAGGCTCTGAGCGAGATGATCTCCTTTTGGGATGGTCGCGGTCCATCTAATCAAAACACACCCAAACAAAAGAATAATTTCCTGTTAAAAATCCATTTTTTATGCACGATAATGATCAGCTAAATAAGTCTGTAGCTCAGTCTGAGAGAGCCCCACTGTGTGCTCATATTAGGTTTTATTAGGCTTCCTGGAGAGCAGAGAAAAACATGTTAACACAAGCACACAAACATACACACACTGTAAATCACTGTCATTAACTCCAGGAGCAATTTGGCAATCTGGATATTTTATAGTTGTACTAATATAACTGATTACAGCAAAGACATGGCAATTTACAAAAAAACATGATAGATGGCCCAAATGATGCAAACCAAAAAAGCACTGTAATCCACTGTATCTGCTTTAAAGCTCTGGCACTCCGTCCTGTTTGCCATGGTGAGCTACAAAGAAATAATCAAGCTAAAAACACAAAAGCATCTGACGCATAACAGGAGCAATTCCTCATGTGGGTCTGATGTAATTGCCTCTGGTCTTTTGCCATTCTTGAAGCATTTATCATCATTTTGCCATGATTCATAACAGCCAGACCCCCATGACCTGTGTCAGAATGTACTTTAAGTATGTGTATGTATGTGTTTTCAATGGTTATATTTATTCAATCTGAAATTTGGCTGCATTATGCCTAAACAATGGCTTCCTTTCACCTCAGAAAATATGGCACAGTAGCCCTTTTAAAAGAAGAAAATTGACAACTCAGATGTTGGCACTGCATTTTCACTGTTGTAACTGCATTTCATTCATTTTTGAGGTGTTTAATGTGAGCGCCAGATACACTAGAAGCTTAGGGCTGTGATGAATCGACACAAAACGCCTGCCAAATAACTAACTAATGGAATATGGTGCCAAACAGAAAAAAAAGATGCATAGATTAGATCAAGCAAGAATGATACAAGACCCATCCTTTAAAAATAAGGGCATTTTTCCTTTAACTGTGTGTAGGATCTGGCAGTGTCCTGCTGTAAGGTGAGGAGACTGCAACCAACAAAAGGCCTCTCCCATCTGCCAAGCGTGTTGTAGGCTTGTCGCAGGTGTTACAGGTGTTACAGGGTGGTCTGGCACACACCGATTACATTACATACCCTTTTATTTTCACAGAAATAAAACCCATTTAGTTAATGTTCGTGTATAAGCGCCACGTTAATACATAGCTAAGGACACTAAAAACTGGAAGTGAAAGTGTTTGCACCATATGGAGTCTCAGCACAGAGTAGCACACACAGGACAACATGATGGCGTAGGATTTGATGTTAAAGCGAAAAGCAAAAGCACCTATTTGGCAATATTTCAGATTTAAACACAGTGCTATAAGGGAACCATAACATTAGTGAGTTAATCGATGATGGAGCGGTCACAGCCGGCCTGTGTGGCGGTGCATCACCGGGTGGAAACCTGCAGCCCCACGTCACAGCGCTGTCTTTTCTTGTAATGTCCGGTGTGATCATCATCAACATCTGTGTTGTAACAAGATTATAGAGCTATTGTGGCTGATGCAAAAATGCAAACGGCCCTCATTAGAGCCAGTTGTTGAAATAGTAACAAAGGTCGTTTGGAGCAGAGTCAGTTCTTAGAGTGTGTGTGTGTATGTGGGAAGTGAGTGGTAAAGCAAGAGAGAGAGTGCGGCGGCGACGGGAGTAATGTTATCAACTCCGGCCCAAGCAGGAAAAGTTAAGTGTTTGGTTAGTCTGTTCTGGGCTACTGCAGAAACATGGAGCAACATGGCGAACTCCACGGAGAAGGGATGTAAGCGGCTCATTCTAAGGGAACAAAAACACAACAGTTCTTAGTTTCAGTTGTTACTCGCTAATGAAAACATACTTATTAATATTATATTACATTTCTGCCAATAGATCCCCCAAAATATTACACACCGGTCCTTTCATGACCCTAGCAACCACTGCAGACAAAGTTGAAACTCTCTTCTACAGATGTCATTAACAAACAAACACTCAGTACGCAGTAAACATCATAAGCTACCGGTTCTCATCAGAATTCTACATCGCCAACAGAGGTTTGTTAAGTTTATACGGCAACAATAAACATTTATGATGTCTGGCTTATGTGCTGTGTCAGGATGTTTGGAATAGACCTGATTGTATGCAAGGCTTGCGAGCTTCAAAGGGAGAGCACCGCAATAGCAAACAGCGTTTATTGTAAGCTTAATAAAATGCACCTTGTCTTCAAACATTTAATCCGATATCTGACCCGTAGCTGCTGTTAGGACCGCAGAAGTAAAGCAAAGAGAAACATAAAAGACTGAAGGTGTGAAAGGCGGAAGATGCAAAGCTTCTCCCTCCGTATTTTTGTCATGCTCTGCGGGCATTGAGTGTGAACAGACTTCAGTCTGCTCTTCACAAAGCCAAAACATGACACTGAAGCGCTCCCTTGTGATTCATCATCATTACCTGTCAAGCTGGTACATGTTGGCGCAGAAGTGACACTCGCCATCCATCATGGTTACGCAGCGGCTCTGTGTCAAATGCGGATGCACCAGGTGAACGTGTGGTCTTTAAGGGGATTAGACCAAAACTTATATTCATCTAAACTGCTTCCCAGGCCAGGGGCCGCTTTAATTATCGTCTTTTACTCTTTGAAATTAATTTTCCTCCTCTTGTGCTCCTTTGATCCTAATCTGAGTCGACAGTTTTATCCAGTCATTGTGAAAAGACTTTTGTTGTCCGTCTTTTTTCGGTAATGAATCTATGCACATTCGTGTTTGTGTGTGTCATATAAGTGTGTGTTTGTTGCTCCTTGCAACAACTACACATGCAAGTTGATTTTATCTAAAAATAGTGAATTTCTGCTGTTTGTTGAAGTCTTTTCATTCCAGGTTTGTTTGTTGATCTACATTCAGTCAGTGTGCTCAAGATTATTTATGGAGCTATACGATATTTAGTCTCAGATTTAACTCCTGTCAAATGCATTATGTTAATACATTACAGGGCGCAGTACAGTAAAACAAAATACATGAAATAATGATAATAAAAATAATAAGAATAATAATAATAGTATCACAGGGGTTATCAGAATAAACAAAAACACTTTTATATCATTATTAATTTATTTCAGCTGTATTCTTGTTTCACTCAAAAGAAGCTATTTAATCATTGTTTCCGTTCTATTACAATTTAGATGCACAGTTCAAAAGCAATGTATCCGACTAGTGCAAAGCCTGAGGTGTTTTTTATTAGGTACAGTACACGCTCTTCCTTGTTGTGGGTCTAAAGGCAATTTTTAAACATCAAATGAAGCTATTTGCGAAATACAAGTAGAGCAGGGTTTCAAAGATTCTGAACAGGTGCAGTGTAAAAATACACTAATACAAAAAATACTGTATATCTGCAACTTGGATTCAACCTCATTATTTCAGACTGAGGCACACTTAAACACATCTCTACCCACATTGCTCTGTGTAGGTTCAAAATATGTGCATTACTATGCAAATTAATTCCACCAATGCATATCGCACTCTTCCAGTATAGTCAAGTGCACACATATGTGCAGACTTCCAAGCTACAACAAGCACATCCTTAAGCTTTGAACGACCATTAGTACGTGTCTGAGGCTACTTGCTGCCATTATCATTGCTTCTTTATGGGGCTGAATCCCAGCAGTCAAACAGCAGTATCGCCAAACAGAAAGAAAACCAGACAGCCACTTGATTAGAAATTCCAAAAGCTCCCCTTGGATGTGCCAATCAAATACGTCTGTTGCCATGGCAACGTGGGATGCGTATTCATAGTCAGTGGAGGGTCCCGGGCAAAAGAAGGTTGATTAAAGTGAAAGGACTCCTCCGACCTTTCTGAAGCTCTGGCATGCGGTAACGATGTTCTCTGCTGAATTACAAAGGCAGTGGAAATGTAAAATCTGATTTGTTGCTGTGTTGTGTTTGGAATAAGGTGTGCTTTATAACTACCCTTCTTTTTCAAATAGGGACAACTCCACAAGTGCACACATTTTAGATTAAAAAAAATTAGGGCTATTCAATCACAATTAATCACGATTGTCCATAGTTAATCATGATTAATCACAATGAACTGCATATTTTTTATCTATTCAAAATGTACCTGTAAACGTATCAAATACTCTTATCAACATGGGGCTGAGCAAATATGCTGCTTTATGCAAATGTATTTATATATTTATTATTGGAAATCAATTAACAGCACAAAACAATGACAAATATAATGCCTATAAATAGTCACTGCATTTAGCATAAAAAATATACTCATTTAATAACATGGCAAACTCAAACCAACAGGCAACAACAGCTGTCAGTGTGCTGATTGACTATGAAATGTGATTATCATAAAGTGGGCATCTCTGTAAAGGGGAGACTGGCGGGTACCCAGAGAACCCATTTACATTCACATATCTTGAGGTCAGAGGTCAAGGGACCATTTTGAATATGGCCATGCCAGTTTTACCTCGCTAAAATTTAGTGCAAGATTAGAACATTATTTAACCTATTTTTTGACAAGCTAGTATAATGATTAGTACCAATGGATTCCTTAAGTATTATACTTTCATAGGAAGCCACTCTAGCTAGAGCCCACTACAAGCTAAATATCGCAAGTTGCGTTAATGCGTCAAAGAAATTAGTGGTGTTAAAACACATCTGCATTATTATCACATTATCTTTGAGAGCCCTAAAAGACAAATAAAAAATTAAAATACAAAATAGATTTATGTTACACAGACAACACAGTTACTCTTCTTAAGAAACAACAACCATTTTTTATATGAAAAAAGAACAAGCCTTCTCTTTTTCTGCATTGGCCTCATCCACTCTCAAACGAGCAGAAACTTTTGTAAACGGGACCTGCTGCTCACGCCTTGCTCAGCCAGACAGTGGTTGTTAAGGGAAGGGAGCGTTACCCACTCACACCCACCGGATGAATGTGTCTGTGTGTAGCATAAATGATCACTTTCTTTCTTGTCATTATCTTTATGCTGAAACAATGACCAACTAGCCATTTGTATATGATTTGAGGAAGCTGTTATTATTTGACCTGACATTACATCAGGTCAGCCACGAAACATTCCTTTAGCTATTAAGACTCATTGACTATTGATTGTAGAGTCTTCATACTGTTCACCCATAAACTGAAACTGATTCAGTAAATTTAAAACCTCTTTTATAGTGACTCTTCCTAAAAAGCTAATCTTCGTCAACCGCATCCAATTAAAAGCGTATTTGCATGTAACTATGAGTACTGTAGCGTAAAAGCTCTATTAATAGAAAGTGTTGAAGTTCAAACCCTGCTTACTCTCTTACCTCTGCATACCTGGCAGATCGCAGCTTGCTTGTCTGATTGTCAGAAAGTTACAATAATGGTTTGGGCACAGCCCCCTCAGTCCTCATGTAGGTGGGGGAGTGGGTTTCAGACATTGTTAGGACACCCAGCAAGCACTTAGGTTTGAACTTACGATGCCTTAGATTGCACACACAGGTGTGAATGTGACAGTAAATATGTTGGGACTTTGTGTGGTTGTCCTATAATGGGACAGGCTCCAGCCCCCAGGTGACCTGACACAGGACAACCACAGTACATGAATGATAGACGAATGTGTCAGAGATTAACAATACCACTATGTGTACACGTAAAAGAGGCTGTGTGTACTTTTTTTTTTGTGAGAATATAAGAAGATGCAGTAAAAATCCAGTAAAAGGCTGCGTCACTAAGAGATATTTAGTATGTTTAAGACAACATAGAAACACAGAGAAACAAGACAACACTGTTAAGTTGTGTGCATTTACTATATAAAAGAGAGTCATTTATCTTTCTTGTTACAGTGAGAAGACCTTCAAGTGTGCAGATTGTGTGCAGGTGTGAACCTACCAAGACCTTTGGGGCTGATTCCGCTGCACTCCAGCGGGTTGATGGCCCAGTAGTAGTACTTGAGAGTGTGCATCAGCTGCAGGACGGTGCCCACGCGGCGGATTGTGGTGTAGATGGTGGCAGTGCCAATGAACTCCGATGACAGGTATGTGTAGAGGGATAGTTGGACCTGAATACACACAAAGGTCAATGGACAAACAAAAAAAAAAATTTAATGATTGTGTGTGTTTCTGGTGTTTAAGCTAAAAGCAGTTTTATTGTGAAAAGGCAGTCACAGGGGAATGAAAGGAATCTTCCCTCCAGCAAATGCGCCAAATGTTGTTCTGCTTTGTGTTATTTTCGATGTTTCTGTGCCTGAAGCCATCAAGCATCTGAGGAGCTCCTTACGCAGCGCTGACATTTACGGAGGGTGCTCTCCAATTGCTTATGTGCTCCTCCCTCCATTTCCCTTTTCCCTCTCTTAATATTAATTTTAACCAATCCTCTTCGTCACCCGTATACAGACTTGAATCTGCTGCACGCTCGCAAATCTCCGAGCTCATTACAGTGACCACGACGCTAAGGACCAGCCTTAACGAGGTAGCTCTGGTTAAGCGGGTGAAATTAGCGGAGTGCCGCGGCCTGACCATACCACATCACAGCTCATCTAGAATGGAGAGCACACTCAGCTGGCTTAAATGGCCTTCATTACATTGCTTTTTACACATTGAGCTGATGTGTTTATCAGGCACCATTTACAACGGGTTCGGCTGTAGAAAAGCCTGAAATTCCTCGATCACAGCACAATAGTTTGTGCTGCATTGCTGCAACAATACTTTGTAACAAACACTTCTCCATCTCTGAGAGGATTAAGTTCACCAGTAGTCCTCTTTATTTTCAGTGCGAGGGCGATGTTATGAGACGGGAGATGAGGTTCAGATGTGATTTCTTAAAAAGCTTCCAGCCCTGAAGATGGCCAAGGATATTCTTACCGACTATGAAGGTGATGATAATACCCTGAGAAGTGGAAAATATTAAAGCTCAGCAGGAGACAAGAATGGTACAGCGGAGGTAAGATTAAAAGTTTAAATTATTTTTTGGGTTTGCATTGCAGCTTGTCTTGTTCTCATTATGGCCTTGCTGATTTGTGCCTTATGTAATGTATGTAATGCCTTTTCGATTGAAGGCAACAACCCAACAGGCAGTCACATCACTTCAGGCTGTTCCGTCGTGTCATCTATGGTTGATATGTTTATGCTACATTGGAGTCTGACTTTCACATCCTCCATATTCTCCTGAGCTGCAGCAACTGTTCAGTTGCATTTCTTCCGTCTTAACTCCAGCGTGCCCTGGAGAGCCATACTCTCGTACCTAGGAGCCAATCACGTCTCAGGGTCAGAGGGAAGAAGACGGGGAGTCAGGAAGTTCTGGAAATAATGGAGGAGAGAGCTGACTGGCCCCGCGGGGATTCCAGGAACACTCACATCTAGTTCAGTGAGTGAGAAGGAAAAAAGGATCTACACATCTCTCTCCTGTCTTTCCAGGGTCTTTTCAAATGTCACTTTCTCTCTTTGTTTCCTTCGTTTGCCTGTTCTGTCCTTTCCCCTGCGTGATGTGCCAGCTCCTCCCTCCACGTCCTATAACCTCCTTTGTTATATTATTGTAAAGGGCACTAAGATGGCAGTCCTTCCTTCCTCTTTGTTTTGTACTTATTGCTTGTCTCTATTTTCCTTACATTCAATAAAAATCCACCTGAGCACTTCTTTTTCCAGTTGTCTCTGTCGGGGTCTGGGTCTGTCATTCCATTAATTCTCTTATACAGACCACCATCTTCTGTTTTTTTCAGCAAACACACACACACACACACACACACACACACACACACACACACACACACACACACACACACACACACACACACACACACACACACAGAAACACACACACACACACACACATACAGTAAATACAGAAAATAAACAGACCTTGGCAGGGGTGTGTATCCAGATGGCAGCGTTGAAGAGGACATGGTCACAGAGCTGTTTGAGGAGAGGCGCTCCATGAGGTAAACCATCCAGATACTTGGCGAAGGACAAGAACTGTTCAAGTACCGCCCTGGTGATGTGGACTCGTGACGACTGGACAATAGACAGGAAACATAAACTGTGATTTAACCCGAATGGTCACACATTTGACAGTGACAATGAAACAGTGTCTTCATACAGTACTTAAAAATACCTTGATAACGGGTTCCTGGGCAAGAGCTCAACAATAAATATTCTTTAAACTGTAAGAAAACATCACTGCATACAGTACAGTAGATGGGTAGTTGTCATGGTTACTGATTGACATTTTCAAAAGACACACAAGCTAGATGAGAGGGGGTTTGGCACAAATAGAAAACACTAACAAAATACAGCTGTGTATGAAAGTGCAAATTTGAAGTGAGAATATTTTTTTCAAATTAGTAAAAATCTACAAATAACAGTATTAGTTACTGTCAGCCTACAATACAGCCAGCATTACTCTGGTGGTTACATAGTGCCTGTGTTGTCTAACAGTTGTCAAAGGTGTTAGGTATTTAATTTGCACCAGCAACCAAGTCTCTATTGTAATTCATGTGATATGGCTTTTTGCACATTTGTGACATACTGTTACTTACTGTTGGAGCTAGAAGAAACAAGATTAAATTCAAAGAACACCATGTATGATATGTATGTTGTATAGTGCATGTAAAAAAGCCCCCAAACGATATCTTAGGGGTACCATAAATATCAAGCACAACTATTAAGGAGGTAGAGTGGTCGTCCATTAATCGATACATCTATAACAATAAAGACAATAAAACTCTCTCAGTGCATACGTTGCATCACTGTTATGATTAACTATAGTTTCCCCTCTCCAGGGATACATGTGGGTTGAAAAATGTACAAAAATATTTGCCACAGTTAGAGGGGGGCAGAGGGGGGTCTAGACTTAATATTATGGGGGCACGCCCCCTACCCAGAATCTCCCCTGCAACAGTCCTGCAACAAATGCTACCTTCATAATGCCAAAGTTTTTGATTCAACTATCAGGATGTAGTTTGCAGTATTGTTGTACTGTATTGCATTATATAGAGAGATGTTTCTGTTATTCAGCCTACCCTAAATGGGTTGGACAAAATAATAGAAACATTTGGCTTTACCCGATAACCTGGCAACTGAGTGCACAGCAGATAAACATGAGTACAAGGGCAATCAAAACATAATGCATTATAAAACTGGAGGCCTTCTTAAAACTTGTCAAGGCTCATCTCCTTTTCCACTCAACAACAAATAAATATGACGTAACACAAACTCTCCATTGTGGAAGCCTTTTACTGACCTTCTCAAGCAGGTATCCAATCACTAGAAAGCCCTTCCCTCCAAGCATCTGCTCCTGCATCGCCACTGAGCTCTTCAACAGCTCCACCAGGAACGCCAACAGAGTGGCACTGCAACATACACATCGTGGACACGCATTTCAGCAACACTGCATGGAAATCACTGATGGATTTCTATGTCATTTATTTTTAAGAAGACAGCGTTTTCTGTTTGTTATCACTGACGTCCTGATATTTGCCAAATAGTCTCGGATGCAGCTAACATGATGTGGAGATGCTGTCTGATATGTAACCGCATTAAGGCTCATGTGATGGAGTGGTATCAGGACGATCTCGGAGTGAGAAGAACACAGACACAGACTTTCTAAAAGCAGCTCATCGCTCTAGGAAAAAAAACACATAACTCTTCTTCCTTTCACACTTACATGCCCTCCTCTCTATAATCAG
The DNA here is from genome assembly GCA_947000775.1 of Pterois miles. NCBI lineage: Eukaryota > Metazoa > Chordata > Actinopteri > Perciformes > Scorpaenidae > Pterois > Pterois miles. The sequence continues at coordinate 19,548,033 of CAMQGK010000052.1, forward strand.
TTATTTCTTGCCTGCAGCGTAATTGTAAGGTTGGAAGATAATTCTCACACAAAGACTCGTCTTTATCTAATGTCGCTCATAGTCTCTTTTTTCACATTTTGGGTCCATTCCAGGATCAGTTAAGTAGGTGTTGCACATTAAACCAGAAAATATACATATGTTTTTGATGTTATAGATCATTTAGTGGACTAGAAATCATTTATACTGTTTATATACCGCTGCATCCCAGACAGACACTGGGTTCAGGTTATTTTAGTTGAGCACTCACCAGACTGTGGTGTCCACGCTGCTGTCATTAAGCTGTTTGTAGTCCAGCTGAGCAAAGAGAGGGAACAGGACCTGGATGCCTCCTATAGAATGGATGGCACTGTGGATGGAGTGGGTAACAATGGCCTTCACATCCTGGGGGACGGAAACAGACAATTAGTACTGACAAAGACTATAATGTATCGTACTGTATGTACACAGATAAAATCAGACACTTACTCACTGCCAATTAAACATACAGAAACAAACTTGAGATCAGTAGAACATGTACTGCAAGTCTCAAATACAGCATTACTACATTTTCTAATGGTAATAAAAGCACAATAGTTCCTACCAGAATATGGTTTTTGAACCCCAGAATATATTGCTGAGCACCTATTTGTCAGAAACACAACTGATGTACATTAGCTTCCTTTCACACACCTTGATTTACTATCTATCTGAAGTTTAATCATTGGTGCTGCAATACAATAAAGACCATCTTTTGGATTTCACAGAGAAAAAAAAAAAAGAAATCTGAAAATGAATCATGCCAAAACTCAAAATTGCCACAGTGCTGTAAACGGCACACGTTTAACTCTGTAAACCTGCCTAATGCTGTCTTAACTCACTGAACTGAAGATGATTGCACGACCTCTACAAACTAACTGAAATAACTACACAACTAGAATATAATGGCTCACTTGGTGCCTTTTGTAATTGTGAATTACAGTAATTGCTGCCTGAATTGCTGGTGCATTTTTCGCACAATGAGCAAAGGAGAAAAATAAATCTAAGATACTAGGAAGAACCACTATTAGCAATAAGCCTTGAATAAAGGACACGCGAAAAGATACAACATACGAGTAATATACTCAAATGACAGTTAAATTAATAGCTGACAGTCTCAGCAAATGTAAGACATTGGTATTTACTGTAGGCTATGGTGGCAACTGTCTTTCACAAGGTGCATTTTATATATTTTTTTTATTGTCCTTCTGTGGTAAACCCCACATCTGCAGCACTGCAAGAAGAATACTACAGATTTTACACAAATGCCATTGAGGCCAGTGTGAGTCAGCCTGTCACAAACTAGCCTGATAATCAGACTGAAATGCGATTTCATTTCAAATCAATCATTCATACATAAATTGCTGAACAGCTCCAGAGATAAGGAAGTAGCGATTCAGAGGTCCGCAATGAACACCCGGACTGACCTGTAGCATGAGTGCGTGTGGCGAGTGGACGAAGATGGAGGGGTTTTCCCTCGGCGATGACTCCAAACAGAGCTGGGCATCCGTCGCCTTGGCGTTGTAGGTGAAGGAGATGGAGCTGGCCAGCTTGCCATCGTACAACACCTGCTTGTGGTGCTCAGCCAGGTGGATGTCGCTCTCTGACTTGAACTTGAAAGTGCTCTGCGGTGATGGGAGACAGAAAAGGTTGTGTGAGAAAAAGCTTTGAATCAGAGAGACAAATTACTTGTCCAGAGACGAGAGAAGCGTGAATGTGTGTGTACTAGTTCAGCACCCAAAATGGAGTCTGCTTAATTGCAGCATGAGCAGTGTGTAAACAACACAGCATTAGTTTAATGAACACGGCGCTAACCCGGGCACTAATTCAATTAGCACAGAATAAGAGATGGAAAGGGCCAGCGGATGAGTGTGAGGAAGGCACCCGCAGCTCCAAATCTCAAGTACGGACATACTGTATATGTGTAACCATATTTCTGCATATTGCGTTTCATTTGTCCAACTAATAACACCAACTTTAACCTTTTCTACAGGCTGCTGAGTCTTTATCTTCTTGAAAACAAAAATATCTTGGACTATTGTCCTTGTAATTTTCATCCTTATAGTATTTATTTTTTTTACTACACAGTAATACTATAATATAGACTGACACTTTGGCATGGGGAAAAAAAACAATGAATTGTATGGCATCCTTGGCTCACTTAAAGTAAAACAATTAATAAAACTAAATTTGTATTGTCCATACAGATATTGTAGGAAATGTAGGCTGTACTTTGTGTGTGTGTGTGCATCTACGTCTATATCTGTCTGTGTGCATAGGTCGGCGGGTCCATGTATCCTGCAGCGGTGTTGAAGCCCTGCAGATGAAAGGCCAGCGAGATGCTCCGCCGCCCTTTGCAGCAGCTCCAGGAAAAGCAGCGCTCTCCCCTTCCAGCAGGTCCTGGGTCCCCAGGTGCCTTGTTCAGCCTGACTGCACAGGAAAGCCCCAGGCTGCTCACAGACCTGCAGGCCCGTCTTGTTCTAAACCTTTCATCTGAGGTCTGCAGTAGAAAATGTGCCCTGAGCAGTTTCAACCATGCAGCACAAAATTTCACACTGAAGCAAAGAGGGCACTGCACAATGAAGACAACTGAAGAAAAGAGCCACTCCACAGTGTAACATCCTTATCTCGGTCCAGGAAATACAAATCTACTGTTTTCTACATTGCCTTAGCCTTAACTTTCTCCTCCCTCCCAATTATCAGGTTCAATTTTGATGCAAAAAGCTTACTTGTATAAACCCATAATCTGAAGCACACTTTCCACACACATTCTTGCCAGCAGAACATTATTTCCAAGAGTTACTTATAAGGTAGGAAAACATGTCTATGTTTATATTTTCTGACTTTTGAACATTTTTAGTGAAATGTAAGAGCTGATGACCCGCGTTAAAGCAAATAAACAGCTGTGTTAAAACGTGTATCCATTAAAAGTAACCTAGAATACTGCAGCCATGTGCAAGGATAATCAATCACTAACACAAATAAATTGCTCTTTGGTTCATTTTGAAGGTTAGTGGGCCCCCTGCATGAAAAAAAACACTGAATAGCCTGAATGTGAAATTAATATACTTATTAAGATGCACACTTTTTGCAGTGTAAGCCCATTTATTGTGGTGCATTTATGAAGTGTGTGTTCTTGTGCATCCGTATAGATGTGGTTGCGTAAAAATGAGCTTTTATTTATGTTGCTGGTGTAAACGATGGAGGCAGGTAGCTGAAAGTGTAAAAGAGCTTTGCTGACTCTTTAAAGTATTAAGGGATGTACAGAGGAATTCGACCGGCAGTTAGAGAATATGTAAAGCTTTACGCAGCTGCGCTTAAACACATATGTATCCCTCCCCTGGTTACACAAACACACACAGAGGAATGAAAGCAACAACTCCAACCTTCGTCACACCCTGACAGCTGCAGATACGACACTGGCCCGTAGTGATAACAGCACACACACATCTACTCCATTCAGCTCAGCCTGACGGGCCTCCACATCTCCACAGTTTGCTGAGTGACAACCAGTCCTCCAAAATGAGTTCTCCAGCTCATGGCAAAAAGGTTGTAAAACTTATTTTTGGCAACTTATTGAGGTTATCAGATGAATAAATACCTTAATAAATACTAGGGCTGTCAATTGATTAAAATATTTAATCACGACAAATCGCATGATTGTCCATAGTTTATCGCGATTAATCACAAAATAATCAGATATTTTTTAAATCATTTCAAAATGTACCTTAAAGGGAGATCTGTCAAGTATTTAATATTCTTATCAACATGGGAGTGGACAAATATGCTGCTTTATGCAAATGATGCATATATTTATTATTGGAAATCAATTAATAACACATGACAAACTGCAGCCCAACAGGCAACAAAAGCTGTCAGTGTGCTGACTTGACTATGACTTGCCCCAAACTGCATGTGATTATCATAAAGTGGGCATGTCTGTAAAGAGGAGACTGGTGGGTACCCAGAAAACCCACTTTCATTCACATATCTTGAGGTCAGAGGTCAAGGGACCGCTTTAAAAATGGCCATGTCAGTTTTTACTCATCAAAATTTGGTACAAGGAGTGTTATTTAACCTCCTTGCTGACAAGCCAGAATGATTCATTAGGCTTTCTAGTTTCATATCATAAAAGTATCTTCACTCTAGCTTTAACACTGAGCCTGCTTCAACCTGAAAATCGCAAGTTGCATTAATGTGTTACAGGAATTAGTCCCATTAAACAAATTTGTGTTAACACGTTGATTTTGACAGCCCTAATTAACACAAATATTGGAGTGGATAACATTTAAAATAGCAATTCAAAACTGAATTTCAGCACTGATACCAAACAGTCATGCAAGAACTTTACCTAAAATAAATATACAATTCATTAAAGAATAAGTAATATTAAAACTCTACCAAGACATTTGATGCCAGCTTTTAGGGCAGCTATTGATATTTTGTGCTGACGATGCTCAGTCATTCAGTATCAAACAAAACAAATCTCTTTTTAGAGAATGATGTTCTAAAAGTTTGTTAAAATGCCCAAAACAAAGACTTTCAATAGTATTATAAAACCTGACAAATGCACACAAAAACACAGACATACTGTGTCCAGACAGACACACAGGACACAGTCCATTAATTACGTCGTGGCTAGATTGTTGGCAGTGCTCCGCGATGAGGACATCTGGACTCCTGATGAAGAGTGCAACCGGCGGCACACTCAACATGTGTGACAGGACATACACAACAACAAATGTACAAACAAAATTTTCTTTTAGCCAAACGGAAAAACAAGATGTTATAGCCCACCGTCTTCTGTCATGAGGAGAGCATGGAAGCGCTGAACTGCACACAAGTACAGAAGTTCAGTACGCGCAGCGTGTCGGCCATCATGAGCCGTGTCGAGCAAGAAGACCTTGAACACCCTCGCTGTGCTGAAAGCTTGTTTAGCAGAGCGAGTGGAGTGTCTGTCTGCTTTTTGCTCCTCATTACTGAACAGTAACTCTGACAGCAGTTGAGACCAAGAGTCTACATACCGCTACAGTATCCACATATACACTCACCAGCCACATAATTGCCTTAATTCTTGGTGACATACTTTCAACAAGGTGTTATACATTCTTCAGAGATTTTCGTCCATATTGACATGACAGCATCACAAAGTTGCTGCAGATTTGTCGGCTGCACATCTAGGATGCGAATCTCCCTTTCCACCACATCACAAAGGTGCCCTGTTGGATTGAGATCTGGTGACTGTGGAGGCCATTGGAGTTCAGTGAACTCACTGTCATGTTCAAGAAACCAGTTTGAGATGATATGCGCTTTGTGACATGGTGCATTATCCTGCTGGAAGTAGCCATCAGAAGATGGGTACACTGTGGTCGTAAAGGGACAGACATGGTCAGCAACAATACTCAGAGTGAGATGGTACTCTGCATTCCTTGGTTGTAACCAGAAGTTATTCGAGTTACTGTTGACTTTCTATCATCTCCAACCGGTCTGCCCATTCTCCTCTGACCTCTCACATCAACAAGGCATTTTCGTCCACACTACTTCCGCTCACTGGATATTTTCTCTTTTTCAGACCATTCTCTGTAAACCATAGACATGGTTGTGCATGAAAATCCCAGCTTGCCTGAATACATTGAGCTGCAGCCATGTGCTTTGTGTAAACAAGCAATTGAACAGGTGTATCTAATTATGCGGCCAGTGTGTGTGTGTGTGTGTGTGTGTGTACACACACACACACACACACACACACACACACACAGTACAGTACAGTCCTCTTCAACACCGATTAGCAATACTCCAGGAGCAGACTGTCATATATATATATACACATCAAGCCCTGAGAACAAGGATTGGCCTGAACTCGCATTAAGACAGGAAGCTGTGTGACACAAGCTGAGTCCCACTGGCGCTCTCCTTTTTAGCCGACCAAAAAACCTGCACACTCATCATTACAATAGCTGCACGGAGGCCAGCGGCTTTGAAACAACTGAGCCATTTAATGGTCTCTTCTGGGCATCTGAGAAGCCCATTCTGCGCCATGCAGAGAGGCAATCATCTGACTGATCAGCCCCAGGAAACTGTGGGCTGTGACAGAGAGAGGAATCAGTATTCATGGCCGAGAAACAGCAAACCTCGAGCATGCGATCATTAGGAAGAACATGAGAGGACTCTAGTCTATAAAGTGAGAGAGAGAGTAGCAGGATGATCTGTACTCTGCCTCATGCAATCTTTGTGTACTCTGCATGTTGTCAATATGTTTCTCCATCAGTGTCGCCTTTTCAGGTCTTGGTAATTAAAGCCAATTCCTGATTCAGTATATACCCTTTCTAAAGAGCTGGTGAAAAACCAGCAGCTGTTCACACACATCAGCAGCCACAGACATCCGTGCAGTCTCATGGTGCTGACAGATTTGGACACCTTCATAAACAAGCAATAAGTGGCCCGAGGCGTGCAAGTCTGCCAAAACAAGAAGCAAGACAGCTGGCAAGGTGTTGCGACATCTCAGCTGTCTCCGATAGCCAGGCCAAAAGGCAGAGATGGTGATTTCTAAAGCTATCAGTGCTCAACACCCAACATCCTGAAGCCTCATTTGAATAATTCTATAGTACAACAGGAACACAAAGTTCTGTGTCTAGACAGAGTTTAAAGGCAAAATCCACCCTCGCAAACGTATAAACTGCAAAACCCAAACATCAATTTGTGATTTCCCAGGAGGTATTTAGAGATAGCGTAGTAAATTTACTTTTCCTTGTGCCCCTTTAATCTCAATTTACTTCTACTACTTTAGCTTTATATAGTGACTTTTTTCACTTGCAGGGATGCATTAAAAGCATTTAAAGATGGTTAATGCTAAATTGGGAGCATTTCTGCTGCCTCAGCATGCCTCTCAACATGGCGTCAGCTGAGCCGGCAGTTCGTAGCTAACAGTCATGAAACAGCTAATGGAAACGGTCCCGACAGAGCTAACAGTGTTAGAGGGGGAATCGGATGGCGGGTGTTACGCTTCTTTGACGGCACCATTGGTTGGTATGTATAACGACCATATGAGCGCAGTGCAGAGCAGTGGCTACGTCAACAAAGCGAGAAGAAGCTTAGATTAGCACACACACAGAGGGAGAGTGCCTTCATCTACATTACTGCAAAATATCTTTACTTATTACATGCCTTTCTTGAATACTCATTTCTGATTGGTCAATTACGGCTTTCTATGGTCTGTTATTTCTTTATAGCAGACTATGGCTATGTATTACAGACCATTGCTATGGAGGCAGATCTGATCTCTGACTCTCTGGGACCATTTTTGTGTCAAACTATAGATTTCTTAAGTAAGTAGCCGTGTAATAAGCAGGATAATTTACAACTAGCAGGTCGATGCTGAAATTTAAATAATTCCCATCAGGGCAACACAAGGCCGCTTCGCATCAGGGTCCACATAGCAAATACTCGTTTGACGCTGCATCAATGCTCTGGGTATCATATGGAGCACCTTCACTTCTACGTAGCCAATAAGTTCTCAAATAATGTGGCTGTAATTGCAGCCATGGCCCTCAGTCATCGCATGTCTTTCAGCTCCATGACATCATTATCTACCATCAAGAATCAGGAATATCTGCCTGTTCTGATACTGGATTAGAAATGCACACTGATAGTGGTGATGTTCTGGCCGACAGGATCAGAATTAATCAAAATGAAAAACACTCCTGCACCCATTAGATCACCCTGATGAAGACAGCTCCCCTGTCAAAACTTTGTGCTAGACAACAAAATGTGTTGCATCACAGTTACAGTACGAGTATGAAGCTATGGTTTACATATTGATTACCTCGGCCTCTTCTTCACTGAATTTATCTCTGTATACTTGTTTACAAAATTATTAAAATTTTCAGCTAATATAAAGTGTTGCAAAGTGGATTTTTGCTTCATACATAAATCCTAAAAAGGAGGACTATTTCATAAGCTAGTATTATACTTTAGTCTGGTTATTGCCGACCAGGGGTACTTTTACCACAAGGGGTACATGTACTTTCACTTGCCGGGGGTACTATACGTGTAACTGATTAACTGAACTGATTAAAAAAAAATAGGAATTATGATTTGATTTAAGGTACATTTTGAAAAGATTAATGTGCGTGATTAATTTGTGATTACTATGAACAATCATGCAATTACCTGTGATTGACTATATCACAATTAATCCCAAACTAATTATCCCACACTTTGATCTGACACAAAACAATGACAAATTGTCCAGAAACCCTCACAGGTACCAACAGGTAACAACAGCCATCAGTGTGTCAGTGTGCTGACTTGACTATGACTTATTATCATAATGTGGACATGTCTTTGAAAATGACCAGGCCAGTTTTTCTCGCCAAAATTTAGCGCAAGTTTCGAGCGTTATTTAGCCTACTTTGCAACAAGCTATTATGACTTGGTTGGTACCAATGGATTCCTTAGGTTTAGTTTAGGTCTAGTTTCATATGATGCCAGTATCTTCATTCAATCTTTAGAAGTGAGCCAAGTTGCATTAACGAGTTAAAGAAATGACTGGCATTAAAACAAATATGCATTAACAGATTATTATCATGTTACTATGACAGCCCTGATATTTACAAATATATATTTATATATGTTCACCTGAACACCATGTGCTGCTCTTGAGGCTTAAAAAAAACTATAGTTAGCCAACAAGCCGAAAAGGTAAACAATTAAAAGTAATGACTTTAAGTAATTAGCCACAAATAGTGGACAAATGGTGAAATAGTTAGTCAACAGCTGATAAACAGTTTAATTAGATATTGGTTAAATGCTGAAATAGCACTAAGTAACAGATAAACGGTTGGATGGTTGGCTAAAAGTCTGCGCTTCTTGCCATTCAAAGTGGCAAGAAGCGCTAGACTGTAATAATCCACATTTGACCAGACTAACCACTAACAATTGTAAAGAACTGTTTTGTAAAAAGATCCACTTTTATTTACATAACAATGTTGAATAATATCCAGTTCAAATCAACTCAAATGGACACAACATGAACATGACTTGTGGTGTTGATGAAGGGCTACTTGAGTTCATAATAGGGCTCTTAGGGGGGAAACCACTGTTATAGCTTACGCACAAAGTAGAGCACCTATCTGTGATAACACTCATGCTCCAGCATAATGCACTATAAGAGAGGATCCACAGGATGCAAAAACCTTCAGTACTTCTTAACTGACAACAAAAACCTCTATCTACCTACCACAAAGGCACCCTGGCATCAATACACAAGCTATATTTCTGCATTTGACAGCCCAGAAATGATTGATGGCCTCAAATACCTCTAGCTGACAACGTGAATAGGCAAAGACAGCATTAAGTAACACTGACAATGAAACCTTCAGATTGCTAGGATATTCTTCCTGCCAAACGGTGCGTGACATTGATGCACAGTAAAGCATACAGAGAATAGACAGTACGGTGGGCGATAAGGTAGTACGTGGGCGCCGTCTCACCTTGTATCCTGGGCCAAGTTGGTGAATGGCAAAGATCTGAGCCGGGTTGAGAGCTTCACTGAATACGTAAATGGCTCCCAGCTGACCACAGAACACCCTGTTAGCATCCGCCGTCTCTGATGAACCCAGGAAACACTTGTCATAGCTCTGGAAAAGACAAAAGTCAGAACATAAGATTAGCTATCATATCAAACATTTCATATGTTCACAGCTGTCTTGCAAAGAGGGTTTAGGGCTGGGGTGGGCAATTATTTTTCCTGGGGGGCCACATGAGAAACCCAGATTGTTGCCTTATTAGACGTATCGCCTCAGCAAATGACACTACTTGAGACATCACTCATATGAATTTACATCAATGTCAAGTGTGACAGAAACAAGCACACTAACACAAGCATTTCAAAACAAAAGCTGTTTTTCTTTACTGTTTTTTTTAGCTTCGGAAGTAAAACTGTGGTTTGTCTGAGCCCTCCGGGGCTGGGCAGAACCATCACAAGGGCCAGTTACAGCCCGTGGGCCAGATAATGCCCAGGTCTGGTTCAGGGTCATTTTTGAAGATAGACATTTTCATGAATTATTCAAAATTAAACAAATTCCAGCTTTGCTGAACTTGTTAAGTACAGGTATGCCAGCCATAACTTCTCTCTTGTAGATTTTGTGTTTTTCAGCTTCAGGACACATTAACACCTTTGAAAAGATTTGATCTTCACATTTTAAAACATCTCAAGAGTTAGTTAAATAATAATTTTTCATCTCTGGTTAAAAGTCTGTGGTATTCTGCAGTGATGACCACAGTGGATGGCAGAAAAAGCGGATGAACTTTTGTTAGCTGCTCGTTTCTAATCGCTCCATTATAACTTTGCCATCACCTGCAATTACATCCTTTCAGTCCGCTCGTCTTTCATCTCCTCCATCCCCCTGATACCCTTTATCACAATGAGATCTTTACTCTTCTGCTCCTTCAAAGTGATGAAATAAGTTTTTATCATCATCCTCCAGGACAAAACAAACCCCTGATAAAATCAACACATTTTCAGGCCTGTTCTTTTACTTGTGTACTGTATGTTTTTCAGTCTTTCGGTGAGCTGAGTGAACTATGAGGCATTTTACTCCAAGGCCAAGGAACTTTTTTACAGAGAATAACAGCAGCCCTTGGTAATTGCTGCAATGTCAAGAGCCAACCGGGAAGGAAGTGTAATGAAGGCGCTGCTGCCACTGAGAGGTCAGGCTACCTGTCCCCTGCTAAATGGAAAAGTTGGAAGTTGGAGTTTGGGCGAGCTGTGCTGGAACGAAGCCCAAGGGCGACTCTACCCCATCTGACGAATGCAGAGGGCAAACCTCAAATGTTTGCCAATATCTTGACAGGAGGGAAGAGTAGAGCCAAACCAACACCAGATATCTGAGGCTGTTACAGAGTAAAACATCTGGATCGCAACATATGCATCATGTTTTTTAGCATAGATGTATTTTTTTTAATCCAGAAGCAGTTGAAAAAGAAACTCAATATTTCAACAAATTCTCATCCAAACTCACCACATACTGCCTCTGGCATCACTTTATTTTCGGTATCAAAACCAATATGGTTACCCGTGGCGTCACCTTACGATTGGGCAGCTACACCACTATAGCTAGGTTTAGGAACGAAATACATGGTTGGGTTTAAAACTATTAAGTTTCTACAGTGAACATGACACTGAACTGAACACTGTAAATATGGGACATGAACGAACAACTGATTGTAACGTGACGCAACATGGGATGAAAGCCTTGTTTGTTGGACCCATCCACCTCCCCTCCCACCAGGCTGGTGTGTCTGTTTCGCTCTTTAAACTACATCATCACACTCCCAGTGCGCTTTCTCGGAGCATGCATTTCATACCAGTGCTTAAGGGAGCTATGTGCAGCAGTACTGACTGCAGAAAGCCATGACAAAGTCTCAGTATTTAACACCCTAGGAATGAGAACAGGCTGAATATCTAAAACTGACTCTGCACCACAGTCCCCTATGTCCTCATAAAGATCAGAGCATGAAACACCACAATGCCTTTCTAAAATCTTACATCATTGGTGTTGACATGCCAGGCCATGTCGCCGTAGGAGACCAGTTGACCATTGACATAGCAGCGGATCTCGGAGTTCCTCCAGCGGTTGTAAATGTGGACGATGCTGATCATGTACCACTGGAAAAATATAAAAACACATTAAGAAAGACAATAAATCAAAACAAAACATTTATATGTAACAATCCACCAAATTAAAGAATGAGACAGTCCATTTTGTTTGTTTTCCCTCAGGCTCTTACATTTGAACAGTACAAGCGGCTGTTTCTTTTCAGAAATATTATGTTGACTGAGGCATTTCTGATTATTTTGATCTATTTTGTTTCATTTTATTTTCCTTTTTATTGTGTTTTTAAATGTTGTCCTAGTGCATTTAGTTGCCTGATTGAAAGGTGTTGCCTTACCTGCTTTAAAGCATCTATATCGTTTTCTGTTTTTGTGTATTATCTTGGACAAAATGTGTTTGAACCTTTGCAGTGGTTATTTAACAAACAGAAATGTTTGGGTAATATTGATACCAGCCTCCTGCTGTGCAATGATTCATTTTAGACTTTTTTGTATTACTGTTTGTTTGTATCAAGATGTCTGGCTTGGTCAAAATGAGAAGGCTTCCTCTAACAGCATTATCTTTCTATAAGAGGGTTAGCCAACATGGAAGATTACAGTGTGTTAACCTCATTCAATCGCCAGAACTCTCTTCCAAAGCTTTCCCTGTTGCTCACTTTAACATGCCATTAATAGTGTGCATGTGTCTATGTCTATGTATGTGTGTGTCTTAACTAGAAAGCATCTTCCCTGGTGACAACACACACAGGTTCCCTGGAGAGATGGCTGAAATGGGGAGAATGACGGTGTGGGGGGGGGAGCTAGATTTTTTTTTTGCTGGTGTATGCATAGCTTGAGTGAGAGTGGACAATACCACACATGCATGCAAGCACGCGCACACACACACACACACACACACACACTAACACATGCACACGGTGGACAAAATGCTGGTGACTTATAAATTGATCAAATGGAACCACTGGGAACTTTGTTAGGCAGCACAGTGATTCTACTGGGTCAGCAAATACTGCAGAAGGCCATCTCATCAAGTGAATGTGTGTTTATGTGTGCATGCAAGTGTGTGTGTGTGTGTGTGTGTGTGTGTGTGTGCAGAACAGTAGCAGTATGCTGACAGTGCAGTGGAGGGGCAGTGTGCAGGTCTTAATTGACAGACCTTATCTACACTCATCAACACTCCTAGTGGGTGCAAGGATAAACAGAAGAAAAGCGGCGACACGCTCCTGCTTCCACTTGGTTTCAGACTAGTCTTGGCCTTTGATGGGTCTTAGATTGTCAGGTTAGACTAGAGGTAGGAAATTTAGGTACCTCTCACCCTTGATAAGTCTGAGATGAGAGGTTTGTTGCTATGGCATCAATTTGTTAAAAGGTCAGTTAGCTAACTATTTCAACTGTCAACTTTATCCATTACTTTTAGCTAATTTTTAGCTAACTATTTCAAATTTATTCATTACTTTTAGCTAACTTTTCACTACCTATTTCCACTGTTTATCCATTTGTTTTAGCTAACTTTTAACTAACTATTTCACTGTTTATCCAACACTTTTAGCTAACCTTTAGCTATTTCACTGTTTAGCCATAGCCTTTTTTGGATTCTTGTACCATATTTTTGAAATGCTTCTGAACATCTTTAACGGGTCTAACAACCATTGTATTTGTGTTGATTACTTTTTCTGTTGTTGTCTTCCATACTGGGTGGTGTCGCTGTTCCATCTGCCATGTTTTTTCTTCTGTAATGTGTCTTATTTCACCCATAATGCATTGCACATCAGGCTATCTAAGTCAAGCTTACATTGGTCACTCAGAGAGAAGCTTTATGCAACATGTACATTTAAGCGTCTGAAGCAAATGTCTGACTTAGATTTATATTTAAGAGAAAGACTAGATTTATTGTAATGTAACTGGGCTGTTATGCTGTGTGGCACATGTTACCAGAGTCTGCACCAACTAAAAGTGATTCAGTTGAGTTGATTTGGTCGGTGTGTTTTCTCTTACCTTGCGGGGTTGGAAATCATATTTCACACAGTGCTGAAAGCCTTTTCCTTTTGACTTCAACGATGTCACGATGAGACAGTTTCCCACAAAGTGAGCAGAGTAACCTATTCCTTTACTGGTGCGAAAACTGCAGGGAAATCACACAGAGTTACACTCAATTTATCAATTCAAGATCTGTGTTTGAAAATAACGCTTTCAGTCAAAAACATAATGGTACTAAATTAAAACTAATTATGGTAATTCTTAATGAATGGTGCAACATTTGAGCTTCTGTGAGACTAAATTACATGTTCACCGTTGAGTTTCATTAGATTTGAGTGAAAATGAAAGACGTGACATTTTTGAATGGATATTACAAAAAGTCAAGCAAACATTTGTCAAATAAATTACATTTTGAGCATGTTGCCTGGTTCGATTTGTAAGACCAGCTGTATTGTAAATTATACAGTATTTTTGTTTCCACTACAGCTGCAAAAGGTCGGCTATATCAAAGGAAGTCAACTATTTTTCACTGATAAAATTGTACTACAAGAAATCCTCCCAACCAAAACACAAGCAGGGCACATTTCACGCTCACATAATGCACTATTTAACCCAATACCAGTCATAAATACAGGAATTTTAAAGTATTTTCATTGCAGCAGCACTGGGGGTCCCAGAACACAGGTTCATGGAAAAACACAACTAAAACCCTTCCCTCCCATTTTCCCCCCATAATATTTCCCTTCCCACCATGGTAACCTCCATGTAAAACCCTGTTTCGCAGCTAAGCTTCTTCACAAAAACAACAACACTTTCACTTCTAAAACAGGCCCAGAAGGATCACACACACAGCAGAGCCAGAGAGAAGATATAAATCCCTCTCAAGTGAATCCCTGGTGCACGTTTAGAGAGCACATAGTGCGTTATCACAGCCTTCATGCTGCTGCGGAGGCCACTATAAGACATGCGGCTGGAGTCGTAGCTGCATCTGGGGGAGGATGATAAGACCTGGGTGAGAGGAGAGGAGGGCTTCCTCCCGCTCTTGGTCCATACTTTACCATGACAACTTGACAAACGGTTACTAAAGCAATAGGATTACATCCTGACACTTTTCATGATCAGAGCTCATCCCCGTGATGGTATGGAATATACGGATGCCTGTCTTCCTTCCTGTAGACGACTAGCTCTGTGATTCTTTAGTAAAACCTTTCTGTTCATAATGAATTAAAGTTCACTGTGAGGGAGGAAGAGGTGAAGGGGGCGAGGGGGGATGCCACTGATTAGCAACACAGAGTGAAGAGGTGGACGAAAGAAGCTAAGGAGCGGAGTAAAGGAGTTCAGTTAAATAAAAGGTCAGAGTTAATGAAGCTTTATAGTAGCCAACGGTTGGCAGTTACAGTGCTAACATCGAGGCCAGCGAGGTCCAGGGCTGCATGACGAGCAGCAGCATCCACCCAGCGGCACACTCATAATGGAGTGCCTTGACATTTAAAGTTATGTTCTAAATCATTATCTGTTTATCTATTAACTTTCTGTCTGAGTCATTCAGTCTGATGAGTTAAATGTTTATTATGTGTCAGTAAATGAACTCTGTGAAATATTTATGCTGAATTTATTGTTCAGAGAGAAGTTGAAGAAAAGTTTTAAAGATTGATTCGGAAAAAACAGTCGTTCCCAAAAGAGATTTTGTTGGGGTCGGCGGTGGAATTTCTTCCATGCTCCAACATTTATATCTGCAAAACTGTAGCCGACTTATAAAAGTGAATCAAATATGAAAGGCTAGCGTACATTCTGTTTGTTTTACTGATGAGAGGAAAAAAACACTGTTCTCCGCCTAATTGGATTTATTTGGTCTCATATATTAATTATTTAAAGTGTACATGTTTTCAAAAACACATGCATAAAACAAAGTTGTGATTTGTCAAATGAATCTCTTCAAAATGGCTGGTTTTCGGAAATGCCAGTAAAAATGGTCGGGAACCTCCATTTATGTACAAATTCGGCTAGGCCTATTGTGAATTAGGTTGCAATGATTTGTCATTTTTAGCAAGTGAATCCCCAGAAGAAAAGTTTGGGAAACACTGTTGAACAAGGTGCATTCAGCTATGTGATCAGCTCTGCATCTGAGGCCAACAGATCTTTGTATGACTGGTATGAAACTATGAACACGATAATGAAAAATCTTTGATTTTTGGTAGCGATGAAACAAAAGGTTAATTGAAAAAAAGTAATTGATGAAGGCCCTGATCAGACGGAGTACGTTTTAGCAGTGTCAGGTGGCTTTTTGCAATTGTCTTCAATGAGATTGGGTAGCGTTCAGTGTACTGCGTTCACATTGCTGATGGCCTTGCATTTATCTGCTGTGTGGACCTCGCATTTTACAGGAGCACCCTGAACACCTCAAGTTTGAAAAAATTCAAGTCAGAGCAGAAAAGTGCCCGTTATTCGTTTTTTTTTTCCCCAGTGGTGACTTTTGCTGGATACTCAGAGCTTTATGACTTCACCAACCATAATTACCATGATCTGAACAGAAAACAGCAGGGGGCAAATTAGTGTGTGACTTCAGATTGCGGGTAAGTTGTTTTCTTTAATTTAAACTGTACTATTAACTATTTGAGTTGTGTACAGTTCATGGCTCGTAACAAGGTAGCATTAGCACTTATTTGGTGGTTGTCTAGCAATATGTAAAATAAAAACATGCAGCAAACTGCAAAAAAACGCTCTTTCTGATCAGGCAACAGAAAGGCAGTGTGGTGCGCCTCGCGTTTTCTACCTGCAAAAGAAACTGATCGGGGCCTACTGTAAGTCATTTATCGGTCATGAATGCCACACACTATCAGATGTGAGGATGTGTTGCTTTTATTAGTTTGATATCATGGTAATGTTGACATTTGATAGACTAAACTATTAATTGTGTAAAAGAAAAAAAATGATATATGAAGCAATACGGTAGTTGTAAATTTTGCTGATCCTATGACCTTTGCTTTGTCTCCACCATCAGGCTGAGCTTTGAAATTAAACTAGAGTTGTTCGATACTGATACCAGTATCAGAAATGAGTCCGATACTACCCCAAAATTTAAGATTGGGTAGGGCCAAGTACGCCAGTCTAGGCACAGATCAGATACCATAATTCATTAACCCAGAAAAAATTCAACTTGTTTAGCTGGAAACCAATTCTTCGTCACTGCTCCATAACAGTAGCCTTCACTGTGCTGTTGCCCTGGATGTATCATGGCTGTCATTAGTAACTACTGTTTTAGAGCAGCAAAGAAGCTGATTACAGGTAGTTTCACATGGCGACAGCAAATCACAACAGTGAGGAGAGTGTAACGGTAGTTAGAGTGAAGAAAATTCACAGTAGAAAATCCAACAAGCAAAGTGGCGATATGTACAGTAGAGGAGGGAGGAGCGAGGAGCGGCACTAGAGTTGTCAATTTCAACACCAGCAAATCTTATGTGAAGGCACATCATGCGAAAGTGCACAACATGTTGTACATGATAAGTAGTAAACAATGTTTAAGTGATAATAATAACTATATATATTATACATATTCTGGGACCTTGCTTGTATAAGCTGATAGTTCAGATATCAGAATTGGTATTGGGAAGGAAAAAAATCGTAATGGAGCATCTCTAATTTAAACCTAAAATCAGCTGTGTACATTCATGCTCCTAAAAGACACATCTCTTGATCATGACAACCCTCTTAAACATCCTAAAACCCATTAGCAGGCCTATACATAAGTACTCATTCACCTACCCTGTGCGGTGTTGACAGCTAATGTGGGAGATTATTCGGTCTGAGCGAAAGTCTGCAGTCCACTGAGTGTTTTCTCACGCTGTGATTAAGTACAGTGCACTCACCCTCAACCTGTCATTTATGTTGACTTCACTTAGCTTCTTCTTACTTTAACCAGAATACCTTTTGGCATCCAGAGGGAACGGGCCTGAACTTGCTCTATTCCGCTGTGTGCTTTTCTTTGCCTGGATCAATAGTGGCGGCAGAAGCAAAAGAGGCAGTTTGTATGGTTGACAACAGTACACAGCAAGTGAAATTTCTTAAAGCGGTGCTGGTTTGAGGACTACTGTTGGTAGAAAAGCTGGTATTTCTGCATCTTTTTTTCTCTGTATGTGTGCTGAAAACGAAGAGTCTACAAAGAAACCCCTTCATCTGTGATACTGAAGGACTGACACAAAAACCTGATGTTTACTATTGATGTTGTTGATTCCTCTGTTACTGCGCTGGCAAAAATATCATGGGGTCAGGCAAAGAAATGAAAGATTCATGGCAAACAGAAATGCTCTGACAGTGCTGAAGTGTTGAGGATTTTTTAAAGATGCTTTCAGTCCCATTACAAGGATTTTATTTTCATTACATAACAGACCAGATGACTGGTGTTCTACTTACCAATAGAGGTATGGTTTGTCTTTATCCACATTGATGTTGTTTAGTGGATCCTGTCTGAACCAAGTGTTGATAGTGAATCCGTTCTGGTAAGGCCATTTGGCAATTGGTGGCAATGCTATGGCCTGAGGGGAGGAGGATACACACATCAAATCAGCTCTTGCCAATCTTTATAGCAATCAATATACCACTCAGTCAGTCATTATTTGCTTTTCACCATTCAGCTCCTTGCAGTGGTGGAGCAAAGTGCCAATTAAGATGATGAAGAATGCCTTGAAGTACTCTTTAGCAATCTGGCTGCATGAAGAATAAAATTGGCTGTTTTTTTGATAATGACACTCAGGTGTCTTTGGGTGTGTTTGTCTGTTGGTCAGTCTCACCGCTGCACTGCGTCCTGGGAAGTTGAAGAAGGTATCAGGACCATGTCTCTGAGGCATCTGGTTCAACACTGACAAGAGCTTGATGGCATGTCTTGGCTAGAGGAGAGGAGAGGAGAGGAGAGGAGACAAGATGAGAGAGGAGAGAGTGACTGTCATCATTATGTGCCATCTGCCAACTATCAGAGGCACAGGGGGGAGACTGTTAAAAAAAAAAAAAAAAAAATAAACATGATGTCACGTCACATCTCTACCACAACCCCACTGGATCAATAACTCTTCAATCACCTCCGCCCTCCCCCGACAACACCTCATCAATACCATGGCAACCCTTAATCGATCTGTCTCTAGAGGGGGCTGCTGGGGGAGCAGAGATTGGAAAAGACTGGTAAATAGGAAGTGAGGTGGATGGGGTCGAGGTAGACAGAGGAGGTAGAGACTAGAGAGGGCTGAAGGGATGGAAGATAATCTTGCTATGGAGCACTGATCAGTGACCAGGGGTTGTTGATTGTGATTGTCCTGGACTGTGAGTAGAGGGGATATTGACGAGAAGGCACGAGGGTGTATTAACTTAGCTAGCGGACAGCAGCAGCTGCAAAGACATCGCAGAGCACCGCCTGTATACCTTGCTAACACTACCAGTGAGCAGGAATGGCAGAGGAGAAGATTTAGCCTCACAGAGCCATCCCAAATGTCCACAGTTCAGTTTTAAAACATCAACTAAGCCCAGTAACGGGCCAATCAGCAAACTGCAGGGAGCAGTTAAGATGATGACAACAAGCAGCACTGTAAGAGGAATTGTACTAAGCGCTCCCAATGCTCAACTCCTGAATGAATCTCATTAAGAGGTACTACAAGTAAACTTGGCATTGTAGCTCTAAAAGTAAGCACGAATCAGCAGTTGCAAGGCCTATTTCTGATTATTTCTGGGTATAATTTAGGGGAAATTTTATAATTTAACAGTGTAAAATTGTGTATTTTCAGGGTGAAAGCATGACGATGTAAGAGTGGTTCAAGTTGATGTTCAAATAAAGGAGAAAACTTAATAATGAAATTATGCCTGGACCACTGACATTAACCACAACCAAAGAAAATACCTATTTGGCATCACACAATAAGAAATGTTTCTGGACTCGCTGTGCAAAGGTAGAGAAAGTTAGTGACTGGAATCTCCACTCAACTGGTGAAAAAGACTAACAGAGGGGGAGAAGGAAAAAATGAGATGGTGAGCATTTACTCCTGTGGAGGTGTGTGGTAGTTATTAATAGAAGTTGGTGATTATATAGTATGTATATAGAGCAAATGTCTTCTCTTGCCTTTCTTGTCACATACATAGACTGTATATAAAGATGGACATGACAGCTCCCCAAAAGTGAAGCCAAAATGTCTCAGTCGCCCCCTGGTGACTGGCTGCAGTATAGGTCATAAAGCCCGCCCCCTCCATGTTAGCAGATGGGACATGGAACAAACTAAAAAGTCAAAGTACAAATCAAATAAACTTTTCCTAAAGGGAGTTTCTGTCATTTCAGGTATTTCTTATCACGCTGATGTATGTTCAAGTATTCATTTTTGTGATCAGTTTAGTTTTAATTAAATATTTGATGCAGCAAAAAGGGGATGGGCCGTCATGATTGACAGCTGTGATTGACAGCTGCTCTGAGTAGTCGCAGCAGGAGGCTCAGGAATGGTACAAGAGAGGGATGCAAGTTTAACTTTCCAAAAAGTCTCTAGTCTGTGTAATACAATATGTCAATTTGATTATAAATGTTAGTTGGAGAGATATTACGGTTAGTTGTGCCTTTCTAGCAAAACAGCTGCCATGGTGCTAATGGGGCTCCAGTACCCTGATCACTACTGCACAGACCCTGGCTCCAAATTATGTCAAAATTTAAAGATGGTAGCTCCTATACCTCCTATATATATATATATATATATATATATATATATATATATATATATATATATATATATATATATATATATATATATATATATATATATATATATATATATAAAATATACAGCCTATGATATTGAGTGTGAATATATGGCAGGGTGTTGCTGGAAAAATGTCATCCTTCCCAAAGGGACTCACCTGGCGAAAAACAATATTGAATTCACAGTGTTTCACCTTCGCAGCTGATTGGACTGCCGCTGTTTTTTTTTCACCATGCTTCTATCACTCAAACAAAAATAACACACTCAAACCTCTGCTGCATTAATAATGTTGATTACGAGAGACAAAAATGTTAAACGGGAGCTTAATTGCCCTTGTCTCGACATACACTCGCAAATCAATCCAAACACACACACACACTATTTTTCTAGTCTATTAGCACAACCATCCCATTAAGTGGCATCCAGACTAATGACATACAAACAAGCTCATTCTGTATAATTAATCTAGTATAAAATAAATTAAGCTTCCCCCGACTATTAATTGTGGAATACTGGCATATCAGAAAAAACTGAATGTCTCCTTTTTTAGCAGAAATGTGAAATCCTGAGTCTCTCTTGATTTTAAAACAATAAAACATTAAATTACAGTAAAAATGACACAATAATCGTCCACTTAGGCATGTTTCCAGAGTATTTCTTTTACTTTGTACAAGAGAAAATCAAAATAGCTACTGAAGCCAGTCATGTACATAAACTCTGGTTAACTTAAAGTCAAAACAGACAAAAAAGTGAGTTTTTGGGAGTGTTTATCATTTCTCTGCTGCCACCAGGACCACCAAGGAGATTTGAATTGAAGCTCCTTTCTCCCTCTGCTGTGTCAGTGAAACATAAGTGATTTTTCACTATAAAATATATATTAGGGCTGTCAAAGTTAACAATATGTGATTAGCAAATTCAGTTTAACGTCATTAATTTCTTTAATGAATTAACGCAACTTGTGATTTTTAGCAGGCTCAGTTTGAAACCATGTCATACTAGCTTGTCATGAAGGAGGCTAAATAACACTCCAAACTTGCGCAAAATTTTGACGAGGAAAATGGTTCTATGGGTACCCATAAGTGTCTACTTATGCTAAATACATCGATGAGTACTAAATGCTTAACTAATCCTTCTTTAAGGTACATCTTGAACATAAAAAATGTGTGATTAATTTGCAATCGTGATTAAATATTTAAATCAATTGACAACCCTAATACATACATATAAAACAATATATGATGATGATATTATTGTTTTTTCACTGTTATGAAATGTTACTGTTTGCTGCCCAGAAGCTGATAGACATGAATGTGTCTTTAAGCACAAATATGACTGTGGCCATAACAATACCAACTTACCCAGATGCCGTTGTCTCCCCTCAGCATACTGAAGAGCAGCTTCAGCTCCTTGACTGTGATGCTGTAACTGGCCATGACTCCCAGCATGTCCACCAGGAGGTCTGAGAAAACACAGGCAGAGGCTGATACAGTGAGCACCAGAAAGCAGAAACAACTGCTATATATATGTGTGTGGTGTGTTCTTGTGAGTGTGTGTGAGTCAGCCCTCTACTGACACTCCTCTGATAAAATAAGGTGAGGTCATTAATATCTGCAGTCAAAATGAAAGTGTGTTCCAAGTGCTCAGAGCTCCTCTACTGCATACAATAACACACACAACCATGAATCTCAAGCACAGCTGCTGTGCACAGCATTACTTAACACCTTTACTGGGTACACCATATATTATAAATATATAGATATAGATAGATGTAGAACTGAAGGTATATCAAGTTCTCTCAGACCATCAAGTGACAGGCTCGCATATTATGCACAAGAGGCTTGCTAATGAATATTGATTTATTATAATATACTGCAGTGTATCAATAAACTACCAGATACTCATATCTTTAAATAAATTAATGTAATGGAAATTTTATGGAAAGCTAATCGCCTGCTGGTGTACCTTCATATCTAGCGTACATGAGTATGGAGAATCTAACTCACAGCAAATAAGGATATTACCCAATATGTCAAACAATTCCTTGTTACGTAACAGTGTGACGGATTTCACCCGTCCCTCTCTCAGCCTGTCAGAGAACTAGGGTGGACTTCAGATAATAAAAAAATGAGAAACACTCTCTCTGGGGGCGGCAGTAGCTCAGTCTGTAGGGAGTTGGCTTGGGAACCGGAGGGTCACGGGTTCAAGTCCCGACATGGACCAAGAACTGAGTGTGAACTGGTAGCTGGAGAGGTGCCAGTTTACCTCTTGGGCACTGCCGAGGTGCCCCTGAGCAAGGCACCAAACCCCCAACTGCTCGGGGCGCTTGTCAGGAGCAGCCCCCTCACTCTGACATCTCTCCATTAATGCATGTATGTGTGTTTCAGGTCTGCACGTACCGTGTATAAGTTAATAAACAGAGTGTAAAAATTGAATTTCCCCTCGCGGGACTAATAAAGGTTGATCTTCTTCTTCTAGAGCCAGTGTTTGGTTTGTCCATTCTGGGCTACTGTAGAAAGAGCTGCCAGCTCTGTGGAGATGACCTGCTCTGTATGTAGATATAAACGGCTCATTCTAAGGTAACGAAAACCCCATTCTTATTTTCAGATGGTTATACACTAATATACATAATATATATAATTTCTGCAAATAAATCCCCCCCGAAATGTCTCTTTAAAGACTGGTATCAATCTTCTCATCTAACTCTCACCAAGTAAGCAAATAAGTGTATTTCCCATAATGTAGTCCTTTAAATTGTTCATATTTTAATAATAACAACCTGTCAACACCCTCAAGAATGCTGCAAAAGGTTAATGACTACAAATTGAAAAAAAAAAAAACAAGATTTCAAAAGTATTTCCCCCGAATATTCAGGCAGATAATTAAAAAGTACATTGTGTTAAAAGACATTTGTTTAGTAATAATAACCTAACCACCTCATTGACTTTCACTTTAGACAGGATATGGTACAGCACAGCCCTCTCAGAGTGAGGCAATCTGCTTACAAAGGCTCTTCTTTCCCATTACGCCAGCTAGATATGAATAGAATCTTCCCACAATATTTCATTAGCCAGAGCCCAGCGATGGGGAATACAGCAGAAGGGTAGCTCAGAGGTGTTCGGTATGAGAGGAAAACGCAATACACAATGTCCTAGATTCAAAACCCCTAAGCTCTGTTTTCAGTACAATCAATCCATGTAGGTCATTTTAATTTTTTTTTACTTTTTAAAAAGCGTTAGAATTGTGGATCAGAAAGGGAGTCTGTGACAATTGGCATTAAATTGATTTAAGCTGTGTATGTTCTGCTGTGGTGAGCAGTAATAAGTCATAGGAGTTATAAAGCACATTATCCTGCAGCAGTAGGTAGGACAGAGAGGACACTGATGGAAAGGGGAAGGAGAGGACACGCACTCCGAGGCATCATTAAGGGGAAGTCAAGGTCAATGTGATCATGTAAAGAGGCAGCTGTGTATGTGCTGTTTTGCCATCAGGCCGTGCGTACAAATCGCAGCACCCACAGAAACATAGTGGGGTCATTACTCCGCTTCTGCTGCTCCAGTCGTTGTTATGGATGTATGACTGCAGGGCAAACATGTACGCACATGAGACAGTTCTGTTGTGAAGAACAATTCAGAAATGAGTAAATTAATCTTCAATTATTGATTCTGAACTTGTAGAAAAAAGCACAATGTATATACTCAAAGAATACAACTTGAGCTGTCACTTCGAGACAAAACGTGGGAAAATACAGAAACCTATCTGGAGATGACAAGGAGAGGAAGCTGAGAGGCTGCTAGCTAAGCTACAAAAGCAGCAAGGACTTTTTACAAAAAGGAAATATAGCATTAACTTAACACAGTCAGTCCTGTACGGCTCAAAGACTCCTGCTTAATGTAATTTTCTTAATAATATGCTGTTTGGAGAGATTTTCAGTGTAATGCAGAAAAATAAGTGCACCGCATGTTTTCTATAATTTAATCTAGTGATAAAATAGAGGCTACGTCTGAGAGCATTTGTTCGTTTTGAGAGAATGTGTTTGTTTTGACTTAATCCTTGCATGTAATCAACAAATAAATAAATAAATAAATAAAATACAAAGTAAAAATTGACGCAGTGTTTCTGAGGATTGATACAGTATCACAAATAGGGATGTGATGATGAGGAAATTTCCCCACCGGTTAATAAACTTAAACACCGGTTAAAACAACACCAGTGTGATGTTTTTCTGATTACCTGTCTCATGCACTTGTGTCAGGATATAGAAACCCGTTGTTTTAAAAAGACTTTTTTAAAAAAATCATATTTGCTCCATTTCTACCCACTGCAGCTTTGACGACTTGTTGGAGTTATGTGGAAATGTAATAATTTCAGGTGTGGTTGTGCACACATTTGCATTTCAACATACGAACCCTCCATATATTTTTGTTGTCACTGGGTACATTCAGTGTCTTTACGTATATGCTCATAAATAGACAGCTGCATCACCTGCGATCATGTCGTCTACGGTGCTCATCTTGAGCAGCACCTGCTGGATGAGCCCAACCTCGGTGCTGGTCTGCAGGTTGCGCACGCTCTTGCGGAGGATGGCGGTGAACATGCTCCAGATCTCGGCCTGGCACGTCACCTCGCAGTGGGACAGCAGCTCCACCATGCAGCCGATGCTCTCCGCCTCTTGGATGATGAAGTTCATCTCCAGGTCAAACTCGCCACCCACCAGCTGGAGGAGGGTGAGGGAGATGGAGGAGTAGGAGGGACACGGTTTGGGAGGCAGGAAAGGGCAGGGAACCAATGTTAAGGAAGGTGGATGGTGGAGGTGTTAGGATAGGGGGAGGAGAGAGAGAGGGAACAAAAAGAGAAAATGATTTAGTGAAGCGTTTAACCTTTTGTCTGTAGGAGAGGTAAGCCTGGCGTCTGATGGATGCTGATTATGGTTAGGAAAGCATTGCTTGTACCGAGGGCCGCACATACTGCAACAAATAAATGTCCTTCATCTGTCCACACACACGTACACACACATCTCCTCTTCTGCTCTAATGTGAGGAGCGCAGCACTCTCCTCTGTGAACTACAATCGCTCTCAAAATACAGCATGCCCCCCTCTACTGCCTCAGATAGACACATTACCAAGCAAGCGCACACAGACACCGATTAATACACATTTTCTGTCCTCTCAGGTAGCATTAGTCAGAGGACATCATACTTTTAAAATCAAGTGCAAATGTCCTGTCTCTTAATGGCTGCTGGTGCACTATAATTACTTCGGAAAGCACAGCCTTCATATCGCCGTGCCTCACATACACACAGTCGAATAACTCATGCAATACACGAACACAAGCATACCCACGCAGTTCATCCTCAGCATACTACACTATCCAGGCAATGGTAGCCATGGCAACCAACAAGCTAAGAGACCACCATTGAGGTTATTAAATCAGATGGAACAGAAACTATGAGAAGCTAGAAGACAAGAAAATAAAACAAAATGACCGAATCGGACTGTGACTATGGTTTCTGGGTAAAGAAAATGAAAGTGTTGTGGTGTTGTTGAATAACAGGGTCAGGGTCAATTTGCATCCAGCCAGAAATGAGTGTGTGTGGCTAAATAACCTTCTCAATAATCTAAATAAACTAGGGCTGGGAATTCATTCAATATTATTGTCTGTGCACTCAGTTAACCTGTGTCTTAATAAGATGAGATTTTTGTTTTGTTTTTTGTTTTTTTGCATTTATTGTATAATAGCTGAACACACTGCTGGCTTGAACATCACCAGCTGAGCCATCTCCATGACAACTGAGCAAACTCCATCCACTGACAAAAGACTGTCTGATGTGGTTGAAAGCTCTGGAAAAAGTTAGTTATTACCTTGAGTCGAGACTATATTGTCAAACAAATTTAACATTTTTACACATAATATCACTCTCATTTGCTATATTGTGATACATATGTAAATAACTCATTTCATTACAGATCGTTAGGAATTTAAAGGACCAATGTGTAAGAATTAGGCAGATCAATTGGCAGATATAAAATATAATATAAAGTTTTCTTTAGTGTATAATAATGCAATAATGGGAATCGTTAGGTTTTAATTATCTAAAAACGAGCTGTTTATATCTACATATGGAGCGGGTCAGAGTCTGCCATGTTTCTGCAGTAGCCCAGGATGGACAAACCAAACTAACTTTTCCTGCTTCGATCACTTTATTCGCTTCCGTCCTCACCGCTCTCTCTCTCTCTTGCTTCACCACTCACTTCTCAGGTACACACACACTCTACGCACCCTACTCTTACAACAGTTGGCTCTAGAGAGGACTAGTCCTGTTTTCGCAGCAGCCACTGTAGCAATCTTACACACAGGAGAAGGCGTAATCTGCAACCTCAACACTAGAAACCACCAGATCCTACACACTGCTACTTTAAAGTGAGACTATGAAACTTTTCACATAAATAACACTCTTTGTCTTAAATGAAAAGCTGAATTTATAAGTAATTATATAAAAGATTGTGAAATTTAATACTCTCAAGGGTTTTGCTGCTACAGCCTCTCTTGGTGTGGTAGCTTATGGTGGTTTACGTGAGCTAATGTGGCAAAGTTTAGCTGAATATTTGCATTTCTGATTTAGCAACAGATGTTTATAACTTGTGCTACTATTACAGTAGGTTTTATGCAAGGAGCAACCTCTGAGGTGCCTTTAAGAAGAAGAAGAAGAAGAAGAAGAAGATCTACCTTTATTAGTCCCACAGTGGGGAAATTCAATTTACACTCTGCATTCTTTCTAATGGTACATGCAGCACAAACACACACACACATGCAGTAATGGAGAGATGTCAGAGTGATGGAGGGGATTCTTTCTAATATCCAGCAGGAGGCGACTCCTCTGGTAGCAAAAAGAAGTCTGATTGTATAGAAATCTATGAAAAAATGAGCCTACTTCTCACTTTATTTAAACATGAGTTTATGGTCTAGTTTCAAGCCTTCTTCAATACAAACAGATCGTAAGCAGGGTGTGATTTATGACATGGGCGTGTTTTTGTCTTACAACTTCAACCCTTTCACAGTGTCATTTTGGTCACCAAAAAATGTGTTATTCAGCCTTTGGTTGTAAGTCCACCCTCTCCTGTAACTTCTGGTTGCAAAAAAAACAAGATAGCGACGGTCAAAATGACAAACTCAAGGCTTCAAAACAGCAGTCCACAAACCAGTGGGTGACGTCATGGTGACTATGTCCACTTCTTATACTATACAGTCTATGTTTCTATGTGACTTAGCGAATAAATCATATTTACTGACATTTCTGTCGAGATTTGTGCTACATTAAGATGGAAACCTGTTACTTTAAAGAAGATTTAACTGAAATAAAACTGACCCCAACCCTGCCAAGAAAGCAAAGAAAATCAAGAGCCAAGGATGGTCTCTTCGATAGGGCCGTCTAGAGTATAATATTATTGACATTAAATGAAACATTAGCTGCAGCAACCATTAGCAAAACCAGCGATCATTACATGCTGGCCCATCTACAGACTTGGTTTCAGCCCATGAGACCTTTAAGATTGTGGGCCATGGCTCTTTCCTTGCCTTCACTAATGTCGCCTCACTTACGATTGATAGGGCATCTTATTTCTCTCACATCTGTCTCATTTGGTCCCTTTCCTTCTCCTCTTTCTCTCCTAGTGAAGTGAATTGATCCACTGCACTCAGCGAACGCACTAGCACAGATTAGAGAGGACCTCTGAACAAGGCATGGAATAAAAGGGGGAAGAATTAATTCATCCTACATCGAATTTTTCCCCTCTCCTCTGAGGTTCCCTATTATAGAGCACACTGGGGACCACTGCGTCCTAAAACATCTATATAACCTGCCAGTCTGAAGGTGCTCGATACACCACGCAGCAGAAGCTTAGGGGGGTGAGCTAGGATAGTCTTTGTAGAAAACTTGCTCATAGATACGCAGCGACTTCAACACGGAAACACACACATCCCCGGGGCATATCTACATATGTATGGCACAAGCATAATCTCTCTCTATACTCTGCACTTCCCATCCGCGTACAGAACATCACAGCAAGATGAGAAGGGTGATGCAAACAACGGCAACAAATTGGGTCTCGTGACCAACAATAGAGAGAAAAGGGAGGGCGAGCGCAGGAAACACAGGGGGAGGAAAAGCAGGAAGTGCCCTGATAATTATTATCTCTCCTCCACCAGAAGCAACATCCGAAAACCCAACTAAAGCCTTGGTGACACTGCCAAGAAGAGCTGCCTGGACCAAGATCATCAGATGAGGTGAACTGAAGAGACAGACAGAGAGAGAGAGAGATGGAAAAAATAAAATATTCCTCACTCACATCAAATATATGTTCTTCATTTCACGTGGTATCCATAAAAATGATGGATGCTTGAGTATTTCCGCGCCCATTATTTGCTCGAGTGGGGCTTTTAATTGATGTATAAATAAACATGCTGACTAGATGGCAATAAGGTCGATCATGAGCAGCTTGAGCACACTTGAACGCACTCGAGCAGCATCATCGTTGCCACTATGCATGCACACGGACAAAAGATTCCTAATTAGTTTTATGAGGCAACATGCTTGTTTTGCATAAACACTCGTAACCCCCGATCTCTTCCTTGACACCGTCCCCCTGTATCCACAATATCAGTTCCCATCAATCGTCTTTGCATCGGAAAGCAGTCAGGAGCGTTCTCACCAAAGGGACGAGTGATCACATCAATGAGCATGCACAAGAGGCCTTTACCACCCCCGGCATGTACCCTGGTGGTAAAAGGACACACACTTAAACAGGGACCCACATTATGCCACTGGCTTCAGGATAAAGAGGCTTGGCAGCGCCACCTCGCCGCCCCCGCTCCCGTCCTCTGAGGCAGTGTGAGCGCTGACCTAACTGTCTTCCTTGGCAGCTGGTCGGAGACGTTTGTTTTGGCAGCACTATGACAATGATTGCTCCCCCAGTACCGTTCATGTCTGTATGTTCCATTCACAAAAAAAAAAAAAAAAAAAAAAACAGCAAGGAAACGAGCAGGTGAGTCAAAGAGCCTGTCGTCAAGCAGTTGCTAAGGAAGTGACAACCTCTTTCCCACGATCGATTCCACTGGGTTTTATGAACATTTGACAGGTACACGGGCTGGAAAGCTGGAATATGTTGCTGTTGTTATATTCAAGTGTGTACATGTATTAGGGCTGTCAGTCGATTAAAATATTTCATCATGATTAATTGCATTAATAAAGTCAATTGCGATAAATCACACTTTTTTTCTATCTGTTTATCTGTTCAATGTGCCTTAAAGGGAAATTTGTTAAGTATTTAATACTTTTATCAACTTGGGAGTGGGCAAATATGCTGCTTTATGCAAGTCTGTATATATTTATTATTGGAAATCAACTAAATCAACAACACAAAATAATGACAAATATTGTCCAGAAACCCTCACAGGTACTACATTTAGATTAAAAAAACATGCTCAAATCATACATGACTTGACTTGACTTGCCCAAACTGCATGTGATCATCATAAAGTGGGCAAGTGGCATAGTGAGAAAATAATCAACATATAAATCAACAATGGAAATAATCGTTAGTTGCAGCCCAAATATTTACAGCATCACACACACACACACACACACACACACACACACACACACACACACACACACACACACATACTGTACATATGCAGTGCTCACACTGGAAATAACCAAAACACATTCAAGACAACATAATATTGAATATAATATTCCTCTTGTGTTGTGACTAGACAAACTTTATTTCTTGCTTTAGAACAGAGTGTGACATGACTGACCTTGAAACAATTTCAGCAAGTCTGAAATGTAAGAATATCTTGCACTGGATTCATCACTGATGACGAATCTACTCACATTGTGAAGGAGACACCACTCACTTTTTTACTCATTGTGGTCATTATAAAAGATTTGTTTTTTTTCTAGGGCTGTGTATTGGAAAGAATGTAGTGATACGATATGTATCATGATGCAGCGGTTACAATTTAATATATTGAGACTGTAAGCAAGGTGCAATTTTTAAAATCTAAATTTAGGAAAACTGTCGTAGTATAAAGAATACACCGCCATATGCATACATATTTTATGCAATCAGAACAGTGGGATCTGCATTTATCACAGTCCCTGTAACATTAAACATTACATCCCTACTTTGAGAGGACACATCTCTTTGCAAATGAAAAAAGTACTGACTGAGTTAATCTTTGCCTGTAAGCTATTGATTAAAAATCAATACAGTGTTATTGAGAATCGTTACAGTATCACAAAACACAATCATATGATACTCAATATTTTCTTACGCCTTATTTTGTATATAGCATCAGTTCTGTACTTGCACACTTATGTCCTCCCTGTGATTTCTAATTCCTCCCCAACCACCAGCTTTGCAGTGCTGCTCATTCAGAGCCTGCAGGAAGCTGACACTCAGCTTGGCATCACTCTGGCTCTGCCGGGGGGGGGGTTTAAGGCCGGTGGGGGTCAGTGCCAGGACCGTCTTCACACCACAAAGAGCTTATATGTGCAGGCACCTCGACCAGCCAAAACCAGCTCTCATAAGAGGTTTGTAAAACAAACACACCCTCTGTCCATCTGACCCTTTTTTCACCAGCCACACTGCTCAGAAACAGTCCTCAGCCGCTCCACAGACAATAGACCTTTTTCACTGAAGACATTCAGACACGTCACAGTAGGAAAAGCACAGGTGTAAATAAGTAAAAAAATAAAAATGAACAAAGGCAGAATTCTACTGAGTTGCTTCAGTTTCAGTGACCTGGTATTGTTCATGCTGGCTCTCCATCACATTGTCATGGCTTACTGGGGCACTCAAATAAAACTAAACACCTATGTCAAGTCAAAATGTCTCCTGTTCTCTCAATAGTCATTCATTAATTTGTCACTACCTTCAAACATGAGTGTTTTATAATCTGCCACATGAACTGTGGTTAAACCTGCAATTTATTTGGCCACATGAGGGCAGTGGAAACAAGCTGTGAACACAACACTGACATATCTATTTTAATAATAACATATTTATTAACAACATTATAACATTATTTATACATCGAACAGTTACAGAGCAACATTATCATCCATTTGGAGTCATGTTTATAGTCACCATGCCAAGTCCAATATTCCCTCTCTTGTAGCTCTGTTTTTGGTCTCTACTGAAATACCAGGCTCTTTTAGCTGCTAAATGCTCCTCTATATTCACCAACTAGTCGCTAACTGTGTCTGCCTGCTGTTTGATGCTGAACAGGGAGTGCGGAGTAGCGTTGTCACCATACTGGAATTTCTAACTTCAGTATATTACCTTGAAAAATGTCTATACCATTTGGATACCACAGGGAAAAATGTACACATTAAGGGCATAAAACTGTAGATTTTTTATTAAAAAATGTATAGCTATGTGGTTGTCAACTCGCTGTCAGAGAGAGGTGATAGCAGAAAGTGCAGCTGGTACCTGTGTATCAATACTACAGAATATGAGTATTGAAGCCGTTTCAAATATTCAGTATCAATACGTATCAATACTTAAAAATGTTTTTGGCTACACTAGTGTAGATTGGGTTTTAGAGCTTTTTTTTACTGAAAAAAGGTGCATACTGCAGCCAAAACAATGTTATGAGAGCAGTGAAACTATGCATTTGCTTCTGAGAAAGGACAGGTATTATACACCGATCAGCCATAACATGAACAACATTATGCCCACTGACAGGTGAAGTGAATTACATTGATAATGTCATCACAATGGCACCAGGCAGTGGGTGGGATATATTAGGCAGCAAGTGAACATTTTGTCCTTGAAGTTGATGTGTTGGAAGCAGAAAAAATGGGCAAGCGTGAGGACGTGAGGGACTGTGATGGTTAGACGACTGGGTCAGAGCTTCTCCAAAACTGCAGCTCTTGTGGGATGTTCCCGGTCTGCAGTGGTCCAAGGAAGGAAAACTACTGTAGCTCAAAGTGCTGAAAACCTTAATGTTGTTTCTGATAGAAAGGTGTCAGCACACACAGTGTATCACAGTTTGTTGTGTATGGGGCTGCGTAGCTGCAGACTGGTCAGGGGGCCCATACTGACTTAATGTTATGGTGTATGTAAGACCACAAAAGGTCGCTTGTCAAAAAAAATAAAACTAATTTTCAGCATTCGAACAAACAGCCATTGGCCTGGTGAGAACAGTCTTTGTTATCCTATCCAGACTTTATACTTTTACAAATACTACTTATTTTGCAGAAGGGGGGTGTTTTGTTTTTGTCAAGTTACATTTTGAACCTTAAAATACTTGAAAAGTTCTCCTTTTGTGGTTTGGTGTAATTCAAAGAAACAATCCTGATCCATCTGACACAATAAAAGACAAGAATAAAACAAATAAAACAGGCCATTTTTATAGTAGATATTTTGAGTAGGAAAAGCTCAAGTGTAATTACAAAATTAACAACATGCTCTGTTCTGTTCAGGAGTCCCAGTAAGTCATCATGACAGTGTGACAGTTAGCTGGCATGGACAATACCAAGACCCTGAAAAAGGAGCAGCTACAAGGAATACAGCCATCATTCATTTCATTATTTACCTACCTGTGACATGCTAAAATGTCTTTCATGAAAACGTTATCTCTTGTATGACCGTTCAGCCATATGCTAAAATAAGTATTTTACCAGAATATTTTATCATTGGTTCTCTACGACAGTGGTTCACAATCTTTTTCTTTAAGGGACCCCTTTTTCATCATTGAGTAAACTGAGGACCCCTGACAAAAAAGGGATATATTTTATAGATATGTTATATTATATTCAATGAATTACAATAACAGAACAGCTAATAAACTGTACAATTAACCCAATGCAGCAAGTTTGTGTAAGACAAGTGATTTGGAAGGATTTTGAGCAGATTATTTCCTGTAAACAGTGCATCAGAGATGAGTTTTCTTGTAATTTTTAAGACATTTCTCTTTCTGTTTTATGGGGTTTTTTTTTTTATTTTAACAATAATACCTACATAATAGACTTCTTTACTGACATATTTTTAGGTGAGGCAGTGTTTTTTTTTTTTACTCCCTGATGCTTGGCCATTGTTCTCTTAGCGCTTAGGTTGTTTTAACTGTGTACTTTTATAGTGCAGGATGAGACTGTCTAGCAGAGAGGAAAGGCTCGGTGGATATAACTTGTGTAACCATGCTCTTATCCTGTTTATATCTTAAATAATAATCCAACCTTTAAAAATATTTATTTATTTATTTATTTTTTTTATTTACAGAAATGAATGAAATGCTGAGATACAGGCCAACTGTTACACTATTTCATATCAAGAAGGCCTCACCATGACCCCCCCCCCTTCACCCACCAGCTTATTTAAGTTTTATATTTCTATTATCCTTTATTCATACCGCTGGTTTTAACCTCATTAGTTTTAGCCTTTAAAAGCCACTTTTTCTATTGTGTTCTGAAAGGCGCTACAGTAATTAAAATTATCATTATTTAATTGAAAACGATCTCACACAGACCCACTGCAGCCCATTATGTGGTGCTGTGATGGCACATCAAACGAGCCATTACGCTGGCTGATTACTGCCACTGACTGCTGAATACTGGATGACTCTCAAGGCCAAACCTGGCAAAAGAGGCACCTGTTGCTCATTACGGCTGTCAGAGATGACAGGTCAGAGGCGAGTGGACGGTCAATGGCCACCTCCTCTGCCTCTGCACATTCAATTGAGCCTTTGGAGCTGGCATCATCAATATGCAACTTCAAAGCCCCTGAGAGGGAGCTGGAGAGGTGCAGGCATGTGTGTGTGCGGCTCATTACTCATTTGCGTCCCCTGAGTGAGCCGCGGCCATTCAGTCCCTTTGTGCGCAGAGCGAGCGAGGAGACGAGAGGCCCATCTAGACATGAGATCACAGATTATACACTTAACGCTTCGCCAAGAGGGCTCAACGGAGCGCAGGAGAGCAAAATTGAAGGAGGGCGAGGGGGAAAAAAATAGCAGAAAAACAAACAAGAGAACGAACGGTGTGAACTGCAGGAGGAAGCAGATTCCACAGACGAGAAACTAGCGATGAGAAAGGTGTGTGTGTGTGTGTGTGTGTGTGTGTGTGTGTGTGTTTGAGAGCGAACAGGAGAGATGGAGCGAAAAAGACAATGAGGGCGAGAGACGGCGGCTGAACGCCATTGTGCTTTCTTATCAGGGTGGCAGAGCGGTTTTATTGCCCACAGCCTTACAATGTGCAGCGGAGGGTTTAGTGCTTCGATGATGACCATAGCAAATCTCTAAAACAGATATGGATTACACTGGTGCTAAACTGGCCACTCAACACTCAATAATCCACATTCTGCTTTCTGCGTGACCTCATTTTATTTTTTTTTTTGGTAAACAGCATTGATAAGAGCAGCCGTTAATTCTATGACTGGCTCAGATTCACATTCAGGATAAACTTCTCCTAATCTTGGTTTTCTGAGAATTTAGGTTGTGCATCTATGTGGGCTCACTGGCTTTACAGACAACGGCGACAAGAATATTTAGAAGAAAAACATATTTACATACATATCCATGCATACTGATGTTCCACTACAACTGATATAGGTCATGTAAACAGCATTCTGAATTAGGCTTTAGTCCAAAGGGAGCATTTTCAATTTAAAACCTGGGATATGTCGATAGGGCTGCATGGTGGTGCACTGTCGCCTCAGAGCAAGAGGGACACAGGTTCGAATTCCTCCCACAGTCCAAAGACATGCAGGTTAATTGATGACTCTAAATTGCCTCTAGTTTTTTTAATAATAAAAAAAGCCTACATTTCTGGTCGGAAGAAGGGACACACCTACTCTTAAACATTATGAAAGACTTGGATATGGGGGGCCCCATGTACCAAGGCTGCAGCGGCCCCGGGTTTGAATCCAGCCTGGGCCCTTTGCTGCATGTCGTCCCCTCTGTCTCCCCCTTTCATTACTGTCGTTGTCAATAAAATGGAAAAAAAAAGCCATAAGCCATGTAAACAGCTTAGTAGGAATATTGTCTTTTGGAATAAAGGCAAAAAAATGTATATTTTATGCATGTTAACATAGTTACTGAGGTTCTGACATTACTAATGAATTAATCCACAGAAAATGATCAACTAATGATATCGGTATTTTGTCAACATTTGCTGGGTCCAGTTTCTTATGAGCTATTTTCATTTCATTACATGATACTAACCTGAATATCTTTGAATTGTGGACTGATGTCACACAAACAAGCATTTTGAATCTGTCATCTTGGACTCAAATGTCAAAATGATGTTTTGCTTTTCTATGTTTTATATCACTGTTAACTGAAGATGTTTGGGTTTTAGTCAGACAAAACAAGCAATCTAAATACATTTTGTGCTTTGGGACTTCCCGAAGCAGGTAACAAGTATTTTCATTGTTGATTAATCTGTCTGTTATTTTCTTGATTAATAAATTCGTTGTTTGGTTTATAAAATGTCCTAAAATCAGTCTTTCCCAGAGCCCACAATAATGTCCTGAAATGTCTTATTTTGTCCACAGTAGGGATGCAACAATAGGACTTTTTCAATCAACACGGATATCAATACTTGGGCTTTGAGTATCGGCTGATACCAAGTACCGATCTGATACCAGTGTTTCATTAGTAATCTGAATGCCTCACTGTGTGGAAGTGACTGCAACCATTACTTTATGTGTAAGACAACACCAGGCTTGACTTAAACATTGCTTTCCTACCTTGGTCAAACTAAATGTAACATGTAGAAATTTACTGAACTATTTATTAATAGTAATAATAAATAATAATAATAAATAATACATAAGCAACTTCAAAAATTAATAGGAATTACAATTCAAGTCTAGACCTAAAACAAATTCATCAATTGAAAAATCCCCCACGAAAAATTATTACATAAATGGATAATAACGAAAAAGGATTAGTTGGAGCCCTAGGTTAGTAGCTCTGGAAAACTGCTGTGAAAGTTAGTGTGATAGAAAATGTAGGAAAATAGAGAAGAGGACAGAAAGATGAGATGAGGAGTTGCAGTGGAAAAGGGCAGCGTATGTGTCTCTGTCGCTGTGACTGTGATAAACAATGACATATTGACTGAGTGTAGCCTCCAGACACAGAGGAAGGAGCCCCCTGGACTGCATTTCCCATGGGTCTTTGTACCAGTGTCTGCACAGATGGCAGATGGGACGACACGCAGCCCCCCTCTCATGAAACCTTATTCAAAGCGACAACGTCACAGTCACACA
Source organism: Pterois miles (assembly GCA_947000775.1). Lineage (NCBI taxonomy): Eukaryota > Metazoa > Chordata > Actinopteri > Perciformes > Scorpaenidae > Pterois > Pterois miles. Next base: position 19,584,654 of record CAMQGK010000052.1, read on the forward strand.
GTCAGCACATGCACACACAGCAAAATAATCGTTATCAGCCACCAGTGTATGGGATGTTTATGTGTGAACACATCAAGTGAGGAGCTTTCACTGTAGACTTTACAGGAGGAGCAGCACAGAGAAGTCAAGTACGCTGCACAGATCACAGCAGAGCAGCTTTAGAAGGTACGCAGAGAAAAACAAGGTTTCAACACACACATCAGACGCTGCAAAAATACAATGATTACGTAAATCCACACTGGGGATATAAGGGCGGTTAAGGCCAGCACAAGCAAGGCAGGTTTGTGTGTGTGTGTGTGTGTGTGTGTGTGTGTGTGTGTGTGTGTGTGTGTGTGTGTGTGTGTGTGTGTGTTAGTGGTGAGGGCCGATGATATGTAATAAAAAGTCTTAGTAGAAATGATTGATGTAGACCACAAATGTCTTTCATCACCATACAAATTGCAAAAGGACAGAGAGAGACGGGAGGACACACATGGCATGTTAAGTTACATTATATATGTGCAATAAATCAGTTAGAATAACTTCTAAATGCTGCGCTCATATGTTTATGAATGTGTGATTTAATCAAGCTGTCAAACAATATAAATATCTGTCAACTAGCTGTGGCTAATTTGAGTCACAACATTAACATAAAGTGACACAGGCACATGTCTCCAGTCTGCCAGACACACTATAAACCAACAGTGAACCCTAAAGGCAGGAAAGTCTCCTCAATGACATGAAAGTGATTCCGATCACTCTCAATGAGAGACGGATCGGTCTGTATAGCACCTCTTTTTGTGTTCCCCACAACGCTGGCGTTCATATACTGGACTTCTGTTAACTAACGTCAGAAGACAAAAACCAACGGGGTTGAAACGGCCAACAGAAACTAGAACAGACCACACAACGTACGCCGCGCTGCATTTCCCTTTCTACACACATTGCATTATTGCATTGTGAATTTCCCCACTGTGGGACCAATAAAGGAATATCTTATCTTATCTTATCTTATTATGGAAGCAGGAGAGTGCAGATGGCAGTGCATTTCCAAACTGATTCGTCAGTTACATACAGCAGCTCTATGGAGCAACAGCCACACTTCCTAATTTGACATCAACACTGTTTTCATCCCTCTCTCTTCTCTCTCACACATAAGCCATCTGATCACAGAGCCAATACTGAGAAAATGGGAGAAAATAAGCTGGGCTAAAGGTTTGGTTTAGAGTGCTTATCCGCTGTACTCTTGAAGCGGGATTTGAATTTTTTCCCGCATATACAATTTTGTTTGTTCCCTTCACAAGTATTGACCAAATTTTGAGTTGAAAATAATTACAAGAAAACTATGGTGCAAAGCAAACCAACAATTATCGTTGATTAATCTGTCAATTATTTTCTCGATTAACTGATTAGTTGTTTGGTCTATAAAATGTCAGAAAATGGAAAATCAGTGTTTCCCAAAGCCCAAGATGGAGTCTTGCTTTGTCCACAACTCAAAGACGGAGATGTTCAGATTTTTCCTTTCCGATAACAATTCTGATATCTGAACTTGCGGTATCAGCCAATACCGAGTACCGATACCAGCATGATCACAAAATATATAGTTATGATTATTAAACAGCTATGTATAATGTGTGGATAATGGACAGTAGTTGCAAGTGTCTCTTGACCACTCAAAGAGCTTTACATTCAACCATTTACACATATACTGATGACACTGATGCCATGCAAGGTGCCAACTTTGCCCATCAGGATCTAATCTAAATGCTCATTCACACACTGATGGCTATGGGCCTTCAGGAGAAATCTGGGGTTAAGTGTCTTGCTCAAGGACACATCGACATGTGACCAGAGGAGCTTGGGATTGAACCACATGGCTCATAGGGTAGAGCAGGTCGTCCACCAATCGGAGGGTTGACCTGCTCTACCACAGCCGTCCCAGCCGTCCAGGGCGACAGCACAGTGAAGGCTACTGTTTTGGAGTGGCGAAAAAGAATCAATTTCTGGTTAAACAAGTTTTTTTTGTGGTTTAATAAATTATGGTATTGGATCAGTGCATAGGCTGGCATACTTGCGTTTCCCTAATCCTGAATTTTGAGCAGTATCTGATATATTTCTGACACTGGTATCTGCATTGCTCAACTCAAAGGTATTCAGTTTACTGTCATAGAGGAGTAATGAAACCAGAAAATATTCACATTTAAGAAGCTGGGATCAGAGAATTTTGTCTTTTTTTTATTACCCAAACCGATTAATTATCAAAATAGTTGCCAATTAATTTAGAAGCAGACAACTAATCGATTAATAATTGCAGCTCTAAAGCAAGCAAACCTAAAGCAATAGGATGCATGAAATCTTTTTGCATTAATACATAAAATAAAATATCAAAGGAAAAATTCAGTGAATCTGCAAAATCATCAGAAATTATGATATTTGGCAAACAGTTTCTTCATACAGTTTTAAAAAGCTCTTGGGGAAAGTTGACCAACTAAATAAGAACTGAACTGCTAGATTATTGATATATTTAGTCAGTTTTATGTATGAGCCACGATGCAATGAATTAAACTTAGCTATTAGCTATTCCGGCCTGCGCCATTTCATGGTTTAATGTGCCAGATGGGAAAAGCCATGTGCGTATAAATATTGTGGTCCTTGGGCAAAGAGGGCTTGTTTCCAATCAGCTGGTGTGATCCTGTCGAGGGCGCTGTGCGGTGAGAGTGACAAATTTCAATCAAGCAACCGCTCCAATTGAGCAAATAACTGTACGCTTTGCAGCTCCATTAGATTCAAAAGAACACAGAGAATTGTGTTTTCAGAGCCAAGAGCTGTACCCTGGGCACAGTTTCCACAAAAATAACCATGAATGCGAGTCTGCACATACATCAAAGAGAAGCAAAGCTATTGAGCGTTCCCATGTATTGGTTTGTCAGTTTCTATTAACACTGCCAGAAACCAAAGAGAGAGAGCTGGATGGAAGAGGAGTGAGAGAAGGCGAGATAAGACAGTAATACCTGCTGTGATCTGTCTTTATGAAATTCTCCAGCTCTCTGCAGACCAGTTCAGCGTGCCTTTTTTCCCGCCTCCAACATCTGACTCAAAGCTTGTCAAGTGCAAGCTTAAAACATACTGTACACACATACACTCACACACTTGACAAACTCAGCCACAACACACACATACTCAGCAGCGCTCAAAGGGCAACGGCCTTTTAAACAATTCATTGCAAAAAGTCTTGTAGGTGTTAGTCATTCGCACATACAATGACACACTCATACACACTAACAGCAGCAGCAGCAATTCACATGAATGACAGCACACAAAAAGAGGAAGGAGTGGCAATAGGAAGACTATGAGAAGTGGAGGGATACAGAGAATCCTCCAAAAATAATCCAATAATAATAAGGCGCCATTTCATTAGCATATGAGCCAAAAAAACAAATTTTTCAAAAGTCTGTTTACTGAGTGGGAGGCGAAGAGCTTTAAAAGGAGCAGAGAAGAAGAGAGCAGAGAGGCCAGACGTCACAAACAGGGCAGAGAGGAAATGCACAGCAACAGTAATGGCGTGAATGTTTGTTTGGGAAAGCAGAGTGAAATGAGAGATAGACAAATACAGCAGATTCCTTTCAGCACAACGGACAGCTCCTGCTCTCTGCTGACAGATACACTACAGCGAGAAGCTACAGGAGAGAAGGAATCCTTCACTACGGCTGCAAAATTCATTGACAAACAGCTGAAACTGCAAGTGTACTAATTGCTGCATTAATACCCTCACTATTTTCAAGGACTGGAAGTCTGTGACAGCAAAATATAGCTTTGACATGAAATGCAAAGCTGTGAGAGCTCCACTGTTTGTAGGCGCCGCCGCAGCAAAACAGAACCACACTGTTCACGGCTGATATTCTCAGAAGAAAAATATTCAGGTCAGAAACAGACGCGCACACACTACAGGGATTGAGGATTGCAGCCAAGTGATCAAAACTCTGACTTCATCCAACCGCAGTTTAAAATGTCTGCCACCTGATTGGCCAAAGAGGCTTAGTAACGGATCTAGCAATAAAGCCTCGTCACATGCTATTGGGCAACAAACAAAACAGTTTTTTTTTATTTGTCTTATAAAAGCAACACGTGATTCTGTCTCTCACACACACACACACACACACACACACACACACACACACAGTTATTATGCACATTAATTACCGATTCACAAAGCTGTTATGGTTGCCAAACTAAATGATCAACAGCATCAAAACATCTGCATGAAAATCCATATTTTATTGTGATGTTAATTTGCATCATATTGGTCATTTAAATACTGCAGTTAAAGGGGGACAAGAGTGAACACATTAGAGCTGCAATGATTAATCGATTAGATGTCAACTATTAAATTAATCATCTACTATTTCGACAATTATTCATCAGTTTAAGTGATTTTTCTTTTAAAACATCTTAAATGTGAATATTTTCTGGTTTCTTTACTCCTCTGTAACAGTAAACTGATTATCTTTTAGTTGTGGACAAAACAAGACATCTGCAGACGTCATCTTGGGCATTGGGAAAGACTGATCAGCGTTATAACTTTCTTACATTTCATAGACCAAACAACTAATCACTGAAGAAGAACAGATTAATCGACAATGACAATAACTGTTAGTTGCAGACCTTAATACAACAGTCAAATGCAAAATAGCATTCTATAGATGGAGATATTTATGTAAATGTATGTAATGTAAATGACTGTGTACAGCAAGTTTGTCATTTTACAGCCAGAAGGTGGAGTGTTTCCCTTGTTAGGCATTGTTTGTCTGTCAGCAGGACGTCTAAAAATACACGTCGTTAAAGATTTCTATTAAAACTGAAGGACAGACAGCCTGTGAACCGATGAACAACTAATCAGATGTTGGTGACGATCTGGAATTTCTGACATTAAAAGCCAATTACTGCCATTCTTTAACATGACAGGGTTGAAGATTTGCGTTTAAATTCTATCTATTCCCTGCAAAAAAACAAACAAACAAAAAAACAATTTAGCATTTAAATTTAGTGTCAGAAAGTTTGAGACTAACAGTGTTGGAGAATTGCTTAGAATCATGCCTCCCAGCTAAAATAATAATCCACTACCGCACTTTCTCATGAATAAATTTACATCCTTCTTATAAAACACAATACCAATTTAAACTATAGCCTCTTAAATTGAGTTTGTTTTTTTTTTTTGCAGTTCATCCAGTGTCATCAAGTGTTAGTTGGGTTCTTCCCAAGAAAAGAAGACAAAAGGAAGGATCAAGCAGCACTGAAGATAATAAACAAAGCATGAGACATGTGCTTCATGTGTGGTATCCACTATGGTTGATCAGATAACACAGTGAATCTGCAGAAAGTCAAAATTCATCTACTGAAAATCAAATGAGAACCTAACATTTCAAAAACGTCATTATATAAGAAATACACCAAAATAACCTCTTGCTATGAAGGATGTCACCAAATAAAAATCTTGCAGCTCATGACTGTTATCTTTGTTCAACACATAGACTGTATATAAAGATGGACGACATGACAGCTCCCCAAAAGTGAAGCCAAAACATCTGGATCACCCCCTGGTGGCTGGCTACAGTACAGGTCATAAATCCCACCTCCTCCATGTTAGCAGGCCAAACTAAAAAGTCAGAGTTCACGTCAAATACATTTTTTGGTAATTCTTATTATGCTGATGTGTGTTCAAGTGTTTATTGTTTTGATAAGTGTGGTTTCAATTAGTTATTTGATGCTATAAAAAGGGGGTGGGACGTCACGACTGACAGCTGAGTGAAGCCCCTCAGCCAGAGGCTTGGGAACTGTATGAGAGGGATGTAACTTAAACTTTCCACAACCATCACCAGACAGAAGATTTGTGAATCTGATCAGAAATGTAGTTTTAGAGATATTATGGTTAGTTGTGTCTTTCTAGCCAAACAGCTACCATGTTGCTAATGTAGCAGCCTGGTGGTTCACTCTAAATTCCAAAATGATGTCAAAATGTCAAGATGGCAACTACCTTATCCAGGATATTTTGGCTTCACTTTTGTACAGCGGGAGGAAGTGGAGATGCATCGTCCATACTCTGTATATACAGTATACAGTTGATGGTTAAACACTTGAAACTAATACCTCAACCCAACACATAAAGAAAAAATCTAAAAGCTATGGTAGTCAAGGGAACACCTACCCTCTGCCTTGGAAACGCTTGGGCCTTACCAGGCCAGAAACTGTTATTAGGTATGTGTTAAGACCTCCAGATTTATGGTTTAATAGAAAAGGACCAAAGGCAACTTCTTTCACCAGGGGACAAAGAGGTCTGGAGGGGAAGAGAGAGAGGGGTCAAGGCACAGAGAGAGAGAGAGAAAGAAGAGCTGAGAGAAAAACTAAGAGGCAGGGAGAAAATAGCATCAAGGAGAGACGGTGATTGAGAGGGCCCCATTGAATGGACAGCATGAAACAAATGAGACCTGCTTTTGAATTCTAGCAGACACAGAGAGAGCAGATAGGAGACATAAGGTGTAAGAGAAGGTGTTAAGGCGTTGTCTTTTTGCCCTCTTCTACTCAGAAAAAGCACAGTCTGTCGAGTACAAGAGGCAACTCTATTTTTCTCTCTTTTCATCTTTTTTTCCAAGACAGGCAGTAACGAGGGCATCCTTGTGTGTTATGTCACGGGAGCTGAAGAGGGAAGGACTCAAGGCTGAGATTCGGTACTTTAACAAGGCCTTCGCGCCTCGTCTCCTGACTCGACTCAAAATGTGCTCATTTCAAAGAAGCTGACAGGAAGTGAAGTCCTACTGGGCATCCTGCATGTTGCTTACACCTCACTGGGCTTATCAGAGATGAAAGTAGAGACAAGACAGTAACAGAGAGTCACAAGTCACTATGACTCCTTATTCTTCCTGCAGTGCACCTTCAAGGAGTGATTGGTGTGTATCAGGTGTGTGTTTGGATCAAAATTTAGTCTACTGGATGACGAAACAAATGCGTTTCAGATGTCATGTACAACCCGGCCTACAACAGGAAGGTGTGTAAATAGCATGATATTAAAAGGACATTCTGTGTGTCATGAGGACACATGTTAGGCTTTTCATGTGTCATGTCCACACAAAAAAACTATGGTAATGTTCACAGTTAGGTTTAACCACTCACCAAGGTTTAGGCTACAAAACCACTTAAGGCCCAGACACAACAGCCCAATATCAAAGACCTAGCGGTAACGAAGGCCATCCTTTGAGTCGCCTCATGTCTCCTTCACATCTCTGTCCAAAAAGTTGCTCTCAAACACACCGCAAAGTCTAGAACTAACAACCAACTACCACATACGTTCGGCATCTGCATGAGATGAAATAACTCTCCAAATCAGCAAGTAGTTGGAGACTGTATTTGTCATTCAAAAGGGGAACCGGAATATACACGCTGTTGTTAAAATACATACATAAAACAACTTTACTCATTTACTTGATTTCCTCACTTCCATTTCTCTTCTTGTGCACTGGTTCGTTTAAGGTGAACAGCAAATCAGAGTGCTTTCTCTCATCGACGGGCGCCACTGCCTATTCAACATGCTGAGTCAGCTGAAAAAACTCAGACTAGAGCCAACGGTGTGGGACACAGCGCAAAAACTATAGTGACTGATGCTCATTGACTATCTGATGGCAGACTGTCAGCTTAAGCCTGGGCCAGACCAGACCCGTGAGGAGCGTGCGGCGCCTGCATTACCTGTTGTTTTTTATTTTGGCGTCCATGTTAACAGGTAAGCACAACGCCTGAATGAGACACACGTCTTTGAGGTCTCGCCTGTTTTTGACACAAGCTATGCGCAGTTCACTGTAGCAACAGACAGTGAAAGTGGTTGTTTGACTGTATACTGACATCATATCAGCAACATACAGATATCTAGACTTTCGATGTCTAGATATCTGTAGAAATTGTCACGGATATGAAAAAGGTAAAGATCTATTTTTAAATCACCACTTCCTGCTTTCATTTCAAAATAAGCGCTTTTTCTGTGGACAGAACTCCTTCATTTGTTAACACAAACCTTTTATTTTGAAAATATGTGCAGGACAGTGTTGTAGAACATGCAGTGACTTTCAGGGCTTCATGGGATGAATATAGTACACGATTTTAATTGTGGATTATTACTATTATTTACAAATTACAGAGCGTTTCCTGACCTTTCTCTGTCTAAAATAAAAATAAATTACATTTATAATAACATGAAATGACCATTATGATAGTCAAACTATGTAGAAAGAGCAGCAGCAGCAGCAGCAGCAGCAGCAGCAAAGCAGCAGAAACTCAACTGCTACTACTGACACGCAACTGGTGTGAACAATAGATGCGTAAATCATGCAGCCGTGAGGTAACGCAGCTGCCACGAGCTCTTGACACGTCTGGTCTGGCCCGGGGCTTAGGGTTAGGTTCAGGAAAAACATTATGGTCAGGCTTAAAATAAATACGTAAACAAAGTACACTACATATGGTAACAACATACAGAAAGTCCTGAAAACGTGTCAAATGCCTCTAACACCGGCCTCCTGGTTGAAAGTCCTGTTTGTTGGACCCATCCACCTCTCCACCCAGCAACTGTAAGTGGCCTTAATCACTTTTTCTTCTACATCACTAGCTCTGAGTGTAGCGTATTTACATGGATGCAGACTACATGGCGTACAAATGACACACAAACAGCTAGAAAGATGTTCTCATTGCATGCTAAAATGCCTGGCACATTATCATGGCATTCATACACCTTTTCCTGCGAACAAACTGGTCACGTCAGTGTTTTAGAGCCACCCATGTGTCTGTCTGTGGGATGAGGCAGGTGTAGACTAGCTGATGCTAAGTTCAAAGGTCAGCAGATAAGCCCTGCAGACCCAACTGGGGCCAGGCTGGTGGCAATTCAGGATCACTAATCTGTTTGTTTGGTTTGGTTGAGTGTGTGTGCTATTGCAGATAGGGTGTGTGCATGCATGTGTGTGTGTGTGTGTGTGTGTGTGTGTGTGTGTGCACGTGTACACCATCCGCTGCAACAATGGAGAGTACTGTTCCACTGAGCCACAGCTGATGGAGGATAAGAGAGGCCGCAAGCAGCTCCAATGAGTCGCAGTAATCCATCATCATAAGACAGGGTCGGGAATGACACACACACACACACACGCACACGCACACACACACACACACGCACACACACACACATGCAAAGTAGGGTTGGAGAGGTTAGTGGCGCATGAAGCACTGTATGTTAATGTGTAAAAAGACCACACACATATTGTACATATAATCATAAGTCAAGTTAGACAACCAGTGTAATTCTGAGTAGACTAAACACATAGAAACCTGTAAGTCTGAAGACAAATTTGGGTCTCAACTTATTATGTTAAACATTTAAATTAAAACAGTTTTCACTGAAACGTTTGCAGCGTCTTCTCTGTCGAGGAGTTTCTGTGCTACCGGACTGTCAGTGCATCAGCTTTACTTCAGACTTGTCCTCTGCAGTGGACAGTGGTGAAGATGTGTTGTTTGAAGCTTGTGTTGTTTGAAGTACAGCAGACACAGCAGTAACAGCGTTAGCAGTTGTCAGAAGCTCCTGCTTTGGAAGTGAAACCTTGAAAGGGAACCATCTGAAGTTTGCATTTGAGGTGATCAACTAAGATTTGGATCTTTTGCATATTTTGACCAATGCGAAAATTTTTACATAAACCATATTTTTCACATCAGCTCCCTCTGTTTTTTTACACTGGGACGTTTGCCTTATTTGCATGTCCTTAGGGGATCAAATGCATTAATACTTTATCTCGTAGCTTCCATTACGATGGAATAATGGGCCAACAGTGCCATCATCCTGCAAGATATTTTCAATGACACTAATGGATAAGTAATAGATGCGAGTAAGCAAAGTAAAACTTGCAACTGCAATAAATTGAGACTGAGTTAAGCTTCAAATGCTAAACATCTGCAACAAATATCTATTATTCATAAGGTGAGTGACTGAAATACTGATCACAAGATTTAAGGTTTAATTTCCATTAGGTAGTAGCTAGTGAAGCCATCAAAGTTAAATGGCCCCATTCAGTTGCCATTCAGAGGCCAAAAAGGTAAACCAACACAAGTTCCAGTCTAATTTCATTTAAATAATATTACAACAGATTACAAATTGCAATTATTCGCATGCTTATCCAAAGTTAATCAGAATTTATCACACATTTATCAACTGTTTAAAATGTACCCTAAAGGGAGATTTGTCAAATATTTAATACTCTTAACATGGGAGTAGGCAAATATGCTGCTTTACACAAATTTGTGTATATATCTATTATTGGAAATCAATTAACACAAAACAATGACAAACATAGTCTAGAAACCCTCACAGGTACTGAATTTAGCATAAAAATATGCCCAAATCATAACATGTCAGACTGCAGTCCAACAGCTGTCAGTGTGTCAGTGTGCTGACTTGACTATGACTTGCCCCAAACTACATGTGATTATCATAAAGTGGGCATGTCTGTAAAGGAGAGACCCCATTTTCATTCATATATCTAGAGGTTAGAGGTCAAGGGACCCCTTTGAAAATGGCCATGCCAGTTTTTCCTTGAGTGTTAATTGACGTAGTATGACGTCATTGGCACCAATAGATTCCTCATGTTGTCTAGTTTCATTTGATACTAGTATCTCCACTCTAGCTTTAAAACTGAGCCCACTACAGTCCACAACTTGCAAGTTAAAGAGTTAAAGAAATTAGTGGTATTAAATTAATTTCGTGGCATGGTGTTCATTTTGACAGCCCTGATATATTACATTTCCAAATAAAGCAAATTACTACAATAGTATTATGTAATGCACTCACATACACACAGTTGAAGTGATGAATGTTATTAAGATGCTTCCTTAAAAAGAAAAAAAAATGATTGTGTCAAATGTCAAAAAAACAAAAACTCTTTCCTATCAAAAGGTCATATCAACACAAAACCCATTCTCAAACATCACAGCCCATTGCCAGCATACACTTGCAGCCTTGAGAGCTCATGCTCTTGTCCTCGAGAAGGCCAAACAAAGAAAAGAAATAAACATTTGATTTCAAAAGGATCGCAAGATTAAGATTTAAAAAGAAACGTCAAGTGCTATTGCAAAGTCAGATATAATATCAGGAAGAGAAATAACCCTGGGGGTTGGAGGTAGGAGGGTGAGTGAGTCAGTTCTGAAGCTATTCTGAAAAACTAATACAGACAGATCCTAAATCATAAATATTAAGTTTGGAGGCAAAAATAAACCCTGTGCAAACCCTTAGGCAAGCAACAAAATACTGTCTAAAGCCATTGGTATAAAGTTAGAATAATACGTGTGCATGAGCCATAACAGCAATAGCATATTAGCGCATTGTTTAACTGACAATGAACTCAAATTTCCACATGTGACCCCTGTGGTAACACGAACAAATACAGACTAAGCAAGACCCCTCTGGATCCATACATTAGCTTGATTATAAGAGTGTGCTTCTCTGCATCCACATTTGGTATTCCAACCTAACAGTTTTCCTGGAACCAGAAGGGGGAGGGGGCAGGGTGAGGGTCGAGGAAGGGAGGGGAGCAGTGTGGATGATGTGGATGAGGAGGAGGGAGGAAGGGTAAAACAGTGAGTCACTGCTGCCAGTGGTTGGCTGCAAAACCTCTTCCTCCACCTCCATCTAGCAGCATCTCTAAGTGTGAAAGTGCTGGCAGGAGAGGCGAAGCAAAACCTGGCATGATGCTACTTGTATCAGTCCTGGTAGTGTACTGATGCCAGTACAGATAACTTCTAGGGATGGGTCAAATCAGTTCATGTTATCATCTGCTTCATATTGCAGGTCAAAATTTCATTTTGTCAAATATTTACCACAATACAGTACATCTTGTGTGCTTACTGCTAATTAGAAAATGTTAGCATGCTTGCACGCTAAATTAAGATGGTGGAGATGGTAAATATTATACCTACTTAGCACTGACATGTGCACTGTCAGTGTGAGCATGCTGCTGTTAGCATTTAGCTCTGAGTACATTTCATAGACTGTATGTATACATGGTCTCTACTTCTTGCCTCTGTATGAGTGAAGCCAAATTATCCAGATACAGGAGCTGCCATCTTGAGGTGACTTCATTTGGAGCCAGAGTCTGCACAGCAGTGATCACAGGGGTGGAGTTGTGGTACGGAGGTCCCGCCCACACACTCGCCTGAGCCAATCCTGAGCTGAGCACGGCCGCAGCTTGTTAGCATGAGTCACCTCGCTGCTAAGTTAGCACCACAGTAGCTGTTATATATTACCTCTAAAACTAGATTTATGATCATTTTGACATATGTTCTATCACTTTTTGTTAAATTCAGTGAGTATCTCCTCACAATGTGCTAGCTCTCTGTTCCGTGTGTGCTGACATATAATCCAGCGTTCATACACAACCCTGGATCTGAAAATGGGAAACAAACAATGTGGCATGGACCGAGCCACACAACAGCCAATCAGCAACAGGGGGCGTTCGTGCTGGACAGGGGAAAGGCCAGAGAGGTAGGCAGAGAGGTGGTAAATGTGGAGGGAAGTATTTGTTTAGGCGATCTCTCTCCAGAATCGCTGACTCCACCTTTAACTTTAGCGGTCGACACTACTGAATGACAGTCATCCTTCATACCAACTGGTATTGTTAAATAAGGTCTCAGTACTCCACAGCAGATTAGGATACTGTTCTTATTTCCCTTGCTGACATGGACCAGAGCACAAAGATCCGACTTTATTACGTGTGGTAAATCCAATGCCGCCACAGTGCTAGCCAGGCAGTATCACATCTGCAGAAAATGGACACAATAAAGCAGCATATTGTTCCACTGTCTGCTCTATTTAACCAGTTTTCTTTGGAGTGTTCAAAACATTACCAAGGCCTTTCTCTTATCAAGCTAGGCTGTTTTATCAAAAATAAAAAAAAAAATCTGATAGCTTAACAACCCTCCCCTTCATCTACAACTCTCTGTCATTACTGAAATGGATTTATTAGATGAATTCCTTTCGGGATCGTAGCGCTCATTTGCATTCACTAGTCAAAGTCTATTTCATGGGGAGAACATGCAGTCCTGATGCATTGTTCAGTCGGTGCAGAATACAAATGGAAGCAACAAGACACTAAAGTAGAAAATGTTTTGGTTTGATAGCAAGTTTGGATCTACCAGCCAGTCTGATGGGGTGTTTAATGGTTGGTTTTCATGCTGCAGGGGATGTATGGGCATACCAGGGAGACGCTACATATATAGTAATTCTTGAATACTTAAGCTACACACAGACACAAACACTACAAAAGTTTGCTATAATGAACCTTCGGCCACTGCAGTATGCAGCATGATGAATAGCTACACAGCTAGCTATACTTCACAGTAAAGCAGATGTGTTTGTGTGTGTGAGTGTGTACGTGTGTCTGTGTGGAGCCAAGGGAGAAAGGCGAAGTAGGCCAGCATGAATATAAAATCACCCCTGCCAGGCAATGATGTGGGCTACAAGAAGGAAGGCAGCACTGTGTGTGTGTGTGTGTGTGTGTGTGTGTGTGTGTGTGTGTGTGTGTGTGTGTGTGTTGGTGTGCATGCACATGCTGCCAAAGAAAATGTGCAGATGAAGGTGTAGGAAGACTAAAAGCAAGGATTTTGTAGGAACACTCATTTATCAACTCTCCGGGATGTTGGGGGCACACACTCACCGGTGCACAAACACCAGGTAATTCAAACAAAGCAGCTTGTTATAATGTGAGGATTAGTGCATTGTAGGGGTGCCAGACTGAAACACACGCACACACACACACACGCACACACACACAGCAACAAAACCATGTTTCAACAGCATGTTTGATCCAAATGTGCCGTATGAAGGTTCTATAGAAATGACACCCCCAGCCCCCCCAAAAAAGTCATGCACGCACGCATGCATGCACGCACACACACTAACACACACACACACACACACACACACACACACACACACACTTTAGGAAACACAAAAGAGCCAGACACAATGACATGAACCAACCAGACACAATAGTGTGGAAATAAGGAGCACAGAGGAAGACGTCAAGCCTTGACATAGATATTAGTGCAGAAATTAATAATCTGTTTGGTGGAGTAAAATAACAGAAAATGTATCAAATATCTATGGCTGTCAATCAATTAAAATATTTAAGATAAGATAAGATAGTACTTTATTAATCCCCAGGGGGGAAATTAAATTTTCCCCCCTGGGGAAATTAAAAATTAAATTAATAGCAATTAATCGCATGATTGTCCATAGTTAACTGCAAGTAATCACACATCTTTCATCTGTTCAAAATGTACTATAAAGGGAGATTAGTCAAGTATCTACTACTCTTATCAACATGGGAGTGGGCAAATATGCTGATTTAAGCAACTGTATGCATAGATTTATTACTGGAACTCAATTACCACAAAACAATGACAAATGTTGTCCAGAAACCCTCACAGGTACTGCATTTAACATAAAAATATGCTCAAATCATAACATGGAAAACTGCAGCCCAACAGCTGTCAGTATGTCAGTGTGTTAACTTAACTATGACTTGTCTCAAACTGCATGTGCTTATCATAAAGTGGGTATGTCTGTAAAGGGGAGACTCGTGGGTACCTATAGAGCCCAATTTCATTCACATATATTGAGGTCAGAGGTCAAGGGAGCTCTTTAGCATTAACGCTTTATTATCATGTTAACTTTGACAGCTCTACAAACAACCCTTTGATAACCGATTTCTAGTGTTAGCTATTTATTGAGTAAAAATAACAATAACCAGCTGGTTACAGTTTCAAATTCAACTGGCCTATCGGCAAATAAGAGGACATTCATTGATGGCAGTGGCCGATCTTTATATATTGTGTTGCATTCATTTTGTGTTGGTTAATGTTTGTTGTTAGCTGCTGATTTAATTACATTTATGTTTCACAAAATGTTTTTATTTGGGTAAGTACTGAAAAATAAATTACTCTCACTGAGTAGGTAGCTGTATACAGCCTTAAGGAAGGTTGTATTAAAGCTTGTTTCACAAAGTTATACCATTTAATTTGTGTTCATTCAAGATATGAATGAACGTCTGAATGACGTTGAAGAGTAAAAACAGATCAGTTTTTTTTTTTTTTTTTTATATTGAAGACATCTTTGTTTCCCAGGCACCAAAAGGGGAATAAACAACAAATAAACAACAACTAAAATGGTATCAGACATTTTTTTAATTTCACACCGCTATCACCGCTATCACCCCATAATTTTGCGGTACACCCCTAATCTCTAGTCTCATATCCATCGCAGGCTCCTGAATTGAATTGAAACTGTATCATTGCAG